>CM029771.1:12141750-13341750 GCA_017562165.1 Ectropis grisescens | reverse complement strand
GCAATATACCAGTTTAACCGAAAAATCCGATTGTGATGAGAGTCATACATCTGTAGGTACTTAGAAAATTATTCAGTCCTCACAATTGTGAAATTGTACATTTTCCGTCATCATCATCACGGCTTATAGTTGCCAAGCACCATCTTCATATGAAATTTTGAAAGTGGATAGAAATTACATATACTCGTATTGCATATGAAGTTTTTTACTACACTACATAATTAACTACGTACCTACACTTAGCACATAAAGCAATGAAAGCCTAGATTTTTAAACCCACTACCTGTCGAGAGCGTGCCCAACATGCTGGCGGGATTGACTTATGACTAGTTTCCAGTATTTCATTTTAGCCTAGAATAATAAAGTTCATATCTGTTCTAGCCCACGGACAGTCATCAATCGATATATTTCATTTGTACCGATAAGCATAAATCTCGGACACAATTAACAATATGAAACACAATAAGTGTTTACGGTATTTGCATAAATATAATAGCAAATTGTCAAATTCAAATATTTTTATTTGTAATTAAAACTGCCTCTGGCCGGATATAAAGCATAGTTTGACGAAATAATAGCAATTTTGTAACAAATACTAATTATTTGTAAACAATGTAACTAACGTGGTTCGGTGTGAGGGCGGTCATGCGTCTCGTATAACATTGCGAGTGTATAGAGCTGAAAAAACACGTTGTTTTTACCTACCTATTATTATGAACAATTTTGACTACGAGCTTGCCTCTAAACAATGAACCAAATTATAACATTCGTTAAGTAACACAATATGGAAGGCGATTCTCATGGCAACCCGAAATTGGTCATTGTAGACTGGCAAATGATAATGGAATTATTTAGTTTTTTTTCAAGTGAAAACTTTTTAGCGACATAGGAAAATTTTATGTAATCACGTCACTGGCATGCCAAAGTAGAGGCGTAGCGTCGGAGCGGCAGCAGAGTAGCGGAACGAAACGTGCGCGTTAGTATTTTTTTAAATGGGTCATGTGAGCATAAAGTATAAACAGCCCACTAAATGTTCCCACCGCCGGGACTTGGGGCCTTCAATCGCATGGATAGAGACAAGACCATAATCCACCACGCTGGCCCACTGCGGGTTGGTGGATGACACATGGCTTCGAAAGATCCTAGGTACATGTCGGTTTCCTTACGATGTTTTCCTTCACTGTTTTAAGTTGGTGGTATTATAGATGGGTCATGTGAGTTATGTGCAACTAAAAATGAGGGCTGGTTAGTACTAATGCTCTAAGTTATAGTATTTAGATAGTTATATCGACAATTTCAATGACAAAACATAGAGGGACTGAACGTAGAAGACATTGTCTAATAAGCAAATGAACTGTACTGCCCTGCGGTCGTAACCCGGAGATAAAAGATAATTATTTATCTTTTTGCCCTATATTTTCTTTGGAAACTTTCCCTTCAAGCTGGAACATAACAATGTATAGACATTGGTTGGTAGTATATGCTATTCACGCATGTGGTACAGATGCTACAATACTTTTATTATGCATAGGTACATAATTAGTAATTACCTATAGGTCCCAAGAATAGTTCATAATAATCGAATCATAGTGTATTTGCCCTATTTAGGTCCATATGCCCATATCATATTGTAACTCTATCTACTACGCCCACAATCATTTGTAATTGATAGCTGTTATACAATTTTATGAAAACTATGATTATTATCTAATGGTGGTTAATTATTGTTTTTAAACTTTCGCGATTTGAATGAATTAAATCGTGATTAAGTCCTGTACATCAACACTAATAGTTCTTTTTGTTTAACTTTGGTCCGGAACTTATTTAACGGTAATAAAGTGAGAATATTATGACCAGTAAGAAATTACAAGAGCAAAATTAAAAATTTTGATTAACCCCCAACTACCTCAGATTTGTTATCTATACGACATTCTACTAGTCAAGCCCTTTCATTTGATACCCATATTAAGGGAGTTGTGAAAAAAGAAATGTATTTCGCCATTTTGTGGAAGCGGCCATCTTGGATTTGAAATTTGTCATAGTGCAATATATTCTACTAGTCAAGCCCTTTCGTTTGATACCCATATTGAGGTAGTAGTGAAAAAATAATATATTTCGTCATTTTGTGGTGGCGGCCATCTTGGATTTGATTTTTTTATAGTGTACAGTATTTTACTAATCAAGCCCTTTCATTTGATACCCATATTGTGGTAGGTTGTGAAGAAATATTTTGTCCGCCATTTAGTGGCGGCGGCCATCTTGAATCGATATTAACCAAACATAGCTAAGAACATCCGCACGGATACCTTCAAATAAAAAAAACCGCATCGAAATCGGTCCACCCGTTTTAGCTCTACGGTGCCACAGACAGACACACACACAGACAGACAGACAGACATCGACGTCAAACTTATAACACCCCTTTTTTTGGTCGGGGGTTAAAAATAGCCCAGTCTGGTTAGACTTTTACCTAGAATCAATTAAAGTCAGTTTTTTTGCGTCGTATGGGGTTAGTATAGCATAGTATTTTTATGGGGTCATAAATAGCTTAAAACCAAAAACTCGAGCAAATCCGTCCGGTGCGATAGCCGTCATATTGATTTGAAGGCCAATCCTTGTTTTAACCATATCTCCTTTATTTTTATTTTTTTTAGAAAAATTATGGAATCAAAGTTGTCGAAAACTTGATTCTCTACAACTTTGAATAAAATTTCTAATGATTTCCATCGAACAACCAATATTTTTGTAATTCTAGTTAAAAAGAGTTCCGTTACATTGTTCTACTTCAACTCTTGGTTTATGGCTTTTATTGTGGTTTAGCCTCACAATTTCATCGCCAATGTCAAGTATAAATATAATGCTCAGATTGAAAACATATAATGTATAATCTAAATTTTTGAAGAAAAACAACCCGTTACATTCTAATTTGTCTATTAGTTTTGTTCCAATGACATTGACAATGAAAATTGAATGCACAATGATATTCATTTGAATTCTCTGGGTCTCGAAAATATGACGTCGCCTTGGTCATTGTTAGCTGTAGTGGACATTCTGAATACTATCAAAACATTATACGTCCAGTTAAGCTGTGAGGATTCTCGTTTCACGTTTCAAATTATCGCTTTACATTGTTAACACTGCTCTGCGCATTTTCTGTGAAGTGATAATATCACTAATGAAAAAGTAATTTGATGTTTGCAGACGCGTTAGAAAGATAGGCAGGGATTCTTTGGATTCTCCGTGTACCATACGTATGTGGTGATAGGACTGCTGGTAAAGTCCGCCTGGGGAAATACCACACCTGTGCCAGTTATCATACCGTCAAGCAGTAATATTTGCATATTACTGTGTTCTTGTTAGCAATATTTCCGGATTAACTGAAGTACGACTACGGGCATGCTAATGCTGTTTATGACATTGTCATAAGAAACAAAACGTGGATTTATTAGTTTAAACACGAAAAAAACAGCAATCTTGTGAATGGGTGTTTGAAAATAAGAACAGGGCAAGAAAAGTGAGGCAAGAAACATTGGTAAAAAAATGATCGTGTTTTTTTCGCAGCTATGGGGCCTATCTGTAAAATTGTACCTGAAAATCAAAAGAGTGTTAATGCCGAGTGGTATTTAACCGTTTGTTTACCCATGGTGTTAGAAAAAGTTCGCGAAAGACGACCAAAAAGCCGCGTTCTCCTACATCATAACAACGCTTCTTCACACACGGCCAACAAAAACAAGTAATTTTTAGCTTCCTAAAAAGTACAACTCATCACCCATTCTGCGCATAGCCCCGACCTAGCACCATGTGATTTCTGTATTTTCCGCGTCACAATCACTTTCACCGCCTTCGAAGAGGCAGTGATAGCCACAGATTTCTAAAACAAAAGGCAGATGGAACGTTCGGAACACAGATCCTTAGGTCCGGAAAGCAAATATCAAACGCCAAAGCAAATACAAACTCCAGTCAGTACGAAACTGACTTCCGTCTCGTACGGGAGTCCCGTGTGTTTTATGTTTTGTTTGAGATTATGCCGTCTTGTGTCATCAAACATTGCAAACATTGTTCCCAAATATAAAAAAAGGAAATTTCATAGGAAAGTTAGAATATTTTTTACTGATATTTATATAATTTAGACGATTTTATTTCGATTGATGAATAGAAACACAACACCTCAACGAAAATAGGTCAGTGTTGCTATACTAAATTGAAATTATTTTCCCTTAATTTAAGGTAAAATATAGATTCTAATTTTGTTTTGAAGATACTCGTAGACCAAATTATTGATGAACATTGTATAATTCAATTTTAAGCCCTATTTTTACAAGCGTCATTTTTCTAATTTAATGTGAATCGATGCCAAGAACAAATCCTCGCCGTTACTAGGGTTAATAAAAATACTAATAGAGTTGATGAAAACTATAGTTATGAAACAAGTTTTTAATACTTCTGTGTACTATGGAGTTTAAAAGGTTTTATTTTAGTAATATGAGGCCAAAGCAAATACAAACTCCTGTCAGTACGACACAAATTTTATCTTGTACGGGCCTGTCCATACGTGTTCATCCTGTGTGATTTTATGTTTTGTTTTAAATAATGCCGTCTTGTGTATTCAAACATTGCAAACATTGTTCCCAAAAACAAAAAAAGGAAAGAGGAATATCATTTCATAGGTAAGTTTGAATATTTTTACTGCTATTATGTTATTTAGGCGATTTCACTATGGTAACAAATAGGAACACGTGTGGCTATAGCAAACTGAAATAGTTTTCCCTGAAGTGAAGGTAAAATATAGATTATAATTTTTGTTTTTGTAGGTAGTATTATTCAATTTTAAGACCTATTTTTACTATGTTTTTTATATATAATGTGAATTGATCCCTAGCAGTGATCCACGCCGTTACTAGTGTTAGTAAAATTACTAATAGTGTTGATGAAAACTGTAGTTATGAAGCGAGTTTTTAATACTTGTATGTTCTGTGGAGTTTTCAAAAATACATAATACACTTACATTATAATAATATTATACGAGTAGAATAGAATGTTATATAATGCCAGCAGTAGGTCTCAGAATATTATCATTTGATAGTGGCAGTTTTGAATATTATACGATTACTTGGTTTAAAAGTGAGGTTTGTAAAAAAAAAGTGAAGCATTAGTGAATCGTTTAAACGATTATTTGTTTTTTTTTTTGTTTGTTGTTTGGCCCTATAAAAAGGTAGCCCATATGCATTTTATCAAAACTAGTTTTGGTGGTAAAGATGGTTGTTTTGGTTTTGTTTAAACTATCTAAGGAGCAAATCATACTAATTAATATTTGCGATTCAAGTTGATTTTTGGTTGCATGTAAAATCCAAATTCTTAACTTCATCAAACAGAAATAAGATTTCTTGTTATTAACAAGAAATCCTTGCGTTATATAATATCGGTGTAATAATAAATTATTTGAAAATAATGTTTTATGTGTTTATTATACGTGAAAATTTCCAAAGCTTAAGACAACAATAGTGGGATTTTTTTCTTAAGACTGGGAACATTACACGCACACCAACGTGAGTAATTTGACAACGTCGGTGAGAGCTGTCACGCATACATAACTAATTACTGGCCTCACAGTGTCGTGTGGTGATAGCGTTCAATCAGCACGTAGAAAACGAGACTTCAGACTCTGTGGTCCTCCTGTTTGAATGTTTCGATCCCATTAAAAATAGTGTAAAATGTAATGGAGAGAGTATTTTGAAAACCAATAAACATAATGTTTTGGTTATACTCGTAACATGTTGCTTTTTTTAAGTTACGCAAAAGTTAAAGTGTGACCTACGTTTCTCGTAGGTTTGTAAATTTCTTTATTCCTACGTATCTTCCAAACGGTTGAATGGATTTGGACAATTAAGGTTTGTTAGATTCGTCTCGATTCCCCAAGTGTCCTTTGATAGTACAAGTATAATGTTTTTTAACTGTTCATTTTTTGCAATCGGGTTTTTAAAACTAAAGTTATTGAGGCTTGTAATCAATCATTCGATTTGTAAATTGTATAATATTATCAATGTTTGAAAGTTTGTTGCTCAATCACGTTGTTATGTCTGAACAGATCGGGTTGAAATTTGAAACATGTATAGATAATAGTCCGAAAGAACACATAGCCTTCTTTTTAGCCCAGGAAAACGACGGGAACGGGAACTACGCGGGTAAACCCGCGGAGGACTGCTAGTACCTAATATGAATGGTCATATCGAGTCTTCTTAAATCAAAAAGTATTTTAATTAAGATTAATTGAGCTGATATCACAAAATACATTAATAGTTCATGAATTGAGTTGTTAATAATAACTAATAGCTAAAATACTTCAGTAATCCAAATTTCGGCCGTATCTTCAGATTAACACTGCATACTATAGGAATGAGTAAGTACAATAAACATATGATAAGGAGAATTATATCTACTAATACCTCTAACGTGTAAGTTTGTAATGGTGTTTTACCTTTTCAATAAAACATTTTTGAACGGATTTAGTAGTGATTTTACATTAATATAGCTTTTTTTAACATAATAAAGAGAAGGCTTTGTGCCTTATTTAAGTTTAAATTAAACCACCATCTTTCCTGATGCTAAGCGACGATTTGGTCTACGATGGAGCATGCTTACCTAAAAGAAACCAATTTACACCCAGATTATATCCATCAAGAAACTCGGGTCACCAAGCACACAAGAGTCAAAATACTTCTTTCTAAGAACATAAACTGGTCTCGACGTTCGTCCCAAAACAAAAAACGTCAAATCTGACGATTTGTTTTACCTATGTATATATAAACCTCTCCTAAAGTATGCCGCTGAGCAGTCAATAACTATATTCATTCGTTTTTGCCCACTTTTTCACGCAGACCACATTACCTTGCAGCTGCGGCTACCGATATACTAATCTTAGTTGATGTACTTACATATAAAAAACATTATATCCCTGTCATACGGATATATTTTCGATATCACAGGATTTTTGTAAAAAGTAGCCGGTTCCTCTGTAACTTTGAAGCAAATCGGGCCCTAGTTTTGGCATCATAGAGTAACTGGATGAGCTATCATAAAATAAATAAATGCAGAGTTCCTAAAGTAAACTTTAATAACATTTATTCGTCTCCTGCAAATTTTACGTGCTCGAGGTCATAAACAAAAATGTATGTGTAGTTGCTCAATAAAATGTATGTGAATACTGCACAAGAAGTTAATTCTTCTTTTCTTTATTCCTCGTGCAAAATTAAGAAGTCTACTTCAACCGTAAAATAAACAATATTATCAACTCAAGAAGTATTAACCTGAAGTTAGTTACAACGTTTACTAAAATGTTCACTAGCTAACTTAAGGGTGTCGGTTTTTCGTGACGTTGTGCGTGAACATCGTGTATCATTTTTTCCTAACGCACCAAAAAAAAAAACAAGGATTCAAAATTGAAAAAAGCACTTCAATAATCTTCACTCACCGATTCAGATTAATACGTAAAACGTCTAGAAGATTCACTTCAATCTAATACCGTTATGTTACATTACTCACGGCAAGCATACCTAGCCTTTGATGAACCTAAAGTAAAAATGAGATAGACAGTGTGGTTTATGCTAAATTCACTTTTAACACTACTACTTAGAGTTGTTTTTTTACTAAAATCAATACTGCTCAGTTATGATTGGAGTGATAATGTAAACGGCGTGTGAATGGATGTAACGGAAGTAGAACCAACAATGGATTTCGCGGAAGCAAAAAATTATCCGATACAAAATGAACGTAAATTATATTTCATGCCAGATATATGAATGCCAGACTATATTTACTTATTTGTTGTACGTGTTCTAATAAATTTGCTATCGCTTAGTATAATAAAACAATTCAAGCCAATAAAAAGTATCGGACCGTTATTATTGACGTCATCCGAAACGTACAAGATTCACAGGTAAATAATAAACTAAATGTCAAACAGAAGATTGCTCACTTACATCAGATTTGAGATCTGTTTAACACTATTCAGTAATTCACTGGATACGGACTCACTGAATCACTAGTTTTACAAACGAACGACCATCCAACTCGATTACACAAACTTCAATGAGCGATATTGTATATCAGCAAACGAGTGGCATGATTAAAACAGTTTCAACGCACCTACGGGAACTTATCTTGGTGATAAAAAGACTCTGATAGTATATTCGGGAAGAATAGAAATAAAATAGATTGTTTGACAACTTTTTTTTTGTAATATTTTTTCCTGTCTGAGTGGTTGATGATTCCTTGGCGATCATTAGTCCATACGTATCAACATCCAAAACGTAGCTTTGACGAAATCGTGACGCAATAATGAGTAAGTATCGATCCATATATATATATACATTTTTTGTTGTAAAGAAGTTAATTCAGTTTTACGATTAGTGAAGGTCGTTACCATGTAAAATATTTTATACTACATTTTATTTCTACAAATGTTGGTTTTATCACTACTATAGTTTATCAAAGCCCAAAGAAATTAATGAAAGTAAAATATGTACCGGTACTGTTAAAGTAAATTAATATTAATGTCAATGATTGTCATTTCAGACTGATCTTAATGCTTAGTTGTGCTTTTGTCGAAATCTTCCTGGAAGTTGACTGTTTTTTAGATTTCTAAGACTTTAATTACTTCATATTTACAATGATTAAACGTACAATGACATTGGTAGTTTCAAGATATTTTAACCAATTAAAAACCTATGTATGCTTTGTCTCAGTTACAGATATTAATAATGAAAAAATTAGCATTCAGTTTTTTAATATCTACAAAACCTTATCATTACGCAATAGTTAATACGAATATCCCAGATAATGACGAGCAGCAGCTCACGAATGCGACGCGTGATTTTATTACCTACATGTAAATGCTTACTTACATGTTAATGCTTGATTTCATTACCTACATGTAAATGCTTACCTACATGTTAATGCTTCTTAAATTGAAAGCTATTAGATTCACATTGACGGAGCCAACGTTAGTCACATTTTATCTAATACAAATGGCATTTTTTGTGGGGGCAATGCCTTTACGCTCCGTCCACCGTGAAAGGACACGGCAGGTGTGTCGAGCTCGATACCATAATGACAGACATGGTGCTCCTACCGATTAAAACCTTCACAGATTTCTACTGCATAGCCAGGAGACAGAGTAGCAAGGTTACTCGCACTCTCGTCCTCGACTCTGATCCTCTTTTCACCGCCCTTGCGGAACCGCCTCATGGGGGGCGTTAGTATTCCCGCATTTGGTTTTAGTGATGTGCCGGAAACCAGCGGTGCCTCAGCTTTTCAAAGGCCTATCCCTAGGTGAGGTGCCGGAAGGCCCTAAACGTCGGACGCCCTTGGCCCTTCTGTGGAGACGGGTTGCGAGCACAGAGTCGAGACTCTCCAGGCTCACCCCCGTGTCCACTTACGCTTCAGTTAAGGAACGAGAGGTTTCCCAACTCTCGCTCCCTAACTCAGACGACCTCTCACTATCGAAAGTCTTTCGTTTCACCTCGTATTGCGAAGATGGTCGGCAGCGAGAGGTCCGCCCTCACCACCGCAGCTAGGGATAGCCGCGGTTCCGCCTCTATGGCCGCGTCGCGGCCCTTTTCCTTCTACTGAGCACTCTGCTAATCAAAGTGTTCGTGGAGGACCCTCATCTGAAAGACTTAGGAATTTTACTTGGTCGATATATCAGCCGAGTAACCTTCCCAAGTCTTCCAGTCCCCCTCCCCAATCTCTACACGCACTGCTCAAGGGGGTGAGGAGCGCGTGTAGAAGTTCCCAACCCCGGGCGGGATTCACCATCACACAACAAGATACCATCGAAGCAAGTTGTTGTGAGATGCCCAGGATGCACCACATGGAGGTTCCTGAGCCACGCACCCCAATACATTTGACCTATCTCCACGTTGTCCAAGATCAGAAATTATCTAATGTATATCTTCAGAAGCACCGTCAAATCAACAGCTAATACACGAAATTCAAAAATGTTTTTAATTCTCAAACAACACGGACAAAACCAACAAGATAAAATAAAGCAAATATAATTAAAAAACTAAAAAACCCGACTGCATAAAAAGTGAATCAAACTACATACTAATAAAATAAATATTATAAAACTGAAAAGAATAAAACAAGCACTTAGATTTCTCTAGTGGTCTACAATTCTATAATATGTTATTGCGTTAATACTATGGCAGAAAATAAAATATATTCTAGTAAAGGGATATAACAACTGAACAGTCGGGATCCATTGAACAACTAGATGGGCTGTAGAATAATAATGGATCCTGACTGTTCTGTTGTTATGTTCCTTTCCTAGAATATATTTTATTTTCTGCAATAGTGTTAATTCAATAACAAATTATAGAATTCAAGACCACCAGAGAAATATAAGTGCTTGTTTTATTCTTTTGAGTTTTATAGTATGTAGGTTGGTTCACTTTTAAAGCCGTCGTTAAAAAAAGGTTTTTGAGTTTTTAAATTATATTTGTTTTATTTTATACTTTTTAGTTATGAACAATGTTATGATTGTTATTATGCTCAACAAAATAAACATGCATCTTTTGGTTTTTGACCAAACGTCTTAGTTTCTACTGATAATAAGATATGTAGGTTTTTCTACTGCATTTAATTTTTTATAGTACCTATATAATCATAGATTTTCGACTAAAGTTGAGTACTAAATTGTTTCAAGTCGGAGCTGGGGCCCAGGCGGAGTAATCCGAAAGAGGTTCCATGTTCCCACCATCAGCGGCAGAGTTGAAACCCCATGGAGGTTTTAGTAGATAGAGGCACCATAACCATACATGTTATAGAGTGCAACATAACCCGGCCGTGTCCCCCGGGCGGTAGGGTATGCGTAAATGCATTTCTTCCACGTACGAAAACAGGTAGTCCAATATACCTACTATATACTTTTGTATATATATCCATCCACATTCACACGTACAGCTAGTTTTTTTTAAAAAAAGAGTGACGAGACAAGCAGGACATGCTGGTAAGCATACCTGCCACATAGCACCACAGTGACACGCAGCTATGGGAACATGAAGAGTCCAAATCATTACCTAGCACTGCGCTGCGCTCGTCGCCCAGATATCTGAGATGGTATCGCCCAGATTATATCTATATTATACCTTTTACCTTTTAACCGGAACACAGTAATGTTTGAACATCGCTGCTTGGCGGTAAAATAACTGGCAAAGGTATGGTACTTCCCCAGGCGGGCTCTGCCAAGAGTCCTACCACTACAATTATACGAAGTTTTCTGCTACCTATAAACCTATAAATGTCAGAATGGTTGTTACGCCACTTTAGATCGATACACATCCTAAACGGTCAGCCAAATCAAAAAACGTTGCAAGAAAATTAAAATTTATTTTAAAATACCTATTCAACGATACCCCTCTTGGCATAGTTTGTTGACTTAATTTTTTTTTATTTGGACATTATGGTGTCTGGTAGCCGCCATATTGAATTGATGTCATGACTCTAATGTCACTTGCGACACTATTTATTTATTAGTTTCAATTGCTGATATGTGCTTACAGCGTAGCCAGCACGCACATACATACAGCCAAAATGCAAAATCCAACATCATAAAACACATTAAAATTAACAGAAGAATTATAACAATAACATAAAATTATATAAACAATTTCAAACGCTACAAATAAATAATTATGTACAAATATACATAAAAACATACAAACAAATGTTTAAGTACTTACATAACTTTACATAAACATGATAAATACAAATTTATTTGAACATAACTAATTAGGTGTATCACTTGTAACTAAAAAAATTAATACAATTATGTAATACATGAGCAAGCAGAGCATTGAGCAGATTGAGTGCTTGGGAAGTGGGTGCATACTGGGTGGAGTCAGTGCGCGCGCGCACAGGCTGGAACAGCGGGCGCACCGCGCAGGCGCGCGCCGGGCGCAGGCGGGCCGGCACCGCCAGCGAGCAGCGAGCCAGCGCTCCAGGGTTGTCAATCTGGCCATTCAGTAGCCGGTAGTAGTGTATCATTAACGCACACTTCCGCCTAAGCTCTAGCGTATCGATGCCCACCATACCGGCGACAAATAAGGACAAGTACAAAAAGGGGTAATATCCAAAGAGCTTCTTGTAAAGGTAACGAGCGAACTTCCGTTGTACCCGCTCCAACATGAGACTGTAACTCACTTCGTGTGGATGCCAGACTATGGAATTATACTCCAGTTGGCTTCGAACGAATGTGTAAAACAATGTAGCGATAGCAATTTTGCCACAAAATCTCGCAGTCTGCCTCATGACGAAGCCTAGAGATTTAAATTCTCTCGTACAAATGTTTTCAATATGCCGATTGAACGTAAGTTCCACATCCAGGGTAACAACCAAGTCATGGACTTCTGCGACGCGCTGCAAGCTGACATCACTCATGCGGTAATCATAGTGGATGGGGTTCCGCGATCGACAAAATGTGATGACATTACATTTGGATTCATTGAGATCCAAGCTATTATCTTCTCCCCATTTCACCACACTATTAATATCTCTTTGCAACACGTCGCAATCCTCAGTACTACTTACGCCCAAGTACAACTTCAGATCATCAGCAAACATCAGGCATTCAGCAGTTCGCACCACCTCCGGCAAGTCATTTATCATAATGACGAACTGAGTAGGTCCTAGCGTACTACCTTGCCTCACACCGGAACTGGTTCTGAACGGAGTCGATCTGAACCCTAGAAGTTGAACGTACTGCGCGCGTTCAGTGAAATAACTCTCAAACAGCTGTAATAGTTTTATAGTGAAGCCGATAACGGCAAACTTCTGCAAGAGGATACGGTTATCCACTCGGTCGAAAGCTTTTTAAAAATCAAAATACGCGGCATCTACTTGCCTTCTCTGATCCATCTGACTAACTGCATAATCGACAAAGTTAATTTGGTTAGTCGCGGTAGACTTCCCAACCCTAAAACCGTGCTGACACTCGCTCAGCCGCGTTTGGACTTACCTGGTGATATGGCGATTCAGTATCGACTCAAACACTTTGCCGGGCGCCGACAGCACAGCTGTAGGTTGATAGTTCTCTATTTTAGATCTAGAGTCGCCCTTAGGTATCGGTGTGACTCGTGAAGCCATATGGTCGGATATGTAGCAGTAGTGAGAGATAAATTGTAAATATGAAGCAGTGGTGCCATTAGAGACATAATACAGTCTTTTAATATAAACGGCGGAACTCCATCAGGTCCCGCGGAAGAATGCGACTTCAATCGCCAAATAGCCAAGGATACATCGGTCGGATCAATGGAATCCAATTCGAATTGGTAATGAGTAGCACACTGACTTGGCTATATCTTGATTATTATAAACCGGTGTCAGAGAAGTACTAGGTGGCAAAAACACTGTACTAAAATGACTTGCAAACGCATTCACCGCTTCCAAGCCCGATACAGTTTGTCCGCCGTACTCAAATTCACTACAAGGTTGTCTAGACCCCTGCTGATCCTTTACAAAAAACCAGAAACTCTTTGGATCCTTCTTAATATTCGTCTCCGTGCGTCTCATGTAACTACTGCAGGCCTGGTCAATAAGGGTCTTTCCCTGGTGTCTATAGTATTTAAAAAGTTCGCGATTGAATTCAAGTTTAAGCTGCTTATACTTCTTCAAACGAAAATATTTATGTTTCAAAATTGTGATTATTTCCGCTGTAACCAAGTTGGATAGTTAAATTTAGATTTATTTGTGTGTCCATTTTTTAACGGGACATTTCGGGTAAAACAGGCGTTTAATTTATCATAAAATAAACCAACAGCCTGATCCGCATCAAATTTTAAAAACAAATCATCCCATTCCAGTGCATTTATTTCATCATATAAACTTATAAGATCAGCTTTACGAAAATTCCATTCTCGCGGTGACTCATCTCGGCCGCTAACGCCGCGCGCGCACGGCGGCGCGGGCGCAGGTGGGCGAAGCGCGCGCCCGCGCGGCGCGGTGCGCGCGCACCTCATGCTCACTTCCAGCGGAGGGTGATGCGGGTCTATTTTGACCACGGGATCCACGTCGCCACTCACCTCAATCCACCCATCGCTCCGATTACTCAGTACCAGATCCAGCATGTTGTCAAATTTATTACGACCTGTATTGTGCTGCTTACAACATTCAAGAAAACTATGAGAAATCGATTGACGTGTGAATCATAAAAATCGATTTAGGCGTTTGGTTTGGTATAGTGCTTCAAAGAACCATCCATACATACATACATATATAGACTGAGAAACATTACCACTCCTTTGCGTCGCGCAGTCGAGTAATTAGGAAACAATTACCTACAATCAAAATTTGCCCGTCATCCAAAACCTAGCCAATCAGAGCCAATGATATGAATGTTGCTAAACCAACTCGTGTTTTTGCAAAAAACTCTATTTTTTCCCAGTAACATTGAGAAACGTCAAAGCCTTTGTCTATTTTTTCAGGATTTTTGCAAACATACGGATTATAGAGTTTGTTTTTTTCCATCACAGTTTAATTGTCAATTTTGGAATAATATGTTATTTTATTCAGACAAAATTGTGCGTGAACGTAATAACAAGGAATTTTTAGCAATTAAAAATGGAAACTAAAGTTTGGCCTAGATAATAAATAATTTATATATCTACTATCCACATCATTATGGGTGTTACCGTATCTGTAATGGGATTACCTAAATGCCGTTTTTGTATCTATAGCTGGTTATACAACGTAGGTATTTAGAAAAAATAATAAAAAATATGTGTGTGGTTACGAGTAATATGGTAAATAATATGCTGTAGACTTAAAAGAAACTGTTACATTTTTAAGTAAATTTAAAATAGGTTCAAACACTACACTATGAATGTGACATCACATGAACTAAAAACGACCTAAATTAACTTTAATTAGATGCTTAACGTTAAGCTTTGTAGTCGGTTATTGCTTTCATTATGCATATTGTTATTATGTTGAAAAGAAAATATAGTCCGATCATTATAGTATTTTCAGCTCTTTTCAATGAAAAGTAAACCCGATACTGTTGAAGAACCGATACCCGAACAAATAACTTAAGCAAACAGTATATTTCTTCGTAGCCGATACTTACCATTGTATGTCATGATCATTTTTCAACGGTAAATTACAATGTAAGCAAAAACATATTTAGTGAGTAAACAGTCATCGCTACCTAGGACGTATTTTATAGGTGCGGCCTTTTCTTACAAAGAGAGAGCGCCAAAGCTTTTATCCACCACGCAGGTCATGTGCATATTGGATAGTCTACCATCCTGGGGCGTTGTGGAGTTTTTACAAGGCCAAAATTATCTACCATGCTAGCCAAATGTTGGGTGAAGAATGACACGTGTCCTCGGTATAATTGATCTTCTTTTGGGCATGTCGGTTCACCTTTGTACCGTGAAATAAATATTGTTAAATACTATGTTTACAGTTAAGGGCAGTGAAGAAGATAAAATTATAAATCCGCACCTGGAAAAATATCTTAGAGATGTAGCCAAGTTTGAAACCTACAATTAGCACTTTCTTGCTGTCGGGTTTTGCGTCATAATCTTTATTTACGATTATAGGTACATTAATTTATAGTCCAAGATCCCAGAGCCGCCAGACGTCACTTATTTTCTGATTAACGAAATGTGGACGATTGAGTAGAGTAATAAGTAAGTACGTAAGTAAGTACGTAAGTAAGTACGTAAGTAAGTACGTAAGTAAGTACGTAAGTAAGTACGTAAGTAAGTACGAGACGATCTTCTTAGCATTCCATGGATTCACCGTGCGGGTGCCGGGTCCATCGTGTGGCAGAGAGAGAAAAACTCGAGTAGTTCCCGAGACTTGTGACTCGGGCGTAGGTTTAAGGGCCCCTTTCTGACGTACATCAACACTCACCTTCACCACTCGTTTTTCTCTCCTGCCCAGCCAAATCTGATATGAGCCTACTAGTGCAGCTTTAGATACTCGTTCTAGTATAGAACTTACTGCACTTCTGGATAAGCCAAGGTCTTTCAGTAGGTTATAGAGATTTTGCTGGTATACCTCTCGCTCCCACTTCTACAGCGTATAAACTAACTACATAGCCGTTTTTTGTTAATTCGTTTAGGAGGTCGTAATACTTATTTTGTTTCATCGCGTGGTCTTTAGGTATATTAGTTTCCCACGGTACGGTAAGTTCTACAAGGACTATGCGTTTCGTAGCTCTAGAAAAAAGGAAAATGTCCGGTCTGGATGACGAAACACCCACATCCTCTGGGATTTTGTAGTGCTTTTCATATGTGTCCATTAAAATAGTCCAATCAGGTGCTGTACCCAGGATTGAGTAAGGCTTGTTCCTGGAGTTTGAAGTTGAGCCTGCTTTTACAAAGTTAATTTGTCTTTTGTTTGTCGTCAATCCTTTTGGGCTCTAGCTACTGAAAGGCTCATGGCTTCACGTATGATTTCAAGTACTCTGTCATGACGCCGTGAGTAATGACCCCCATCAGGAGCACCTTGCATCCCACCAATATGTGCCTTGCTGTACATATCGCGCCTCCACAAGTATAGCAACATTTTCAGAGGCTTTTCCCACCTTACCAAGTTACTCTGGTCAGGAGGGTCATTTGGAATGCATTTAGATAAAATTTTAATAAGGCATGAGACCAGTCATAGATCAAGGTGCGCCACTTTAGAGCTAATGGGATACAGAACTCACCTATGGTTAACCACTCACTTTGCATTTCTAAATTCATAGCGTGCACTTTGTAACCGTTATTTTCGTCTTGTTGTAGAAAGGTTTTACCATGGAAAAGGAAGACCGAGGTCTTCCTTTTCCTTCTCTCACCAACCCAGCAGTATTTACTTGTGCACCTGCCATAAATTGTTTATGGAATTGAAGTCTAGATTCCAGGTCTGAAGCAGTTTTGTCTTTTGGGAGAGATGTAATTAAGTCGTCTTGCGACTTTCCCAAAACATGCGTTTTTGTAACTCTTAGGTGTTTGTAAAGTTCAGACGGTTTCTTTAGTTTCAGCCCAAAACTATTTTGATCCCTAAAAGAGTAGAGGATCAGCCGGATGTGCCAATCCTAACCATGACTTCAATATCTTTATGACATTGGCATCTAGCTTTGCCAGGAGAGTTTTACCGATGTCATATACTAGGAAAGGCCAAGTGAGACGTGATGTGAGGTAGTTGTCATATATCCATGCTTTTTGATATTGCTGATAGGCTGCTGGTCTACCTTATTGAGGTTGTTCATGAAATTTTCAACAACCACCTCTAATGATGGTGTACGTCCTTTGTGATCTATCTTTCTACCAAGAAATTTGAAAGGCACTGCCTCTGCAATTGTGGCAACTCCTTGGCCACTTATGGAGAGTCCCGGATCGTAAGACGTATATTTGGTATTTCGTCTACCCAGACAAAGACAATGACATTTTGATGGTTTTGTCCTCATTCCCTCCGTCCATGTACAGAACTCATCGACTTCGTTCAACAATTCTTGACACTGTTTAGGATTACGTGTAAGTATTGCAAGGTCGTCCGCAAAGGCCAAGATTGACTCAGTGTACTTATTGTTGATTTTAAACCGGTAGCCCCATTTCTTTTCACGGGATATTATTTTGTCTACTAAAATATTTATAACTATATTAAATGCTATTGGTGATAAGCAGCACCCGTACGTAAGTAAGTACGTAAGTAAGTACGTAAGTAAGTACGTAAGTAAGTACGTAAGTAAGTACGTAAGTAAGTACGTAAGTAAGTACGTAATAAGAACACATGCTTACCCGTTAACTTGCTTAGACGGCCAATTTTGAGACATGGGGTCCAGAAGGTACTCGTACATAAAATCAGTACTTACTACACGCATTTTCTAATAACTAATGTTCACGTATGTTATAGGCAATATCTTTAAAAATGAGGCCCCAATAATCCCAGATACTTTACGGCGGCCGTTTTGCTTAACAAACTCCCAAAATAACGACTTAACTTTATTTTGAATTCTCATACTCCATTTGTATGTTCATGAGACAACAATTTTAAAGCCTTTTCCAAAAAGACGACCGATCTAAGGGGACAATTATCCCCTAAACTCAATTTGAAGTCAATCGTTCTTAATACATGTCTCACTCAGTCTCGCGCTCTTACCCATAGAGGATTTAAAATTGAGTTAAGGGGATGATTGGCCCCTTAGATCGGTCTGTCTTTTTGGAAAAGGCTTTAAAATAGTAGTCTATTAAACATGTTATATACAAATGGAGTATGAGTAAGTAAGTTAAGTAAAGTTATGTCGTTATTTTGGGAGTCTTTAAAGCGTCTCAAAATAGCCGACGTAAAGTGCCTGCGAGTATGGATGTGGTAGTCACTCTGCCTGCAAAGCCGAGGGTCGTGTGTTCGATCCCCACCCAGTACAAATATTTGTGTGATAAATTCAAATGTTTGTACTATGTCCAGACACAGTGTTTCTATGTATGATAAGTATGTATTTACAACATTATAAGTATTATAATATCAGCTATCTGACCGCCATTTTTAACCCCCGACAAAAAATACCGACAAATAACACCCCTTGTGTTATAAGTTTGACGTCGATGTCTGTCTGTCTGTCTGTCTGTCGGTCTGTCTGTCTGTCTGTCTGTCTGTCTGTCTGTCTGTCTGTGTGTGTGTCTGTCTGTGGCACCGTAGAGCTCAAACGGATGGGCCGATTTCGATGCGGTTTTTTTTATTTGAAAGTTAATATCCGTGCGGGTGTTCTTAGCTATGTTTGGTTAATATCGATTCAAAATGGCCGCCTCCACAAAATGGCGGACAAAATATTTCTTCACAACCTACCTCAATATGGGTATCAAATGAAAGGGCTTGACTAGCAGAGTACTAAACGCTATAACAAATTTCAAATTCAAGATGGCCGCCACCACAAAATGGCGAATTATATAATATTTTTCACTACTACCTCAATATGGGTATCAAATGAAAGGGCTTGATTAGTAGAATACTTTGCACTATGACAAATTTCAAATCCAAGATGGCCGCTACCACAAAATGGCGAATTACATTTCCTTTTTCACAATTCCCTTAATATGGGTATCAAATGAAAGGGCTTGACTAGTAGAATGTTGTACAGATAACAAATCTAAGGTAGTCGGGGGTTAATCAAAATTTTTAATTTTGTTCTTGTACTAGTTTTGCTTAGTTTGGGGTTAGATGGTGTTGTGTGCGAATTGTCCACCAATATTTATTTATTTATTAGATGTTTTGTGAATTTGTGATTGCATCAAAAATATTCTCATCAATATGATATACTTACCTATAATATAAAACTCATACAGTAACAATTACTATTTATGTACATTTTTTAAATTGGGAACTATTTTTGTAAACGTAACTAAATATTATGTAATACGGAATAAGATTATTCTCTGCCACACGAAAATATACCTCACAATTATGGAAATAAAATCTTCCAAGAGTCAATAAATACTCGAAGAGAATCGATTCACAAGAGTTGAGCGGTTTTATAAGAAAACCAATTTCAAATTAATTACAATGTTCTACAGCAATAATTACTCGAAGTCTATATCCAGCAATACGACAGCTGTTGATTAATTAATAAATGTATAATGTATATAGATGAGCATTCTTCCGATAACACCATCTAGCCCCAAACTATTTGCAAGATAGCTGTTTTTTTTTTATAAATATTGATGGACAATTCACACACAACACCGTCTGACCCCAAACTAAGCAAAGCTTGTACTATGGCGGCCAGATAGCTGATATAATACATATATAATTTTAAATACATACTTAATATAAATAGAAACACCCAGACACAGTGCAAACATTTGAATTCATCACACAAATATTTGCACTGGGTGGGAATCAAAGCCACGACCATCAGCTTTTATTTATTTATTAAATACAATACCTGTATTTAATAAATAATTGTGATACATCCAAACACCCAAACACTGATAGAATCTGTATTCGTCATATAAAATATTTTTCCTGTGTGGTAATCAAAAACTATGGTTCCACGAACCAATTTTCTATTTGCTAAGCCACGGGATAAGTCAAAATAATTCTAAAACAAAGTATTAAATGAAATAATCTTCAAATAACATGTTGTCATACAAACATTGTTTTCAGCGCAATCGACGTATTAAAGTACTTTAGTTCCCACTTCAATAGTTGCGGAGAACTCAAAGTAAATTCGATATAATTATCCAATAGATAAAGTCAAACTCAACAAGAAGATAAAGATAAGCGGTAATCCCAGAAGGTAATGTTAACATATTTTCACATGCGCCTGTTTCGTGATTCGCGAGTAATACGGTGTTACATAAATATAGTATTTTGCCGAAACGTACTACGCCTCGGCCGACTAACCATGATGCATGAACAACTTATCAATAATTACATCCATGATTCAACTGAATATTCTAATTTAAACATTATTGTTTTACAATTGTAGACACATACAGTCCATGTCATGTTCCCAACGCTGTCGCTGGGGCTAGAGTCTTTATTTAACATGAGAGAGTCAAGGCTATAATCGGCAGACCAAGCTGGTCATATACAGGATGACGAATGCCACACGTTTTAGCCATATCATTTTTAGGGTTCTGTAGCCAAATGGCAAAATACGGGACCCTTATAGATTCCTCATGTCACAGCCACTTTTCTCCGGAAATATAAGAGCTTGGTAAGTAGATGTAATCTATGAACCGCATCAAGATTTTGATACAAAAAATAGAAATAGGTAAACAAACATTTTTAAGGGTATCCCATACTTAGAACTAAAACTCAAAAAAAAATGTTTATCAAATCGATTTGGCGGCAAATTGGGAATTGTGGGTCACGTCAAAAATGAAAATGCAAATGAAAAATGAAAAACGTTTACAAGAAAGCCAACAACTAGAGACATTATGAAAACACAAGAAAGGGTTTACATACCAGTGATAAAGATACAGTGATCGAGTAACATATTGATGTTACGTGTGTGACTGGACCCACACTAGGGTATGGATATCTGTGGTCGGCGTATGATAGAACTGACAAAGAGTATATTGAGGTTTCTAACATATTTTTTTTCTAGACTGAATAGTTTGCGCGTGGTACTCTTCCAAAGTGGTAAAAAGTGTGTCCCCTTCTAAAATAAGAGAACGACAAAAATAAAAAAAAGTTTATGATGGATGGACATTACTATGTAAACTATCAACGAAAATTGGTTTGAATGAGATCTAGTTAGTAGTTTTATTTTATACGTCATAAATTGACTATTGTTAAAACACTGATTAAAGTAACAACAAACTACAAGAAGTTTTATTTTATGTTACTTGTTGCTACGGAAGCCTTCATTAGCTAGTCCGACTCGCACTTGACCACTTTTATTTAAATATTGCAGATTACGGTCTGTTTTGTTTCACCGTCAAAGCCAGTGTCGTGTCGTGTCGTGAAACATTTGTCGTGAATGGAAATCGAACCTTACTACCTTCAGCTTCACTGGCCAGACTCACTACCAACTAAGCCACGGTACGAAACACCCTTAGCTATAACTTGTAATATCCTAAAACTATGAGTTTGTTGCTTAATCACATCGGAACGTACGAATCGGGTTGATATTCGGAACATAATTAGATTATAGTCTGTAATAGGACACAAGTGAATATCTACTTTGTATTACGGGAAAATTACTGAATAGAAACTACATGTATAAAACCTCAGGGCGTTGCTTTTGTAGTAAAAACTTTTTTGTAGTTGTTAATATTACGACCTACTATTATTCCAACTATAGAGATTTACTACGATAACATGGCCCGCCCCTCCAAATTACTGTTTTAATGTGTGTAGTCCCATCCTTACGAAAGAGTTTGTATGTAGTTGTAATTATTCGTCTGTAGTTGTAATTATTCGTCTGTAGTTGTAATTATTCGTCTGCAGTAGCAGTACGCACACATGCGTGGTGGTGCGTTGTATATTCTTTCACAAATACTTTCAAACGTTTTGAATTCTGGAGGGGCGGGTCATGTTATCGTAGTAAATCTCTACATTCCAACTTACCTTAATTTTTCAAGGTTCAGCGAGAACTACAGTCGTCTACGGGTAAAAAATTAAACAAAATTGAATGGCTACCCTGTAAGGATACAACTGTGTTACTTATCTTCCTTTTATCTTAGTGACCTTTGCAAAGTCAGATATAATTCATAACGGAAACGTCATTTTCAAATCGAGATTTATATAACTAATCGCGATTACTTTGATAAGAGACGTGACAGATGGCATAACATTGTGATTATAAAAATACTAATTATCAAATTTACCACGTGTTTAATTTGATTCGAAGAGGGAATTCCTATAACAATGATAATTGTTAGTAGGTATCAAAAGACATAATTTACTTTTGACGTGAAAACGTCTTATAAATTGGTTTGCCGGGTGACACTTCAAGAAACTGCGTTACGCTCCGCTCACGTTATGCGCTCACAACGAGAGCGAGTGAGAGGCACGCGTCCCTTCCACTCGGGCATGGTTAGCCCGCCTAAGAGCAAGAGAGACAGACATAAAAAGTGAAAGGCACGCGTCCCTTCCGTAAAATTATTTTACCACTCAAAGTCGTTGTCACGTAAAACTTTCGCCCGTATACCGACTTTACAGGCAACCAATTTGTTTAAACGACTTAATTTCTTTCTCAGTTTTTGTTACAATAGATCTAAGTAGATACCTTTACCTGAAAAGAAAAATGTTTTTTGACGTGACAACGTCTAATAATGCGATGAATGCACGAAAAAGGGTCCCGTATGTCCCGTTACGCTCATTGTACACTTGCGCGGCATCTTTCAATGTTTTCCTAGGACGTTATCACGTTAAGCTATCGTCCGTAAACCAACCGATTTTACAGACAACCAATTTTTTTTCCTTTGTAGAAGATAGTGTCAATGTACGTGTTAATTCAAGTACCTGGTAGACCGAGCTTTGCTCGGTTTAAATGCGTTTATAAAGGGCTATAAGTAAAATATTTTCTCAAAAAAAAAAACACAAAAAGAAGAGAACCGAGTGCAACCATCAGGATTTGAACCGGGGCCTGTTGACTCCGAGGGCGAGCATTTATATTCCGTCTGAGCCATTTAAACTCAAAGAAAAGTGGCGAAATTTAGCGTATTCTAATGACATTGTAGGAGTTTTTCATTGTCTAAAAAGGCGCATAAAATGATGTTTTAAAAAAATAAAACCTAGCTAGATCGATTTATCGTCCCCGAAAACCCCCTGTAAACATAAATTCATGAAAATCGTTCGAGCCGTTTCCGAGATTCAGATTCCATATATCTATACCTACAAGAATTGCTCGTTTAAGGGTATAAGATTATTATAGTATTCTTCTAGTATTATAAATGTTAATGTTTGGATATGAGCATAGATTAATAACCTCTAGATCGATAAGTTTCAAACAAACGCTTCATCTTAAGTGAGACCAAAACCAGATTGATTTCGGCGTAAGCAGTATATACCGAAGTTCGCCATACAAAACTTTAATGTCGTGAAGTATGGACAGTGAAGAACCACTCAAACCATCACAATGTTTTTAATTGTCGGAGACGCACACGCACGCACTAGTGCTGGACCTTGACAACTGATGGTAGTTTCTAACGGGCAGAGCCAATATCTCTCTATATTTTCCCTCACTTTTCTTGCGTTGAGCCGGTTTCTAAGCGTTATTATTCTATGGATATTTGGATGTTTGTTGCTATTGCTTGTTGTTGATGTTGTAGACTATAATAGCCCACATGCTGTAGCCTGGAAAAACTCATATTTTTCTTTTTTTCTCGGGAAAATAACGGGAATGATGAAAACGGGCACTACGCGGATACAACCGCGAGGCACTGCTAGTGTAGTATATATATACATTACTTACAGGTCAGCAATAAAAATCCAAATTGAAATTATAAAGCGAGAACGCAAATTTGATATCTTAGTTTACCGAAGAACGTTTTAAATAACACCTCAAAAACTACAATTAAAATAAACTGAAATTTGAAGTGGTTATTTCATTTTATAGCGAGTTATTTCCATTTTGTAGGCCCTCTTAGATACAACGGAGTGAGCCTACATCGACAACATGCCATTAAAGTATCTATCCAATTGAATTTCGAACCCGGGTTCGAAATCGTACGTAACTAAAACGTACCTATCGTGCAGCTACCGTTGAACTAAGCAATAAACTTTGTTTTACGTCATATAATAACAACAATTATCAATATCAATCTTTTTAGCACATTTTTTTAACCTTGAAAAAACCCGAGTGACTGTTATTATTAAAATCACGAATAGAGTTTACGTAAGAACTTTGCGGTCGTAAGTATTATAACACATGACACATCCTACTTACTATTACAATAAATTTATAAGTTTGTAAGTATGTTTGTTGCTCAATCAGAAAGAAATAAGTATTGGACTGAAATTTTAAATACCTACCGTTTGGTTTTTTCGAAAAATTTACATTTAGGGTTGAGAAATAATTAGAATAGATATAAGCGAGTCTGTTGCTGAATTACGTCGGTACGGACAGAGTTGAAATTTGGATGGAACACAGTGAGATCATAGTTTGAAATAGCACATGTGTTACTTTTCTTCGCGGCGCAGAAATTATCTGAAACGGGAACTTCGAAGTAGACCCATAGGCCGCTCTGCTAATAATGCATAAAAATAAAATTTCGTAAAAATGTACATGGGATATATCTGGACTTTATAGTAGTTAAAGCAGATATTCAAAAATTGAGAATTTTTCGCCAAGGTTTTGTGCCCCAAGCTACGGCCAACAGGTTGTGAGATACAGATGGCGCCGGCGCGGCGTGACCAAGTTGTGGCCGTGATGCTAGTAGCGGCTATCGCGGCCGCGAAGGAGGGAGACTGTGGCGAAAGGAGTGTCAGTATAAGTGTCCGCCGTTTGATGGCGGGCGTAATGGGGCTGTGGAGGAAAAGAAGTGCCTTGTAGGTATAGCCGGACGAAGGTAGGCGACGGAGCCCACCGTTTAGTCCATCGTGGAGACTGAGGGTACCCTGATGTGAGGACGTCTGACACCTACTTACACCCGTAGGTTCTCAAGGTAGCGCCGGTGTGGCTTGAGTGTTCAGGTTTTTTTTGGTTTGGTGTTGCCCCTGAGGTGAGTCCAGAGATGGGCAGGGTTCAGTGGGTACTAAAAAGAATGCAGAGCCGTCCCCATGTTCCTGTTATATGCGCAACTCGACTCCGACATAACAGTCGGATCTATCTATCTTTGGATTTTAAATACATACTTATGAAACATAGAAAGACCCAGACACACAAAAAATATCCTTATTTTTTTTTAACTATAATAGGTTCGCACTTGACCACCATCTCGCTTGATGTTAAGCGAAGATGAGATCTACGATGGAGCGTGCTTACCTAGAAAAAACCGATTCACTCTCGATTTGAAGACACCAAGATTGTAACCATCAGGGAAAACCCACTCAGGCAACGCATTCCACAACCTAGACGTTCTTATCACAAACGTGGAGTCAAATCTCTTCGTTCGCGTTTTTGGAACATCAACCATGAAACGATGTCGCCCTTTTGTGGAACGAGAAGTCCGATAGAAGAAAGGGCAAGGTGGTATTAGATCATGCAGATCAGTTGCACACTCTCCGAAGTGTATCCGAAAAAAACCCGATAAGCTCGCGATTTTGCGGCGATGATCAAGACTTTGAAGTCTTTTACGCACAAGAGTGTCATTGCCTATGAGTCTTTTGGCCCGTCTTTTATTAGTCCCGTATTCATTACACAAATATTTGTCCTGGGTCAGAATCAAACCCACAACATCAAACTGAAAATAAAGAATTAGACATTTAAGATTTCTGTTTAAAATCAGCTAAAATACCCTTGGAACCGCAACACGCAGAAACCCGCCTAAGATACGAGCGAGTAGGTGTAAACTAGAGCGCTCATTGAAACAAAACCTGCATAGCATTTCTAAGTGAAACATTTTATTCTGAATATGTGCTGGGTCGATAGTACGAAGATATACCGAGGCAATTTCGAGCAGCCAAGGAGCCGTTAGCTGGTGAAAGCCAGTGCGACGCAGCGGGTACAGACTTACTAAGAAAGGGATGTGCCTCGTGACAAGGCTCAAATTAACGAGGGCCGCTCCGTTCCGAATTTACATGGGTATGCATGTTGCTGCTCTTAGATAGCACAGTACTGGCAACTGGATTTAGTGCCACGAATAGTTTCGGAACTACGGATCCGAACTCGCATAAGGAACTGTAATTAAAGAACACTAGAATCAACTGTGACCGAAGCTGAATTGTATTATAAGCTTGTGTATATTAGCTAGAACTAGCTGTTGATTATGTGACAAAACTTCTATAAACAATAGTTGTGATTTTGTTAGTTTTTAAAAATATTTAGACTTACGATAACAGTAGTGGGTAGGGCTTTTTGCAAAGTCCGCCTTTGCCAGTGATTCTGCCGCCAAGCAGTAGTGTGCAAACATTACTGTTCTCCGGTTTGGAGGGCAATGTTTCCAAAGAAATTACTTGGCTGAAAGATAAAACATGTCATATCTCCGGGTGACGAGCGCAATGCGGTGCTAGATAATGATTTGGACTCTTCATGTTCCACTAGCTGCGTGTCCCTGTGCTGATATGTGGCAGGCATGTTGATTACCATCAGGCACATGTGCTGCTCGTCTCGTCAATCATTACTTTTTAAAAAAAGTGGATCGTGTGCTTCTTTATAGATTTGATTTATTGATTTTATAAATCAAACACTTTTGCGCTAATCCCGTACAGCACCGCTTTTCAAAACATTGATAAGTAAAGCAGAGCAAACTTTAATTCTCTGGGATGGACCTTCTCCTACAAAGAGAGGATCAAGGACGTCCACTACGACAATGTACCACGGTGACCGAGTGAGTGTTGACGGATGGCACATCTCCTCAAAGGGTGCCTTTTAACATTAAAATTTCCTCGCGATGTTTTCCTTCACAGTTTAGTCGAGTGGTGATGAGAGATTTTTAAATATGTTCTTTAAAAAGTACTCAAAGGGCAGGAGGGATTTGAACCAATAACCCTCACCATGATTCATCTTAAAATATTATCAATCACAGTATTTGTGTGTGATTTCTACGTCACATACACGAAAACATTATTTACCGATTTGACTAAAACGTGCTAAAACTTAAACCTTGGGTAATTAATTTCATACTCAAAGGTTATTACAGATATTTTATTACAGATAATTCCGTAACTACCATTTTAAAGTTTTGTAAGTACTGTCTGTTAAATTGTTTTGTTTGAAAATATTCTATATGTATTTAATATTAATAATCCACAAATTACAATTCTACATGGATAAATAATATTTTAAGATGACAAAATTAGATTTTGCTTTGATTATAAATTAAGCAAAATTTAATTTTAACACAACCGCCACCCGAGTTAAAGTTGCCACTACTTGGTTAGTCTGTAACTGCCAAACAAGTCTGCGCCGCGAAACCGATCGCACAGGAAACCAAAACGGCTGAAGTTAAATTAAAACCGACTTTAATTTGGTTTATTTCCTTAATAAATCGATATTTTATCCATAGAGATTCGAGATGAGACCTGTGCAGGGTAACACATAGCTCCGCAAAGTGCTTAACACGGAATTCGATTCAACTAATGCTGCTTAATCCTGACCGGTGGCCAACAGTAGCGCGCAAATGGCACTGGATGGCCCGGGGTGGCCGGGTGCATTCCGGAAGGCCATACGCAATTCGTAGCAAGTGATTGATGATAATCCCCGTCCCATCTGCGTTGTGCCCGAAACAATGCACTGGACGATTCTCAGTGTGATAGAATTTTTTGATGCTCGAATGTTTGCATCAATTTAGAGAAATAGATTGTTTTTTGGGCCGCTGTGAATAGTTTAATAACTAGATTTTTGTTTTTTGCCAAACTAAAATGAGTAATGGCTATGATTTTATCCCACGCGTTTCGTTATTTCCAACCGACTTCAAAAAAGGAGGAGGTTCTCAATTCGGTTGTATGTGTTTTTCATGTATTTTACGCGATGGCTCCGCGAATTACGATATGATGTTTTTTTTTTGTTAGGTAGATTATACCTCTAGTTTGCAGGTATCATGTAAATTTTATCAAAATAATTAAAATATCAAGAAAAAACTAAAATTTGCTTACATTTATCTAGATAACGTAGTGATTAAGGAAGGTTTTAAGGAATTTTAACAAGTGTCCGAATTTAATTTAATTTTAAATTAAAAATTGAAAAAAATTAAAAATTAAAATTGTTTTTTTTTTAATAAAATTTATGTTTACACAAATATTTGTTTAACTATGTGATTATTATTTCAGCTGGCTGGCAGTTAAGTATACAATGCAAGCTTTGCTTGGTTTAGAGGTGGATGTTGTTTTATGAGAAACATCCACCATTATTTATTTTGTTGAGTATGGAATCCAAGAAAATAATTGAAAATGAAAATATAATATAGCATACTATTTTATCAGCAAATAAATTAAAACAACTGAACAGATCAAAACGGTTGATAATGATCACATTATAACTTTGAGCATATTATTTACAAAGGAGAGAGTCGTAAATTTTAGAGCGTTAAAATACATCACCGGAATATTTCCTGTTACCACTCGAGATAACGCTTAACAGTTCCAAAAATGATACATCACGTTTAATACCCAGCATAAAAATGTAGCATGTTTTATTCTAAATAAATCCCTGCCAGTTTCCGGTGTGCAGTGCGGCGGAGCGGAACGGAGCGGAAGGGAGCGGAAGGTGGGCCTCGGCAGCGGATGGTGTAAGATAAAGAGAACATTTCCTATCCAAGACTTGGGAGATTTAGCAACATTCCGAGACGCTCGTGTTCTTTTAATGTCGGACGTTGTTGCCTTTTTTGGTGCTTTATGTGGAGCGTTTTACACTCGCGAATGGATTAGGATCTTGTTAACCGGTTCAAAAAAGATGTCGGGTCTTGAGCCCGTTTGAATGTAACGTCGTTGAATTTTGTATCGAACATTTGTGTGATTGTACGCGTTTACTTCTAAAGCTGAATACAACGTAACGTATGCAATCAGATTTGAAGTACTTAAGTCATATCGGATCTGAGTTATGGCCTTTCAAAGTTTATTTTTTGTATGGACTAGTGGCGCCATTGACTCAGCTCCAATATGACTTACAGCAAATCTGATTGCACAAATACCCTTGTGGTAAGGTAATGTTTAAAAAAAGTGACAACAGATCTTTGGCCGCTCGAAAAAAAAAAACAACGACGCCAACTTTACCCAAACCCCTTTATAAAATCACTACGTTAATAAACATTAGCCGTATTAGTTAAACATAATTTGTAATAGCATAGCCAGATGTCTGGTGTTACACATATTTAAATACATACTTATGATACATAAAATAATCAAGAACAATAATAGCAAACATTTACATTTATCACAAAAATATTAGGCTAAGTTGGTAATCGCACCTGCAATCTACGGTTCACAGAGTTCACTATCAATATGAGCCACTTACAGCAAATCTGATTGCACAAATACCCTTGTGGTAAGGTAATGTTTCAAAAAAGTGACAACAGATCTTTGGCCGCTCGAAAAAAAAAAACAACGACGCCAACTTTACCCAAACCCCTTTATAAAATCACTACGTTAATAAATATTTGCCGTATTAGTTAAACATAATTTGTAATAGCATAGCCAGATGTCTGGGTATTACATATATTTAAATACATACTTATGATACATAAAATAATCAAGAACAATAGCAAACATTTACATTTATCACAAATATATTAGGCCAAGTTGGTAATCGCACCTGCAATCCACGGTTCACAGATTTCACTATCAATATGAGCCACTGGCTATTCGAAGAGTTTATTATGTAGGTATATGATGATCATAATACAATTGGTCATTTAATTCAATAAATACCTAATTTCATTTTTTTAATCAAAATTTACTGAGTTCGCTTAATGTATGTTTTGAATATTATCTCAAGCACATATACACATTTTAGTTAATACCTACATCGCCACAAGCACGTTAATTAAAGCTCATGATTTAACCTCAAATATTTCGTTTCAATCAAATTCTACAGTGCTCACATGCCTCGATCAAGCATCTCCATCTCACCAATTACTTCGCAAACATTGCAGGTTTGCATCAACATTAGTACACCAATCCAGTTTGTATCCCCCGAGACTGCACGTGGGGCTTATTAACAGCTAGCTCAGGTCTCAGGTTCTGCAGTCAGCTAATCTGTTTAGCTTGTATGTCATACGTAATGGGTACTGCTTCGACGTCTAAGATGCCGCTATGAATACACTTTAGTTTAAGGCAGTTAATTACAGTTGTGTTTACAGAGTCTAAGTCTAAGACAAAGTAACGCAAAGACAATATACCCATTTGACTGATCGTATGGCTGCCCCTCATTGTATAAGCATAATTGCACTATACCTGCGGCGAGTTCAGTCAGTCAGGCTTTTGATTTCGACCGAAAGAGTGCTGGCAAAAAAACCGTAAAAATTATAAAATCTATCTTTCCTTAGAAGTTTGTATAACTCTATTTCGTTTTTTGTCCGATCATTGGTGGAAAGTAGTGACACGTGACACGGATATTCGGCTTATCGCAGTGCGACTTTTTGCGGCCCCGCTGGTGACTTATGAATTTAAGCAGATTCGTTTTATGGCCGATCAACAGGGTATTTAATCTGTGAAGTAAAGTGACGTAGAAAGTTTGAAGTGCAACACGTTTGTAAAATAAAAACAGAAGCTGCTTTGCCAGGACTAGTGTTGACAAATTTGAATTATTATTAATAATGTTTAGATCTCTGCAGAATGTTACAGATCTCTATCGAATAGTGACGAGACGAACAGGACATATGTATGCCTGATCGTAAGAGCAGCATGCCTATTGGAACATGAAGAGTCCAAATCATTAGGTAACACTGCACTGCGCTCGTAACGCAGAGATCTAAGATGTTATATCTCTAAGCCCTGTAATTTATCTGGAAACATTGCCCTTCAAACCGGAACACAGTAATAAACCAGTAATGTGCAAACGCATATTACTGCTTGGCGGTAGAATAACTGGCAAAAGTGTGGTAAGTGTTCCCCAGGCGAACTAAAATTACGTGTATCAAAAGTAACCCTTCAGTTCCAAAAATCTCCTTTAAAAGTCCTTTATTTGCGGAAGATTCGCCGCTCTTTTGAGCTTCCCATTGAGCGCCAGACAGGTGCGTCGTTGTCAAACTTTTTCAAAGACAAAACTTTTCAGACGGCACTAGAGCCTGTTATTATTCAAATCATGCGACGAAAATGTTGAAGTACGCTATTTCGTACTATGGTTTCGAATGTGCTTAAGTGGCGCTACTTGCAAGTTGACATAAATGTCACTACGACAACGAGTGAGCTATCAGTGCGTTTTGCTTTTTGCTTCACTTTTCATCTCAATTTCGCGACTTTGCATTAGCTGAATGGAGCATTTTCGCCTTTGTGAGAAGATACGCGACGGTTCAGTGTTTTAAATCGAGTTTCTGAAAGATTTTCTCCTGCATTGCTGCTTTTTTCTAGTCCTACATAGACTTTAGCCTAATAATCTAATTCATGACCCAAGTGTTGCAAAACGAAGCACAGTAAGCTTTATGGGGTAGCGTTAGCTAAAGATAGGCAAACCGTAGCAACGTAGCTAAAGAAGCTAACGCCAACAAATTTATGATAAACCAGTACAATACCCATAGCGCACATAAAGAGAATCCCACTTCATTGTTTAGTGATTTGCGTCAAAAACTTTGATTCTAGTCTACACAACTGCCAATTTTAAGCGATAATAATAAACGCAATTTTATAATAATATAGTAAGATTAATTTTGGTAATAATTAAATAAAACAAAAAATAAATAAAATTATTTGGAGGGTCATAGTTTTTGTACCCTATGTTTTTTTTTAATAAACAGTGACGAGACGCGCAGGACATGTGCCTTATGGTAAGCAACATGCCTGCCACATAACAGCACAGCAACACGCAGCTATTGGAACATGAAGAGTCCAAATCATAACCTAGCACTGCACTGCGCTCGTTACCCAGAGATCTAAGATGTTATATCTCTAAGCCCTGTAATTTCTCTGGAAAGATATGTAAATCTATGTATGTCGAAACCAATGATGGATTGACTTACTTTCACGTTAATTTGCGTCAAAAACTTCACCTTGATATGTGACTACTGGGCCTTGACGTCTTCTCTCAAAATGAGAGGATCAAGCCCATAATCGACCACGCTGCCAGGCGCCGGCGCCGGTTGTCTAAAGACACAAATAGAACATGTCCTTAAAGTTGTTTTTCTGGAACATAGATGCCAGTTTTATCATGATATTTTCCTTTATTAACGTAAATAATGATAAACGTACGTCTGCGCTTACAAAAATATATAGAGGTGCCTTCGAACCTGCCTCCTCGCGATTAGGAATTTAGACCCCACAAGGTCGATTTCAATCGAATGAAAACTTTAATATAAACTTATATTGGTAAAATATATTACTAGCTACACCGGTATTGGTGTATTAAAAAGTATTCTTTCCTACTAATAAATTGGGGACCAGAGGAAGCTAAGTTAATCCGTGCGTGAGAATTTATCTTCGACGCGTTTCGCCTAGGCCTATCTTTTTACTAAAGTTACCTACAAGGTTCTGCTGGGTTGTTCACAAATTTTACGAGTATTAATGATACAGAAAGTTTGTATGTATGATAGAATGACATATGGACATTTTTTTAACGATTGCATGCAATTAATTTTAAAAAATAATTAAATACAAAGTACTAAAAAAATTATAACTGAAATAATATACCGAATATTTTTATCACGGGAAAATAACGTGAATCTTTTTGTAGCAAATATAAAAAAAAAAAACGTTTTTAAGGGTACCATATTTTAATCTTTGAGGATTTACTTGTTGTTCTGAGCAAAGATCTCAACACACAGATGTGCCCTCCCAAACTTCATGCCATTGTTCAGAAGAGTGAGCTCACTCGTTGCCAGACAGTTGCAGGAAGCGGTGAATGCCGGACGTTTTTACTTATCACTATTCGTTGGCAACAACCAAAATAAGTAGAACCACAGGACATCGCGCCGCTAGCGATTCTAGGGGTCAAGTAGATTGGTTATGTGTAAACTACTTACGACACACATAGAGACGTAGTTTATTACCAATTTCAAGTTATTCAGGGCATATCCATTGGTTTATATTGTTGGTTCTGAGCATATAATATTTGGATTAAGTAAAATAAGTTGCTTAAACTTGTCTAGTATTCTAAATACAAGTTTGTCAGATTTCGTAAAATGTTTGATGGTGGCGTTTTAGTTGTAGGCGATCTACTACAGTTCTGCTGTGTTCAGCGCCAAAGTAAATTTCATGAAATTTCGCAACACGAATTTCATTTCGTTAACTGTTAAAACACGCAAAGGCCACAGACTACAGTCCTTTGTAGATAGTGGAATTCAGATTAGAATCGGGGTAGAAGAAGACTCCCAGAAAACCTTAGTGAATGTCATCGCGTGCTGTCGCAATCTTTTTAACCGACTTCCAAAAAGGAGAAGGTTATCAATTCGACCCTTGTGTTTTTTTATGTATGTTAACTGATCGAGATCCCCCGTACCCATTTTATAATTTATTTTTATGTTCAGATAGGTCCCGAATGGTCCCATGTAAATCTTATCGAAATTGGTCAAGTGGTTTTTGAAATATGAACCAAAAACTAAAATTTGCATAAAAATTTCTGGATGACGTAATTGTAGATTTCACAAAAGTTATGAATCTCGAACCTGTCACTACGAAATTGGGTAAATGCGCTAATAAAAACTTGTTTTCACTAAAAAGGGTTAGCATAAGCAGCCTACTAAATGTTCCCACTGCTGGGACTCGGAGCCTTCTCTCGCAAGGAGAGAGTTAAGGCCATAATCCACTACGCTGGCCAAGTGCGGGTTGGTGGGTGACACATGACCTCGAAACATTCTAGATACATGTCGGTTTCCTCACCATTTTTAAGTTAGCGGCATTACGCACGTGATTTCGAAAAGACAGTGGTGCGCGTGGTGCAATTCGAACCCGGGGGCTCCGGATCGGCAGTCGCCGTTCTCTCGACTAGACAAGCCGTAACTTAGGTAAAAAAGGGTTAAATAAACTATTTTCGTACAAAAAATTTAAATCATTTGGGAGACCTATGTCCAGCAATGTCTGTCTACAGGCTGCAGATGAGATGATGACAAAAATTTAACCGACTTCAAAATCACAACTATTTGTTGTTTTGAAGTCGGTTAAAGATCGGTTGAGTTAATTTAAATCTACATGTTAAATAAAGAAATGTTCGCATTTCGTGTTTTGATATTAATTAGTTCTTACGTCCAAAAATATTTTAAGTTGAGTGCCCATGAATTACAAACATAATTATAAGTACAATGTTGCTGAGTGGGACTATCTCAGCTCCTTACTACTGTCGACTGCACGGCGCACTCCGGTGATTAGTGCTAGTGTACACTGTAGTTAACTGCCTTCCGTACGCTGCCCGTACAGTGTGTACAAGGTGTATTACTCACAATTATTAATTACTACGAGTAGCTTTTACCTTATTAATTGTGAGTTACCAAAGAGTTTACATATACCACGTACAGTTAGATTTTCCGCACGGTTCCTTTGTGTCAATCGTAAGCAGATGCGGTGCATATTTTTTATGGCAACAGGTGTACAAATGTGCCGCAACAAAAGTATAACACTTCCACAAGAGCGATAAGGCAAGAAAGTTGCAACCCGTGCTTTCGGTGTAAAGCGTTTGTGCCAACTCTATACGTAGTATATGTAAACTCTTAATGTGCTACATAATATTTTAAATCAATGATGTAATATGTTATTAAAATATATTTCTGCGCTAAATCTGAATCATAAAAATCATAAAAATTTGAATGTTGGTTACTCTTTCACGCAAAGCCACTAATGTGATCTGAATACGATTTGGTACATAGATTAGATAGATAGTCTGGAATAACACATATTTTATTAATATCCCGACAAAATAACGAGATTAAGAACTTACGCGATACCACGAAATACTACTAGGGTACCATAAAAATGACACCCCTCCCACCCACGCAGCACCTAGGTATAGCACCGTGGCCTATGTTGACAAACGCGGGTACATCTGAAAATACGGGCGAAACTTAAGCTCGTTTGTTAACGAAACATAATTATAAATGTACAAGTGACAAAATATATCCTTACATAAATAGTTCAATTTTATTCACACATTTATAGACCGTCCGTCATACATACAGTCTTGTTTGATGTTATCAAATAAAATGTAGGTATCTAACTGTTTCAAAAATAAAACAGAAAAAGCAGACGATCGCTTAAATTATTTTATTACAATAGTTATTAATTTTATAGAGATGTGAGAGGTTACGTCTTTGTAAGTTATAAGTTAGGGCTGGTCTAGTTGGGAGAACGATGACTCTGCCGGTCCGAATTCCCGGGCTCAAAACCACGCGCACCCTTGTATTTTCGAAGGTAATGCCGCTAACTTACAACGGTAAAAGAAAACACCGTGGGGAAACCGATGTACACCTAGAATTTGTCGCAGTCATGTGTCATCCACCAACCCGCATTAGGCCAGCGTGGTGGGTTATGGCCTTGACTCTCTCCTTGCAAGAGAAGGCCTTGAGCATAGAATAGATAATACAGATAGAACGGACACTCCCCACCCCCGCCAATTTCAAGCTTCCTCACCCTCAGGCCGTTTCGGATACTCTAGGAGCACTCAACGAAGGGCTGGTATCGAACATCTAATTCCTAACGAATTATCATCATGGTGGGTTGTTTTGCTGTTTACGGCTGTCCGTCAACTAAACGGCACAAGATTAAAAGCTTTATTTAATTTCCTAATGATAAAATAACGTAAGATTAGAAACTTTTCAATAACGTTGCTTTATAATATTACAAGCTTTGCTTAGTTTGGGGTCAGATGGTGTTGTGTGTGAATTGTCTACCAATATTTATTTATTTATAATAACGAAGTAATTTTTAACTCTAAGTTCGTAACTTACACAGTTAGTAACTTACGTGCCCAAGCACGGATTGATAACGCCTGTAGGAATAATTATAGTGACAGAGTAAAGTTTCCTTCATGGGTAAGTGTAAAATAAAGTGCGAATGTGTACCTACTAACAGAAATAGATATCTAGGCATCTGATCTAATCTATCATCGGTTTCGTTTCATTTTACGCGGCAATACAAACACCCAGAGATTTATGAAACAATTTATAAATCTGTGCAAACACCCTTTAATTAGAATAGTATAATTTGGCTCCATTCTATTTATGTAACTCAACATTATAGCAAGTTTATAGACTACGTCACCAGGTGAACTCAAGGGGCACAACTATTCAATAAAACAATTCAGTAGCCCTAGCGCTAACGCACACATTCACGCGTGTGTACGAACGACATCTGCGTAGTTGTGTGAAGAGTAGGCAACTCCACAGCGGCGGTTGTATGGAGTTTTAGTGGAGTGTCCGGGGTGTGCCTTGAGTCCAAGCGTCGATAAACATTTAGTGGGCTGCTTATAACATCTTTGTTGCATAATCACGTCGATAAAACTGAAAAAATACATACATACATACAATTGAACTCTGGAAAAACACATATACTACTTTTAATCTTTAAAACATTATTTTAACCTAAAAAAATCTAAACAGAAAACTTATATAACGTTCACTAAGATTTCACTGCAATATAATTCTAATTTCACTTACGACCAGTGTAGAACGGCCTATTCGGCGACCATTCATGCCTAGTGTAATTGCAGATCAATGGCGGGCCAACGCAATACATCGCCAACTGCAATGGTAATGGGCAGTGTTGATATGCAGCATTATTCTCAGATGTTTTAGTCTTCTAAGAATAGTCCTGCAGTAAGCAAGTTAATATTTCACATTGTAGTCATTCTTCGTGTGGGGCATTATAATTACAAAAAAAGTCAAGTTATTTTCATAGAATAAAAAAGACAGTTATAGACTGCAGGCCCGTGAACAAAATTTATGGGTCATATCATACAGCAGGAGACCTATGTAGGATGATAGAAGGGTATAAAGTAATAAGATTGAGCACTATGCCGTCACTTGTAAGCTGTCCAACTGAGTGCAGTTGAAGAGGGGGGTTCTAAACCTCGATCATTTCTCCTTGTCGCATGATTTTTGTACGGCATTGTGAAATAATGTATTAGAAGAGGTATTGAAACTGTATGGAACCAAAGCCGAACACAATCAAATGACCAAACTTATGAAAAAAATTCATGATTTTACGACGATTTACAGAGGTAAATCGTCGTAAAATCGATATCGAATAAAATCGTAAATGATTTTTTTTCACAAACTAACCATTAGAATCTTAAAATTTATATTTTTTATAGTTTCAATACCTCTTCTAATCTATTATTCCGCAACGCCGCACAAAAATCATGCGGCAAGGAGAAATGATCGAGGTTTAGAACCCCCCCTCTTCAACAGCACTCAGTTGGACAGCTTACAAGTGACGGCATAGTGCTCAATCTTATTACTTTATACCCTTCTATCATCCTACATAGGTCTCCTGCTGTATCAGATGACCCATAAATTTTGTTCACGGGCCTGCAGTCTATTAGCCAAACCTCAGTTTTCCAAATATTTGCACGTTATAGTTTTAAATATAAGGTTGACGTGGGCCTTATATCCTGTCAGGTTTATACGGAAAATAGACTCAAAAACACAAGAAACATCCAAACTTACTCATGCTCATAAAATATTATTAGGATAAAAGTTTTCATATTACTTTATGCTTAGTTCATTACATGAGTTTTAAACCTCGAAGTATTATTCAAGTAAGTAACTTATCAATTATTCTAACAACATGTTTGTGATGAATTCAGATATTTGTACTGTGTCTGGGTGTTTTCTATGTGTAATAAGTATGTATTTAAAAATAAATGAGTATTATATCAGCTATCTGGCTTCCATAGTACAAGCTTTGCTTAGTTTGGGGTCAGATAGTGTTGTATGTGAAATGTCCACCGATATTTATTTCTATAATAAAATTCAAAGAATTAGTCAAATTATTTTAGCCACATAAAGACAAACTTTAGAATTATAGCTATAGGAGAGATTTACGTAACTCCCTTCCTCGAGTCGTATTCCTCATGTCTGAGGGTCGTGACCACCACGTCTTCACAACTTCTCAAAGATGAAACTACACCATCTCCCTCTATCACCAGCGACCTGTATTTTCAACTATACTCGCGGCAGATGCTTCTATTCTCCTACTAATAGACCCAATAAAGTCTGATATCCACATTTTAATAGCAACTATCTGTTGTTTGCAGTAGTGCGCCGTAAAACTTGCGCTTTTACGGTACAGTGAACAAAAGAGGCGGTAATAACTTCCCCCTTTGCTACCCTCGTTCCTACTGAGGTTCGTTCTCACGTGCGTTTAATTTTTTTTTCATAATGTAATTACAGAAGTGACGAGAGCAACAAAACATACGCCTTATGGTAATCAAGATGCCCACCCAAAACAGTACAGTGCCAATGCTATTGGAACATGACGAGTTCAAATCACCGCCTAGCAACAGCGCGCATATTCGGAGATGTAAGGTGAGCTATCTCTTTGCCCTGTGATTTTTCTTTGAGCATTGCCTTTTAACCCGTTGCATAGTAGTCTTTGAACAACGAGTAACTGATAAAATGTTCCACAGGCAAACTCTGTTAAAAAAAGGCCCGTGCAGGGACACGGTGAGGTGAGCCCGGCTCGACACCATGCTAGCGGACATGGTGCCCCTACCGATTAAAATCCCAGATTTCTCTTGCATGGCTAGAGGCAGGGTCACTTTTTGCACTCCCGTCAATAACTCTGACCCACTTGCCACTACCCTTGCGGACTCACCTCGCGGGGGGCGTCTGTATACCGCGTGTTGCTCTAGTGACTCGCTCGCCCCTATGTCCAATTCCGCCTCAGTGTAGTTTCCAATTCTCGCTCCTCTAACTCACACAACCTCTAACTGTTGAGCATCACAGTGAAGATGATCAGTAAGAGGTCCTTCATGAAGAGAGAAACCTCATGTGGAAGACTTTGGACTTTACCTAGCCGAGTAATCTTCCCAAGTCTGCCAGTCCCTCTTTCCAACCTCTACAAGCACATTTAAAAGGGGGCGAGGAACGCAAGAGCGCATGTAGAAGTTTCCAGCCTCGGCCGGGATTCGCCATCACACAACATGATGCCACCGAGGCAAGTTGTGGTTGGCAGGGTGAACCACGTGGAAGTGCCTGAGCCACGCACACCTGTAAAAGATGCACCACTACAAATACCCACTATAATATAAGGTACGACATTATTTTATGTATTTACTCGTATCAGCAAAGTGTGTGTTTTGTGTGTAAAGTGAAGTGCCCACCAAAGAAAGCTGTACTACTAACTGTCACGTCACACGTGTTTGGGTTAGTTTTGATACCTACTTTCGGTTTGGGTCCGGCGTGTTTTCTCTGTTTTGTTTTTTTTAACTAAAATTCACTTTTTATCAGCCACAAAAACAAAGTTTTGATAAAAAAGTTATAGGTATGTTTTAGATGTTTCGTGTTAAATTGTCATAATATGATATTTTTTCTCAAATAATATATATAAAACTACGATTTAGATGGAGCAATAAAGTCCAGACCAAAATTTTAGAGTTTTTTCATGATGAAACGTCCGTGAAGACTGACCCTTACGTTTCGAAGTAAGACAACTGAAACAACTCGGACTCCTCAGGAATGGCGAAGTCCATTGACGTCCACGGAGGTGTGTAGTTTCCAAACTTTTTAAAGGGAAACTTTCCGGTAAAGAAGTCCTTTCTGATGGCCACTCCTGGATATCTTTTGTTGTCCATTTTTATTCATATTTAGAGTTAAGTAGCAGTTTATTGTCGAAATTTCTTTTCCCAAGAGCTTTGAGTTACTTTTACCTGTAGTCATTGCCTGTATTTAGTCACAGAATAGACGATGACTAGTTTGGTCTTAGTTTTGAATTTAGAATGGGGTTCAACATTAGTTTTAATATTAGTGTAAGTTTTTCCACAATAAACATTTTATGTTCTGTAATTTATTACATGTATGAACAAAAAACAATAAAATGATTATATTTCTGAGGATATAATACTTTGTCTGAAGCTACCAATATTGTTAATTATTAATTACACTAGTATTATCATTAACCGAATTTCAAAAAGGAGAAGGTTATCAATTCGAACCCTATGTTTTTTATGTATGTTACCTGATTTCTCGAAAACCCCCGCACCGATTTTAAAATGTATTTTTATGTTCGGATGGGTATGCTTTCCAAATGGTCCCATATATAAATCTTATCGAAATCGGCCTAGTGGGTTTTGAAATATGCAAATATGAAACTAAAATTTTGCGTACAATTTTCTGGATGATGTAGTTAAGGGTGAAATAAACTATTTTGTTCAAACTTGGATTCAATTGACACAGGACCTTGCTAAGAGACATACTTATACGCAGAAGTGAAACAAGGAAAGCAAATAATTATGTCTTTAATTGAACTAATCATTTTTTAATTCAAATTAATTTCAATTTCATTCATGTGTCCAGCGTAATTCAATTAGTTTTATCCTCCGTACTATAGATAAACAAGGTTCATAACAATATTTACCACTTTTGAATAAACATCTATTCTATCACTAATAACAATAGCAAATCACTCAATCCTAATCTCAAAATAAATAGCTATCTTCTAATCTTAATTACGAAGGTGATAAGCCCCTATCAACACATTATTGTGTCACGTTCAAAACAAAATATTTATGAATTTTATAACATCGATAGGTAGATGTAGTACTTATAATCATAAGCAGCCCAGTTTACGTACGTTTATTGCTAGGATTCTTTTTTTTCTGACAAAGATAAGTACCCAAAACCATAATCGACAATATTATGATACGAGTATTATTGCTAAGCATTGGGCGGATGAAATGTAACATTTCCTCAAAAGAAGTTTTTCTTGGATTATGCCAGTTTCTTCAATATATTTTATTTCACCGTTAAAGCCAATAACTTAACATAACATAAACAGCCCACCAAATGTTACCACTGCTGGGACTCGGGGCCTTCTGTCGCAAGGAGAGAGTCAAAGCCAGAATCCACCACGCTGTCCCAGTGGCCCAGCGGGTTGGCAGATAACACATGACGTTGAAAGATTATAGGTACATGTCGGTTTCCTCACAATGTTTTCCTTCACCGTTTTAAGTTAGCGGCATTACGCACAGGACTTTCGAAAAGACAATGGTGCGCGTGGTTTTGAACTCGGGGTCTCCGGATCGTTCGCCCGACTAGACCAGCCTTTGTCAAATCCAATGGTTTCGACAAACTCATGCATTTGTACCTGCATCGACATACTTAGAGGTGCTGGTAGGATTCGAACCAAATCAGGATTGTCACTATCAGGATTGTGAAATTGCAAGTTATAATCATTTGGCCACCACGGCTTCAGGTAAGTACATAAAATTACATTATTGTAGTTTATTACTGCCGCGGCCTATATTGAGTGTTGTAACGGTTCAGCGGAGCTAACCCGTCAACAATCTTCAAATATTTCCATGATACTATGTATTTATTAATTAAGTGAATCACTATTGCTTATTACATCGGTAACAGCATTAAAATGAGTTATTTCTTCAAATTTATTGAATTGAAATGGAGTCGTTGTGTTGAATAAGTCTTCAAATGGTTTACTCGATGGAGACCATAAATAGAGAACATACCTTAGAAGATTACATCTTACATCATAATTAAGAGTACTTATATGTAAGCTTCAGGTGAGAATTCCACTAGATAATTTTCCATTCTTGAAGTAAATGCAGAGTCCAGAGGCCATCATTTGATTTCTTCATGGAGCATCAGTAGTAGTCTGAGAAAAAGATACAAGACAACAAAGTTAAATTTATTATAGAACATAACAGTTCTAGACCAAGGAAAAGGCAGATTAGTTATAGTTAACACCGTTAAGAAAACAGCTGGAGTTCATTAATAGATTAAAAGAGCTGTAATTGGTGACTTTTATAATTACTCGATTGATAATTATTGTTACTATTTTATCATAATATGAATTGTTCCCTCAGAACTAAATACATTTATGATCTCTCACTGCTTGTGAATACATAGAGAGATTTCTAGGAAAGTAGTGTTTCTCAATTATCATCATATAATTTACTAGATTGAGAATATTTATTGTTACTGTTATATTATAATTTCATGAATTATTCTTCCCACAGAACTAGAGAGTCTAATCACCCACTGCTGTTTATATTATGGAATGCATGCCTTGGAAAATTACTTGTTATCTTGTTATTTCAGATGTCTATATTGTGTGAGTTTCAGATGGAGTTCCAGTGGATCTGTTTGATACATAGGTACATTTCTAGATCAAGAATTGGATATTGTTGGGATCCTACCCTAGCCTAGGAAAACTGTAGTGGTTAACACAATAGCTGTAATTGAGACCTCTTAATCAAGTATAAATCAGAGAAACAAATGCTTGTTAACATATGCAATTATAGTTGATCTTAGAAGAAAACTCTAGATATATTTCCATTTGTCAAGTTTGGGGCTAATTGAGTCTAATAGCATCATGCAAATGATCTTAGATTGAAATTCTAGAGATATTACTATTTGAAGTCTGGAAACAGGCATTAATAATTGTTTTGTACAAAGTAAATGCATTTAAAACATGTTTGGATGGGCAAACAACCAATATTACATAGTTAAAATACTGCGTAGCTTCGTTTAGGTACATGTTTATCATATTTTTCTAGCTCCGAACACTTATTTACACACAACACTATTTAATACTCATTATTTCTGGAGAAAACCAACAAGATAAACGATTACAAACATAGAAACTCACCATTTAATATCATTGGCGGTTCGGAACTGTTGCTTCGATGATTTTGTATAGAATCCATGTTTTCGAATAGTTTGTCCATATCACATTCACATAATGATCTTTGCGGAAACCTATTAGGCGAAATACACAAGAAATATGGAGTATTTGCACACATTATATTGGATTGTAAATAATGAAAATATTTTGTTCCGCGTGTCAGAGATCGCGTCACGAATGACATTGATTGATGAATTTCAAAATTTGAGTACAAACTTAAAATTTAATGTGGCCAAAAATGTGGACTAAAATATCCTTTCCGTTATTAATAACTATTCATGTTGATCTAGTAGTGGCGCCACCATCGGGGTTTATTTGTGTGTTGGTAGTCAAATAAAGCACGCTAATCTTCCTGGGACACTTAGCAAGGTTAGCAGAAAAGGGGCGGGGCTTAATTGGCGCGACATTTCAAATGCATAAAAGGGGAAAACGCGGGGGAGTTTAGACAGTCAGTAAGCGATCGGGCGGCCAAGGATGGTCAACGAGAGTCAGAAATCGGGATAGTGAGTGACCGGGCAGTTAACGGAGAGTCAGTGATCGGATATAGTCGGGTAGTTTCCCACCGTTTTGTACCGTAGTCCGCGTCCCGGAATTTCGCGAGTGTGTGCTGCGTATTTGTTTTGTGAATAGAGATTTTCAACTAAGTGGTTATTAAACGAGTGAGTGTATGTGTTTTGTGAATTAAGTGTTTTCAACTCAATAATTGGATTGTGAACGAGCAAGGAGTTGCAGAATAACATAAACGGTTAGTTCTAAATTCTTTATTATTTGAGTGTTATAACAACTTTCTTTTGCACAATATATTTACAACTTTTAAAACTAAATTCCTAAATAGTCAAGTTCTATGCTCAATTTGAGAGAATTGCGACGTACAAAACTATTGCAGGTGTTTACAGAGTTCCATGTACTCTAATATTTACAAAAATTACTTTATAATCTTAAAGACTATCTAATAATCAATCTCCTAGGTATTTATTTACAGACCTATATATTGTTTCATTATTTACATCACAACTATGGTATGAAACCTTACTTACAGGTTAACAAATACCTTTATAAATTCAATCCAGCAGTTTATTACATAATGTATACCAATATTTACAAGATTACATTAAAATCTTGCAAGACTATCTAATAATCAATCACCTAGGTATTATTTACAGATCTATTTACATCACAACTATGGTTTAAAACCTTACTTACAGGTTAACAAACACCTTTATAAATTCAATCCAGCAGTTTATTACATAATGTATACCAATATTTACATGATTACATTAAAATCTTACAAGACAATCTAATAATCAATCACCTAGGTATTTATTTTTAGACCTATTTACATCACAACTATGGCATAAAACCTTATTACAAATTCAATCAAATAGTATGATATATAATGTATACTAATACTTACAAAGATTACATTAATATCTTGAGAATTATCTAGTATTCTATCATCTAGGTATTTATTTACAAACCTATATATTGTTTCATTATTTACAACACAACTATGTACTTTCACAAGTTGATCAAGCAGTTTTATACATAATGTTGTTCGGTGGACTTTACTGAGTTTGGATTTTCAGTGTAACTTGTAAAGTTATATGTTACTCAACCTTTTGCAGAAGTCTGCTAATTTTTGGACATTCTTTTAAAGTCATGCACGTGTCATGCAGTCGGAAGCCTAGCTGAAATGGGGTCGAAGACGTTATAAGATATGTCTTTAAATTATCCGATTGGGTCGGTTGAACCCTAGTTAGTTCCTTTCTGCTTGTACAGAGGAAGGACTGACATAAGTACATCAAATTAAAGAGCTCGGTAGAAGCTAAATTATCAAAGTTACATTGGAAACTTAACCTTTAAAGCTTATCTAACAATTTGATAAGTTCTTTGAAAAACTAGTAAACACAATTTTTTTATTCCCGAAATCACATTCCTTTGCTGTCGATCGGTACAGTAAAGTTCTATGGGAGTTCAACAGCTTACAATAACATACAAGACAAAGACATACAATAGGTATGTAAACTCATCCCTCCCTGCATAATCCCTCCAATTCCTTGGATAGCTTAATTTGGCATAACTACAAAATTTATTAGAGTAAATTCTCACGCAAATCCATGAATTTGCAATCTGTGGAGACGCTGGATTCTTGTCTTTTGTGGGTAGCCAGCGATCAAGAAAAGGCGATTTGGTTCAGGGGCCTCCTTTTTACCACAAAAACCAAAATATTGTTAAGTTAAATAAGTAAAAATACACTGATCCGATCAGTAATATACAGAAATATTCTATTTATCTTCCATATCTACTATCAATAGCATAATATAAATAATAATACATAATATAAGACCATGACACCATGTACAAATCATATTCTCTAACTTGTTACATAACGATAATACATTACTATTACATAGTTTCAATGACAAGCTCTGTCTCTCTTGCTATCTTAGGAATCTAACCATACTATTACGTTATAAGCTAATGAAACCATGATCTGATAATGCTGGCGTTACATAACAATAATACATTACTATTACTTAGTTTCAATGACAATCTCTGCTCTATTACTATCTTAGAAATCTAACTATACTATTACGTTGTAAGCTAATGAAACCTAGATCTGATGATGCTGGCGAGAATCCTTACATAAATTTAATTAAGGCATCTCTAGAAATCATTACTGCCTCAGACAAAGCTAATACTTATTCGAATATTTATAAAACTAGAATTCTTAGGTTCATTAAAAATCAGGTAAAATCTTAGGTAGGTTAAACTCTTATTGTTAGTATTAGATCAAGGATTCATCTCAAATCTGTCTGAGTTACAATATACGGTTCACATACGTAGAGTCCTACTACTAGATGATCAAGGCCAAACTAAATACTAAATAGATATATAAGAACTGAACTCTACTTGTTTAAATTCATACATACATAACTGCACCTCTTTTAGGTAGATTAGTTTCATTCTCACTTATACATGATATCAAGTTGTTAAAGGAGTATAGGTGTTTAACAATATTTAGCTCCAAAAAGTATCTGTCAAAGTGTTTAGGTAGGCAGGGTTTAAAAAAAAATAAAAATAAATAAACAACTAAAAATAATAAAAAAATAAAATTAATAAATAGATATGAAAAATTTCAAAAGGGGGGTGTTACAATTTGGTGGTGCCGCAAACCAGGATTAAAATAGGTTAATTATATAATAATTTAGAAGGGGCTACAATTTGAAAACCATGGACCAGGATTTGATAAAAAATTAAAAAGGGGGGTCGTTACAGTGTGATGCTGGTTGCGCTGGCGATGTCTGAAAGCGTGCTGTAATACCATGGCATTTAGAGTACAGTCAGCATTATAGTGGAAAATACCCAAGCTGAATCAAAGCCCAAATCGATGCCATTAAAAAAATAGAAAAACAATATTTTAGTATAATTCATGATCCAAGTAGAGAGTAGGTAACTAATTCTGTATGATATTATAAATAGTAATTTATCATTGTTAGTTTGTTTACGTAAGTCTTCCGTATGTAAGACTTTTACACCCGTATGACTTGAATCAGTGAGGATGCTCATTGTGAGCATCTTTACGACGGAAGTACGTCATTGTGTTATTTTTAATTTTTCGTCCGCAAACGATGACGTCATCGAGAATTGTCCTTAAATTTTCCTTAGTGACATAGGGACATGGCAAGGTATTAGCAGAGGGGCCATTACCCCCTTCCCCTCTTTTTGGCATCAAATGCTCGAAAAAGGCCTCTTGCCTTTTCTTCAATCTTCTCTATCCAGTTTGCGCCACCTAGCTTTATTATTTCATTCATTCACAAAGGTGCACCTTTGTTTTGGTCTGCCTCTGGTTCGTTTGGTTTGTGATCCTATCCAAGTTACAATTTTTTAAATTTTTGCATTTTCCAAAAATTAAAAAACCTCATTTCCACTTTAGCTTCCTACAACGTTCCAGAGAATCTAAGACAATTGTTGTTTGTCTAATAGTATGTACTAATATAATAATAAATAATATGTAATATGATACTGACTGACTTACTAATTTCGTGTTTGTTTGTCCTATGTTGAGTGTTTGTTCTGAAATCAATATCGCAAAAAATGTTGTGTGCTTGAGTGTTCCATGACTATTACATCAACCGACCATAGCCCTCTGAACCACGTTCGCCATGTTGTTTTGTTTGTTAATGGTGACGACATATCCGCATGAATCAGTTTGTTGCACCACAAAACAATTAAAAAACTACTTACATTTTAGTGTTATTTGTAGTTTAATTATTCTAGACATGGACAAATAATGTTTAACTAACCATGTAAAATTGAACAGCAGAATTGGAGCAGACTCAGCCGTAATTTGAGCAGTCATTTATTAGAATACTTGATTTCGCCATGAACTTGCCGCAAGGTGTTGTTTTTAACGCTTTTGAATGTCATTTTAAATGGGCTAAAAAAAAGGCTAATGAGCATGCTAGATGTGCTTACGGAATGCGGGGGTTAAAGCGTCCACACACGAATCCTAAAATCAGAGGAAATGACGTGAAAGTAGTGGGGCGGAGCCTACATCGAACCATAAATCACCAATCATATCCTACATACTACCATATGATTGGCGATTTATATTGCGATGTAGGCTCTGCCCCACTACTTTTACGTCATTTCCTCTGATTTTAGGACTCGTGTGTGGACGCTTTTAATGCTAGAAAAAATGACCGTCTATTGTTACACAGGTTTTTACAATTTTAAGTAAAAAATGTGTGTTTACGCAATTTATTAATCATTTTTATGGTTCCGTAAAAAAACCGTGCACGAGTGATAAAGCATAACAAACAAATTCAACACATAACCTTTAATCTACCAAAAACAAAATTACTAAAACCTTATTAAACCTTTTTTAATCGAATAATAATTAAATAGATAAATATTGTTGGACATTTCTCACATTAAGCAAAGCTTGTACTTATAATAGTTGACAGGTAGCTGATATAAAACTTTTACAAATAATTAATAAGAAATAGTCACGAATTTTGAATGTTTGCTTTCTGTACTCCACTTTCAACATAATAAATACTTATGAAAGAATTATTTCAATACGTTAATCAGTTTCCAAGAAATATCATTTTAAAGTGAGCGGTCCGAGTTAGATGCGCTTGACGTCATACCACAACACTCGCTCAATTCGTTCACAACTGGAAGCGATGAAACTAAACAATTCACTGCGAAAGTAAATTAGTGCTGGCACATTGCGACTAAGCGGAATGGAGCGTTGTGTAATGACGTCACACGCTGTAGATATTTTTGCGAACTTTGAATGCATGTAAAATTATATCTACTTGGTATATTTGAAAAAAGTAAACCAGTGTACCTGTATCAAAGAGAAGCTATGCTATAACAAAGTTTCAAGTGATTTTAGATACCTATTAACATTCCCCATTGTTAATTTTAATTATTTAACTAATAATCTTGAGATTCAGTGCAAATATAATAATATGAAAACGAACTTAATAATAAATATTTTCAGACATTTCACAAACAACGCCATGTAACGTATTCAACGAGTAATATGGAATCCTTAGTGCATTGGCTAGACTAACTAGCATTTGACAGAATTCATTTCACATAATATTATTTTCTCGTTTACTACGAGTATTAGGTAAAGCATTCACAAGTCACGAACGTGACTCTGGGTTAAATTTTCTAAATTTAAAATTTCTTTAGATGGAGTCGAGCAAAAAGTTTAAATTGGAGTACAGTAACTTCAATTAATTAAATTTATCATTTTATTTTATTGCTCGTAAAGCAATATCATAAGTTGCCAAGCTTTAGTAATATAAAACTTTGCTGGAGCAGTTTCTAACATTTGAAGACGTTAGGTTATTGCGACATAAAAGCAGGAGAGTTTGCGAAGTACTAGCCCCACTACAGTTCAGTTTGTAGTTTGAATGGACTATGACGATGTAGTATAATATTACCTTGAAAGGTATTTCAGTTGATAGGTTACTAGTTACAAAAAACAAATGTTACGTTTTTTATTAAGTGTTTTATAAGCAAAGCGACGGCCAGGACATGTTGTTCTCAGCTATAATATATAATAAAACTGGTCAAGTGCGAGTCGGACTCGCCTATTATGACTTCCGTAGTAGCAAGTAGCATAATATATAAACACATTACCACTCCTTTGCGTCGCGCAGTCGGGTAAAAAGTTCTTGTAGTTCGTTGTTACTTTAATCAGTGTTTTAACAATAGTGAATTTATGACGTAATAAAATAAAACTACTTGCTAGATCTCATTCAAACCAATTTTCGTTGAATGTTCACATGGTAATGTACATCACGCATTTTTTTTGGTTTTGCCATTCTCTTATTTTAGCAGTTACAAGGTAATTGGATAGCTTGACTAATACTGCAGTTAGGTATTTGACTAATTGGATAGTTTGAGTTGATAGTAGATTTAATATAGGCGTGCAAATGTAGGAATATACCTTGATACAATGAATGTAATTGCAAAATACCATTAACTATTTGCCTTAAGCAATTGAATATAATTAGACCATCTGAGACATCGGTCATTTGTATTTACTAAGCTGCTTATAATCGAGAGCTACGTGCAATTATTTGTGCCAGTAGCTAAACTAATTACTATACCTGAGTTACCAGACACTACTAAAGGGAATTCACATAACCAACTTCAAATATCCTACTTATTTTATAAAAATGTGAAAGTTATTACGTATGTATGGGTATTTGTTACGAGTACATTTTCAAGCAAAAACGTTGAAAGGACAAAATCTGTGTATTTAGCTATTTATTCAAGATACATTGGTTAACTGTGAACTTTGTGCTATAGCATAAAACAGAAATGCTGCAAAAGTACCCCCGTTAAGATGTGACAAATACAATAGGTGGGGTGCAAAGCATACATTTTGATCTAAATAAAGTGTACTGCTGACAATACTGATTTTGTTTCGGAACCGTCACTTTGTGAGTTTTTTTACACGCATTTAACTTGTTTATGGATTTTACAATAAAAACATTTTTTTTAATACTAACAGTTATCAGTTGTCATGTCATTTTCTCAGTTCTGAAATGTTTGCTATGTAAGATAAGTGCAAGTGTGAGAACAAACTAAGTATCTACACAATCAAGGAAATTTATACATTTGTGAGCGACACAGAAAATAAATGATTTACGAATAATGATGCTAACAAAAACCAAGTTTTTATAGTGGCTTAGAATAGTTCATCTTTGACCCTGACTACATCTCTGTGAAGCTTGCGTTTAATGACGAGCCATTTGCAGTACATTAGCGCTCAATGCAGCATTATTATGGAGTTATCCACAGATTTGTCATATAATGGACGGCGTACAGGCCATCTGAGGCTCGCACTTGCCTAATATAGTACATTAATCCCTGGCATTACGGAAACAGCGCTAAGCTTATTAATTGTATAGAGCGTGTTAGACAAGTTTGTGCCACAAAATGCAACCTACGTGTGGGAATTGTGGGCTCTGCTTCAGGGAGGAAATACAGCGCCTAGTAGGAACAATTGAATTTGGTCAACGCTCGACAGAGAAGTTCCAGTTTATATATATACAAACACAAATAAAAATATGGAGTGCCCTAGGTGTGGATAATGCAATTGGAGAATGGAATCGAATATAATCTAGAGAAAATCCAGTTTTATTTGCGGTTGTATTGGGGTTGAAAATATAGATGAATAAATTAAAAAAATATATTTTTCATCGCTAATAAATAAATAATACATAAGCTCTAGCAGAAAAAAGTCAAAATAGTTGATTTTAAAATGAAATATTGCTGATTCGAACACATAGGTGAAAAATAAAAGCTTGATTGTAAAAATTTGTAGATTAGATGAATAGATTTCAGATTTATTAATATTATTATATATTTTTGTTATTGTCGCATTTCTAGTACATATTTAATCCTTGGTTTATGGCAAACGAGCGAAAATTCTACCAAAATGTTTGACCGAAGTCATTTTGGTACAAAAATTATCGACGTTTATGACGTAACACGAACTGAAAGAGATAATATTACAGTTAAGTCGAATTTCTTTCTTTCGGTAAGAATACTTCTAAGAACCAAACGATATAAAGTATAACTATTTTTTTTCACTTTAACATAAATATAAAACGAACCTTGTTTCTACAACTTCGCTTATTTTCAACTTACTGTTTTAGCTTACATAATATTGTAATAGTCTAATGGAAACGTTATTATTGGAATTGGTTTGGTACTAAGTCCTGAAATTTGCATGTTCATTGACCTCTGCCACTGCATTAGAAGCTATAGTTGGCTGTCGGACTCAGTTGCAACGTCTAGTGGTTATTTATTGCATCTAAGCATTCGCTTGTCACGGAATGCTCTATTGCTTTCAAGTGGCGAAGTGCTAGGTTTCAATTGCAAATAGAATACATCTGTACGTTACTAAAACGACAATGGCCATCTCATACGAATAAATACTTCAACCCAAATTTCTAAAACGTGGAACTATTGTAGGTGTCATACGTTTTATATACGTTTCACATACAACATTTGTAAAATGAGTATACAATTGTAGACATATCTGACTATAACTACAGTATGAAGAAAAACTACTATTAGTCTGTGTTAATAATTAAGAACTAAAGTCTATTTGATTTCACAAATATGATTTTTGCAGCGCTAGTTTGGGGAAGTAATACTACCGCAAAGCATAAATGTGCAAATATCACCGTGCTCCGGTTAGAAGGCCCGAAAAATAAACTAATTTAATTATTATAAGCGCTACTCACTCATCTATTTGAAGTCGGTGCCAGCCAAGTCTAACTAGGTAGTAGGTATCTATCTACCTGTTAGACTTACCTATGCCGAGTTACTGCGTCATAGTATCTATCTACTAGCTTTTTGACTAGACTGGCACCAAATTCAAATAAATAAGTGAGTTGCGCTTATAATAATTAAAGTACCTGGTTGACCGAGCTTGACTCGGTTTTTTAAAATGATATTTAGGCAGGTACGAATTACGAAGTGATGACTTACTTAGACCTACTAAAAGGCGCTAAGTATAAGATTTTCTCAGAAAAAAACAGAAAAAGAACACCAGGATTCGAACCGGAGCCTGTTGACTCCGAGGGCGAGCAAAAAAAAAGAACAAAAAGAAAAGTAACCACTAGGATTCGAACCGGGGCCTGTTGTCTCCGAGGGCGAGCATATTCCGTCTGAGCCATTTAGACTTAACGAACGGTGGCAAAATAAGTTATCGTATTCTAATGATATTGTAGGAGTTTTTCATTGTCTAAAAACACGCATAAAATGATGTTTTAAAAAAATAAAACCTAGCTAGATCGATTTAGCGTCCCCGAAACCCCCTGTATACATAATTTCATGAAAATCGTTCGAGCCGTTTCCGAGATTCAGATTCTATACTCGTATATATATATACAAAAATTGCTCGTTTAAAGGTATAAGATCAGTTTATTGTTCGCTTTTGAGTGCCTATTTGTGGTTTTGAGTCGCTTTACTTTTTTGTTTGAAATAGTTTATTTTGATGAGCATTTAACGTATCGCCTGTCAATATACATAGACTAACAAAATTACAGCTTCTAAATGTATCGTTAAAATAGTTATAGGTACTTAGAAACGTCTTCAGTTTATCATATGACCGATGAATTTTCACTTTTGAGTCTATTTATTGTAATAAAATACAAACTTCTTTTGACCATTAATTTGGTTTACACCCTGCATGGATTGTCATCTCAAAACGGTGTTTTTGATTACCTACATAGTCTTGTCTTTCCACAACAGGCGCATATTGAATCATGCACGTAATCAATGCTCAATTTTATGCACGAATTATTTTCTAGTTACTGTAATTGCGAAACTGTATTTGTTACTATGTTCACTTAATCTGTTTCCACGCGCTGACAAATCAAAGGAACTATTCATTTACAAGAACATAACGTATAACTTAATATTGGTAGGACACTTTGCAGAGTTGGACTGGAGAAATGGTACACCATTGCCCTTTATTCTACTGCTATAAAGTAATGTGCAAACATCACCGTGTTCCGTTTTGAAGGGCAATGTTTCCAGAAAAGTTACGGGGCGTAGAGATATAAATCTCTGGGTGACGACAGTACAGAGATAGGTAATATTTTAGACTCTTTATTTTTCAATAGTTTGAGTTTCGTAATCATTATAGTTCGAGAGATTGTGCCATTTGTGCAGTTGTGGGCAGGCGTGTTACTTACCAGTCATTAGGCATTGTTCGACCTGTTACCTAAAGAGTACTACAAAAATTGTAAATTCCACTTAGAACATTCATAATTCTCGAAGAGCATCTAAAACATTGACTGATATAATAAACTAGCAATTCAACACAGTCATCTGAACACAGTTTAAAATAATATTTCACAGTTAGCAGTTACGGTCTTCTTGTAAAAGCCATTTCCTGCGATCTGCAAAGTTCAACGGCATTGCTTTGTCTCCAACCAGTATGCACTTTTATTACTGCTTATAGCCGTGTTTTATTTGAAGCCGATATTCCAATAGACATAGTAATAGAGAGCATTTCTTACTATGATACTTACTAAATACAATAGGACATGCCAATTACAAATTTTAACATGAATTCTACTATCATTTTTCAATCTATTTAGGATATAAATTTCAAACATCCTAAAAAAAAGAATTCCCAAACAATGTTTACAAAAGTAATATACAATATTTTACACTAATATTGAAAGAAAAGTTAAAACAGCTACGTAGACTTTATAAAATAACAAATAGTAGTTAACTAACTTATGTAATTGTAAAACAAAATTTGATATGAATTTTACTTATTATTTCTAGCTTTCGTAGTAGTAAAACACTACAGAGTCCGCATGAGGGGAGTACCAACAGTGATGTGCAAACTTTACTGTATTCAGGTTTGAAGGTCACTGTATCTAGACAAATTACAGAGCATGGAGGGTGGTTAGGGAGTTTCTGGGTAACGATCGCAGTATAGTATTCGGAGTTTTCTTGTTAAAATAGCTGCGTAGAATCATGCTATCATGGGCAATAGTATTATTTACTATAAGGCGCCGTATTGCTCGTTTCATCACTCTGTATCAAAAGTAAAAAATACATAAATCACAAAAATAAAATACTATAAATTCGAACAAAATCAATTGGTTTCAAACCTCATTTAATATTAAGAGTAAAAAAGTAAAACCAAAAAGATCAATGCGTCGTCATGGATTTATAACGTGGCGACTTAGTACAAACTCTCAGAAAGAAGAACAAAGTCATTGTCGAAATGATAAAAATCTCGTTTCTTTACCGAGTTTGTGTACTCCGTGTCGTATTCAACTCGTTTCGTAAAATTCAATTTTGGGAATTTGTTTCCGCCCGTCGAATGACGCTCGGAATACTGATGCGGTACGAGACACTTCGCCTGAAAGTCTTCCTGCTTTTTATTTCGACGACATAAAATATGTATCCATCCTGTATATTTGACGTTCTAATCCGCCTACGGGAGTATCCGTGGGTTGGGTGATAATTGAAACTTTGGGGGTCGGAAGTTGCGGCAGAGTTCATGAAAAATACGAAAAACTTTATAATGTTTCGAATGAAATATATTACAATTATTTGGATCGCAAGTAAGAAGTTACGTTTTGGCTTTTTTGCTGGTTTAGTTGTAATGAAAATAACGTGTCCACATTTATAAAAAAAAGTTACCGATTGATCACCGTTACTTATAGTTTATATTATAGTTATATATGGTTTATATTGTCGTTGTTTATAGTTTATGCTTCTATTATAGTTATTTTTTATGTTATATGAATTATATTGTAACTCGTGAGATTATTATAGTTATTTTAAGTTTATGTTGCTGCAGATTCATAACCAACTTTAACAGATAACAGCACAATGACCCGCAGCTATTAGGTAGCACATGAAAAGTCCAAATCATTACCTAGCACTGCCCTGCGCTCATCAAGCAGAGATTTCTTTATAAACATTGTCCTTCAAACCGAAACACAGTCATGTTTGCACGTTACTGCTTGTCGGTAGAATAACTGTCAAAGGTGTGGTCACGTTACCAAATCAATTTAACTTATCGCAGTAACCAAAACCGGAGCTCAATCAATTTAGTCAATAAATACTGAAAAGAATTAGCTCTCAGTTGGGCTGGATAAGACCATTGTCGATTTTACTATTGTTATCTAATGATTTCCGTATACAAAAATGAAACAGTACAATGTGACCATCAAGAACTTCGCACAAATGTAAAGATTTTTTGACATCTAACATACAACATCTTTTGCACACGGAACCTCTAATCACAAATAAAATAACACTACCGACAAACCGCGATTTTCCCACGTAGTTGAATGACCCCAGTATTTTCCCGAAACAGAAACACCCAATGTGTTGTTCCAGACCTTTACAAAGATCTATCTATGTGTCAAATTTCATACATATTCCCTTATTAGTTTTTACAAGGAAGGTATGTTTTGTAGTAACAAACAGACATAGCACATACACATTCTCACAAACTTTCGCGTTTACTATATTAGCAGCATAAAAGTCAAAATTTACTCAAGCATCAAATTTATTTATCCACTCTGCCCTAAATATGACATGGAGTGGTAAAACTGATACTACACTTACTCCGAATTAATCCAAGTTTCGTCCCTAACTAGCTCATTTAACGACTAATAAAAACGTTCATCGCACAACAGCTAGTTATTAAAGTTTGTGACCCAAAAACCGAACTCTGATAGTTGGAGCGTGAGCATCAATAAAGTTGAGCAAAAGTTGAAGAAGTTTCATATCTCGGCTGAATGCAAAGATTCGTTTTGCTTGCACAGCCGTGCACTCGAGTGATATTGCTGATGGCTATGTGTTGCAACGTAATACCCACTAACATTTATCATTGCGGTAGTTTTTCATATTGAAACCTGGTAATCTCACAACTTTTTGAGTATTTTTGGAGACTTATATTATAAATTACAATATATTTAATCATAATGCATAAAGCTTCAATACGTAACCATGATAAAAAATATTCCTGAACATAATACTGGTGTTGTGCATAATCGTATCGGCTAAAATCAATGTTTGTTTTTGGTTTGTTATCTACAAGTACACGTGTGGGATATTTATAGATCGCTCAAATATTGGCTAAACCTAAACATCTAACACCTAGGGTATTTTGCACTATGCGCCAAGGAATATAATTGCTTAAAATGCGAGGTATACTACTCAGCATACAGTGTACATACACACTATACATGTAACTTTTAATTGTATAAATGAATTATTAGATAGATTAATGTATCGACTGTCTTATACTTTACACCAATATATATAACATTGCAAAGTTAGTGAACATGATTATGGGGTAGTAGGAACTTTTATGGATTTTGTTGCTTACTATGCTCCCGATACTACTTCAGTCTCATAATGTTATGCTTGTATTGTAAACATGTTAAAGTTTCAAATATTGCTCAATCACATCGCATGCATCAAAACACAGAGGTCTTGCTGAGAGCAGATTTTATCTAATCGTGCAATGATGAATGATGAATCACGGATAAAACCCCTATCAAAATATAGCAGTAAGTATATGAGCAGTAAGCAACAATTATTTACGTGACTTGTTATTTTTATCATTAAAAATAATGGTTACTAGGTTACTACATAAATATCGGAGGTTTCACAATCTTTTTCATAAAACATTTCAAAGGATTCACTTTAATCGCATCAGAGTATCTAAATGAGGACAAGAAAAAAATAAGATTTCACGTCTTACAAGTTTAAGTCTGTAGGATAAGTCGGCAGAGCATTAAATTCCTAGTCTTTGTGCAATTTAACAACTGCAGCTACAGAGATAATTCAGGGGTTCTAGTCATTTGAGCTTAGTTCTTTATCCGAATACTCTACAAGTTAGTAACGAGATACCGTAGAACGTTTTTGCTGAGTATAGTTGATATTAATAACTTTTAATGTTTTTGAGAATGAGATCTTACTTATAGTTCCTCTGTCCTACAACAGAGTACTTCACCAAACTATGATATATGCGTTACATTGGAATTTGAATACGTCAATTTGTCATAGTAAATTTTGTTAGAACGATTCAGGAAGTTGTGTTTTGTTTTTCATATTAAAGTGTTGCTAGTTTAAACAGCGAATTTGCTCTAATTTTTTTTGAGTAAACAAAGGCGCGGAACGAGCCTTATATGTATCTGATGCTAAGCTACATGTTTGCCATTACAGCACAATATCACAGAACTATTAAATATGAAACGTTTAAATCAGCGCAGGTAGAATAACTGGTAAAGTTGTTATACTTCCCCTGGTGGACTCTGCAAAGAGTCCTATCACTACAATACACTAGTACTACTAAATTAATAAAAGTACTTAACTATTACTCTCAATTGCGTCTTCTGAGATATGTATGTTTTTCTAGTAATATCATTTCAGATAAAAATCAAATTTCGTTTTAAGTGTTAATGCTATTAAGTTTAATAATATTCAAGCATTTATGCTCTCAAAAAAATGATTTCTCTTTAAAATGGCCGCTGGTTATTAAGGTCTATTTATACATTTTACGTTAAAGTAATTAACCCATTCATTATAGTCTAGCATAACCAAACTTAATTAGGTACAAAATAACGTTATTTAGTTTTAGCCCGGAACATCAAATAAATAGAACTGAAACACATTGACACAGTATTTATGCTCAAGTGGTGTCAGTGTCTCACTTGTATTTTAAGACAGTAGCAAAGCTAGTTGTATTATTTTATTAATGTTCATGTAGGATATTAGTATGTCTTTTGCCAATAACGACTTAAGCTTCTTATGTATTTATAGTAGTTTGAGAAGATTTGTGTGTAGAAATTTTGTTTTTGTTCTTCTTTGTACCTATCTGTTCGACTGATCTCGTAGTATGATAGTAGGTAGTCTGTTCACAGATACATAGGTTCGATTCCTATCCAGAATTAGAAATTGGTGTGGTGAATAAGAATTTTGTACTACGTCAATGTGTAACAGTATTTGTTTAGTTCGGTTAGTTAAATATCTGAAAAACCATTTCCGTACAAAATAGGTAAGTACTTAGGTACTTACCCTTTCTAGATCTTAAAACCAAATAATCAAAAAGTCTATTAAGCAAATTGATAGAATATCTAATGTAGAAACAAACAAATACTACTACGTTAATCGCATACAACGCGACAAATTGACTGAATAAAAAAATTGGAAATAAAATAGCTATTGATTTTTTAAACTATTATAGGTTCACACTTGACCACCATGCTGACCACACTCGCCTGATGTTAAGCGACGATGCGATCTACGATGGAGCGTGCTTTCCTAGAGGAAACCGATTCACTCTCGATTTGAAGACAAAGATTGTAAGTATCAGGGAAAACCCACTCAGGCAAGGCATTCCACAACCTAGACGTTCTTATCGCAAACATGGAGTCACATCTCTTAGTTCGTGTTTTTGGAACATCAACCATGAAACGATGTCGCTCCTTTGAGATACGAGAAGTCCAATAAAATAAAGGGCAAAGTGGTATTAGATCATGGAGAGCAGTTGCACACTTTCCGAAGTGTATTCGATAAAAAACCGATACTCTAGCAGTTTTGCGGCGATGTTCGAGACTTTGAAATCTTTTACTTACAAGAGTGTCATTCATTGCCTATGAGCCTCTCAATCGATTACAGAGTCTCGAGCTGATACTTAGCCGACCCATCCCAAAGGTGCGAACAGTACTCCATACAGGAGCGAATATGTGCTTGGTATAACGTGAGCCACTGTTCAGAAATGAAACATCTTCGCACCTTTGAGAGGCGGTTTTAGCGGAATTTTTGCCGGCTAATTTAGCCTTAGACTCAATGTATGTACCAAAGTTGCGCATAGATGAAAAAAAAACGCCCAAAAACTCGAAAAAGTCAGTAACTGGCACGGATACGCCTGGAAAAGTTTGAATGTTTCCAGTTGGAATGGACTCTTTTAGCGAAGAACAAACACGCCTGTGTTTTCCTTCGTTAAACTTGGCCAAATTGGTATCGCCCCATTTAGAGACTGCCTCAAGGCCTAGTTCAAACGCTCGATCATATTTTCTCGTCTCGTTTCTCAGTTCGTATGGATCTATCCTTCAAGAAGTCTGATATCCACGCAATGAGCCCTGTAGATAATTCATAAGCAGAATGCTTGCTTTATAAGGCCAGCACGTCAAACCCTGTCGAGAGTGTTCGAGATATCCAGGAAGACTGCAAGCGCTTCCCCTTGTTTCTCGATAGCTTCACTCCAAATGTGGGTGATATTCGCTAGAATATCTCCGGTGTACCGATTCCGGTGAAACCCGTATTGCCGGTCATCGAGGAGGTCTTTCGATTCTAGGTAGGCCAGGACCCTGTGGTTTAAAACACGTTCCATACATAGTCTTACAGATGATTGAAATATTGATACCTGTATATCAAATAAAATCAACATATGTGGTTTCAATTTAGTTGTAAAACCTTTCAGAATTAGGTATAAGTAGGTATGTGTACTTTCAATCCGTTTCTTTTGACCATCAAAGTCATACCATTTTGCAGTCTGCGGTAATACCAAATAATATTAGTAGCATAATATTTATAGTACGTATTCAAACACGATCGAGCCTTTCAAAATACCCATTAAACTTTAAATTTGGAAAGCTCAACTGCTGGTTGATTCATGTATATTAACCACACACAGTATGTTCACAAATTGATATTCAACCGGCAATGCTCGGTGGGCGTGCGGCGAAATATAAACGTGCTAAACTGGCATTTATTTGATACCCAACTTTGGTTTCCGATTCATATTATAAGTCTATAAGTTTAACCTAAATAAAACATTAAACTTGTAGTTTAAATGGCCTCAACCGTCTGAAAGAACACCTACAGCGATGCGCAATCTAAGCCGCTAGGTTTACGTTTAATTTGAAATTTTTGATTATTGTACATACAGGCAGTTTCGACAAAGAAAAATAGTATAAAATTCTGAAAAGTGCCAAAATTTTGTGCAATTTTTTTTCCAATTGTGTTTTTACAATTATTCTTCACAAGACATTAAAGTCGTTTATTTTAAAACAAATGTACAAACAAACAAACCCGAAAAATAATCACTTTTTTCACAGTAATAACAACGTACATCAATGTGAAAATTATACAAAGCTACCAATCTCGAAAAGATGGTTAAAATAACAATTTAAATAAATTTTGTAAAACTATTTCGTACAAAACGCTTTGAAATATTCACACCTTAATGGTTTCTATTGAAACAAAATATTCAATTACAAACAGAACTAGAATTCCATTTCAATTACATTTTTGAGAAGCACTTCAAAGTTTAAAGCCTCCTTCACTGCTCACACTATAGGTGCCTAAATTTTAATTACTTCACGCTAAACGACGAAAGTAATTAGGAAAATTAAGGCACGTAGGTAAGCTTATGGTCTTAAAAGTTATAATAGAAAGAGCACTTTGTCATGTCAAGCTTTTAACAGGCCGTTTAATTTCTCTTTGTGCTGCAAATTAAGACATTAAATCGTTTACGTCAAAGTATAATGAAAGAGAGGTAAATGAATCACTGGCTCATATGCGAGCATCTCGTATCCATACTTTTGAATAATTATGAATGTTCAAGGCTTACGCAACGCATGTTCATTTTATTTATGTACTTTGAGAGGCATTAGAATGAGTTACAGCTGAAAATTTAAAATATACTCAGCTGCTACACGCTAATGAACTGCTTTTCTCTGTTCCTGTTGTAGTTAGTACTTCGATTACAACTATTATTACCTAAATTTTGAGCCAAATACTCAGATATACGAAGGTTATGCTACAAAAATTCGCGCAAAATTTGACGTTAAGGTTTTTTATTTTTGGAAAAAGCAATAATGATCTTGATTTTAATTGCTATTTAAATTTAGCTCAAAAATATAAAAAATATTAAAATCTTAGACTCACGGAGCAAAATAATATGTCGAATTCTAGAGGTAGGTGGGTATATTAAGACTACTCACGAAATGGAGATGAAAGTCAGCCTCTGTTTTTCAAACGTATACTTAAAACCTACGTGAGCCAAAAATCAGTCTAATTTATAGTGAAGTTCAAGGTTTGATCGTTTTCAACGTTTGTGACAACAGAAAACAAAGCATTCAAAGATTATTAACTCTTAAGTAAAGATTTGTAATATGAAGGTAAAATATTCTAATAATATAAATATTTCTTTCTAGCAAGTAGTGATTTTTTATTTTAAATATTGAATAATACTCCAGTTTTTATGTTTCATAATAAATTAATGTAGAGCTACAACCATGTCTTAAAAACCTGCAACATTATATTGTTTACCAACATTTGCCATAGTGTTACCAAATGTTATTCTGGCTTAAAAAAGTACAAGCAAAATATCCCTTCGTTTTCCGTACAAAAACATATCCTTACAAATCTGTGTTTACCTAACACAGCACCAAAATGCAAAGGCATTGTGTTCTGTGCTTGTATCAGGCGGGCTCGTTTCCTAGATTCAATTTTAAAAATTTGCTCCACTCTCAAATCGCTTCCTGAATATCAATGAGGAAGAGTTATGACTCGTGTTGTCTTAGTATTGTTCACTGCCTCATTTTAATCTATTTCAAGTTTTAAAAATATATTCACATTTTGGAGAGTCGTAATTCAAATTTGGGAATTACAAAAATAAACGCGCAGTTTGAAGATTTTAAAGATAAACGGATTGTTGTTTGTAAGCAGATTCTATTTATAACAATTCCTTTTTGTCTTAATACTTTTAGAATACTCTTTTCCTTGTAGAATTGAACCTTGAATAAGAACTTGAGTTAAGTTGTGTTTGATAGAAGTGAAATAATGATTTCTACCATACCATACCGTCCTTGATTTCTACTGAAAGTTTTTGTCTATTTCCCCGACTGCGCGATGCAAAGGAGTGGTGATGTGTTTATCAGTCTATGTATGTGCGTATGATCCTTTGAATCACTATACAAACCAAATACTTGGGCCGATTTTTATGGTTCACACGTCGATCGATTCCTCTTAGTCTGGCGAGTGACAATAGAGACATGAGATTGTAAACTCAATATGGCGGATACCGGACGCCATATTATTCAAATAAAAAATGACAGTCAACAAACTATGTCAAGAGGGGTATCATTGAATAAGTATTTAAAAATATTTTTTAGTTTTTCTTTAGCTTTCAATGTTTTTCGCTTTGGCTGACCGTTCGGTTTAGGACGTGTATCGATGGGTTTTTAGGTTATTGTTTTTAGGTAGATGTTAAAACTTCGTATAACTAGCTGTACGTGTAAATGTGGATGGAAATATTATATACTTAAGTATCTAGTTACTTAAGTATTAGACTACCTTTTTTCACGGACACGGCCGGGTTATGTTGCACTATTAACATGTATGGATATGGTGTCTCTATCTACTAAAACCTCCATGGGGTTTCAATTCTGCCGCTGATGGTGGGGGAGGGAATACGAAACCTCCCCCTCTTCTATTAATCTCGGACTACTCCGCCTTCGTCACCTATCTTCAATTTCAAATGAAATTTTAAATTTGAACTTTTACAATAACATAGACAAAAGTTTCGGGCCAAACTGAGGACTCTCTTAAAATCTGATTCTTAAATATGTTTTGTTGGATGTTGCATTTTCTGAAATGACGATTCTTTTTATCAGCAACCTTCGAGGTTTCCTTGGAGTTTGTTTAATAGAAACTCAAGTACCTTCACAAGAATAACTAATTCCGAAAAGTCGGCGGTAATTATATGGCCAAATAGCTAATATAGCGTCATATGGTATGGCATATCACATTCATTTAAATACAACGGTAAGTATATGAATAACTATAATCAAAACTTGCCAATTACTCACTTAAATTTGTATTCTTCTGGTTTCCGTGTAACATTTGTTTGGTACTTCATTACTTCTTGTTTAAATTTCGCTTATAAATATTTTCAATTGGTCTTTTGAATACAATAATATGTTAAAAGATCAATTAAAGTATACGGTACATATTGAGAACTCCACCCACAAACAAATTACGCAAGGTAGCTGTGTCAAGATCTGCAGAAGTTTCAATTCACATCTACAAATAGACTCAGTAGACTTGTCTCATTTTCTGTTATGACAAACGTCAGCAACACGCAGATCTAGTGAAACGATAATATAGACTAGAGTGACTAGACTATACACGACGTTACGGACTAAAAGGTCAGAAGCTTTTATTTTGAAATTATATGTCTGCGAACACGTTATGGTTCAGGGTTAATGTTACACTAATCATACGATACAAGCATCGATTTCTTGCCTAATCCACGCAAATGAATGCAAATCGTTCGTCCATCACCAAAAAAAACTCGATGCCTGCGCCGTGTGTTTTGCACACTTTACAAGTTTTAAACTTACCCGATAGTTACGGATGGTTGTGAAAGATAAACTATAGTTTAAAAAAAATGAAAGATCCGTCCTGTCATCATGAAAAAATAATCGCAATATATTCTTGTAACGATGCGCTCAAGTTTCACCTGTAGTACATAAAATACATACCTACATAGCCTTTAGCACTCAGGAATCTTGTGCATACCCAACGCTGAAACATATTTTTGAAATCGGGCCAGTAATTTCTGAGATTAGCTCGTTCAAAGAAACAAACTCTACAACTTTATAATATTATTAGATATCCGCCCCGGCTTCGCCCGTGGTACATTATATAACACTCATTGGGATCCCGTACACATCCAACGGTGAAAGAATGACTAAAATCGGTTCAGTCATTCCTGATAATATCGCTTTCAAACAAACAACCTCTGTAGCTACCAGCTACGCCACCTGTCGGAAACTGGTCGTACCAACTTAGATTTAGAAACAAATTTGGTTAGCAATGGTTTATATCCAATGACGCAATCTTAGACACACGCTGTGACACCTATGGACTAGGTATCTAGTCCATAGGTCATCGTTGGAAGGTTTGAAAGAGTCCACGAACAACAAACAATACGTACTTTCAACAATATCACATTGAAACTCTTGTAGTTGCAATTATACACTGGTTTCATTAATCTGTAGTAGTCTAAAGCATTCGGACTAAATTGGATTCATTCTTAGATTTCACAAAGTTACGGCCGGTCTAGTCGGGAGGAAGGCGATTGCCGATCCGGAGTTCAACTCCCACGCGTACCACTGTCTTCGACCCCCGAGAGGCCCCGAATCCCGAATTATGCTTATGATACATTTCACAAAAAAAAATGATTATTCTATTTCAGTTAAATTTGAAATTCCTTCAATTCAGCTTTACTAATAAAGTTGGCATACTGTTTAATTTAAAATCTAAAAAATAATAATTTTACCATCTTGCGATGGTAAACTGCGGCTTTATTTTCGTGAAATAAACTACTTTATTCGGCAAACATATCAAATTGATCTCCCAATACTGTCTGTACGCGCTACTCCACTGGCGGAAATTGAATGCGAACTATCGACGTATGGACAGCGACGACATGACGCGCGACGGACGTATAGACGTCGTATGGACGTATACAGTGCATAGCAATATAAATGATACATCCGAACATAATTACATGTGATGGCGCCGACTGACAACACTATAAGCAGCGCATGCAAATGGCAACACTGACGAGTTCGTCAGTGTAGCACTATAGACATCACTTCCCATGCGTCACTATTACATAAATATTTGAAAAAAGGCAATATCGGGGGAATACGCTCACCGCTCACTTTACTTCGACAGCTCTTGTCGAGTAGAACATCTGCAAAATATTATCGAAATGGTACTTTTTTTTTACTTTTATAGGTTTACACTTGACCGCCATTTCGCCTGATGTTAAGCGACGATGCGGTCTACGATGGAGCGTGTTTACCTAGAAGAAACCGATTCACTTTCGATTTGAAGACACAAAGATTGTAACCAACAGGAAAAATTCTCTCAGACAACGTATTCCACAGCCTAGACGTTCTTATCTCAAAAGTAGAGTCAAATCTCTTCGTTCGTGTCTTTGTCTACTACTACCTAGTAAAAAATTAACCATTAAATAGACCATGGACATGATCTCGGTAGATGCAGTTTAATTTTGAATTTCGTCTTAAATAAACATGCACTTAAGTATTGTCTGTGACCTCGTCATTATTTAAAAGTGGTTATTATTTGAAAAGGTGTTATACGAAAGTTTTCTTTCAAAACACTAACAATCGCATTTTTACATTGTTACTTTAGGCATTTATATCATAGTCATTATATCCTACAGGTACCATGACAACCAACGTGATTCTGAGTTTATTTTTTAAAATTTTGCACAAAAAATAACCGGAACGGGAACTACTTAAGTAAAACGAAATAATGAATTGGTAGACCATAATTATCTAGATATCGGTCAAGCGTAGCCAATTTTATTTATTTTAAAAAAAAGTTAAGTAGTGAAAATGAAATGTGTTGGTGTAATTAACGTTGAAACTTAAACAATGTTAAACAAGTTATTTCAACTCACATTCTACAATATATTACTGTTTCCATTGTGCTATCAGAAGAGAGAAATAATTACATGGTTTTATAAACACATAAAATTGAGCCAAATTGCAGTAATATTTAACACTCTTGTACAAAATCTGAATTACACTTAGTTTTGTTACCTTAAATTACGAGTAGCATCACATCACATGTTTCAACATTTTCTGCGACGAAAAGGTTTTACTAAATAATTTTTACAGTGTTTTGGCGTATGTTAGGTTTAGACCAAATGGTTGGTGATCGATGGTTATAACATCAAAACATTGGCCATAATTTGTACGAAAACATATTTATTAAAATAATGTTGTTTAAATTAATTCACAAAAGAAATTTGTATTTCATTTTACATGCTAGATCTAGTAACACAATTTTAACAGAAACCACAAAAGCTAAAAACAAAATTAATATCCAAAGCTTAACATATTTGTAATACCTCAATATTGTGGAATGGTTATGTTTAATCGAGTTTATTCCGTACAGATTTAAAATAGTTTTAAGCTATCACGCTTGTTCACAAACCTATAATAATTAATTACGGAATATTTTCCGGTTTCATAGTGGTATAAGAGCCCGATTCCATTAGTTTCAGATACCATATTTACGATTAAGCAACAACTACAACAGGGAGTATACTACATTAAAGTTTATAATTAATTGTACCCTACAGTCACCAAACTTACATATCAAATAATTCATGTCCAATTGGAGAGTGCATCCTATAATATATATGAAATATGAGACACAAAATATGTGTAAAAAAGGCGAACGATGTGATGACAGACGCTAAATTAAAATTTGAAAAGTGTAGTTACAACTAAGGTGTTTTTCCGCTTATTGGAAAAAATAGCGGTAAGGTGAATAGGAGCACTAGTCAAAACAATATAGCCGAATTGAAAACATCCTCGTTTTTCTTAAATACGGTTAATTAATATAATAAATCAATGTTATCTCGAACGTGCCATTTAAAATCCCGAACTGTATGTCCGTGTATCCGACGAATCTGTCCATCAGCCGTAGCACAAAGACAGTCATCTCGCGTCCGTCAACGAACGTTTGACATGATTCAATTATCTACAAACTCTACGAGCCGGTTGTTTGTGAAATTGTAACAGATTGGATTTTTGTTTTTAAAGATATACCACGCAGTAACATTTTATAGGATTTAATTAACACTATTTTATGCCACCATAGGTAAGATACGCGACTTTGTGCAATAAATTTACCTAAGCGTGTAAAAAGTCGCTTGAATCTGATCTCCTAAATCAGTTTAGTCATTAGATCTATCAAGTTTTACAACGTTGTAATTTTCTTGATGTAATTTTACAAATCGGTTTAACACTTTTTTTGGTAAATTTACAAGAGATCACTTTTAGATAATCATCTAAAACTGAACTTTTTAGCCACAGTATACTATAATAAATCTAATTTGTAGTTTGTGTTACATTTCTATTTGTATTTGTGTCTTCAATCTAATGCTTTTAATTTTGTAGTGGTAAGACTCTTGGCAGAGTCCGCCTGGGGAAGTACCACACCTTTGCTAGTTATTCTACCGCCAAGCAGTAGTGTGCAAACATTACTTTAATTTTAATCTTTAAGGTTTGTGTCTTTTGTCTAATGTCTTTTGTTTTAAATTAAGCGCAATAAAGAGCTAATCTATCTATCTATTTATCTACTGTGTTTCGGTTTGAAGGGCAATGTATCCAGAGGAATTACAGGGCTTAGAGATATAGCATCTTGGATCTCTAGGTGACGGCCGCAGTGCAGTGCTTGGTACTGATTTGGACTCTTCATGTTCCAATAGCTGTGCCGTGTCACTGTGCTATTATGTGGCAGGTCTGTGGCAGGTTTGTAGTATCAGTTAATTTGCTCCTTGCACTTATTTACGTGTCTTCGTTCCTGTAGTAAGTAAGTAAGGCGCCACACATTACTTTTTTTTCACTCTTTATTTAAAAAAAAAACATTAGAGAAGTATATATAATTGGTTTAATTAAAATTATGTTGTATTTCTGTTTTGCATCAAGACCAGACAAAGCCATCGCTATAATCAAAGCAAAAGACGTTTTAACCATAAGTTGAAGATATATAAAAATGTTATTTTTGTGTGTAATGTAGTAGTTAGAAACTTAAGAAATGTTTAAAATTTTCACCTACCATTTAACTTTTACTGCTATAGAATTAGAGATTCTAAGCATAGAAATAAAGTATTTTTTCCTCTTTTAAAAAAAATAGGTCAACGTTGCCTATTCGTTTAGTAGCAGTATTTATAGCAGACCCAGAAGTATGTATAGAAAAACCTGCTAGTGTTTTGTACTATAGCGTTTAGAGATAGAAATTCAGCCAGAAAGAGTTGGCTTGAGTTTCAATCGGTAGTGACCGGCTCAACAGAGGAAAACTGACTCGTGTATAAGCACCATTGAAAAAAAAATACAAACCCTACTTCCCGTATTTTAAAAGCTTTTCTTTAACTTGTCCTTTTAGTATAGGACAAATCTTTCGAGTTTAATTGGAACCGCTTCCTGACGTTAGATTAGTTGATAATTTGGTTTACTTACGTAACTTTGGTGTCAATGCAATAATATGGTACCATGAAGCTGATCGCATGATAGAGTCGGAAGATGGCCCTAGGAACTAAACGAGATAAATCGATCAAATTTCGACTCGTTTGAAAAGACTTGACAAGTTCTCTTGTGCTTCATGACATTCAGGGTTTTAAGATGGCGTCTGAAGGTGGCCATAGAAACTCCTAAACTCAACAAGATAATAAAAACGTAGAGTTTGGACTCGATTCAATAGTCTTGACAAGCGCTCTTAAAATCTTGTTTTGAAAAATTGATTTTAAATTAATATTTTATTTTACTTCTTTTGGATGAGAAATGTCACTGATTCCGGAGTCTGTGCAGCTGCTAATAATAAACAAGTAAAAAAACTGCCCGGCTTAGATTATAGTTATTATTTTTGAATTTGTTTTTGAAAACGTTATTCATCTTGATTTTACGTCCCACCAAAAGTTGCTCCACCTACAATGCAAACTTTGTATCTAAAATTTGGTTGGGAGGCTTAAGCGATTAATTTTCACGTAGACCGTAAATATTAATTATAGCTAAAGCCTAAATTATTGCGCTGCGTATATTAAGTTTTGATGCATTAAAATATGAGGTCGGATTCAAAGAGTATATTATACCAAATATTAAATGATAAATTAAAACAAATGAAGCTAAGTCTATAGCATAGACGAATAGTGCGTAAAGATGTTTGCTTAAAGAAGTAATTACTTACTTCTTTTTATATTGTATTCAATGGATAGTTTTCGTAGCATTACACCTCGAAGAATCAAGTATACCTACATTTCAACGCTGAATCCACTACGCACTGTTATTGGCGCGCAGATTTTGTCTCATTTCAAACATAATATCACGTCACATAATTATATTGTAATTTTATACATCTCTATATTATGAGTAAAATTAAACAGGTGTTGCGAAATTACTTTTATTGTCATTTACATTATTTTTAACGAAGATTGGATGTATAAGATCTTGCTAACGTTACGTAACTTAGGACCTTTCCTTGGCACACAATACTTACCACTCTTCATCGACCCCCTCCTCTCTTAAGCTATGACGTATTGACGTATGGACCTATTGGTGTCACATAGTAACTAGCTGTTGTTTCAAAATGTTCGCAAAAGGGAGCATTAAAGATTCTGAAAATTAAATGAAACGGGAATAAGTTTGAAATCTGAAGTTGGTTCCGTAAACACGTTGAGTTTTCATGTCCACCCTTCTTAAATACATTTGTAATTTTATTAATGGATTTAAGGGGCAGACAAGCTAGAAATTACGATAACTTAAATTATGAAAACTGATAAATATTAATTATATTTTGAACGCTATTTACGTGCCTTTGCTGTTTACATATTTGCTGTTTGTATATTTCGACTATGTACGTTACTATGCACTTTGTCGGTTTTCTAATGGGAATATTTTACTCACCATAAAATAAGCTAATTGTTTGCCATATTATTTTAACCTATCTAAAGCTCAACTTGGGTTCATTTTGAGTTAAAAAGTTGTTAAATCAAATCAGTGTAGAAAACAAATATTCTGAGTTTAAAATACGTTCGTGAGCGTCATAATACGTCTGTTTGAGTTTATCAGGTCAAATTTATATCTTTAAATCGTTAGAATTGCTCCTAGATAGAAATTGTACATCGATATCCAACTTTGATGATCTTGGTTACATCAAAATGTTTACTTAGTAATTTTGTTTAAATGCTAACTAACCTATCTGATCCTTTACCATTCGGAAATTCAAACGCTTTGATAGCGAGTCTATGTTGATGAAAAGCTTTTACTCGGATGACGTAACTTGATACGAAAATGATACACTAGCACTAAAACATATTCGTTACATGTAAACGTGAGTTTCAAGGCTTTGTGAAACAGAACTTTTAAATTAACACCTGCGTGGCTTTGAAATAAATCTTACTTGACATCAAATTATGAGACAGTTTACCCAAATAGTAAAGTAACACGGAGCAAAATCCACGAGCCAATTCTAACATTTCGGCCACACTATACTCGTTAAGCTTAAATTAGTGGAATAGTAAAACAGAGCTGCAAAATTAAGCAAGTTCATAATGAATATTTATCGTTTTAATACTCACCAGCTGGGCTAGTCCGGGCGGACTGAGAGCGTACAACAATCGGAATTGCACACAGGAATTGCTACGTAAAGTGTTTTTTTTATTACACTCCTATTGTGGAAACCTAGGTTTTTAACGGGAAATCGCATGTCAATTTATTTTGGTGATTCAATAATTTAACTATTATGTAACTATTTAGCTGGTTGCATAACTTTTTCTTTCAATCGTATGTCAAAAAGATGGAATCCAGTAGTCTGACTCAGTTTAACTAAAACAAACTTTGGTTATTAAATAAAAACAAAAAAATGTCAGTTGTAACTTTTAAAAATATACTCTACTAGCAGCGCCCCACGGTTTTACATGATTTCACCCTTTCCCATAATTTTCCAGCGAAATAAAAAGTATCCTATGTTACTTCTAATACCTCCAAGAATATTTGTACAAAGTTTCATGATGATCGGTTCAGTAGTTAAAGCGTTAAAGCGTAACAAATAAACTTACATTCGTATTTAAATTATTATAGGATTATAGGATAAAGAGTTGTATTATTCAGCGCCCCATAAAACATACCTATCACATGTCAAAAATACTAACGTGCATGTATTTTTGAAGTGACAACGTCTAATAAATCGATGAACGCCGGCTGCATGCACGAAAAAGTGTCCCGTTATGTCCCGTTACGCTCATTGTACGCTTGCGCCGCATCTATCAATGTTTTGTTGTGACGTTGTCACGTTAAACTATCGTCCGTAAACCAACTGACTTCACAGACAACCAATTTTTAAACACTTTTTAATTAGGTAATTATTTATTCTTTTAGTTTCGTTCTACGGTATATTCTAGGATCTTTCTCAGATGTTAGAATGGGGTTTTGACGTAACAAGGCAAACAAACTTACATTCACATTTATAATATTATATGTATTATTCAGCGCGCCATAAAATATATTACATGTCAAAAATACTAATATGCATGTATTTTTGAAGTGACAACGTCTAAATGAATCGATGAACGCCGGCTGCATGCACGAAAAGATGTCCCGTTGCGCTCATTGTCCCGTTACACACATTATACGTTTGCGCCGCATCTATCAATGTTTTGTTATGACGTTATAACTATCGTCCGTTAACCAGCCGACTTTACAAACAACCCATTTTTTAGTTTTTGAGAGTTGTAGAGAACTCTATCTACGACGATATCATTACAAAAACAAATCTTATACCAAAAAAAATATGAATGCGTCGATTGAACCAAATGAGAGATGCTTAAAATTTCATGTAGGTCAGTGTAATTTCACCTACTTTAAAATTCAATTTTGTGAAATTTATGTTATGAATATTTAGAACACTACTAAAATATTATATTCAACTACGGAACAATATTTCACTCTTGTAGGTATTTTTCAGTTCTGTAAAATTTAGGTATAATGTATAAAATAGAAAAAACCTTTAAGCCAAAAGACCGATGCATCACTGTTGTTTAAACGAGTGAGCAAACTCGCAACTGCTATTAAACCCAGGAAAATACACACTTGCCCCAAGTATACACTACCATAGCTCTTCTTTGAACCAATTGTCTGAGTAATTGGAAACCGTGTTTGAGCACATTCTTTTTATAAAATTTTATTTCACTTTCTTTTTACGTACCTATAGCAAAACAATAGACTATCAGTGAAAATGAAATAGGTAGAATAATTTTTGCTTAAAAAAAACAACCATGTATATTTTCTATCTTCTCTATGTATAAAATGCTATGTTGGTTTGTGTACGCTTCAAAAACTCAAAAAGTTCTGCACCAATCGAGCTGAAATTTTAGAGTGATATATAATTCGCATCAAGGATTGTTTTTATCTACTATTTGTATCACAATGTGCCACAGTGAAGCGGGGCAGGGCACAGCTAGTGTATAAAATTTAATGTTATGTTGATTTGTGTACGCTTCAAAAATTCAAAAAGTTCTGCACCAACCGAGCTGAAATTTTATAACGATGAAGAGAGAAGAGAGAGAGATGAGAGAAGAGAAGCCGGGGCGGACTGACAGTTTAAAAATATAATCAATGGATTTTCAGCTATTCTACAACAAAGTATTTATTCTAAATCTATCATAATCATAACAAATGGTTTCCTAAAGTAAAGGCCGCCAAAGTATTTAAATAATTAAAGTAATTAATTATTAAATAATTAGTAATTAAAGTATTGCAATAGTGGCGGGATGGTCCCAATTCTGAAATAAACCAGAGATGATGATTCTGAGTATTTCTGTTTTTAAAACATCTATGTCTACAAATAAATGTTTCAGCGAGGTTATGCTATATGTCGTTAGTGTAAATCACTCCCGTACATTTATTTACTCTACCACCCTGCCGACGGCATATAACTTATTGAATGTTTAACTTCAGGCAATGGACTCAAGGCAATGTTAGAATACTAGCAACAATGTAGGTCGTGCATTTTCATTTCTGATTCCCACCAAGAACAAATCTTTTCGTGATAAAAATTTTTGTATGTTTCTATGTATCATTATTTTTTTGTGGTAGGTTTTACGCATCGTCTATCGTGACGGGATACGGAAGGTGTGTCGATCTCGACACCATAACGACAACAGACATGGTGATCTCTACCGAATAAAACCCCCACAGATTTATTCTGCATGGTCATCGTCAATATTCGTGGAGAACACTTATTTGGAAGACTTAGGAATTTTGCGTGGTCAATATATCAGACGAGTAACCTTCCCTAGTCTTCTAGTCCCTCTCTCCAACCTCTACACGCAGTGCTCAAGGGTGTGAGGAGCGCGCGTAGAAGTTCCCAGCCCCGGTTGGGATTCGCCATCACACAACAAGATGCCACCGAGGTAAGTTGTTGTGTGATGCTCAGGGTGCACCACGTGGAGGTTCCAGCGCCACGCACCTCAAATATATGTTATATCAGCTGTAACTGTCGTACCCACTATACAAGTTTTGCTTATTTAGGAGCAACATGTTGTTGTCTGAAAAAGTAGACCAAAATTGTTCGTTAGTTTTTTAAATTAGAAAACATGATAAATTACTATATGAAATATTTTCTCTAGCCCAAAGTTTGGTAGGCTATAGAGATTATGCGGGACTAGTAGTTTGAAAAGACTCTGCATTTAAAATGGATGAAAGTGATGATAATGCTTATAGACTTCTAAAGACGCAGACTAATCAGTGTTAAAGTTAACCGGTGCATGTAACGTCAGATCTCAGACATTAGACATCGATTAAGCACCGCGAGTACACTGGTAATTGCGTCTAAATTGCAATTCCACTACCATAATTCGTGTAATAGTAATTAGAAACCTACTACCGCGTGTCTATCACGAAACATGGATAACCATACTCGTATGAATGAACAAGGAACTTAAGGATTAATGGCAACTAGTACAGGTAACACTTCAGAACAAAGATTTCTCGAAGAAAAATTCTACAATTGAGTAACTACCTATAATATTCATTTCATTGACGAGGGGCTTCGTAATTTTCCCTGCGTCGTTTCTCCCAATAAAATAGCGTATGCATTTCTTATATTCTCTGTAAGAAATTTCTTCTGGATTCATTCAGTAGTTATACCATAAACGTGTAATTATCCGTATATAATCATCATCATCATCATACGCCTGTATTCATTCACTGCTGGACATAAGCCTCTCCCACAATACGCCACTATGCCCGATCATTTTACAATATAACATTAGGTTTTTGGGAAAATAATAATATGCTTCCTATGAATTTTTTTTTTACAATTTACGTTTGTTTTGTTTGATTTGCTTGATCGTACACAACATTTTGGCTCTAAATACTTAGCACAGCGCTACGCTGTGAAAAGACCATTTAACTACCAATACTGCGCTGATCTCTCAAAAATTTTAGAAGTGTTATTCTTAACCTTCAAGCGAGAAAGTACTGCTTATTGCCTTGAGTATTTTTAACGAAAATGAGTTTGCACTTGATGGCTACGTTGTGGTACAAGATGAAGCGCACTAACCTAGAGAAACAGACTCGCTCTAAACTTGAAGACACTCAAATTACATAGACGAGATTGTGATTAAACTTTATTTTATTTAACACTAGCAGCGCCCCGCAGCTTCAACCGCGGAGGTCCAGTTCCCGCTACTTTCCCGAGATATAAATCCCAACTATAATCTACCTATATTCGAAATTTCAACTCAATCCGTTCAAACGTTCGGACATGATTGAGCAACAAACATACATTCCCATTTATAATATTATAAGGACGTTATGCGTTTACCTCTATGCTAGAAATGTTTATAAGGTTTTACTTTTACTGTAATTTGTTTTGTTAACAAGTAGAATGCTTAATTAAACTAAATTGAAATGACAAAACATAACACGACACATGTAACTACTGACACTGAGCACATTTGTATTATCCATATACCAATGAAGGTCTGTGGATAAATATGAAGCGTAGCCAATAAGTGTTTGCCTTCAAAATAATGTGTTACGTTACCTCTGTAATAAATTATTATTAGAGGTTAATCATGTCATCGAGTGACGCGCGCAGTGGAGTGCATGGTTATGATTTCGAGTCTTCATATTCCAACATCTGCGTGACACTGTGTTGTTATGAGCAGTCTTGTTACTAACTATCAGGTGCATCTTTTGCTCGTTAGATCACTATACAGTATAAACAAAATGTATTAATATGAATAAAAAAACTAAACCATTTAACACTTACTTATCTCATGGAAACCTTTAGTAGACCTTTGGAATAAGTCGGTTAGACTTCAATAGGCTAGATAAAACATCTTTATTACATTGTCGTACAATAAAGTGAAGTCATCCGCTAAGGTTGACATTACCTCAACTCGTATTTCCAGAGACTCTTCGCAATACATTTGTTTGTTCCGGACCGTATCTTCCTTTTTATAAGCTGTCTTCAGGTCAGGAGTTACAGTACAGTACTAGAGAGTTTGTAACTTTTTAAGAGCCACAAGATTTATAATTCTTTGCACGCTCCTTTGTGAAGCTCCTACGGTAAAGCTAACCAACACCGGGTTAAAAGCTTTCATATAACAATGGAGTATTCCTAAATATCTTGCGGAATAAATGTTGGCTGTATTGAGTCAACGCCTGTTCAATGAGGCGTATGTAGTAAGTTCGAGGATTAACATTATGTGTAATTAATACGTATGTTTGTCCTGAGGCTAGGTTTTCCCATGTATCATTAACCCATATTTAAAATGATGTATGTATTATTTTAGATATTTTGATTCCGTAAAATATTAGTTTTGCTTAGTTTGGGGCTATCGATGTGGTTATAGATATGTTTGAAAAACTGTTAACAAATATTGATTTATTTTAATGTTCCAATAATTCGAAGTTTCCAGACAAACGGACAGACAGAATCACTGTATTATGCACCCCAGAAATTACTTAATATGTAGGTATGTAGCGAAAAAAAACTGACGCTGACTTATGCCTAGTGTCATACGTGGTGGTTTTATCGTTCACGACGATTTCTTCTGGAGAGTCATTATTAGGCAATTAGCCATTATTCACGACAGTCTACCTGATTCTTTTTATAAATAATATTTATTTTAATAGCAAATTGTTATACAAAATATTAACCAATATTGCAGCATAAGATCTAGACCCTGACTGAGAAACCACCTATTTAGTCTAGATTTAGAGAAGCGCATTATTTTTATCGGGAAATACGGACTCATTTAGATTTTTTCAAAGTTTTACAGCACTAATAACAAATTTAATTATAGGTACCAGATATTATCAAAGTAGCAGACAGAATTTGTTTCTGGAATAAAAAAGTAGTATTTATATTTGTTCACTACAATTTTATTTATGTATTAAAACGTTCATTTGTTTGTTTATACAACCTGGCTTTAAATCCGTAGATAGATTCGTAATGAAATAATAAACATCTCTTTACGTTAGGGAAAGAAATGAACAAATCTTTTTGCAATTTATCTCAATAAAATAAATGTTGTTGAAATAAAAAAAACCCCATCGTCTTTACAAAGAAAATGAAGTGATTTTTTGATTTTTATTTAAAACGAACGTAGAACGTAGTCAAATTAGTAAATTCTAGTAAGTTCGTCTCAAACAAAAAAAGTTACGTAAAACTTCTATACCAAGCTATTTAACTAACTATTATGAGTTATTTCAAGATTATTGAATGCCCCTTTTTTAGGGTGTCCCAGACTGTAAGGGGAAATTTTTTTTTGCAAATTGAGACACGCATACCCTCTTATTTTGTGACATTTGCCCTTAATTACTGAAATAATAAATATTATTGAAATCGGATAGCGCTAACCCGCGCCGAGTTGACGTCAAACTTTGAATATAAAAGTTTGTAGGGAAAACATAGGGAAATATTTTTACTTAATATTTATATTAGAAATAAAACACTGGTACTTTGATTATTGTTTTATATTTATTATTTACATATTATGCAAATTAACCATTTAAAGGACACTATTAACAAAACAATTTTTTACAGTCAGGATATACTTTTCTGTGTTCTTGTACGCAACGTAATAAATATTGTTTTTGTTCCTCGTCAACTGTGATTAAGCCATGAAAATCTTGCATCAACTTAACAGCTCTTTCAGCCGTATCATTAACTGCTTTCAGGGACTGCACCTTCATTTTACTTAGGATACTCCATGAGAAAACTGTCGTCAATTTTGAGTCGTTTGAAAAAGGATTTGCTGTTCAAGGAAACAAAGTCATCGATGTTTTTTCCGAAAAGAGGCCCCTGGAGGCCGAATTTTAAACTTATTAGCTGTATTTCCGCCAAGAAATATTATGCAGAGCTATATTAACTCGCGATAGTCATCTCTTACAATTTCTTTGGTCAATTCAGTTCTGTAATACTCTAAAAGTTCATCAATTTCAGAATCGTTTAATAAAGGTGAAATAGCGTTTTTTGTGGCGTTGTATTTTCTATACATTGATGTTTTTCCAGTTTGATCGAAATTTTTTGAATAATGGGATATCGGGACTTGTAGTGACTTTTTTTTTTAACTTTTATAGGTTTACACTTGACCGCCATCTCGCCTGATGTTAAACGACAATGCGGTCTACGATGGAGCGTGTTTACCTAGAAATAACCGATTCACTCTCGATTTGAAGACACAAAGATTGTAATCATCGGGGAAAACCCACTCAGGCAACGTATTCCACAGCCTAGACGTTCTTATCACAAAATTAGAGTCAAATCTCTTCGTACGTGTCTTTGGAACATCAACCATGAAACGATGTCGCTTTTTCGAGCTACGAGCATTCCGATAAAAAAAAGGCAAGGTGGTATCAGATCATGCAAATCACATCCGAAGTGTATCCGATAAAAAACCGATAGGCTAGCAATTTTTCGGCGATGTTCAAGACTTTGAAGTCTTTTCGCACAAGAATATCATTGCCTATGAGCCTTTTGGCACGTCTCTCGATCGATTCCAGTGCCTCCAGCTGATACTTAGCCGATCCATCCCAAAGGTGCGAATAGTACTCCATACAGGAGCGAATCTGTGCTTGATATAAAGAGAGCAACTGTTCAGACTTGAAATATCTTCGCACCTTTGAGAGGACACCTAGTTTTTTGGCAGCTAATTTGGCCTTGGACTCGATATATGAGCCAAAGTTGAGCGTAGATGTTAAAGTAACGCCCAAAAGCTCAAGACGGTCAGAAACCGGCACGGACACACCTCGAAAAGTAGGAGTCAGTTGGAATGGACTCCTTTTTGTGGAAAACAGACACGCCTGCGTCTTACTCTCGTTGAACTTGACCAGATTGGCATTGCCCCATTCAGACACCGCCTCAAGGGTCAAGTTCAAACGCTCAATCAAACTCTCTCTCAGTACCTGGTTTTGCTGCCCACTGGCTCTCGCGCTAGATGTGTAACTCTCTACAACGGTGCTATCATCTGCGTACCCAAAGATGCCGGGCTTCAACAGATCGTTGATATGTAGCAGGAAGAGCGTCGCAGAGAGTACCGACCCTTGAGGGACTCCGGCATTGATAGCCATTTGATCCGACGAGCAGCCATCAATGACGACTCGTATGGAGCGATCCCTCAAGAAGTCCGATATCCACGCAATAAACCCAGGAGACAAACCATAACTTGAAAGCTTGCTTATAAGGCCATCATGCCAAACCCTGTCGAAAGCCTTCGAGATATCCAGGGAGACTGCAAGTGCTTCCCCGTGTTTCTCAATAGCTTCACTCCAGATGTGAGTGACTTGGCTGATTTTGGCCTCGAACACAGCTTTTAGTACCAATTCGTAGATGTGATAGCGGCAAGCAAAAATCAACATTTCCCTGTTCAATTTCAAACACATGCGCCATTAATTCGGCCTGTGTTAGAAGCAGTAGTATCACAACAGAGGATCTGTGCTTTATCTTCAAGATTCCAGTCAACAATAGCATTCCAAACTGCTTGTGCCTGTTCGCTTCCCGACGAGTTTTCTAATTTTGGCACAGCAATAAGTTGTTCTTTATTATCGTATGAAATTACTATTGGTAGAAGTTCCTCTTTAGATTTGCGTACGTCTAAAGCCGGCAACAGTTTTCCATCCCAGTGGACAGTTACTGAATCTGGTACAACGTTTTTAAAATTAAGTTTTATAGCTTCTGCGCGTTGTTTTCGCTTTTCTATACGAATTCTTTGGATGGAAGACTTGCTTATAGGAAATTCAGCAGTGTTATGGCCAAGTGTTTCAATACTTGCTTCAATAATAAAGACAGAATCTCTCATACTTAACAGAGACCTGTCTAATGCTGCCACCAATTTCGGAGTAACGAAATTTTTCTTCACAGAAGTTTTAATAGTATTGGGCTGTTGACTCCCAATTGGGATGAACAAATCTTCTTGTAAGTCTATTACTTCAGAATTAGAAGATGAAGTTTCTTGTAATTGCTCATCAAAAGACGTAGGGGGCGTTATGGATGCCAAATAAGTAGCCAGCCGCTTTTGTTTCTGGATATTTCTAAGACTCACCTTTTCCTCCATTTCTGTAAATTTTTTGTCCACTCCAGCTAAGTGACCGGGTCGTCCTGGCTCCCTCTGCTTTTGTAAAAATATCTTATCTTCATTTATTTTTATTAATTGAAGCGCATCGGCGTGTGCAATATCAAACAAATTATTTATATTTGTAACAAACTTCTGTCGACGCTGCTCAAACACATCTTGAATTTTGTTTGTATCTTTTTGCAAATTTTTCCAAACTTGGTATAAGGCTACAAGTTTCTAATACAGTTTGGTAAAGATTTAGTTGGTATACGTGCCTTTTCCCAATAAATAGTGCACTCACGAATAGTAAGATTTGCACTTTCATTGACACTTAAATTGACTTTACGAATATTAAAAATAAAACCGCCAGCACTTGACCATTAGAAGGAAGTTTAGAACCTGTAACTTGATGTTTTACATCCCCGATCAAAAAAAATCTTTTTTAGAACTGTGTAACTCCACAGACATGTTGATTCAACGAAAACAATGCGTTAACTAGTAAAAACAAACACGATAATATAACAAGCACATTAACGCTTAGTTTGCGCGCGCCGTACTTTGCAAGATCTGACAAGTTTTGATGCAAGTCGGCACGAGTTGCCGTGATTCAATTAACGTGAAGTTTTATTTATAAGTGTTTTGACATCATTGGCACAAAATAAGAGGGTACGCATTAAAAAAAAGAACTTAAATTTTCCTGGGACACCCTACCCTTTTTAGGATTCCGTACGGGAACTCGGTAAAAATACGGGACCCTTATAGATTCGTTATGTGTGTCTGTCTGTCTGTCTGTCCGTCCGTATGTCACAGCCACTTTTCTCCGAAACTATAAAAGCTATATTAATGAAACTTGGTAAGTAGACGTAATCTGTGAACCGCATTAGGATATTGTTACAAAAAATAGAAAAAACCAAATTTTTTAAGGGTGTCCCATACATAGAACTGAAACTCAAAAAAATTTTTGATCAATACCATACGTGTGTGGTATCTATAGATAGGTCATCAAAAATGATATTGAGGTTTCTAACACATTTTTTTTCTAAACTGAATAGTTTGCGCGAGGGGCTCTAAGTGGTAAAAAGTGTGTCCCCCCCTGCAACTTCTAAAATAATAGAATGACAAAAATAAAAAAAGTGTATGACTATGTGATTGATGATTACCATGTAAACTATCAACGAAAATTGGTTTGAATGATATCTAGTAAGTAGTTTTATTTTAATACGTCATAAATTGACTATTGTTAAAACACTGATTAAAGAAACAACGAAGTACAAGAACTTTTGTATTATGTTACTTGGAGCTACGTAAGCCTTCATGGGTGAGCTCGACTCACACTTGACCACTTTTATTAGTATGTACTCTGGTCTATGTGGCCTTGTTTCGAGACAGCCAATCAGTAGCTCAATAGGGACGAAACCTTTTGTAAGGATGGAAAATTAATCACTCCTCATTTACTCCGCGCTACATATTATTGTTTTTCTCTGAGACAAATCTTTCCTTGATGGCAAATCAAAGCACAAAATAGACGCAAACACCGGTGATTACCAATACCTCCCCAATTACCGCCACCGATGAGAGTGTTCCGTCACTATCCCGATACTGGACACCGGGCGGACCTCAACTACGATAAATAGCCAGTAATACACTTCGGACGAGAAGGGCGCAGGACGAAGCGTAATAGCTTGCGGCGTAACGTGATTTGCCGGCGCTCTATTACCTTAATGCTCTACAAGTATTCCGCCAACAAAGGAGGGTTCTTAATATAATATCGGAGGGAAAGCGTCGATGTATAATATCGACGTCACGTTCGCGTGCGTAACTGCGTGTAGAATTTGAATACGATGTAGGTGTATTTCTCGGCGGCTTGCGAAACTTTCTATTATCCTTGCGGCTGGGAATTTCCCGTGGGATTGGGCCGTGTCGGGAGAATGCGCGGTCAACCCTTTTAATCCTGCCATTAATGCCTCAAACTTATTCCATTTTTCAAAATTCTTAATGTGCTAACGATCGGTCTCGATCTCATCCTGTGACCGTTCAACTTTTAGGAAATAAGGTTTGGAAATTGTACTGACTTTGTTCCTCCAGCCTTTATTCCACCCTTACATTTCGCTGAAAAGGCATTTTTAACATTTTAATTTTTAGATGTGTATTTTTTGAAAATTTATTTATTTATTTATTCAATGAGCACACAAAAAAGAATGTAATAAACACAAACTATAACATAAGAGTATACTGTACAGAACTGTATTACATTCCAAACTATGTGGGCCTAGAAACAATGATATATATATATTATATATTTATATTTATTTAATGTACACCTTTAGAGAACTTGTATGAAGGTGATCTATGGAAATCTATCAAAGCCTTAAGCTGATTGATTGATTCGTCAGTTTTTGCAAAGCATTGTCTATCAATTAACATAAGTTTAGTTTTGCATAAAAAAGTGAATAAATAAATGATTTTCGTACAAAAAATTTAGCCGACTTCAAAACCACAAATAAGCACTCAAAAGCGAAAAATATATTAATATAATTGTTATAAGCGCTACTCATTCATCTATTTGAAGTACATTCTCATACAAAACAAATTCAAATATACCCGACCCGTTTCACTTATACCCGAGATACACAAGGCTAGTTTTTCAAGCTAGGATAGCAAGTGTAAGGTATAGGATAGTAAGCTATAGTAATCTAGCAAGCTATTACCTTCGTGTTCTAACGCTAGTTTTGTCTACCTTCGTGTAGACAAAACTAGCGTTGCGGAGCATTGTCTACACGAAGCTAGAAGTACCAGCTTGCTATCCTAGTTTGAAAAACTAACCTCGTGTAGTTTGGGCACTGGTATACCTACTATGTAACTAGATTTGATGCAATTTTTTTTTTTTTTTTTTTAATATAATAGGTTCGCACTTGACCACCATCTCGCCTGATGTTAAGCGACGATGCGGTCTACGATGGAGCGTGCTTACCTAGAAAAAACCGATTCACTCTCGATTTGAAGACACCAAGATTGTAACCATCAGGGAAAACCCACTCAGGCAACGCATTCCACAACCTAGACGTTCTTATCACAAACGTGGAGTCAAATCTCTTCGTTCGCGTCTTTGGAACATCGACCATGAAACGATGCCGCCCTTTTGTGGAACGAGAAGTCCGATAGAAGAAAGGGCAAGGTGGTATTAGATCATGCAGATCAGTTGCACACTCTCCGAAGTGTATCCGATAAAAAACCGATAAGCTAGCGATCTTGCGGCGATGATCAAGACTTTGAAGTCTTTTACGCACAAGAGCGTCACTGCCTATGAGTCAAATTTTGTGTTTTATGTATCTTAAATACATTAAACAAGGGTACCTAAATTATGTCGTTTTGAAGAGAACAGACTAAGTCTTTTTACATAAATACACGGGTAACTCACGTTTAATGTAGTCAGTCCAGTCCGACTCAAGTTTCGATCGTTAACGTGAGTTACCCGTGTATTTATGTAAAATGTGTAATAACCACATTAGTTTTCAGACTAAGTCTTTATTACCAAAATAAAATTACAGTGAGATTTATGCTACACTAAATACCTATCTAATTACTTATACTAAGCATATCTGAATTGTTCAAAGATCGATGTAGACCTAAAGATAAGCCACATTATCAACGCCACTACCGGTTAAAAGCTTGCTCACTATGCTTTATATATGTAGACATAATATATGTAAACATGTTTAAATCTAAATGATTTGGAAGGAGGAGTCTGTGCACGGAAATTAGATTATTCTCGAATCTTGACCACGCCACATTCATATAGATATAGCGTTAACCTCAACTTGATACGATGCTGACACCACTTTCAGGGTCATCGCCACATTTAAGTGCACTTGAGCTGGCTTTCACTTGAAGCATTAGTTACATCTGATATCGACTGATAATAATAGGTGACACTCCAATAATATAGAATTTCGGACTTTTTAAGTGTTTGCAATGTCTAATAAAATAAATAATAAATGAATATTGGTGGACATTACACGAAAATATGAAAATAAATAAACACGACTCATAATAAAAATATATTTGTAGAAAGGCAATTGGTTCAAAATTAGAGAGATCCATGAGGAATATCACTATTGTCCGTAACTTAATTCCATGAGACACCTCACTACTGTACTGGATTCTCCTTTTGTTATTTAGCCGTCTGTGATGATAATGTGGTAGGTATATAGTAGGTATCATATCATACTTTTACTGTATAAACAAACGAACAATACAGTTTAAGTTATTAAGAAGAAAATAGGTTTTGTATAAGGAAGACCTGTATAACCATTATAGTCTATTTTGCTTCGAAGTAAGATATTTTTTTAAATGTATGGAGTTTTCGTATGTTCTCAAGTATATTATAATAGATACACTTGCAAACAGCTTAAGATACATCCTAATTAATCCTCATTCATACTTTCAGCAAAGAATTTCTAACAAGAATTTCGAGTCCCTTCAGACAAAGCTGTGATAAAATAATAATTTACTTTTCACGGCTATATATTTATATTACAAATCAACGTTTAGTTCAAAATTGCAATCTTATTCTACCAATATTACACATGCGAAAGTTTATTGCTCAATCCTGTCGAAACGGGTGAACGGATTGGATCAAAATTTGGAACATATAAATATATTGTAAGCTGGAATAGCCACAAGCTACACACTTTTCACTACGGATAAATTACCGGAAAAATAATTACGCGGGTAAATCCACTGGGCGCTATTAGTAATAATATCAAGTAATTACCTGATTGCGAAGTCACAAGCGTCAAGGCTCATAAGGTTATGAAACCTAGAGGTCAACTTATTACTTTGGGGCCAAATTTTAAGTACAGCTATATTGATATTTGGTCCGTAGTACCTACTTGTACTCATAAAATAGAAGAAAAACTTCTCGGTCCTGCATGAGGCCATTTCGATGTCGTAGTGGCTAATTTTAGAAGCTAATAAGAATGTTTATACACTGCCTTTTCTGAACATTGATATTGTCAGCTTTATTTCAGAGACAAAGGAATCAACAGGTCTGTAAATCTGTTATCTAATACGGAACTTTTTCCCATTGGATATCCTACTTATAGTACGAGTATGACGAATCATACTCATAATTATATGTACTTAATGTCTACATAACTGTTGGCCTCATAACGAAGCTCAAAGTCACACAGCGAGCTACGGAGCGGGCTATGCTCGAAGTCTCTTTGCGCGACAGAATCCGTAATGAGGATATTCGCAAAAGAACGAAAGTGGCCGACATAGCTCAAAGAGTAAGCAAGCTGAAGTGGCAATGGGCAGGCCACATCGCTCGCAGAACTAACAACCGATGGGGAAGAAAGGTTCTCGAGCGGCGACCACGAACCGGAAGAAGCAATGTTGGACGGCCTCCCACTAGATGGAGAGATGATCTCATAAAGGTCGCTGGAAACCGCAGGTTGCAGGTTGCGCAGGACAGTTGTGGAAATTTAAGGGGGAGGCCTATGTTCAGCAGTGGACGTCTTGCGGCTGATGATGATGATGAATGACTACATAAGACTGCTAACGAGATTTGCCACTGTTTTGATAGCTGCAGACAGAGATTTTAAATCCTATTTTCTTTAATCATTGCATTTATTGTTTCAATTTTAGGGAATATTTGCTACTGTCGCTTTCATTTATTTATTACTTTTATTACAAAGATAGTACAAATATTCCGAGTATATTACTTAACTTAGTGTGAAACGGCTCTACACGGATGGTAAGTATCGCGTTGCCAATAGGTGGTCGAGAGGCAAGGGTGTGCCTTTTACGTTTGAAGTGCACTCTCGACGGGCGCCGGCCGATTTGGGTAATCACGTTACTGCGGTCTCTACCGTACTTGCGAGCGTTGATCACAGATTAGGCAGCAATGTCACACCTATAGATCTATCTATAGGTGTGAAATATATCTGTAGAAAATAATGCATATGTAGGTCAGAAGCATTGAAGACTAAATTAGCTGCCAAAAACTAAGTATCATCTCAAAGGTGCGATGATACTTCAAGCCTGAACAGTTGTTCATGTTTGACCAAAGATACGTTTATATCTTCTCGTATGGAGTACTGTTTAAATCTTTGACAAAGTACCAACTGGACGCCCTATTGAGAAACGTGTCAAAAAGTTCATGGGCTAAGGTAAATGATTGAAAAATAGTTTGAAATTCTTAAACATTGCCGTAATTTTTTTTAATATAGAGTGACAAGACGAGCAGTTTCTAGCTTACCTGATCTATTTCGAAGAGTGTGCAGCTGATCTGCATCAGTAGTGTGAAGTGGATCTATAGGATGCATTGTCAATGATATCGGGCGAGATCACGGTAAAACGCAAACATACTTATTGTTGATCAAAAAAATCTTTTTGTCAAGAAACAATTTTCCATACAATTGTCAGTGTGTATAATTGAATAAAATACCATATATTTGGTTTTCTGCGACATAGAATCTAGATGTTTTTCATCACAGATTTCGACCTTATCATCACTGACCATCAAGCGAGCTGGTGGACAAACGTAAAAGATATAGCAAAAAAAGATGGGATAATCAATTTATGGGATCGATACAGCGTAAATAGTTTTAAAGCTATTTCAAGTTGCTAAATAAAAGAGTTAATGAACAGAAAAATGACGTCATCCGTCTTAGTTGGATCTGCAACGTCGTCGCGATTCCGGAGTTAATTTTCTCCATTACTTTTATTTTTTCATCCCGGTGTGCATTAAAAACAAAGATAAGCTGAAAATTTATGAGTTTTAAAATGAGTATTAACTTTTAGCGGCAACGTTAATTACGGCTGAATCGGGTGGACTATTTTCGTCACACGAGCGTTCCCTCATTTTGTGTAGTTATTTCTGAAACTAAACGGATCATTTTGTTTTTATACGTGACATTTAATTTGTATTTTACTAACATTTCTCAACGGGAAAACATGGAACTTGAAACTTGGTCGTTAAAATTCATGCTATTCCATAAGGGAATCTGACATGATTGGACAGTAAATAAGTATTCCAAACCGTTTACATATACTACGTATAGAGTCAGATTTTCCCCACAGTTCCTTTGTGTCAATCGTAAGCAGATGACATGTATACTTTCTATGGCAACAGAGTGTGCCGTAACAAAAGTATGACACATCCACAAGAGCGACAAGGTAAAATTGTTGAACTGATGGTGCTTGCGATGTAAATCGTTTTTGCCAACTCTGTACATAGTATATGTAAACTCTTTGAAGTATCCAAATTTTCAAAGTCAAAGTGAAAGTTCTTTAAATGTACAATTTACACGTCAAGTACTTGCCGTAATATAAGATCCCACCAAAAACATTCTGTAAAAAACTAGCCATGTCTCGATGGAGCTGTATATTTATCTCTAAAAAGTAATGAAATCTAGACAAAATCTAGACAAAGTCGTGCCAAGTCTAAGGTTCATTACTGCAATTTCTTTATTATTACAGCTAATGTTGTGTGACTTGGCTGTTGAAGGGTACACAAGGGTATAAAACTAGGTGCTCCATGACACCATTGCACCAATCTGTCGCCAGAACCGCTACTATTGACGATGGAAAATGACCACTTGGAAAACGTTGATTCAATAACCAGTCAATTGTTTTTGTCTTACTGTTTTCCCTAAATTGTATGTATCCTATATGGTGTGAACAATAAAAAATCAATAATACTTATGTATGTGTACGAGCCGCTGATACCCTTCAACGACCAAGCGGTTCTGGCGACAGATTGGTGCATGGTTATTTTTTTCCGGTTCTGATTCTTGTACAGTAGCAACAGTTTTTTGTATTGCCCATTCTATAATAGGCAAAGAGCTTTAGAAGATTGGAAGAAGACTGCAAATAAATAAAAGCTAGTCTAGCCTTATCCAGAGTTTTCCTTTAATTTTATTTACCTACATACATAAATGCGTATTAAAATTTTAACTCTGACCATATATTGTTATCCTAACTAAATACTTCGTAGAAACGTTATGGCAGACGCGCGTGTTGTGAGCTGATGTTCACCAACGTATGCAACTATAGCAGATCTGATACTGCAAGTTGAGTCAGTTCTACCATACACCAAAAAAGATATTGAATGGAAGAGACAAGACCCGTCTTTGGGCATACCAACTACTTGGTAGCCACTAAGTTCGTCGTCGTCTTTTGATATTATCGTCATTTTTTATGATATTATCTTACGAAATTTAATTTTCAACTTTTTTGTGCGAAATCAAACACAAATAAACTCTACGACGACAGCGACATTTAACTGACAGCGTCATAACACGAAATGAAAAGTTTTACTTTAATTTTATTTGTATGCTTAAAATAGGCTTAAAAGCCGAAGAGCTATATTACATTCTCTTTGCAGACGGGGGTTTGTCCAGTAGTGGGAAGCAATAAGCTAGATTAAATTAGAAGATCCCACTATGTTGGATTTTAGCAATGACAGTCGATTTTTTTATGTACCAATAGTAGAATCTGGTTGGGGATTACTGTATCTCTAATACAGCTGAGACAAGCTAAGGGTACTTCATGAAGATACTTCAGACCTTTGGTTTGTCATCAAACGAGGAGGAGAGAAGAGAATAAACAAAGTTGAATATCTTTTGTAAAGGCGGTATGTCTATCTTTAGTAGTTTGGTTGGGCTCTTGTATTTTCAAATAAGGGGCACCAGGTACTCCAGATTTTCGATATTCCTAGTTTTTATAGTTTTCCCTTTATGCGGCCATTAAACCCTAAGTCTGTACCAAATTTCAGCTCTCTGAGTTTATGGGAAGTACTAGTTCTATTTTGATGAACATGAGTGAGTGTTGTAAATGCGAAACTTTGTCTTCGCTTAATTTCGGAACTAAATGACGTACAGACTTCAAATTTTGGATTTTAAATATGTGATTATAGCTTACTAGATGACGAAAATTTCAACGTTCTGGTCTTATCCAGAGGGTCTCAAATAGGGGCCTGAAAATGCAGCGAAATGGTGCCAGTAAAGGATGGTACGGCAGTGTTTGCTTCGCGCTCGACTTGGCGGGGGCACTGCCGTGCCCCCAGATTTGCAATGTGACTAGTTGTACTTTGTGGTTTCACCTGCGTTACTCCAGATCCCGTAAGAATATCGCGATAAAAACGAGTATTCTTAGTCAAATTGAGTAGTTAAAATAGATGTTATGTAACGTAATTTTTATTTTAAACCAACTCTATTTTATTTCATTGAGAAATTTTAATTCGAAACTACCATATTACACACTCGTATAATTTTAAAGCAAGTCGTACGTCTTCTGAAGTCATAAAACGTTGGATACTAAAAGCACCTCGCAATTTATAAAGCAGATTAACTGCTGTCTGCTGTTCAAGACTAATAACTAAGTTTCGCCAAGTTTAGCAATAGTTTTATAGCTGAAAGCAATATACATCGACAGGTTTAAGTAACTTGTGTGATAACGTCTTGGTTGCTACAACGATAACACATACTATTGTTACTCATATTTAAAGTAGCTATAAGTAGTGATAGGATTCTCTGCCGTGTGACTCGGTGTACTGCCGTGTGACTCTTCGGGGAAAATACCATACTTTTGCCTATCGCCAACCTGGAAACACTACTGTGTTGTAGTTCAAAGCAGAAAGTAAAAAGAAGGAAATGTTTTAAGGAAGTTACTGAGTAAAGACATACCTACATTTGCTAATAGAGCGCAGTGCAGTGCTTGGTACTAAAATAACTTCTTCTTCTTCTTAATCTTGCTATGGTGCTGATACAGGTCCTTCTCGTCTCATCATTACGTCTTATACAAAATTGGCAGAAGAGGCAGCCAGGCACGCCGTGTGACTATGCCCACCAGGGACGTCAAGGGTTACTATTATAGATGTCAATATTTGGATATTTGTAACGGGAGCTACGCGAGTAAAACCGCTGGGCACTGCTAGTCTGTCATAAGTATTTATATGTATGTATTGCGACGTGAGTTTGAACTAGCTGGTTAGTTAAGGTCTCCTCTTTTTTTTATAAAACTGCTGGTCTCGAAGACTTTTCCGAGACCCAGCAGTGAGAACATAAAATAGTTATTTGTAATTATATTATGATAGCATAAAAGGCCATCATTTGGGTACAGCAACTATTCCATCAATTATCGGATTTCAGAACACTCGACTTACATTTAAGAGGAATCAGTATTTGCGTATAATCTAACAGTAATCGATCCCTGATTCTCTAAGCGTGTATCCACTACCCAACCGTCGTGTTATGGAAATTGAGACATGGCTAGATTGGATAGGCTTTCTAGTAATTCCTTATCAAATTTAGCTGCTTTGAGATAGTAGAATTGAAACACAATAGCAAAGTCGACATATATATTCTAAGATGAGTAAATTTTTTTTTTTTTTTTTTTAATCGTAAAATATCCACTACACGCAGAACAAATATTTGTATATATTACTGTAAAAGCTCGAACTGCGGTAAATCCTAAGATTTTACTTTGATGTACATCTTGGGATGTACATTAAAAGCACGGTATACGTCGATCCGATTAGGGTCTATCACTGAGATTTGACTCTGGGTAGGCTCCCGCTAGAAGATCTGCGGTTAGCCCTGAGTGTCGCTTCTCCATACTCGGCCTGAACTCCACTACGGTGATCGCTGACTCGCTTTTCTTGTCACCTCTGCGCTTCGCTAGGCCTCGCATGGCTCGCTCCATTCAGGACCCCCATTGAGCCTCTAGGGGTAGTAGCGATAAGACTAGGTGGAGTCGGAGTACTCCGAGTGGAATCTGGGAAACCAACATCTACCAGCTGAAAGCAGTAAAACCTAGCATATACCGAATTCGAATAGTAAAATCCCGAAAAACCCGTCCTATTTTCAGTAATACTAACATTAACCAACTCATACCGGTAAATCCTAAGGCTTACATTTAAATATTAAGGTTTACCGTAGTTGAAAATTGTTAAAAATTATAATAAGTTATTGTTAAAATTAGAAGAAAGGTTTCTGTTTTCTCTTACTCATCTTACTTAAATAAATATTGCATGCTTGGCACGAGCCCGTGCAGTTCAACATCTGCAAAGCGGCACCCGTTCACGAGTATGACGCATGTCATACCTACCGTTGACAAATATTTTAGGGAAGAGGGCGATCCAACACTTCCCCGCAAGGAGTCTTCAACGAGCACGAGTGCTCAAGCAAGCAACACAAACACGTAATTCCTAGAAAATACTGCAATTAAAGTAGTGTATTAACAGTTAAATATATTTGTTCGATCACAAAATCAAATCAAACAGCTTAGAAAAACAAAGTTTTAATAGCTGATAATATTATTGAAACTCTATTATTAAGCCCTTTGTCTGAACTATCGAACAAAACAATCTTTATTGACTCAACAAATAAACAGTAACAAGTTTACCTCCTTGTCCAAACGTTATATTGAACGATATGACTACACATTTGTAATAAACTATTGAAGTGAGCGTATGAGATATCTATTTGAATAATCTTTTGTGTCGCCATGATAAATTACTGTCTGATTTTAGAACGATGAACCCGACACTGTTTACTTGGAAGGTCGTCGTATTGATTTATGGAGCTCTGTGTGGATATCACCAATAACAATAACTGGATATCTCACGACTTGAATTTCAAGGTAGATTTCGGAACATTTCAGATCGAATGAAAATCCTAAATTATAAATTCCAATATGGATGTTTGGATATTTGGATGTTTGTTGCTCAATCACTTTGTAACGTATTAGCTGATCGGACTGAAATTTGGAACGCGGTTATATTACCTATATACTCGTAGTCTGGAAAACACAATAGGCTATATTTCATCCCGGGAAAATAACGGAAACGGGAACTCCGCGGGAAAAACTGCGGAGTGCTGCTAGTGTATCATAATACCAACATGTATATTCGTATATTATATTAGAACATTTTAAACACGACATTTTTCAAACAAATACACAGATAACTCACGTTTGATGTAGTCAGTCTAGCCCGACTCAAGTTTCGATCGCGTCCGGCGATCTTTTTCAACGATGCGATCGAAACTTGAGTCGGGCTGGACTAACTATATCAAACGTGAGTTACCCGTGTATTTATTTAAAATGTGTAATAACCACGTTAGTTTTCATGCGACATTTGATTTATTGTTAAATAGTTTAGGTTACAAGTATTGCAAGTAAAGTGAATACCTACTAATTTTGCGTCTAAAATTCCTACCACAGACAACAAAAGAGTTGTTACCTTAAAACGACCGTATCGACTTTGATTTAAGTAAGCTAAGAACACTCCTTACTAATTTAACTTCCAAAGAATGTCAAAATCGGTTCGACCGTTCGAGAGCTACGATGCCACAGACACACGCATGGAGAAAAAAGGAAAATGAGAGAGAGAGAGAGACGTCAACCTTAGACACACGCAGTTTTTGCATCGAGGGTTGAAAATCGATACAAATGTAGATACACATTTATTTTTTCATCTCCCAAATATCTCTGCGTTTCAAACGAGTGCAGCTCGTATTCAATGTATTTTTCAACGACAATTAACGAAGCCTAGGGGCAGATGGATGGCATAACTATGTGCATAGGACCGCACTATCAACTGTTTTTTGTACTTGATTCAGATTCAGGCCATTTATTTACCATTACAACATGTTAGTCATACAAGGTACGTCATGGATACAGGAATAATTGATACTAGAAACGGGGAAAACACATAAGTTAATAGAAAATCAATAATTGAAATTTACAGTATTTTGTATAACAGAATTCTATTCAAAATTCCAGAATGTGCATTTGGCCACAAATAATGAGTTTAAGAAATTTAATAGTTACATAGTTAACACAGAATTTTTAACCAATAACCACACATAAGCCATTCAAATCAATTAGTGATGTAATGCACACATTGTATGCGACAAAATCTTGTGCAAAATGATACTATCAGAGTAGTATTGTTTTGAGAGCGTAGACCTGAATGTTATTGACGAATTAGAATGTCATGTCTATTTTGGTGCATTCACTATAAATAAGCAAATAAAATATTAAAATGTTATTCATCTAGTTAATTTAAAAAAATCGGATGAAACCAGACAAGCGAGACCTTGTCATCAAATTAAAAAAAATGTAGTGCCACTTTCGCAAACCCACTCCATTAACAAAAAAAGAATGTGACCAGCACTAAAAATTAGTGGCCAAACACTTCACCATTACATCCATCACAATTATTTACACAGGTAAAAGGTAAACACGATATTATTTTCATTACTTTCGATACCCACCCAGGATATAAATTTTGATTCTTGTTCTATGCCTGGGTGTTTGGATATATCACAATTATACTTTACAAATACAAATACAAAAACCTTTATTGCTGTTTGTAGTTAAGATAAGATGATACAAAACATTTTAAAAGTTGCCCCATACAAACTGGCCTCTGCTAGAGGTATGCAATATGTCTGGCAAGACAATTTGTTGTAGTTTTAATTTTTGAATGAAAATAATTAAAATTATAGTCAGCTGATTAAAGTCTTCTTCTTCCTCATCTTCTACTAATTTCTGGTTTTTATTTATGTCATCTGATTCTTCATCTTCGATTCATTTCTGGCTTCTATTTGGTTGTGATAAATATGTATATATGTGAGATAAATGCTTGGTGAGCACAATTTCGCCAGCGTCTTTATTTATAATTACAAATGTTGCTGGTACTATTTGAGTCAAGCAGTAAAAGCTTTTCTTGGTTAGGTAGTTATGGTGTTACAACACTACATATCAAGGTACGTCCGAAACGTCTACCCATATTTATTAATATTTCGTAGTAGAATTTCAGTAATATTGTTATCTTATATTTGTTGTTCAAGAAATTTACCTCATCCATGTGTAGCATCGATTTCTGTGTTGCATCTTATGGTTGCTCTGCACGAAGGGATCGCAGAGAATCGCTGTCATATATCCTTATTATCATGGCCGAGAGTTGCTTATGCGTACTTTTATGCATGTTTTATGCTCATGTGTTATGATGCAGTAAAGTTTCCTGTACTTTCGTTTTACCTTGAAAATAAACTTCCTGTGTCGTTTCATAAAGAGTTAATAATATCAAAACTTGACTATGTTTTACTTAGCGATAAATGTAAACGTCGTAACCGTTTAATTATTTTCAAATTAATATGTAGTGGACCGCGCCAAGTAATGTATTAAAATTATTAAGGAAAACATTTCCAGAAAATTTGTAGGGCGAATATGTACATCTATCATCTTATATCACTGGTCGAGGAGCGCTCGGAGCGGGAGCGCGAAGTCGTAATTTGGACTCTTCGTCTTCAAATAGTAGCGCCGGACTGTTCTATCATAGACACACCTGCTACAGCACAGCAGGACTACTACTTGTACAGCAAGAGACCTATGTATGATGATAGAAGGGTATAAAGTAATAAGATTGAGCACTATGCCGTCACTTGTAAGCTGTCCAACTGAGTGCTGTTAAAGAGGGGGGGTTCTAAACCTCGATAATTTCTCCTTTGTTGCATGATTTTTGTACGGCGTTGCGGAATAATAGATTTGAAGATGGATTGACACTATAAAAATTATAAAATTAAAAATTAGAATTGTTAGTTTGTGAAACAAAAACATGATTTTACGACGATTCACAGAGTAAATTTGGTCATTTGATTATGTTCGGCTTTGGTTCCATACAGTTTCAATACCTCTTCTAATACATTATTTCGCAATGCCGTACATACATCATGTGACAACGAGAAATGATCGAGATTTAGAACCCCCTTTCTTCAACTGCACTCAGTTGGACAGCTTACAAGTGACGGCATAGTGCTAAATCTTATTACTTTATACCCTTCTATCATCCTACATAGGTCCCCTGCTGTATCATATGACCCATAAATTTTGTTCACGGGCCTGCAGTCAAACTTGTTCATCTAAATAATATATCTCCGAGTAACGATTGCAGTGGTAGTGTTATTTTTGGTAGTGATATAGACTCTACATGTCCAAATGTGACCTTATGCTACTACGACGGAAAAGGCGTGTGGCTTAGTACTAGACGCATATATTGATTTGTACTGTTGGAGCTAGATAGCTGTTACAATACTTATATATATACGCGTATTTTAAATACACCCTTATTATATGTACAAAGAAAACATCCAGGCACAGCACAAATATTTGTATTCATCACACAAATGTTTGCAAATGGGGTCGAACCCACAACTTACGGCTTTGCATGCAGACTTACCACCAACTAAGCCACCAGGCCAGCCAAGTGTTGTTCGTCTTTTTTCTCTTTGATGTAATAAATTTCGACATGGATGTATTCCCGCTAATACGTATGTTCTTGGTGAAGAAAAACACCGTTAAGCAACTGATTAATATCACTGAAAAGTTTTGTTATTTTAGGTTTCAATCTGAGATATAATTTCAATTTGAAAAGTCTTGCTTCGCTAAAGATTTTTCGAAGGATCAGTTTAAGTGTTTAGACAAGATTTCGTCGCTATTGTATCTCACGAGCCTTTAAAGTGTTTGAACTTCGTAAGCTCTTTCTTTGGATTCAGTTAGACTTGATATTTATTGGAAGTTAAAAAGTTGAGTGAATTTAAAGCTAGTATTGTCTTAAACTACGATTGATTGCATTTACTTTGACGTTCAATGAATACAGTTGGCCAAGTATTCGATTTTGGCATTAAATTAATGTAATTAAATGGTAATAATAATTTTCATTTTTAGTTCACTTACTTCGTAGAGGTAAGTTACTAGCTTTGCACGTAAAAGCAAATTGCAATATATTATGATATTGAACAAAAATTGAGATGTAAGAATTTAGAAATTGTGAAATGTTAACATCAGGTGTATGCTTTGCATATTTCACCACTAAACAACAGACCCGAACGAAGTAGTTTGTTACCATTTCGTGTTATAAGAACAGCTAGAATGTGTAATGCATTTTTTGCCTGAGTGGGTTCTTTTCCTGCTGGATCTTTGTGTGTTCAAATCGAGAGAGAATAGTTTATAAGGTAAGCACACTTCATAGTAGACCGCATCGTAGTATAATTACTTGAAATGCTGAATAATAACAACAGTGGAGGAAAGTTCCATGAGCAACCAAGCGTTTTCAAACAAAGATTCATCTTTCGAAGACATGTTTTATGAGTCAATCTGGGCTTGACCCGTGTGGTGGGCTATGCCCTTAACTCTCGATGGCTTGCAAGAAAAGGCCCTGGTCCTAACTGTGAGAACTTAAAGTGGAGGCTTTAATCTAGGTAAAGGTGGAAGGGCTTATCTAGGAAAATAAGCGAACTGTTGCAAAGATACAAATGGAATGGCTCTTTGCAGAGTCCGTCTGGGGAAGTACACCTTTGCTCGTTATTCTATCGCCAAGCAGTAGTGGCACACATTGCTGTGTTCCGGTTATTGAGAGAAATGTTTCCAGAGAAATTACTGGGCTAAGAGATAAAACACCTTTTATCTCCGGTTGACTCTTCACTCGGGACTCTTCATCTTCCAGTGTCACTGTGCTGCTATGGGCATGATTGTTGCTTATCATCCGGCACATGTCCTGTTCGTTTGTCACTCTGTACTATAAATAATAACTTCACCTAATTTAAAAACTAGACTGCAAAAAATCAAGAGATAAAACACATTACATAATACAATAATAATATATTAGGACACTTGGGTGACTGAGACGAATCTAACGATATTTGAATTGTCAAAATCTATAGAGCCGTTTGGAAATTATGTGGGAATAAAAAAATACAAACATAAAAGATAAGCAATCGGGTAAATTACAGTCGGGTAAAAATGAATGAAACGAATGCATGAATGAAAATATAATATACTTCAGTACAATTCCAATTTTTTTAATGAGAAATTTTTAAGTTAAAAAAATGGAATATAATATAATATAATAAAATTTTAATTTTATCGATGAATATATTGGTATATATTGGGTTATTGTCGATTCGTCACAAAAAAAAACGTGTGTATAAATTTTTTTTTTTTTTATAATTTAGAATGACAATAGGAGCTGGATATGTGCCTGATGGTAAGCAAAATGCCAGCCACATAACAGCACAGTGATACGCTGCTATTGGAACATGAAGAGTCCAAATAATTACCTAGCACTGCACTGCGCTCGTCACCCAGAGATCTAAGATATTATATCTCTAAGCCCTGTAATTTCTCTGGTAACATTGCCCTTCAAACCGAAACACAGTAATGTTTGCACATTACTGCTTGGCGATACAATAACTGGCAAAGGTGTGGTACTTCCTCAGGCGGACTCTGTTAAGAGTCTACCACTACTAAATTAAATATATTAATTAATATACTAAATTCGCCACAATAGTAAAATATTCCCCTAAACCTACAAAAATCACGGACCCCGGAGTCTGTGGAGTGGCTAATTTAAAAAAAAACCTAACTTAGAAACCAACCCTATTTTGAAGAAAGAAAAAAGACCGATCAAACATTTTAGTCTCAGTTGTTTGTTACTGAAAAAAATAGCACAGCCATATTGTCTAAGGAGTGGCCAAATAGAGGAATAAGAAGCCACTCCAAAGTATTCGCCCATTCAGTTTTACTACCTAGGTTAGTTAAATATTTACTAATCTTATTACCTACTCGTAGATCTAAGCAGAAACTAGAATACTGCCAAAATACGACACATTTCTAAGTAGTGAGCTAAATCCGGTGAAAGATAATGCTCGGCCGATCCCATCACGGTGTATGGCCGATAACGCTAATCCGATTCGAAGCTCTGTCGCGTCCGTCGGTGCCTCCGGACAAAGAATTTCCATTAGCCGACAAAAAATAAACCTCCCAATTCTACACCTTTACGCCTTTCGGGTTAAACTTCTCTTACTTTTGGCATTTGAAAAAGATTTTATCATAAGGAAATAGAAAACTTTGACCGTTGAAAAGTTCCGAAATGATGCGGAATAGCTTTTATTTATGTAAATGTTCCAATGTGATTTTTTACGGTCAAGAGCTTTCGATTCTCATATAATATTGTGAAATTAATATGATGTGGGTTATCTTATGGACTGGTTCCATTGTAAGCTGTAACGTGGTCGAGAATGAAGTATGCTTACCAGACGCAGTCCCAGCCTCCAATTTTGGAGAGGGTCACCAGTAAGCTGCCTGATTTGGAATGGAGCCTTGGGGGGGGGCACCAGTAGAAATACAATAAATCGAGTAAAAATAATTTTACTAGTAGCGCCCCACGTATTTACCCGCCTAGTTGCCGTTCCAGTTGTTTTCCCGCGTTAAAATAGTAAAATAGACTATGTACTATTAGTTTTTTTTTAGATTCTTTTATTTTATTTTTTAAACGATTTTGGGGGAAGAGGCGTCATGTCCTATGACCCCGTTCCCTCCGGACTGCGCCTGATGCTTACCTACCCGCTTACCTACCCAGATCATGCAGATTGCCATACAGTTTATAACTTATGGTTTCACAACACACTTCCATAGTTTTGCTGTGCTAAATAAAGTTGTCACTTGGAGCGAAACTAAAAGAAACAGTAAAATAATAATGAAGTACATACAACGTTTTAAAAAAATACAAACTTATATTTTTTGGCGCGTTAAATAACCTAATACAAAATATTGCGTATATTTTCGCGCTTACGTTATTTCAAATTTTCACAAAACGTTAACAGTACGTTCTCAGTTCATGTAAAGTTAACCGAATACTTCGAATGCGAATCAGTTAATGGTGGACCTTTATAGCCCGCAAGTGCAAGATCGCGTCGTAGAAGCACTTTGAATCGATTAAAAAACTATTTGAGCCATTATGAAGGAAAAGTATGGAAGTATAGTCCATCCGGCACTGAATAAAATGTAATACGTACGTCTTAAACTAGAAAGAAACGCTAGCCTGTATATTGAAACATTTGACGCAGATGCTATTAGAAACCACGTGTATGCTTATTACACAAAGATAATCTGTTCTCTACGAACGAACCGACTTCTAATTAAAATTAAATTCAGAAACTAGACCAAATTTCGTAAGAAGCTAACTGGGTCGTCCAGATATAGATATATTTAAGTAAATTATAGTTTTTTCTTCATAATTCAAAAACTATCACACTGATTTCGATAGTCTACATGACGCTACCTTTGAACTATGATAACTTATCAAACAGAAAGAAACCCATCAAAAACGATTCACAATTGGCGGATCTATCGCGTAATATATGGATATTTAAAAAACTAATAGCTCACCCGGGAAGTTGGGTGGTCACAAAATGGGTCTGGAAAAAATCTGGGTTTGAATCCAGGCGGCTTCTCTTTTTTTTCAAGTTCCTTCTTTTTTTTGAGGAAATTATTACTAGGAGTCCTTTACATAACTGTAGGTATTTAATTATACTCAGTGTTTGAACCGAGCAAAGCTCGGTCACCCAGGTACTAACAATTTTGAAGCAAATTGAATTAAAATACTAGAAAACTGACAACATTAAAATTGTGATGAACGATATATGTAATTTGATTTTGCACAGAGAATCAATCATTCTTGAGGAAGATGAACAAAATCACAAATCGAGAAACTGTCATATTTATCGATGAAACTTGGCTGAATTAAAATTGTACCGTGCCGCAGTCGTGGACGGTAGGTAGTACCAACACAAAGGTACAGTACAAAGCCACCATTCTCTACCAAGAATATGATAACATATCTGAAAGAAGGTGGCGGCAAAATTACTACAGATGATTGGTGATTGAGCAAAAGTGATAGAAAAATCTCGAAAATGTTTGAGAAAGATTATACAGTCATATTTAATATTGATAACTAGCTATACCCTGCCACGCTTCGATGTGGCACATTGTGATGCAAAAATTAAATAAAAACAATCCTTGATGCGGATTATATATCATTCTAAAATTTCAGCTCGATCGGTGCAGAACTTTTTGAGTTTTTGAAGCGTACACAAACCAACGTAACGTGTTTATATACAGAGATTTAATTGAAAATTACTATATTTAAGTAGGTCAACTAACAATTTTGGCTCATCACCCGAAGGTAATGCTTAAATTAAGAATTAATCATAAATACTCATACAAATTTGAATCGATTCGATTCATCGTGTATATCGAGTACCGGGTCGTACTTTTACATCACTAGTAAATGTGAAAACGGACGTTTTATATTATGAAGACTATTTAATATTAATATTTTAGCTAAAACTAGAACAGTGTAACGGATGCAATCAGTCAGAATTAAAACTCAGTATTAAAAAGAAACAATCTCAAATTGAAGTCATTTTATATGAACCACGATCATTGTAGCTAGCGGCTGCCGTTCCGAGATTTTGGGATAATATGGATAATCCTCGACGCTCGAAATGAAGCCAGCGAAGGATCCTTTGCCGTTCATCCAGCTCGAAAATTATTTATTCATTGCCCTGTTTATTACAATGATTATGTTGATACACCAAAAACATTAGACGATAATTTTAAGTGACATGTTAAGTTGTAATGTTACGTGTACTTGCCACGATTCAGCACTTTATACTGCTTAAACATTTATAACCAATAACATTACTGTGTTAATAACATATCTCAATACGTTATACATTTACAGTTGGTTGTTTTCCACTTGCAATTCATTACGCAATGCACAAGTGAAAAACAAATGACTTCTGTAAAATAAAACAGATGATTATGAGCGCATCGCATATTTTAAACAGATTCTTGAACTGTCTTTCCATTGAAACTAAATCTAAAGTGGAAATGTTTGATTATAACATTTACAGATACTTACAACATGTATCTTGACTTCTACTGCCCTTACTTTCATGAATTATTCTAATAACCAGAATGTGATCTGATGGAGATCGTTATAAGCGATAAGATCGTCTATTATGCCTAATGTACTTCTAATTTTTAGTTAATTTACAGTTTTCTGTTTGACTTTTTGTGTGTTGGTAATGACTTTTTGTATGGTATTTAACATAGAAATCTTCTATAAACAGAAAAAATTAACAACAAACAATCACTCGATTTTCACCAAAGAGTTTACAAATACTACGTATAGAGTTGGCACAAACGCTGTAACCCGAAGTCACGGGTAGCATATTTCTTGCCTTGTCGCTCTTGTAGATGTGTCATACTTTTGTCGCGGCACATCACTTCTGTTGCCATAGAAAGTATGTACGTCATCTGCTTACGATTGTCACAAAGGAACCGCGCGGAAAAGCTAACTCTATACGTAGTATATGTAAACAAACTCTTTGTTTTTCACGTTTCTTACCAAAGAAAAAGTAACAAGACGGAATATCGATCACTTGATGGTAAGCATAATAACACAGAGCAGCACACATTCGTTTAAATATAAAGACTTTACATGATCGCCTCCACGGATACGTGATCGCGTCAGTGTAATATTGCACTGCTCACGTTACCAGAGTAAGTAAGACAACCATTTATCTCACCACATTGCTTTTTATAAGGTATATTAACAATAGATATATTATGCACATTTCATTATTGGTTTATTTTTCATTTTGTAATAAAATGAACGTTCTTGTGCACGCATTTAAATTGGGGAAGTTGTGCTATTTTAGCGCTTACTATCAGGCGCATGTCTTGTTCCTCTTGTTACAATATTTTTTTTATAAAAGAAAAGTAAAAGTGGCTACCTATTCAAGTAAAGATTAAAGAGCAATGTCATAAATTGTAGTAAGCTTACAAAGTAATACTGAAATCTTTTCTACAACTGCTTCAAAACTGAAACAATGCTGTTATTAGAACCCAATGTTGGTGTCATAACACAAAATTTTATAAATTCAACACACAAAATCCTCGTCCATTCGCAACGACTTTAAAAACCCCGATCACGAAACCTAAATGAACCGAAATGATGAACGGGGTAGAGCAAACGAATAAACTCCAAGGCGTGCTATCAGACGCAATAATATTGAACTCTCACAAGTACCGATTCACAATATCCACTTATTATATTCCTTTTTGTTCTTGTCTTTGGATCTGAACATTTATTACTGTCTTATTGCTTGTGGAGTGGTCGGGCCGAGGGGGCAGCGCGAGTCAACAAGAGGTTATTATGTTGAGACTAGCGAAAAATGAGCAAGAAAAGATTTTGCATTTTTGCATTGGTGGTAGCGAACTGTTAAACGTAAACGTCTGAAATTAAAATACGGTTGAATGGATCTCAATGCTATTTTATTTTTTGAAATAATTTAATGACGTGTTTTGTTAGTTAGGTGTATTGTAACTGTTTAGTCGACCAAAAACAATAAATTAATGATCTTTTATTTTGTATATCATTATAATATAACATATCATAGAATGTCGGGTAACTTATGCACTTGATGGCAAATAACACACCTCCTTATAAAATCAAATCATCAAAAATCTATGTAAAAGAAAAAAACAATGAAATGAAATTTATTGTATTATCAAGAAAAACATTTGTTATAGTTAATTAAAACATTTGTATTGAGTGTGTTTGTAAGAGAGTGACTTCACTTTTGGGAACTCTGGCTCTCACACATTACCTACTGTGGGAGCCAGAGTTCCATACCAGAAAGTCATTTAGCTATTTAAGCATGAAGAATATTAACCACTGATTGGCACTCCGTTGTCAGCCACAGATGTAAGACAATTAAATTCTTTCCCCAATGCACTGGAAACATTTCGCTTCAAACCGATATATAGTAATATAAAATATTATGCACATCACTGTTTGGCGGTAAAACAACCGGGTTTTGAGATAAATTAATTCATAAACTTGACTCGACTGTGGTGAATATGATTTTTATTTGTCCAAATACTTTTGTTTTTATTTTAGTTCCAGCTGATATCACAATTGTGAGGTCATGGTTTTTTCAGTTGCAATTATTATACCAAATTTCGCATGACCATTGCGTTTAATGGTGAAAGAAGAAATAGTTAGGAAAATGGCCAATTCTAAAAAAATACTTCTTCAAGATCTTTTGAGGACATTTGTCATCCGCTTTCACGCCCTTGGCTAACGTAGTGAGCCTTGACCTTGACTCTTGTAAACCCAGCTATGTAAACGTAAGAAGGGTAATTTATGGTACATTTTCATAGAATACGTAGGTACATAAACAAACTAAAACATTTAAATAAAAAACACGATTTTCTTGCCCGTGAGAGTTTTCACTACGCTTTATTACATAAATACATATACTTACTTAATATAGAACCACTGAATACTAGATATTTTGCTGGGACTTTTTTTTATTCAGCATAGAGTGACGAGACGAGCAGGACATGTGCGTGATGGTAAGTAACATGACTCCCACATAACGACGCAGTGGCACGCAGCTATTGGAACATGAAAATTCCAAATCATTACCTAGCAACGATTGCAGTGCAGTGCGCTCGTCACCCACAGATTTAAGATATTATATCTCTAAACCCTGTAATGTCTTGACTTGGGGCTTTTTCTCGAGATGTGAGAGTCAAGGCCATACTCCACTATGCTGGCCTAGTGCGGTTTGGTGGACGACATATAACCTTGAAAAACTTTAGCTATATGTCGGTTTATTCACTAAGTTGTCCTTCACCGTTCTAAGTTAGTGGCATTACACACATGACTTCGAAAAGATAATAGTGTGTTTGGGATCCGAACCAGGGGCTCCGGATCGGCAGTTGCCGTGCTCCCGACTAGACCAGCCGTAACTTTTATACCACCTATATTAAACTGCGAATTACTATTGAAAAGATGTCATAGAATTACAAAGACAGTCTATCAATATAAGGTTATTCAACTTGATGCATATACGAATAAAGTTTTTCTACCCACACTATCAGACGAACGCCTACATACAACGCACTTATCTTATCTCTTACCTCCATCGCCTACGTGAAACTTTTACTTAAATTGAACTACGAGATCTCGCTAAAATCAATATACAGATACGTACTTTCCGCGGGTTTAAAAGTATTGTGGGGGAAAAGAACCCCCGATGTTATGGCATAATGCGTATAAAGGTACATTTGGCTGGGATTTATGAAGGAGGCCTCGGTTGGTTTATGATGACAATGCCGCCGAACCGCCGCGAGCGCCACCTCATTTCCTACTGAAAGTTATAAAAACATATTGAAAATGAGATTCCCGCTGTGGAAGACCTACCGAATGTTATCTTGTTTCGTGATTTGCTTGTTTTTTATGTACGTGCCTCGAGGATAAGCGTATTTTAGTGGAAACACCTACGATATTGTGGGAAAGCAGACTCTCTTTTATTTGTATTAAAAGGAAGATTGTCCGTGATAGGGTTGCAAATTTTATTAGACGTTTAAAAATATTGAAGTTCGTGTGAAATTACAATTTCTGGAATTTAGTACCAACTTATTTTTAAATGAAAAATAACAGTTACTTTATGAAATTACCACGTAACCTGTTTCATAAATTTGTTTGGTACAAATTTACAACACCAGTTTAATTGAAGTTCGATTTCTCAATTCATATCTCAATTTTAGCTTTTGTTAAAAAATAGTCAATTGTTAAATTTATAAAAACTTATTTTTCAGGTTTTCGATAAGGTGTACCTAAATGAATAGATATTCAAATCCATCTAGTATTGTGTAGAAAACCAAATTGCATGTCTTTTTTATACAATTCCTTCAAGCTTTAATCTTCAATTTATAACTACAGCATATTTATATTTTTATAAACATAGCTATAGAACACCTATCACAGCGTAGCACCACACATTTGATCCTGTCCTTCACTATTCTGTACTCAGCTAACACAAATATAAGTAATTAATAAGACGATTTATTTAGATGTTATTTCTCTAAAAATATTGCCCTTCAAACAGTAACATTTGTAATTGTGATGTTTATTTATTTCATAAGTATTTTTCCTATATACTTTTTGTTGAAATAAATATTTAGTTTACACTTTAGTGGCGCGTGGTCCCGATGTTTTGGTGCAGATTTGTGTACTACGTTCAAACGTTCATAGGTAACTGCATTAAACAACCGCAATACTTTAAAATAAAACTAAACTAGCAACTAACTAAGACTAGCAGCGCCTCGCGGTTTATCCCACGCAGTTCTTGTTATCGTTATGATCTCATAATAATAAATTTAATCAGTGTTTTAACAATAGTCAATTTATGACGTATTAAAATAAAACTACTAACTAGATAGATATCATTCAAACCAACTTTCGTTGATAGTTTACATGGTAACGAACATCATACACCTATTTTATTTTTGTCATTCTCTTATTTTAGAAATTAGAGGGGGGGACACATTTTACCACTTTGGAAGAGTCTCTCGCGCAAACTATTCAGTTTAGAAAAAAAAATGTCAGAAAGCTCAATATCATTTTTGAAGACCTATCCATAGATACCGCACACGTATTATATTGATAAAAAAAATTTTGAGTTTCATTTCTATGTATGGGACACCCCTACCTTTTTACATTTTTTTCTATGTTTTGTATGAAAATCTTAATGCGGTTTACAGATTACATCTACTTACCAAGTTTCAATAGTATAGCTTTTATAGTTTCGGAGAAAAGTGGCTGTGACATACGGACGCACAGACAGACAGACAGACATGACGAATCTATAAGGGTTCCGTACTTTGCCATTTGGCTACGGAACCCTAAAAAGTAGATGGTGTGTTATTCTAGACTCTAGACTATAATCTAATTGTGATCCAAATGTGACACAAGCTTAAGCTTAGTTTGGGGCTCACTGGCAAGATTTTGTACGTAGGCGTAATTTTGGTAAATAAATTAATTGTATTTCAACCTGATCCATTGAGATCGTCGTGTTTGAGCAACAAACATCAAAACATACAAACTTTTGTTAATAATGTTGGTCACATTTTAGCCAAACAAATGTAATTTGTGTTATCACTAATCCTATTTTAACGCTGTATCTGTATCATCTTTAATCTCAGAGCATTTCAATCCCTTACGTGAACACGTCTGGAGTTTCGCTTAAGTACCTTTTGTGTTTCATCATAATTAATTTAAGTTACAGAGGTAACGCGAAAAGTCGTATAATTTAGGTAACAAGTTTGTTACGTAGCCTTGTATTTAACTTAAGCCCGAACTCCACAAAACTAAAGATGGGTATTCGTAGATACATATATTTTCTATTGTTTTTATAAAGTTACTACTATAAGTACATACAAGACACGGAGCAGTTGACCTGAATGACATTAAAATAAATTGTAATAAATAAAATAAGCACGAGACTTAAGGTAAGAAGTAATATTGAGAAGTTTCATCTCATTTGCAATATGTGAGTGATAAACCAGTATAGCAAAATAAAATGGACGGCTCAGATCAAAAATATCCAAAGCACAGAGAAAACGACAAATAACTGAACGGATGACTAAAGAATCTGAAATAAAATATAACTCGGTAAGTATTTCATTCGTTATTTACTTTATTTTGGTAGGCAGTCCAACTGAGGCCATCTCCCATAAGCCTTTTTACAAAAATAATCTGTCTAAAACAACGAACTTGTAATATATTATGCCCTTAATCCTACTAATATTATAAATATCAATGTTTGCTGCTCAATCACGTCGTAACGCATAAATGGATCGGGCTGAAATTTAGAATACAGGTAAATAGGTCTTGAAGAACACATAGCTCTTAGGCTTTTTATCCCGGCAAAATAACAGGAACAGAAATATGGAGCTGTGTTGTGCGTTTTATCGCTTGTTTGGTGAATACATCGACTTTCTTCTGCATTTTAGTGGAGCTTAACCTTTAAGACCGTGTGTTAATTTTAAAGTGTTATGTTTATAACGAGAGTAAACACACATAATTTGTAATATTCAAGGAAGCTTCATTCATCGTTTAGCTGCGTGCTTATTTTTACAATGTAGAAAGAAAAGAAGATCCAGACATGTACCTGATGATAAACAACACACAATAACAGCACAGTTACCACGCCAATTTCTGAACGTGAGGAGTCTACATGGCCAGCATTGAAATATGTTTGCCAACCGGACATGTAAAATGATTTGACTAGGCCACCCAACCTAATGGGTTGTAAAGCTTGCTTAGTTATGCCATGTCTCCTGATCACAATTCAACACCGATATTAGAGATTTTTTACGACATTTTCTAAGCTCCACAGAAGCTCACCTTTGTACTTTCACTTTCACCTTTCAGCAGACTGCATCAAAGTGGTCAAGTAAATACATGTGAAGATATAGATGTAGTACTGAATAATTGTGAATAACACCTTATTATTTTCACGTGTGATTTTGAGTAATTTATCGAAGACACTCGTGAATATATTTTTTTTTCCTCGACAAAAGATAATCACATATAATTTCGGTGAAACCAGAAACAGTAGGCAGCTTTTGTCAACTATTTTGATTTTTGGCGGTCAGATTTTTTTGCAGGATAAGTGTAAATAGCCATACGTTACATATATACTTAATGGTAAGCTTAGCCTTAGCTAAGCGGTAGTCGTCGGTTATGAACGTCTGCAATATGGATATGCAGGTGACGTTTTGTCAGCTCATAGAGGATAAATCTCTCAAAAAAAATGTGCGCTGCATGAAAAACTTTCTTCCTAATCAATGAAATAAAACTGTTTGTTTGCGAATCAGTTCGAACAGTATTAAATGTCCTTGCTGCCGTATTACAAAACTTGAGCCGAGCTGAGTCTTGTCTGTTCAAGTTTATTCGGTACTTTTAAAAATTTTGTGACTAGTGTACTGTACTCATGCCATGGTGGTTTAGTGGAAAGCATGTAGCCTAGTAGAAGCAGTAGTAGCTTAATAATATAACCAGTGGTATCTCAGTCACTAATCGGGAAAGTTTTATAAGCAATAGTGAAATCGTTGGTTTCAATCTCACCTGCACTTCTGAGTATGTTTCAAAGTGCAGATGTACGAGTTTGTCATCACCACTTTAACGGTGAAGAATAATATCGTGAGGAAATCGCCGCGTTCCAAGAAAAACGTCTTTTGTCATGTAAATTTCCATTCATCTAATATTCTCCAATAAATAAATATAAATAAATATTGGTGGACAATTCACACACAAAATATCTCACCCCAAACTAATCAAAGCTTGTGTGATGGCAGCCAGATAGCTGATATAATACTTATATAGTTTTAAATACATACTTATTATACATAGAAACACCCAGACACAATTCATGTGGTGTTCTCCAAATGCTATAATATGTGCAGCGTCACCATAATCGCCAAGTGCGGGTTCGGAAGAGTGGGCTTTACTCTCTCCAAGAGACAAGACATCGAGCCCCAGCGGTGGGAATATAATTAATGCACATGCTATACTTTTTTATTATTTTTAAATTGAGTAACTCCACAGACTCCGGGGTCCTCTGTCATTTGTGTTATTTTCTTGTATTGGAACAATAAAAAGGAAAATAATGAAGTAGAAAGACTAAAAAGATAGAAAATGGAGTATGCTGTACTAAAAAAATGACTGAGTTTTGGCCCGCGTAAATTTCAGTTAATGTTACTGCAGTTTCAGTAAATGTTACTGCAATTAATCTGAGCTAAAATTTAGTATCAAGGTATGTGCAAAAATATTTATGATAAAGAAACTACAAACCACACTTTTCTGAACGATTAAAAAATTGAAAAAAAATTCATTCATTATAGAGTTGAATGGAAAGTATATCATTACTACTTATTTAACTTTAGATACCTCTTATTTTTAGAAATATTATGTATTTTAATTATGTCATAATTTAACAAAAAATATTAATTTTAAAAGTTAATTTTAGCGTGAATAATAAATGAGCAAACAGATCCTGGTAATTAAGATTTCACAGAAAGTTACGTATTCTAACTACATTATTAATTTGTGGATTGGAGTAGAGTTACTCCATTTGGGTAGGTTTGTACGTTTAATTCAAGCGTTTGTTTTTGAATGAAAATTTGAATTACATCCAAAGAAATATCACGTGGATTATTGCTTGTACATGTTTTTGATATTTATAATATATTAATTTTATTGTTTTGCCGTTGTGGAATGAATCTCAATATTTTGACGCAATTATGTGCTCATGACTCATTTGACCATTCATAGAATAATACACCTTTAGAATTATACCATCATAGTTATATAATAGAATAAATGTTTTTGTTTTACATAAGTTTTTCCAAAAAAAAAAAAAAGTTTATGTATACGTTATGCCTGGTGCCCACGACACAGGTTGCCCTAGTGTGGGTACCAGTGTACTTGTGTCTCAATAGATATGTTTTTTTTTTTTAGATTTAAGTAGATACTAACTTGTTTTTTAAGTAATTGTGTTCTTGAACCAAATAAATTTCATTTCATTTCATTTCATTTCATAGCCCCACCAAAAATTACATAAAAATGAGGAGTATAATGTCGTGATCAATCGTTATAAATTAATAAATGGTAGTTCACACTTCTTTCCATAACACCACTCAAACATGGTTTTTAATGATTTGGCTTAAAATTATCATAATATTTTTACTATTATTTACAACATATAACATAATCCAAAACGCATAAAGACTTAGTAGATTGTTTTTGACCTAAAAAAATAAGCCCATGATTTAAAAAGTAAACAAAAAATAATAATTTTTAAAAGCTATCTTTAATAAAAGCCATCTCAGATAATCACTGTAATTTTATTTTTGTGTAGTGTTAATTAAATTATATCTTCTCTAAATTCATCTAAGTCTATTCCCCTTAACGCCAATTAGCAATGTGACGGCGAATGAAAAAGAGCGGACGGAAGACAATGCTCCCTTACGTCTTTTACTCGCATGAAAGCTCACGGGTTGTTGTCTGTCGAGGGCCACTATGTACCGACTACGGGCAAAGATTGTCTTGTCAAGAGGCGGCAAGCTCAGTGCGACGCGCCCATCGGGTCCGGGCGGACGCTACGCCGCGTAGTCTCATAACGTTGCTTTCGTAGCGGCTACGATACTTCTACAAACTTAACGACGTACTGTTAACTTTTTTTCGCAATGTTGTTATTTGGAATAAATGTTTAAAAAGTTTTTGTAAGTGAATAGCATTGAATTCATTGAATAGTGGACGTTTTTTAAATAAGAATTCGTAAGTATTTACTTTGTTATCAACGTTTCGTTTATCACTTTTTCGTTTTGTAAATACCTATTCCTGTTCTGGTTTGGTAATAAACAAAAGAAGCTTCGTATTGCAGCCGAAATATTTCATTCAATTTTGTTTCTGCTGAGTTTGAAAACATGGGTAGTAATGAATTGTCCTTCAGCCTCGCAAGCCTACCTGTAGTATTTCCTCACTGTACGTGTCAAAGTCAGAATAACAAAGAAAATTGCGTCAATATAGTCGACGTGGACCTTCTCAATTCTATTTGAGACTCCTTTGTTTTTATACAGAAGACTTTGAAAATAACTTCTTAAAGATGAAAGAACCAGTAATACTTAATTAACGAAGTTCGCTGTCTTATAAAGCTTCTGAGCGTATGTCTCCATTATTGGGCTTTTGAAGACATTTCGAAAATGAAAATAGGCTGATGTGGTAATTTTCTACTCATGTTATAAATATCAATATTTGGATGTTTGAATACTTGTATATTTGGATGTTTGTTGTTCAATCACATCGTAACGTATGAATGGATCAGGCTGAAATATGGGACACAAATTATGGTCTGAAAGAACCTCTATGCTACTTTCTATCTCGTGAAAATAAAGGGAATGCTAACTTTGTGCGTAAATCCACGAGGCGCTGATAGTATGTACCTACATATACACTAAACTAGTATTATTCTGTGATTTTTATCTGTGTATAATTTAGAAAGGATCAAAATCTATAGCACTGTTTATCATTGGCATGTACTCGTAAATACGGCTATATAACCATAGTTTATAGTGATGTGTGAAAATATCTACTAATATGTATTTGTTATTATTTATAACAATTATTTTGTCCAAATAAAAAATTATGTATTCTTATTAATTTTCACGGGAAAATGTGAAAAATTTCGAAGATTTTGCCCATTTTCTGAGGTGAAAGGTGCAGTTTCATCTGTTTTAGCCTTTTCAAAATGTTATAAGGTGAGCTAAACTCTTAAGGTCGCTGGTTAAACTTAGCCTTAGCCAAAGTGAAGATAGATAGATACTCTTTATTGAACACACCAAAATAACAATAATTTACAAATTGAAACAAGTTGGTGCAACAGACGGCGGTCTTATCGCTAACAGCGATCTCTTCCAGGCAACCTTAGAGTGGTAAAAGTAGTGCCATAGTTAAATATTTTTTAAAGAATAACGTTTGCCTTTCATCTAGTAGGTACGAGTACCATGAAAATTATAATTCTTAATTTTTGTTTTAAGATAAATATATTTTTACTGGGCAGGGCCTTTATTAACAAAACTAAATTACAATAATAACTGTACTACACTACATACCCTGACAACTATTTTACTGACACTAAATTATCCATAGACCACTAAAAGTCTAAAGATATAATTAAAAGTTAGATCTACCTAAAGATTCATACATCCATAAAACATACAAACAACTCTTCATACGCACACTATCTCATTTTCCTTCTTTTCTGTCACAAGTGCTGAAAAGGAAGGATACAGATTTTTTTTTAATTTATGCAAAATACTGCATGATATATACATACGTTATTATTTTTATATTAGGCAGTGACAAGACAAGCCGAACATGTGCCTGATGGTAAGCAACATGGCTACTCATAACAGCACATTGACACGCAGCTATCGGAACACGAAGAGCACTGCGCTCGTCAGCCGGAGATACCTGTAAGGTGTTTTATCTTTTAGGCCAGTAATTAATCATAAAACATTTTCCTTCAAACCGGAACACAGTAATGTTTGCACACTACTGCTTGGCGGCAGAATAACTGGCAAAAGTGTGGTACGTCCCAGGCGAACTTTGAAAAGAGCTCTACCACTAAAAAACTATGTAATAAAGCTGTTTCGCATAGTCGGTAGAAAATAACTAAAACCTGTAGAGTAATTGTACTTAGTAAACAGATAATTTGGATCGGTTTCAAGTTATTTACATAATTCAGATCGAGTTTCCATCAAATTGGCAAGTTTGTTTGATCTTCAATTACAAATTTAAATAGACAAAGCTTATGCTAAAGGTTTATTATCTTTCCTTTGACACGAAAATATATTTTCATGGATAATAAGAACCAATTATTTGTTTTCAAATTTATTCAACCTCTTTATTTTTCAGGAATTTGTTATATTTATTTATTTACTTTTATGGATAGATTGACACACACTTTTTGGTTTATGGACGACTCGAAAAGGAATAGGAGCTACATAATGTAGTTGTCTGGAATCGATTGCTTTTGCGGTAAGACTGCCTAGCGTGACACCTACCGTTTTTTCTGCTACTATAAAAAATATGTTTTTTCTATATACACACAATTCAGTGTATAATTGTAACTTTGTTTATTCGTCATGATTTTAAGACCAAATAAATGGTAAAAGGTAATTTATCGCTAAAATGTTGGCGTTGCGAAAGGTGCCACATTGTAAATTCGTTTTTTTTATTATCATCTTCATCTTCAACTTTTTCAAAAGTTAAAACTAAACAATGGTAACACATAGTAGTCATATGATTAAAAGAGGTACAGGCGATAGCGATCAGTTGTTTCGAATTGTGAACGATGGGAACCATGCATCGTAAAACTGTAAATTCAGTCTCGTTACAACAAAACGCGTTAGAATTTAAACCTACGGTACGTCAGGTCTAATACCTCCTTCCCTTTTTCCCTACCAGACTTCTCGTAGTTCGAAGAAGGGGCGCCGTTTCATTGTTGATATTCTAAAGACACGGACGAAGAGGTTTGACTATACTCTTGTGATAAGAACGTCTGGACTGCGGAATAAGTTGCCTGAGTGGGGTTTTCCCGATAGTTGAAATCTTGGTGGATTATGGCCTTAACTCCTTGCGCGAGAAGGCCCGAGTCCCAGCAGTGGGAACATTTAGTGGGCTGTTGATAATGATGATCATAATCTTGGTGTCTTCAAATCGAGAGTGAATCGGTTTCTGCTAGTAAACACGCTCCATCGTATACCGCATCGTCGCTTAACATCAGGGGAGATGGCGGTCAAGTGTAAACCTATAAAAGGTAAGAAAAGGTTAGAATAGTTTGGGATCTAACATCGTTAGATTAAAATCTGATCTGAAATAATAGTGTTCACCAAAGAAGTTGGAAAATTAAGTGTTCACAGTTTTACGGTGACATTCATCCGTATGACAATGACAACGACAACCGTAAAATATCGTATATTTTGCCAATTCCGAAAATTCGGAATGTTTATTACTCAAAAAATTGATTTTAATTTTATAACAAATTAATTTAATTGGTGAGACGTCTGCAGGCGCGTTAGTATAATTAAGCATAAAACCCCTATTTTATAATAACACTGTTAAGTTTTTTCGTTTGTAAAATAATTTTCACGTTTTATATTATTTTTTATAGCTCTACACAGAAACTTGTTTTGTTGGATTACTGAAAAAAATGTGTTAAGTGTTTTTTCTACTCAGTTACACATATATACTTATTTAAAACTGTACTCAGAGCTGCCGGGAATGATAATACATGGTTTTAGGCGATTCTGTACATTACGGACTTTAAGAAAAATGCCAAAATATTAAAGTAGGTACTCAAATACTTAGATCCCACCAGTAAATGACATGTCGACTACGACCAACTGTCCGAACGAAAACAAATAAATTGGCAGTAATAGGGCTTGGCGATAGGAGTGAAAATTTATAGTTTAGAATTGTAGAATTAAACTGTAGGCATAGTTACAAATATACTGCTGTATGTTGTTGGCACGTGTTCATTAAAATTCACCCATCCGACAAAAGTTTAACGCGCCAGTCCTGCTCCGCCGTCGCTCCAACGCTACGCTGATACGCCGCTTTACCGCTACTCTGATACTCCGCTACCTACGGCGCCGGTGACATTGCCGTGTAGATGACGCGAATCCATTACAATTTTCACATACCAAAATATGCTTAATGCGGCTTTAGAAGTGTTCACTACAAGAACAAATGAAAGTTATATCATCATATGGTAAATAACAAACCAATAAAATTTACGAATTAGAATCACGAATAATTAGCAATGCCAAAAATTTTAAATCTGACTTTTATTCCAAATTCAAATAAAGGAAGGTTTCAATGTCAAACCAAACAAAGTGACATCAGAAACATTCCAAATATGAAGTTGGTCACTTCTGACCCTTGTACGACTTTATTAAGCCGAAAAACACATACAACCTTCTGTATGTTGCCGATAAGCCCGCGAGCTCATTGTAAGTACGGATTATGCCATTCAGTAGCGGTTCCATGTACCTTTTCTCCGAGATAAGTACTACTTTTCTTTTTTTTTAGGATAAAACATGGCGACAGTGGGTTTTAGACATGTCAAAGTTAATTAATGTGTCAGTGATTACTGAGAAAGGTTTGTTTTATGTGCTTACGATAATCTTTTTAATTCAGAATTCAGAAATTTATTGGCCAAATAACATGTTGGTTATACAAGGCAAGTTATTTTACAGTGGGTAGGTAGATATTTTCAAATAATTATAAGTAATCATAAATAAATGGCACATTTAATTTATATTCTGCTATACATTGCTCAAATCAATTTAGTGTCAATGGTTAACATAATATTTTCACAAAAGATCTATTTTAGTAACTATGATCACAGTAAGATTAAATGTCAACAATTGGTTATAAAATTCAGTTATGCAAAATATAACATTGTCATTACAAGTCAAATTTATAATGAACTAGCTGTACCCGCCACGCTTAGCTGTGGCACATTGTGATGCAAAAAATAGATAAAAACAATCCTTGATGCCGATTATATATCATTTTAAAATTTCAGCTCGATCGGTGCAGAACTTTTTGAGTTTTTGAAGCATCAACACCAACAAAAAAATATATAAAAATGTTATGCACCAACATAACATTTTTATATATATAGATTAATTCAGAATATCAGCAATAAAACACACAAACTCGCGGGGCTGTTAGATACCTATATAGATGTTAAATAGAAACGTTTTTATACATTAGAGCCAGAATGGTACAAACTTTGGCTCAGTTTGTCTCAATACTTTCTAATTTAATATCTCCATGGCTTTACCCACGTAGTTCCCGCCCTTCTACCGCCTAATTTCAAGCTAAAACAAAAGAGAGAACAATATCAGAGCTAAGACAGGGTATACCCTTCGTTTCCGTTATTTGCTCACTAAAAAGTACTACGGACTATAATGTTATTGTGACCCAAATCTGAAATTGATGCGTTAAGCTGATCCGACGTGACTGAGAAACAAACATCCACACTTTGACATTTATAACATAAGTAGGATTAAGTTAAGTACAAATCTGTTATTATATGCCATGAGTTCAATATTGTCGGAACTATCCACAGTCACTCCTACATTCTAATATCGTAATAATAAAGCCTTGAGTGGGTTTTGCCCTACATGTCTGGCAAAACAATCCATAAAATGAATTGTTTTTGTTTTATTAATTATAAATATAGAATTATATATAATAAAATATAAATATAAATTGTCTTAATTTATACAAGAGCTAATAAAAGCGGTCAAGTGCGGGTCAGACTCGCCCATGAAGGGTCCCGTAGCAGAAAGTATCATTCTTGTAGTTCGTTGTAACTTTGATCGATGATGTTTTAATAATATTTTAATGTTTTATCAATATCTTATTTCATAGGTTTACTAATGTATTAAAGATCATTATTTATTTGTTTGTACCTATTTTAGCAAGGATTAAATGAATATTAATAGAAATCATAGGGAAGACACTTTGATACTTTTTAACACTTTAGAAGTGTCTCTCGCGCAATCTATTCAGTATACAGTTCATTGATCAGTATCAGTTCTCAGTATGGGGCAACCCCAAAAGTTATTGTTTTTTAAATATTTATGTGTTAAATGCGTAATGCGGTTCAAAGAATACATCTGTTTACCAAGTTTCACTAGTATAATTATTTCTAAAAAACTGGCGGTGACATACGGATGGACAGACATACAGACATGACAAATCCATGAGGGTTCCATTTTTACGTTTTACGGAACCCTAAAAAAGATTGTCAACTGATTAGATTAAAATCTTCTTCATCTGCTTTATATTTCTGATCTTGATCTTCTCTTCCAGGAAGCTCCGAGTCCTAATAGTGAGAACATAAACTGGGCTGCAAACACATTTTTTTAAATGACGGACGATTTTATGACCTCCTCCTTTTTGGAATTCAGTTTGGTTAAATGGTTAAAAATATCATAATAACCTTTCATTTTTACGCCTGAAGTAAAATTTAAGTTTCGTAATTTTCTAAAGTTACCATGATAATACGTTTAAATTAAACTTTAAAACTTGCATTTTTTCGCAATCTCAGCCACTCAATAAACCTTGCGTTTACTATATCTGTCGTAAACTCAGTTCAAACAGGCAGACAAACTATGTTTCTATTCAATCATCACAAAGTAGGTAGGGGTAGTTACTTTTCGGTTACCCTCCAGTTTATTTACCAGATAAACAACAGTCAAGCTAGTTTCAATAACAAACGAAAAACTTTACGAAATCCACCCTAATTAACCGGCTTTGACCTAAATAAACATAGTGGTCAACTATTGTGCGTCAATGGTGTAATATATATAATTTGCAATATGATTTTTAGTCATCAACCTAAAAAGAGGAATATAATAAGTGTTAAGCAGTTATTTGCATTCTTCACTGTGTTCCGGTTTGTAGGGAAATGTTTCCAGAGAAATTACATCAGCATCGTGACTTCATACATCTCCGAGTCATGAGCGCAATGCAGTGCTAGGTAATGATGTGGGCTCTTCATATTCCAATAGTTGCACTATCTGGCTGGTTTTGGGCAGGCGTGTTGGTTACCGGCTTACCAACGTACATCATATCTTGCTTGCTTACCATCAGGCAGATGTCTCGTCCCGTCACTCTTTTTTTTTTTTTTTTATTAATTTTAGCCACTCCACACACTCCGGGGTCCGTGACCTTTGTCATTACAATTACATTTTTTTACATATTTCTTGGATTAGGTGAAGAAGGGGAAAACAGGGGGGTGCTGTGAACATTTTGAACCTAAGCCTAGTACTAGTCAGTCAGATTTCGTCAGTTGAGCCGATCACTACCGGTTGGGATTCCGATAGTAATCGACTCGACATTGTCTTTTGCCTAAGCCGCCTCCTTCCGGCTCAGAGCCTCCACCACGGCCGCATTTCTGTAAGTTGAATTCTCGGATAGTCTTCGGTGATGCAGTTAACGCTCGCCGTACAAACCGACTGATGGCGTCATCAGTGTCGTCAGCGTAGTATGTGAAGGTCCCCGTGTGCCGTGAAATTGCGACGACCGCATGGGACACGCTCTCGTGCAGCTTCATGTTTGCCTTAGTTTTAATTACGATGACCGACTCGTATGTCAGTCCCTGAGCTTCATGGATGGTAAGGATGCGTGACCCGGTGCCCGACCCGTAACCCTGGTTTGTCAGAGTCTCCTTCTCCTCTTGAGTATGCACTAAGAAGAGGGAGTTGGGTTGGGTACTGGGTATTTGTGCTCCTGTATACCTTCTTTGCTCTAGGGACTTTATACGGGGTGCGGAGGATTACATGCCTGAGTATATTTCCCTAAGCGCATATGCGACATCCATCGGATTCCGATGTGTGCAGAGCAACTAACTCCTGGCTGATCTTTGTTACCAGGTTCGGGCAGTGATACCTCATTTCGAAGAGATTTTCCCTGTCGATGTAAGGCAACTGATTGACATCTCCGATAAGGACGATTTCAACACCAGACAGCCGTGAGACCATCACAATGGCTCCGAAATGATTCATGAGAGCCTCATCCACCATGAGGCGGCTGAAATTCTTTTTTTTTTTCGTAACCATTTACCAGAGCAGAAGCCATAGTTTGTACCCTGGTTTTGAGCAGGTTTCCGATACGGTGCGATAGCTTCTCTCTTAGATCTTTTGTTGTCTCGGTTGTTGTTGTGATGATGGCGTCCTTGTCCACGTCGAAGTGTCTAATCACCCATGTTGTCTTTCCACATCCTGGAACTCTTGGTTATTCTTGGTACCTCCCTGTTTTCCCAACACGCTTTGACGTTTGAGTTCCCTTCAATGGACTTGGCTTCTCGAGTATCCTGTCGTCCAGCATAATCTTGGTGCATCGGGCGGTAACTACCATTGGGTCGTTTGGTGGTGTCGCATAAACGGGTCTTCCCGCGCGCTCTGTTTCTCTCTTGTATCGAGTTTCGCTTTTAGAACCCTTCGCTTCCTAACTCATAGAACTGCATGATGTTTTCGCAGATCTTGAAGTTGACTAGTCTTGTTGCTCTCAGTGTGGCTATAAATTTGTAGATGACGTTACGTGCATGACTTCGCGGCTCCGAAGCCGTGACATAGCAGGGCGGTTCAACCTGTCCCATGTCGGCTCTCGTTCAGGTCATTTGTTGCTTTGGGGGGTTAAGGGGGGTGATGCATGGGGTGAGATTCGGAGCACGCTTCCTGCTACAGTGTTGAAGGCAGTTACGAAGGCCTTGTTGGTGCCTCGGCTACCACTTAGATTGGCTGCGGATTTTTCTGTCGCTGCCCTCTGCTGTGCTCTTTCGGAACTCGCTTAATTGGTCGAACAAGAAATGGGGTGTACCCAGCTGTCTGTTGCATTTGTTAGGTCGTGTGAAGGGGCTCTGAGGAAGCTCAGATTCTCTCCCTTTTCTTCATACACGACAACCTCATGATGTTTAGAGGCCTCAAGGCAACCCAGCCGGTCTGCAACTCCGTCACTCTATACCATAAATAAAAATAGGTAAAAAACTTTTTAAGTTAAACGGTTTTATGTTAAACATACATTGCAATGTTTAAGATAAATGTACTAAAAACCAAAAAATAATAAAATAGATACAGTCGTGGGAATTATAAACATATGCATAGACTAGACTAAAATAAAACCGTGGGGCACGTCAATTGTCTACAAATTATCGACTTAATGTGCGATAGAAGAATCGTTTAATTCGTCGTTACAATTACAATTGAAAAAACAATATTTGTATCTGCATAGACACAAACATTGTGCTGCTTTTCTTCAATCATATACAATTTCAAATACGAAGATGATGATCGACGACGACCACTACTAAAACCGGAATATACGGGTTTAGTTGGAGAAATAAGACCGTATATTATTGAGATTATTTCCAAAAAGTTCAATAAAAGCGTTGTAAAACAAAAATAAAATTTCTTCGTTTATGTTTGAAAGGTGATGCTTCCAGACAAATTTCAGGGCAAAAAATCTTTGATTAAATTTTGTATTTTGAAATATAACCGTCTTACGTGTATATTGTTATTTTTTTACTATGATAGTTTCGCACTTGACCAACGTCTCGCTTGATGTTAAACGATGATGCGATCTACGATGGAGTGTGCTTACCTAGAAGAAACCGATTCACTCGCGTTTTGAAGACACTAAGATTGTAATGTAACCATTGGGGAAAACCTACCCAGGCAATGTATTCCACAGCTTCGACGTTCTTATCACAAACGTGGCGTCAAACCTCATTCGTCGTGTTTTAGGAACATCAACCATGAAACGATATCGCTTTATGTTTACATCATATGTGTAAAACATATTACTTCCATTGTCACTCTTTATTTAATAAACGTTATTTTGCCAGCAGAGTGTAAATTTATTAGGATGAATAATGAAGATGCCGGGATACTCGTAGTCATTAACGGCGGTGTTGTCCGAACTTATTATCGGTTAATTTATGACCACACATTACCGCTTAAGGCGCCATTAAGCCGGGGAAAGATCCCCGTATAAATAAACCGGTACTGGCTATACCGGGCGAGTTTACATGATGTACAGCCCTAGTGTTTCGGTTGGATCGCCATGTGCTCCGTAATTCACCGTCACAGATCATAAAATGTTTACTGTTTTGTATTAGCATCGTCTAAGTTGTAAGTGCTTGTAAGTTCCTACTCTACCCCAATGTAATAAATATTTAAGTATACTGATAATTTCGATATAATTTTTTTTTTATACGTATAAAATATTTATTACAGCTGTGTAGTGGTAGGGTTCTTTGTGTACTGGTAGGACTCTTCGTAGAGCTTGCCTGGGAAAGTACTTTTTTCAGTTATTCTACCGTCACTAATGTGAAAACATCACTGTGTTCTGGTTTAAAGGGCAATGTTTTAGAAAAATGAGGTTGAAGTTGTTGAGGATGAATTTAGGGTATAAAGACAAATCACTTTATATCTCTGGCTGACGAGTGCAGAGCAGCGCAAGGTAATGATTCCGACTCTTTATGTTCCAATAGCAGCGTGATCCTGTGCTGTTATGGGCAGGAATATTACTTACCATCAGGTACATGCTCTGCTTGTTCCGTTTCTTCGTACTTACTATAATAATTACATTTTATACAAATAGACGCTCCGTCTCGTAGTAAGCCGTTAACGCCGACGACCAGAGGGTCTACCGCCTAACTAAAATTGTCTGTGATATTGACACACAGTGAGTACTGTTCAAAGATTTGATTGTAATTTGAGATGATTGAAACCAAATTCAACTCTTTATGAGACAACAGCTCGGCATAAATAATTATTTATACGCACAGATTTAGAAATCTGTGTTTATACGTTACAAAAGAATTTATTGAATCAATGATCATCTTCGCATGTACGTCGTACATTTCATAAAATGTATGAAAAAAAAACAACCAATTCAAAAATAACTAAAATAGAAGTTTTATAAGTACATTCATAGATGGTTTACAGAAAGTTTTTAAATATGAACGCTATTAAAATAAATAGACAAGATAGGAAAACAATAATTAGAATGACATAACTGACGTCCTTACCACAAATATCAATTTCTTTGAAGAAACATTGAGAAGGATAAACATCTTAAAAAATTCATTACCGGTAGGCAAAATTTTCCAGCTGAGAGATAAGTTCAAAATAACGTATAATTACTTAAGAAACGTACAAATACCAAATGCCACCGGACATGAAGCAACCTGAGCTACGTTTGACATGTTTCTATTTACCCAACAAGCATTACACTAAACGAAAACACGCTTTAGCTTTCAAGTAATACGATTGCTTTTATACCGCTACACACATTCGCTAATCTAACCAGACGGGGAAAACTGTACTCTAAGCGTAGAATTTAGGATTTCATATCCCTCCTTTGAAGTGGCTACCAGGTAGGTGTGCAAAAAGAGACAATTTGTTAGACGGCGTAGAATGTATTGCTCTGAGATAAGGTACAGTTTTCTTTGACAAAGCGAGGGTCTGAAGATTACCTAGACATGCAGACGATAAGCGTCGAGTCGTTATAGAGGTTGCCGTAGACCCTCAAAATATAAACATCGTCCAGATGTCGCAGATAAGCTGGGAGAGCTTTTTGGCCTAATGGCAGATTACTTCAGTGGAATGTGTTGCGTGCCCGCCCTTCGTGATGCCTTGACTTATTGAATAGAAATTTTGACACGATCTGATAAAGATAAAAGAAAGTTTCCAAGCAAAATATTTAGTCTACTCACCGTGGATATATTTCGAATCTGTGTATACTCGTTCTTAACTTATGCTGTAACTGATATTCAAACTTTACAGGGTTATGCAAAAGCTTTTGTTTTTTTTTTTTATAGAAGGCCCTATGGCGGTTGGCCTCAGATGGTCTTATAGAACTCTGATTTAGCGTAGAAAGCGTAAGTCTCTGTCATTAAATTTAAAGTAAACCGCTCTAGGTCTAGTAAAGTTCTAGGTAAACATGTTAAATCTTAGGCTTTGATATTACTTTACAACAAGCAAATCAGAATCAAACGTAGACCTATATATTTAGTAAAAAAGTACTAATTGTAACACACATCTATTAAGTATAGGTACATAAAGACAATTATACGTAGCAACAAATACGACAAACTTAGTAGCATTACGAAAGAAACCTACTCAAAGGACCTCTTCCTACCTCTACCTATACCTCTTCATAAAATAACTGAATTTCGTTTTTTTTAAACCTGCAAAATGCGGCCGAAACTTTAGCCGGGCTAAACTGTAGGACCACGTCACAAGTGAGACCTGCTATCTGTCAATTAATTAAAATATAAAACGACCACGTTAAATTTTTATGTAAAATTTACCAATCAGTTAATTTATCAGTAGGTATGAAAAAAAATGACCCACAAGATGAACCGACGATCTGGTGAAGGTCGCCGAGAAATCGTAGGATACGGGCGGCGCAAGACCGGTCTTTGTGGAGACCTTTAGGGGAGGCCTTCGTCTAGCAGTAGACGTCCCTCGGTTGATTTTATGATGATGAAAAAAACAGCTAGTATCTATCACAAACTAAATTTTCTCAGATAAACCAACTTCTAAATAAATAAAACTGGCATTCATGACTAAATTTCATAAAAATTGTGAAACTAACTAAGTTCACTGTTCTAATGAGACAGCGAGGTTTTAGAGTATACGAAAATATTGATGTACCTACTCGTTGCAAATTTTAGATATTTGTATTTTTTCATTAACTTAATGACCTAGGTCAAACTGAAAGTTCTTAGAAAATCAAAAACTGATTACATTAGCCAGTTATTAGTTTTATTATATCTTTTCAAAATATTGTCCATTCACGTCAATACACCGCTGCATGCGATGGAACCACTGGGAAAAGCACTTTGCCCACTCGTCCTTAGGGGTCTCTTCAATGGCATCGCGATACGCAGCCACCGCTTCTTCAGCATTCATAAACCGCTTTCCTTTAAGTTTTACTTTAATTTTGAAAATAAATAAAAATCACAAGGCACGTGGTCGGGGCTATACGGCGGGTGACCCAGTAATTCAACGTTTGATGTCGCCAAATAGTCGATCGTTCGCTTAGCGGTGTGCGATGAGGCGTTGTCGTGGTGAAGGAGGATCCTACTGCGAGGTCGTTTCTCTCGAACTTTCCAAGACAAGTGGCAAACAATTGGTAGTGTACCATTCTGCAGAAACTGTTTTTTGATCCTCTAACACAATTGTTGCGAAATGATCTATCCTTCCAAAGAACGAGGCCACCATTTTTTCCCCGCACTTCGATCTCTCTTCACTTTAGTTGGCAACTCCTCGAAAGGAAACACCCACTGAGCAGATTGTCTTTTGGTTTCAGGATCATAACAGTAAATCCAGCTTTCATCACCTGTTAGTATGTCGAACACAGCATTTGAGTCACCTCCGTTAAATCTTTCAATCATTTTACGGCACCAATCCACACGATGGAGTTTTGAGCCTCAGTCAAATTATGAGGTATCCACCGGGCGCAAAGCTTCCTGACCGCTAAATGTTCGTGTAGGATTTTGTGCGCTTGACTCATACCGATGCCTAAGCTTGTCCGAATCTGCTGATAGGTCACTCTTTGTCAGTCTCTATCATACGCCGCACAACACACGTTTATGTTATCTTCAGTCGTCGCCGTAGAAGGCCGTCCCTCACGTAAATCATCAGTGAGATTAGTGCGACCACGTTTAAACTCATTAAACCAGCTGTAAACAGTCGCACGAGATGGGGCTTCATCGTGAAAGGCCAATCGTAGTCTATCATAACTTTCTTGTTGACTTAAATGACATCGAAAGTCATAAAAAATCATTGCACGAAAATTTTCTCGTGTTAAATTCATGTTGACGTGACACAGACAATTTTCAATTTGCCGCCAAATCGTAAAACAAATGACAAATGAATGACAAATAATATTGGCAAAGAGTTCTATTTTCAAATTATAGATTTTTTTTTTTATTATATTGTTTATAAGTGGCCAGTTCTAAGAACTTTCAGTTTGACCCTCGTACTGATTTCTATATTATTTGATACTACGTTTGAAATCTAATCTACCAAACACAACAAAAACATCAAATCAACATCGCGTAACGTACATACAAAAAAACAAAAATAACTTCCTTTTTATGTCAGTTTAAATGCATACTGCAAATTTTACAAAATCTGCTTGAATCATAACATTAGAAAATGTTATTTTAACTAAAACGTTCCCTGATTTTTGTAGATACATAATTACGTGTTCTATGTAACGTAAAGTATGTTGTACTTTTACGTCTTGTCGCTTTTCCTGAGTCAGTCAACTCATATAAATTAAGCAGAGTCAGCGAGATTTGACATTTGATAATTGTGTTTATCAGGCACGCGGTCGCTTCGCTTGTGTTTTTAGATGGTTTCAAATAAAATCACTGAATAAGCAAACCATAAATATAAATGATATTAATTATATTGTGTGTGTAGTAGAATAACGGGCACTTCCCCAGACATACTTTGTAGGTATAGAAAATTGCACTCCCAAATGTTCACTGACTATGGTGTTTGGTTTTTGTATGTTCATCTAAATATGTATATACCAAGTATTTATGCAAAAATATATTATATTGTGTTCCGGTTCGAAAAGCAATTTCTCCTAAGATAAAAGGGCTTTAATTACTTATATTGATAACCACAGCTCAGTACTCTACAGGCAAGCAATATTTTAATTTAACAAAAGAAATAAATCACCAAACATATTAATCAAATACCAAAATTATAATCAATTTCATTTAAATAAAATAAAAGTTAAAACTAAAAGGCACGTACTAAGTATTTTTGTTCGTAGTTCAAGTCGGTAAATATTCACCGAAATTCCACGAGATTTCATAAAAACAAATGATATTTGAATACAAAAATATCTCAGTGGATACCTACGCAAGAAGAAACAATACCGTGGCATCAAACGACATGTTTTATATCGTATAAAATATATTTATAGAAGTTAACTGCCATGAATAAATGTTTTCTCGATGTAGAAATACATTTTATTTTTATTACGTCAACAAAAAGCAAATCGTTTTTATGTCCAGATTTAAATTTCAGTGTTCCGCTGAGGGCCAGAACATCGCAACTGTAATAAGGCGATGTTTTTATTACCGTAGGCCCTTCTAATAAGCGGACACTGGTTGTTTGTTCACAAACAATCTCCTTTCATTTGGTAATTTTGCAACTGAACAAAAAAGCAAGGAATTGTAAACATTTTCACGGAATTTCGTTGGATTCGCGCCACCAAAATTATATAAGTTTTTGTTCAAGTAAAATATCATTTTTTTATTTGGTTAATAATTACGTGCCATAATTACTTTAAAAAAATTAAATGTTAATAAGTTTCCCAAATTTCAATTTCATCTTCAGTTTTTGAGTTTAATATTAATTATTTCATTTATACCGTTTTTAAATTGGTTTGTCAACACAATTTTTTTGTCTATGTATCTTCTAAACTATAGTTCTGGTTTATTTAAGTACAAAATAACATACTAATACGAACTGGTTTTGGACCTACACTGATCACGATTATATCTACAATTACTCGTACCTTACTTAATTTTTGCCTTGTTGGTTTGCAATTATATCTGAAATCGACCCAGATGAAGAAATAAATGCTAATACCATATTAGAATTTAACAAAATGCATTATAAATTAAACTTAAAAACTCATGCCAAGCGTTAATCTTCTGTTCAACTCTTCACATTCAAAGTTGAAATTGTACGCATCAAAGACGGCATTAAATTGAGCCATTACTCAGCCGCTCAATTACAGAGAACGAAATTAATTTTATTTGTCACACATCCACTGGAGCGTATTAGAGCCCTCGCAGCGAGGAAAATGTGTCATTAAACATGCAAAATTAACAAGTACACCCTAATTGTATGCCGCATTAAAATCTGAGCTCGTGTGCATTATAACTAAATTTGTGCTCTTAATATGCATGAGCGGTAACTTCCTCAAGTGACGGTGACAAATTCAGCGACTTATCCGCAGCTCGGCGTCTGGGCCATGAATATGGAGACACATGAGCTCGGGCCGGCCAAGATAAGTGCCTTAATCGTCAATCATCTTCGATGACCCAACATTAAATACAAACGATCGAATATGAAACGGCTCGCGGGACAAAACGCCTCTAAAAATATACGGTCCATAATCTCCTACATCACGGAGCGCAGATTAAGCTGTACTGGTGAGTGGAGTGCTATCGCTTAAATAAAAATCAATATCAGAATCGCTCGAGTTTCTTCCTCACAGTCCATTTGCTCTAAGAACGTAGTGCTTTTTCAAAGGGATTTCTTAGGCCCTTATTTCGAGATCCTTTAGGGCCACACTTGAGGAACGGCAGCGCCTTTGGGGCCGCGTTTCCGCCCCTCCGAGAAATGCCCAAGATAAGAGAGACGTTTGGCGCCATTCATGTTTATGGCGGGGCAAATGGGCCTAGAATAGGGCGTACTTATTATAAACAAGTACTCGTAAATGCAATAATATAATTCATTAAACAAATAATATTCATTTTTAAAAGTAAAGTACCGCTATATCCGAAAGAGGTACAGTTTGTTAAATTTTACAGGATGATAATTGCTTCTCAGTGCAATCCCTATACAAACTTATTAAAGGTAAATATTGATTTTTGTATATTTCAAAATTTACACTATAACGTCATAAAGCTGAAGAGTTTGTTTGTTTGAACGCAAGGATCTCGGGAACTACTGGTTTGAATTGCAAGATAATTATTTTGTTGGATAGTCCATTTATCGAAGAAGGCTATATAACATGACGCTACTATCACACAAACGGAGCGTGAATGTAACAAAAACGGGATAAAATATGCCTTTTTTTAGGGATTTGGTGAGCGCGCTGACGTGCGCCGAAGTCCGTGGGAGCATGTGTCTATCTTTTAAGGTTGCGTCAGTATAACCAAAGCTAACTACATTTATTCTTAATCTGAGTTAATACGACCAATTTTCGATAGGTAGCGTAGCAACGTGTGCAAAATTCAACTAATATAATGTAAACAAATACATCATAGTACTATAAACAAATACATAATATCTATACATATACATACAGCACAGGTTGATCATAGCTGTATAGATCGAACGTGGCAACGTAAGCAGCGTAATGTTCGGGGAGGTTATTTAGTAATCGATGAGTACTTTTTTGTAGTAAAATAAATAAATATTTTATATTTATATGACTTTAATAATTGACGTTGAGATTTAATTTCAGTAGATTAATTTTTTTTAGTAACTTTTGATCAAATATGTAAATGTCAAAGGTTATTTCTCTATTTACAAATTAGTCAAAACCAGTATAAATAAAAGTAACTTTCCGTGTATTTCATAATTTCTGTAATTTATACATATTTTGTATACTAGTATCGTCATCAACAACAAAAATAAATTACACAAATTTGCCCAATAAAATAAATTTAGTATTAAATTTATCAGCATTGAAAACAGAAACAAGCATCATGGTCCCATTACAGTTCCATAACTTGTTGCCATTGCTCATTAAATAGAGTTTACCCTTTAAATCACCGTAAATCGGTACAATTAATCAACTGTTTCCCCTTTCATTCAGACAAGTAAATATCAAAAGCATTTGATGTCACTGAATTTTTTGTTTTTATTTGACCCAATTGTTTTTAGCCAAATGCTTAAATAAAAAATAATAGAATTGAAATTATAAAACCATTTCGTTGTTTTAATTGTAGCAAGGATCTATTAAGGTTCATTTTTTATTCATCAGCGTTGGACAGACATTTTGATTACAGTCTAATATTTATATCATGCTTTTTAATTCCAATAAACCTAAAATGCGTGAACATTAAAGTATTGGTTGACATTCCAAAGACTCGAACGAAGACAGTTGACTCTACTTTTGTGATAGGAATGTCTGTAACTATGGAAAAATGTTAAATTGTGGAATGCAATTCCTGAGTGGGTTCTTTCCGATGGTTACAATCTTGGTATTTTCAAATCGAGAGTATATCAGTTTCTTCTTGGTAAGCACGGTCCATCGTAATCCGCATCGTTGCGTCGTTTAACCTGAGACGAGATGTCGGTCAAGTGTAAATAAACATTTAATAGTTACAAAAAAATACGGCAAGTTTTTTTAGAAGATATTGTGACAAGTTTAGTGTTTTATGCATACCATGCCTGTCCATGACAGCACCGTATACCCAGTACAACAACACAGGAAGAGTTTAAATATCAGGCTAACACTACCTACTACCGACGGCAGCCCCGTGATCGTATTTGTTCTTAAATTTGACTACTAGTATCCCGCGGATTCACTCGCGGTGGTTTCTGGAGAAAAAAATAGCCTATAGGTCGTTCCAAACTATTGTTTTTCTATGTACGTCGTCCAGATCTCTTCAGTAATTTTTCCTTGAAAGAGACAAACATCCGTATGGTTAAACAAACTTTTTGGGTATTGAGTAATGTTTCAAAATATCTCTGCATGGTAGCCGAGTAGCTAGAAAACGTAGTGTCTCTGGTACACTTGTAAAACAAACAATTTAAAACAATAATATTCAATTGAAAGTTTAAGAAGTTGGATGGTTCTTTATTAACATTGTAATTTGTAGTTATTTAACCGTCCGAAGGTAAGGGCCGAAGCGATATTGCTTTATTTCACAAAATGTAGTCCCAGTAAAATTTTATAACACCAGTTTGGTTCGGTCATGTCATTAACAGTGTACCTCTATGCCAGAGGCGCGAAGCTACTTTATAACACAGAATATTGCAGAGAAAAATGTTTACAAAAATTTGTTCTAAAACTCGAACTCGATCGATCGATAATAAAATTATTTTATTATTGGTACCATAGTATACCATTACTTTTTATTATTAGTACCATTATATGCCATTATTTTTATTAGTAGTAAACAGTAGCCCATGTGCTATGCCATTATATTATTGTATTATTAATATTTTTACCAAATATTATTAAGATCCCTTTAGTAGTTTTTGTTTGAAAGTGTAACATGCATAGAATTATTAGGAAACATTTCGCAAAGTGCGCAACTGATATGCATAATCTGTGATATTTAAAAAGTTTGTTAGTTTGTTTGTTTAACAAAAACTAATTTTACAATAATAATGAATCTGACCAATGTTATTTTTAGATATGCCAAGTAATATAATAGAAAATGTAATAAGTTTTATATTTTCTTAATATAGTTTTACTTTTTTTTACTCACGAAAATAGCCTATTCAGAAGAAATTATTTACAACGCACGTGGCGTGCGACCGTGGTGTGGCGTCACGAGTGCAAACCGGGCTGCGCGCCGGCCGGTGAGCGGGCATTTATTTACCTAGTTTATTTATTCAATAATGCTTCTGGTCGCTTGTGCTAGCGGTTTTATTTCTAGAAAATGAATATATTATACTGTGCAGTGCTTATAAAATATACTATAAAAAAAAACACCCGATAAACGCTTTTTTTTTAACTTTTATAGGTTTACACTTGACCGCCATCTCGCCTGATGTTAAGCTACGATGCGGTCTACGATGGAGCGTTTTTACCTAGAAGATACCGATTCACTCTCGATTTGAAGACACAAAGATTGTAACTGTTTTTGCTAAATCTATAGCTTTTATTATAATAAGGAAGAAATGGAAGACCGGTGAACGCATTTTTAGAATTATAAAATAGCTTTGATCATCGTTAAACTATATTAATAATCACTTCTGCTAATCATTTTTAACATATAATATCACACCACCTAAAATGTCATAATAACACCTACCAACTGCCAGACTACAACTGCCTTCTCTTATTATTTCATAATATAACTGGCAAATATTCCCTTTGCTCTTTTGTTTTTTATTCTAGTGCGAAACTTTTGTATCTTTTCTTTTTTATTCTGTCTCTGTACTTATTTCGTCCAAACCGTTAATTTCAATTACTTGCCTAACGCTTATTGTACTTAGCCTTTATTATTATTAGAAGCTATGCCCTTGATTTCCGGATTTCGTATTAAAGTCTAAAACAGGTAGAGTCTATTGAATTTTATATCATTTGGGTACGTATTTAAGTAAAAGTAATGTAGTAATTTTTGTTATAGTTAATGTTTGTAATTGAATAAGATATAATATGCGATAAATAATGATAGATAATTTGGAGAAATCTAAAATCATACTAAACTTGAGTTAGTATCTAACAAAGTTCTACAACTATACAATGATTCAGTAGTGTTTAGATGTTCACACATGATTATCACGATAATCATACGCAAAAGATTAAAATGTCATAGTAGACCTGGGAAGAGAAAAATCTGCCTTTTTTCTCTTTCCCCGATTTTAACATGAAAGCTAAGAATATAAAGTGGGGTGTCTATTGGCACCGCATCGACATGTCCGAAACATAGAGAAAGTAAATTGGAATATAGGAGTGGGGTCCCGCAAGCCGTCGGGTCGTCCTCGGGGGCACTTGCCAAACAAAGTTTTTGTTTTATCAAACTGGTAATTCTCATTTTTTGTTTTATTGCCTTAAACCTCGGGAGATTTATGGGCAGCCACTTTGCATTAATTTCTCATTCATTACAGATCTCTTGAATTTCGGATGTGTTTTTTGTTGGGCTGAGTGTAAATTACTGGTTTGTGTTTTTTTGTTGAACGCTAATGGATAAAGTATTTAATTTGATATTAAAATACGTTTATTGGCATAATATTTCCGATTCAAAAGTAATAGCAAGACATTTTAATTTTCAACTGTCTTTTATAACAACCACTTTTTTTCACAATATAATAAAATATTTACACATTAGCTTATGTTGCTATCCTGTAAAAAGTTCAACTATGTACATTATTTAACGTATACTATACGAAATAAAAGGTAGTCGGGAACATATAAACCACTGCGGCTACTTCATTTCATTTCATAAATAAATAAAAACGGTTTTCAATAAGCATCCGCACTATTATTGTCAATATTTACTCGAAACTAACGCAAACCTAGACATCAAATTGAATGGAGTCAAATTGGTATAGAAATATCGACGTGTAAGTTGTACATTTATTAATAAAGAACTTTAACTTTGGTAGTTGTGACGTCAACCATTTCAAAAATACAAATTAGAGCTTGAATACAAATGTGGTTTTTATTTATTTTACCTTAATTTACGGGTAACTCAAGCGTAATGTGGTAGATCCAGTCTGACTAAAATTACAGCCGCCTTTTTCAAGGAAAGTACACTCGCGTGACCGTTGCTCGTTTTGTGCTGAGATTAAGATATAAATAAATAGTTTACAAATTGTTTAAAGGAAATATAGATCTCCATTGATTTTAACGAAAATTTCATGCTTACATTCGACTATTTTGTTGCCCGAGTTACCTACTACTTGACTGATTTAATCTAGATGTCTAAGTGGGGTGTGATGGTCAATTGAGTTCTTCTAGGTAAGCACAAAGTTGGTAAAGCTAGCAAGCGTTGTCGTAGATCGCATCGTCACTGAACGACATCAAGGCGAGATGTCAGTACATACTCGTACCTACACCTAGTAAGTAGAACGTTTTTTGGGTCAATTAGTGGTCAGTTAGTATTTAATATTTATATTATAAATAAAGTGATACATTTTAGACAATGTATATTATATCTGTGACCACACATACTCGTATCTGTCAATTTACCGTGTCTGGCTAATTTATATTTTCTTTTACCTCTATCGACTAATTACCGTGAATATATAGTGAAACCGTACCTACTGTAATTTAAACAGAACTCCGTTTAAATTATGGTTTCCCACAGAAATCACGGCTAATTTCAACGTTATATATTATGTATTCATAAGTAGTTTTACAAAACTCTTTTTTGTATGGAACAGCAGCAATGTTGTGGCTGATTTACATTTAAAAAATCACAGACCAAATCTTTGATCATCGTTTATGAAATGTTTGATGAACAACCTTTTCAACTTTATTAGCAGAAAATCACAGACTAGCGCTAGTTTTATGCTTTACTTTTGACTCATTTTTACTTTTGACCCGACCAAAAAAAGGGGTGTTATAAGTTTGACGTCGATGTCTGTCTGTCTGTATGTGTGTCTGTCTGTGGCACCGTAGAGCTCAAACGGATGGGCTGATTTCGGTGCGGTTTTTTTTATTTGAAAGTTAATATCCGTGCAGGTGTTCTTAGCTATGTTTGGTTAATATCGATTCAAGATGGCCGCCTCCACAAAATGGCGGACAAAATATTTCTTTACAACCTACATCATTATGGGTATCAAATGAAAGGGCTTGACTAGTAGAATACTATACACTTTAAAAAAATCCAAGATGGCCACCACCACAAAATGGCGAATTATATTATTTTTTCACTACTACTTCAATATAGGAATCAAACGAAAGGTCTTGACTAGTAGAATACATTGCACTATAAAAAATTCAAATCCAAGATGGCCGCTTCCACAAAATGGCGATCAACATTTCTTTTTCATAACTCCCTTAATATGGGTGTCAAATGAAAGGGCTTGACTAGTAGAATGTTGTACAGATAACAAATCTAAGGTAGTCGGGGGTTAATCAATTTTTTAATTTTGTTCTTGTGAATGAAGATGTTGGATACAGATTTTACTATAGGAAAATGCGTAAGCAAAGGCAGCCCACTCAGTATTTTTACTTTTGGGATTTGAGGCTTTCTCACGAAGAACCAAGAATAATTCACCAAGCTAGCCTAGTATGGTTGGCGGGTCACACGTTTCTTCGAGGAGTGCAATTCTTAAAACATTTCACTTCTTGATAATGTTTAAAAGCCAGAGGTGATGGCAAATTTCTACATTTATACATGAAAAAATACTTATAGGTGCCGGTGAGATTTGAATCTAGAGCATAATGCTTGTGAAATTAAACTTTCTTGTAGCAATGTTACCACGGGTATGATAGTAGGATGAAACATCATAATTTGACTTTTTTATCAATGATGTCTTTGCGCTTTCCTTTCATCTGGCCTTCGACTATTTGTGCAACAAATAATATTACAGCAACAGTATTAATGTGGAATTTATCAAATGTGTAACAGAAGTAGGTAATGTAGTATAGATAATATCATCAAACACGTGAGAGTTGATTGAAGCAGTTTGGATAAAACTTTCTTTGGTGGATGCACAAACGAATATGAGATCATCAATTCCCAACCTGTGTAGAAGTAGTATGTAGACTTCGAATACTGAATAAATAACTAATGTCCAAGAGTTCACTCTATACTTGAACAGATTTAACAGTTGAAACAGTTTCTTGTCTTTTGGTTTAAAATTGTGCACACAAAGTTTGGCGTTCTTTATTCAAGTGTTATGCCATGAATAAATCGTTAAAGTAGGTAATTACTATAATTATAGTGTAATAAACACTCATCAAAACCTTTTCAAATTTGTACTGGTAATTACATACCAGTAACTTAAGAGCCCTTTACCAAACGACAGAGCTCGAGTTAAGTTAAAATACTGCAACATTGTTTACGTGCGTCCGTTCGAGTCGGCTCGAGCTCGAGCGTTTAGGCGGACAGAACGATCTTGCGCCGTAATGGCAGTGTACTAAAAATTTTGATGTATAGATTTAAATATTTTTTTGGGTGTCTAATAAAGAACTAAACTAAATAAAAATATGTGGAAATATTGTAAAATTATATGGCTTTAATGTTTTTATAGTACGGAGTTTATCACGAATTATTAATTGTTTAATTCGACCAATCCAATTTTAAAATAGACCACGAAAGTAGGTATGTTAGTCCAATTTTAGAAGACCACAATATTTCGTTTTTTATTGAAAACAACCAAAGTATAAAATAATAAAAACTTTAAATTAACTTCAGTACATTCTATAACCAAATAACCATTGAAACTGTGTAAGTTTGTGGTAAAGACAGTACAAAGGAAGAAACATCCAACGTCCCGACTCCGGAAACCGCACATAGCTTAAGTGACCCATTAATGAAGATTAATTGTCGCTTAAGCGCATAGAGCTTGGTTGCCAAGGGCAGGATAGATGCTGTACGGACGTGACGGTATACTTGTAAATCAAATAGTATGGCGATACGAGAGGATAATAATCTGTGCTTTATTGCTTGGCGTTTCAATTGATTGTTGAGAATATTAGCCACTGAAATGTTCTTACAAAATATTTAATATACCTATAATATATACAAGAGCGTTCTGAGCCAAGTTCACTAAAATATGTTAGTAGAATGTTACATATAAATATTATTATGACTATTATGTACGTCGTAAAAAAATCAACCAAAAAACAAACCAAAATTTTTTCATATTATGAAATAGAAAAACCCTTTTTCTTTTGTCTTAACTCGCTTAACTTTTCTAGTTTAATTAGAAATACTCACAATTTAGTTATAATATTCAGAAAAACATTAATCTATACTCATGTGATAAAGCCAAAGAGGTATTTTATTTGCATGCGCTAATTTCAAAAACTAATGAACCGATACATCAAAGTCATTCCACTATATTTAATTGACATTGATATTTAATTTAACCTTAAGAAATTAATTTTAAGGTACATTTTTAGCCACCTCTGGCAAAATTGAGAATTATATTTGACAGGTTTATTTGTGTACTGAAAAATGATGAAAACAAAAAACTGGCTAATAGCTGTTTTAATTTTTATTAAAATTTCTATAGCACAAGTAAATCTGATAATACAAGCTATCTGTGACCCCTACAATACAAGCTTTGCAGTGTTGAGATTTCCAAACAATGTGTGTCCAATTTAACCTTAACCTTAACGAGATTTAAGGTAAGATCGTAACTATACTATGAAAATATTAATTTTTTCTAATTTCTACAACTTAAAAATGTTTATCGTTTATTGTCATCAAAATAGCCGTAGAGGTGGATATTTTTAGACTCAGTTTTCTAGTATTTCTTTCTATGGTTAAAATAAGATTTTTGACCCAAACACAAAATTAGCTTTTTATTCAAATCACTAACAAACATTAATTTGTTGAACAAAAAAGAAAGAAAATTGTAGAAAAAAAATTCAAGGAAGGTTCTAATTTTCCTCTCTTTTTTCTTCTCTTTTAGCTAAAAATATCATTCATAGGCCTTGCCCTTTTGCTTTGTTACTGTGCCCTAAATTTACCAACTCCCTCTAGGATTATTCTATGATTGGATACAGAGTATAAATATAGGATTCAATTTGCAGCTCAATCAATCAACAAGTAATTTTTAACAGTGTTAGAATTCCCAAGTGTAACGTAGAGCGGCCGCATCAATTGTGAGGTTCATGTTTTATCGAAACCTTGTTATGTGTTTCACATGAGAAAATATGAGCATGTTTTTATTTCATGGCTTATTTCGATAACTCCCTCAGTTATTTAGCACTTATACTCCAAAAAGCAGATATTCTAATCGTCATTATTATTTACTATGAAACCTACTTTTATTAAGAAGTTGAGGCTGGTCTAGTTGGTACTATCGATGTGATGCCCCTGATCCCATGCGCACTTTGTTTTTTCGAAGTAATTTCTTGTTCTTTTTTCTACCAGACAGATCGTTGCTCTTAAAATCAACATCGTTTCATTGTTGGCATTCTAAACACTCGAACAAAGTATTATGACTAAATCTTCCTAATAAGTAGTATCTGGGTGGGTATTTCCTTGTAAGTAGATATAATCTGCATGTACTCAAGTTGAGAATGTATCGTTTTTTCTTACGTTAAATTGTAGAGATAAGTAAGTGTGAAAGATGCGTAGGTTTGTTTGCCCTTGACCGGCATCTCGCTTAGCATCAGACGAAATTACTGTCAAAAAAAACTATTAACTTATAATTAAAAAAAACAGTTCGGTTTGTTTGGGGTAACTAACTAATCATATCATGTGTTATCTGTGTATGTAAAATTGTATTACTATCCACTGCACTGGCAGACCTAAGTACCTACATGTGTTTGAAAGTTAAATATATTTCCGCTAGTTTGTTCACTATAGCTTATTGGGTCAATATTAACACGTTAAGGCTCCCGAACTAGTTAATGACTGAGCTAATTATAAAATACCTACATTTACCACATACTACAAAGTATATAGAAATTTGTTACGTTTAATCCGTAAGAATATTCATTTTAAACCACAAAATTATTTTGCATTGCTTTATCTTCAAAATGTTAAATTAATTATCTACTCACTACAAATGGGTAGCTTGAAATTATGCACTAAAAACAATTCCAACTAGGCAATTAGTTCAAACAAATCCTATTAAGCTAGTAATTATTTAATTTTGCATGTTGCAATTAAGCAAATTGCAAAAAGCTCTCAGTAAACAGGTACGAGGCTGCATCCTATCCAAATCTGATACGGTTTCCGCTCTCCTGACATAATCCGCGCGCTTCAAAATAGTCGAACCAAAACGGCCCTTAACCCCCCATTGCGTCCACATTTTAGACTAGCTCTGAGCGAAATTGAATTTATATTAATTTTACTTACATTTCTTGGTTTCGTAAATTGTAAAGCTTCAAGCTTTGATAAGGAAAGTAGAAATTCATTTGGTTTCATATCTCTGGGAACAACAGTTAAAATAATTTTGTAGTGAAAGCGCGTCGAGGGATTTCGTCGCGAGCCTTTCTAAAGACTCATTGAAACAAGTTAAATGGATAGAAACTGGTCGGACCTACTGTTCCCTATTGAGAAATAACAGTTACTGAGAAAACCTTCTGTGGCGATCGACGAAATAGCGTGCAATTCGGATTGTTTCCGCAAGCATAATCATCGTTTGTGAGAGATTGTAACAAAATAATAACGGTTGGAATTAGTTTACAGGCGAGTATATAGTAATTAAATAAGAATGTATTTACCGTGGTTGATTTATTTCTACGATCATTTATACGTGAATGTTTTCATTTCACTATTCTAAACAGATTTCAGAATTCATTTTTTTTTCTGTAGTAATAGGTTGACGAGACGAGCACCAGGACATGTGCCTGAGGGCAAGTAACATATGTGCCGATAACAAAACAGTGACACGCAGCTCTTGGAACATTAACCATTACCTAGCACTGTACTGCGCTCGTTATCCTGGGATATTACCTAAGATGTTTTGTCTCTATTCCCAGTAATTTCACTGGAAACAGTGGCATTCAAATCGGAACATAGCAATGTTTGCACATATTCACAGGTAAACTGCACACATATACGGTCAACATGGTGCATGAAACTGCATAGAAATATCGAAGCTTCGAACTACTAATAAACTACGATATATATACAGTAATTAATACGGGTTTTGGGGGTTATAAATTCTCCAATAATACCCAATGCATAAGATATTGCAACATACAATAAACTTACCACAACTAGAAATTTAATTGAACTTTCATACTGGTTTGGTATTAAAGCTTATTATTGCTTGCGATGGGTGGGAAAAAATAATAGACGTGTATTTCACTGCAGGGTTGTATTGCTACTGCCCGTAGAACTAAATCTTAGAGACACTTAAACATAAATACATTATAACTTCACCATGCCGCCCACCAAAAGGACCCTAGGTCCCTTTTAGACAAAACTAATCAACTAAACATTAATAAATATTACGCAAGTTAAACATGAGCAAAATTAAAACATATTATGCAGTGAGCGGCGCGATCCAACCGGTTATAGGCGGCTAGCTAATGACTGACATAGCATGAAACAAGGTAAGTTGCCTTTTGTTAATACATTATATCTTAAGGCGACAAAATTTATGTGTTTTAATAGCTCTAAACAAAACAACAATCTAAACTAAAACTAGCGTTAATACAAGTTTCTAATTAAGTGTTTTTAACATAATGTTTCAGTTAACGACTTTCAGTTACTTATACGTTTTTTTTTTTTTTAATTTGTATCAATGGGTAAAGAACACAGTTTTGAAACAGTTCTTTTTGTCACAGTACTTCCACTTTTTACACTGTACACTCGTGTAAAACCATCCGTTCCGGGATGTTTATCGACTATGCGACCTAATGACCATTTTCCGGGTGGCAGGTTGTCAGTTTTGATCAAAACGACGTCACCAATTTGGAACTCATCCTTTTTGGTGAGCCATTTATTCCGTTGTTGGAGTCTAGATAAATATTCACTCTGCCATTTTTGCCAAAAATCATGCAACATTTTTTGCGTAAATCTCCATCGGGATGAATGGGATACAGTTACATTGGTTTGATCAGGATATGGAACGACTATAGGAGCTTCCCCAATCAAAAATGACCCGGTGTCAAAGGGTCGGTGTTGTCTGGATCAATGTCGTCTATTGGAGACAATGGCCGTGAATTTAAGCACGCTTCTATTTGACACAGCAATGTTGTCATTTCTTCGTACGTAAGATGGGAAGTGATAATTCTTTTAAGGTGATATTTTACTGATTTCACTCCAGTCTCCCATAAACCACCAAATGATGGACTGTAGGCTGGTATGTAATGCCATTGAGTGCCATCAGCAGCCAACTTGTCGGCTACGTTAGGGGTAAGATGTAATACGGCTTCGTTCAACTGATCGCGAAGGTCTTTATTGGCACCAACAAAGTTCCTTCCTTGATCGCTCCACAGATGGCTGCATTTCCCTCTTCTTGCTACAAATCGTCGAAAAGCTCCTATAAATGCCTCGGAGGATAGATCTCCTACTAGCTCAAGGTGAGTATTTTTTGTAACCATACACACGAATAAGGCTACGTACATTTTCGTCGTTTTGTTACCTCGTCCTTTAGACATCAAAATTTGAAACGGGCCAAGAAAGTCAACTCCACTATGTAAAAATGGGCGTGCCGGTGTAACTCTCTGACTGGGTAAGTCACCCATTATTTGTGTTTTAGCCTTTGCTCGAAGTTTAGCACAAACTAAACATTTACGAATGTACATCTTCACCATCGATTTTACCCTTATGATCCAGTATTTAGACCGTATGTAGCAAAGCGTTAGTTGGATACCACCATGTAAAGTTTTGCTATGAGCATCTGCAATTATCAAGGGTGTTAGGTTATTTTTATTTCCAAGAATCATGGGATGTTTCCTTTCTTCAGATACATTTGCATGTCTAAGACGACCGCCCACCCTGAGAATTTGTTTTTCGTCTAAGTATGGATTAAGGAGTCGCAGAGTACTCGTTCCTTTTACTTCTTTTTTCATTTTCAATCTTTCTATTTCGGACTTATATTCACTTTCTTGTATCCTTTTTACACAAATGGTCAATGCATCCTGTAATTCCATCGTAGTGATAGACTTTTCGGTTATCGTAGTTTTTTTAACGGTTAAAAATCTTTTACAAAGAGCTATGGTCTTGATCAGTTCATTCAAATTTTCAAATTTATCAAATTCTCTTATGATTGATTTAGTTTCGTTTTCTTCCATGTTGAGGTAAGTTTTAATTTCTATTGTTTTCATCTCCATATCTGTAGGTATTATTTCTTGTTTAGTAATCTTTATTTCGTTTTAGATAGCCAACTGGGACCTTTCCACCATAACTCCGAAGTTTTCAAATCAGAGAGCATGACTCCCCATGAAGCTAAGTCAGCTGGGTTGTGAGACGATTCAACGTGATAAAATTGTGTGTTATTTAAGTTCTCAGCAATCTCAACGACTCGATTCTACACAAAGTTTTCCAACGACTGGGTTCCCCAGACATCCATGCGACTACAATAGAAGAATCCGTCCATGCATACATATTCGCGGTAGAGATGTTCATGGCTTCTCCCACTTGCTTCATCAATCTTGAAAGAAGTAATGCTCCAGAAAGTTCTAATCGTGGCAAAGATATAATTTTTAATGGCGCTACTCTTGTGCGGGCTGCTATCAAATGTGTCTCAATGCTCTGATTTGATGATTTGACTCTGATATAGACTGCTGCAGCATATGCACGCATAGAAGCGTCACTAAAGCCATGCAGTTCTATATTTCGTTTCTGTGTGTCATACGTCCCAATCCACCTTGGGATCTGTATGTTATTTACGTTAGCGAAATCAGTTCTTATGTTAATCCAGGCTTCTTTCAATTCTTCACTGACATTTTCATCCCAGCTGACCTGTTCTAACCAAAGTCTTTGCATAAGTATTTTCAATAACACTGTGCTAGCTGCAATCCAACCTAATGGATCAAACAACCTTTGGATATCCGAGAGAATATTACGCTTTGTGACAATATTGCTAGTTGGTGAAATTCGTAGATTATATTGGAAAGTATCATCACTGAGATTCCACACTATTCCCAATGCCTTGACAGCTCCACCAAGATTCAAGTCTATGTGTGCTCTTTCTGAACGCTTCTCCGTATCAATAGCTTTCATGAAATTAATGTTGTTTGAAGACCATTTGGTAAGTTCAAATCCTCCTTGTTTCAATATATGTGTAACGTCCTGAGCCAATTCTATAGCAGAGATTTCATCATCTGTTCCATCTAACCAGTCGTCCATATAAAAATTAGTTTTGATACTTTGCATAGCCAAGGGCTTGGCTTGCCCTTCATCCATTGCTACTTGATGGAGTGTTTTAACTGCCAGATAAGGAGCTGAAGCAGTGCCGAATGTTACACGAAGAAGTCGATAGTCCTTTAAGTCGTCGTTTTCATTTTCTCGCCAAACGATTCTCTGAAAATCCGCATCTTCTTTGCGCACCAGAATTTGGCGGTACATTTGTCGAATATCCGCCATGAAACATACACGCTTCATTCGCCATCTAGTCAACAGGTACCTCAAGTCATCTTGTAACTGCGGGCCTACATATAATTCGTCATTTAAAGAAACTTGGTTTGTACCCTTGCAGGAGGCGTCAAAACTACCCGAGTTCGAGAAGTTTCTTTGTCATTGCGAACTACAGCATGATGAGGCAAGTAAGCTGATTGTTTTACATTTTTCTCTTCGTTAGGTATTTCTTCCATGTGTCCTTGCTGTATATAATCATTAATCACTTTCGTATATTCTTTTTTGAAGTCTTTTGATTTGTTGAATTTTCTTTCCAATTGTAGAAACCGGTGCACCGATATATCTTTTGTGTTTGTTGATTGTGGACTGTATCTTTTGAAAGGTAATTTAACTACGTATCTTCCATCTGGATTTCTTGTTGTTGTTTTTTCGTAAATTTCTTCGCATAGCTTCTCTTCTATAGTTCGTTGTCTTTTATTTTCCGGTTCTAGTTCCCAAATTGATTTTAGCACCTCATCGACGTCAACCTGGTGATGCATCACGAGGTGAATGTCTTCTGTTGGATCTCCGTTAATATCGCCGAATAGAATCCAGCCCAGGCTAGTGTTCTGAGCACAAGGCGTTCCTGGTGGTCCCTTTATCAAATCTTGTTGAATGATTTGGGCATATTCTCGAACCCCTAAGAGAATATCTATTGTACCTGCCTGGAGATATGTTGGGTCAGCCAGATGTAGTCCTTTGAGATGAGGCCAATTTTGGGCAGGTATCGTTTTAGCAGGTATCTTGTTAGTCAGCTGTTTCGACATCACATAAGCCTTTGTTTGTAAATTGAATCCTTTATTGCATTTTGACCTTAGTTTGAGTTCCACTACATGGTTTATCTCAGTCTTTGTTGACCCGACCCCAACGACGCTTCCCTTTACTGATTGCCGATTTAGTTTGAGAAATTGAGCCGCTTTCTCGCTTATAAATGTAGCTTGGGAACCTTGATCTATCAGGGCGCGTAATGGAATGGTAATTCCGTTGTTTGTTGCTTCCACCACTGCTGTCGCTAGTAACGCTACGCCGTGCTGCTTCGTCGTTAGATTACAGGCTATTGTAGTATTAACCTGTACTTCATCTTCGTCTACTACACATTGTGAAGTCAGCGGTTGAACTTTAGAAGTTGATGCTGTTGAAGCCGCTGTTTCTGTGCTCTTAGTTTCATGCAGTAGTGAGTGATGACGTCTGTAGCAGACCCGGCAGGACATTGGTAGCTTGCATTTTGACACTAAATGTCCTGGAGCTAAGCAGTTGAAGCACAAATTTTTGTTCTTAACGTACTCCATTCTTGCAATCGGTTCTAAGCTGTTAAAGTCCCTGCAGTGACAAAGTGTGTGGTTTTCAGTGCACATGACACATACCTTTTCATTAGTTGGGATGGCAACGTGGCATACTTTATCTTTGATTGGTCTATTTGTACTAGGGCTGGGGGACATAATGAGCTCGAGGGTACGAAACTTGGTTTCCATGAACCTTTTGAGTAGCCTCCAAGTGGGTAGTTCATCAGCAGCTCCTGTTTCTTCTCGGTCGCTTACATGTTGTTCCCAGTCTTTATGTGTTTCCGAATCAAATTTCTGAACTAGTAGATGTATAATTAGAAGATCCCATGACTCTGTGGATACCATCATATTATTCAAACTATTTAGGCATTCAGTCGTCGTATCTACTAGTCCTTTCAGTTGAACTGCAGACGGAGTTGCCATTTTTCTTTGATTAAATAATCTTTTCATGATGTTGTTCACTATCAAACGCTTGTTGCCGTATCTTGAATTTAAAATCTCCCACGCCGTGGCATAGTTATTTCCAACGATTTGGACATGCTGAAGCAATAGTTCAGATTCTCCTTTTAGGCTTGTCTTTAAATAATGTAACTTCTGCACGTCACTAAGTGTAGCATTTTCGTGTACAAGAGACATGAACAGATCCTTAAAGGCCGGCCACTGCTCATAACCACCGGTAAATATTGGAATTTGAATTTTGGGCAGGTGTACTAATCCGCTTTGGTGGTTACAAACGCTGGCGCTATGGTGTGGCTCATGTGCGCGTTCTGATAAAGAAGCGTATGCGTCCTTCAATTCACATTGTAATGTGACGTACAAATCTTCGTATGAAGAGTATTCGTCGTCGCGAAAGTAAGGAATATTTTCTCTCTGCGACTTGGATGTCGTGAGTTTGACTAATTCGTTGTGGCCTTTTTTTAATTCTGTCCAATATTCGTTGACTAAATCGATTCGCGTTTCTACGTAACTCTTAGTAATTCGTGATCTAGAAGTCTTTTTCCAATTAGTTAATGCTTTCCGCAACATGTTTGCATTGTCTTCTAACATCGCGATCAACTGTTCTTGCTCGGTCTTTAAAGTAGTCATTTTTAATAAAAAAATAATCTTGAAATAAATTGGCACTTACTACGTTCCACTTTACGGACGTCCTTTTTTACCGAGCCGAGCGCCTTTGTTCTCGCTTGAGTCGATCACTGCTCAGGTAGCTGGTAAAATCCGGCGAGATTGCGACCATATGGTTTGGTATTAAAGCTTATTATTGCTTGCGATGGGTGGGAAAAAATAATAGACGTGTATTTCACTGCAGGGTTGTATTGCTACTGCCCGTAGAACTAAATCTTAGAGACACTTAAACATAAATACATTATAACTTCACCACATACTTTGCATTTTATAAATTGTATAATACTAAACATAAGTATCCCACTAATGTTTCTAACTGCTGGGACTTGGGGTATTCTATCGCAAGGTCAAAGCTTTTTGTAAATTGAATTGATCTCAAGTTTTTGTAATAGTTATTTATTAGTAAACAGTAACCAATCAATCTAACCCTAAACTTTCTTTCATTCTAATATATTTTATATTATTATAAATATTTTTGTGACATCCCATTCTCTCTCCCACTTTTCTCCCTAACGGAGAACTACTCTCTTCAATGGTCCATTAAGATTTTTATTTCTCCTATTGTCGTGTTTGTGATTACATTAACGCAGATGCTATTCTCTTATCTCTCGGATGTGTCGTGTAGTTCCCATTCCACAATGGTCGTAATCGAGTGTTCGCCCCGAGCTAACGACTCTTTGATTAGAACGAAGCATTAACACATTTCGCTTCTGGCAACGTTTGGGGTAACACTGATCTTTGCTGTGTAGCTTCCCTTAAATGACAATTTGGTTGGTCTCACAAAAATTATGGCTTACAGGGTTATTTGTAATGCAGGCTGCATCATTTATTTTGTTCAAGATTTTTTATTTTATTTGAGATGATATAAATCAAGTTTAAGTTTAGCAAAGATAACTTGATTTGACCACATTGGCAAGTTATCGTATTATTTTATTTCACATTTTTAAATTTTTTGTTATTCAAAATACACGTTCTGAAACTCTATGAGTTGATGAAATAAAACTGTATTCATAATTATTGTGATTTTCGAAGTTTAAAGAATGAAATTCAAACAGGTTGGCAAAAGTTACTCTCCGATCAATTTTGAAAGAAGAGACTTTTTTAAAAGAAGTCATTTTTTAAAACAAAAAAATTGTTTTGTATACAAAGTTGCAGAAAATATTCCTCAGTGATGAGTTTAAAATAACCTTGTATAGATTAAATTTATGGAAAATAACTCCACAGATACCAACTTTAAGGGGGAAGTTTAGCAATTTTAGAAGGGCCACCCCTAATTCCGGCTCTGGCATTATTTATTCATAACGGAAACAATTTATGCAGCAGACCCATTCGAAATATTAGTTCTGTCGTGTTAGATACTATTCCCCTCTATCAGCGTAAGTGAAAATAACCAAGCCTAGGTAACAATGTAATCAATTCAGATCGGTCGATGAAGTACCCAAAGTGCCTTCCCAAATCCCATCTGTCACTACGAGCAATAATAATGTAATCCACTCAACCGTCCCTCGGTGATGAAATCCATTTCATTACATCCCTTCTAGATGTTGCAACGACGGAACCTCCAGGATAGATAAACTAAAACATTGTTGCAAATCTCGAGGTTCAAATCACTCGACGCCTTGCGGGGGCTGTTGGGAATCATTTATCTAAAAGCTGTTCCCTTCCGCCATCAAAACTAAATCAAGTAGGGTGAGGTACATAAACCGACCGCCCTTGCAGTTAGATAAAATGTAAAGAGAAGTTTGATTCACTCGTTCGTCACCGCACGTAGGGCGCCCGACCTCCATAACGACGTCTTTATGCTCGGCTATCTCTCTAGTTGCCAACGTCTCATATCTCCGTCTGAAGAGCACTTACACCGAGCATTATTGAAGAAATCCTACCTAATTTTATAACTCAAACATTCTTGTATCGTACTTGAAATGATAGAGACTTTTCATTGTTTTGGAGAGAGCCGACACGTGTTTCATACGAATCTTTGTAATTTCGGAAATTGAAAAAATTCGCTGTCTATTTCGATGAAAACAATTTGAGGGAAATGTTCATCGGTGTACTCCCGAAGCGCTCTGTGACGCTTCTAATTACTTAATCCCCAATTAAATTCTTAATTACAACTGGCAGGGTATGCGAATTGGATACCGAAAAAATGTAGCTGAGCACTTCTTAGCGAATATCGTAGTGGCCTCTAGGAGGAGGTTCATCTCGAGATAAGCGGCCGGGGTGGGGAGGCGGCATCTGGCTCGGTAATTAAGCGCATCTGCCTACGTTCAATTTTGAAACGCGGTGGATGAGACTTGCCCCGCACTCTTCGGGTCCATTCGAGAGGGTAGGAGCAAATTGCTAAACTTTCAATTAAAGAGTTGTTATTCAAACCGCTCCCGGTTCTTCGATGGTATTATATTTTATTCCACAACGAAAACTCTCATTGGTACTTGTTTCCTGCTCTACTTAGCCGCAGCTTTACAATTTCCTGAAAGGAAATTGCGAGAATTTATGAATAAGTTTTCTATTTTAAAATATTCTTGTATTTTGAGTTGGGGTTTAAATTCGATGATCCATCCATTGATCCGAGATTAAAAACTTGAACGTCTGCTTGTTTAAATTTTCAGCGGATGTTAGTAGAAGCTTATGCTATAAATTGGTTCGACTTTTGTTGAGACTTTATCTTTGGTCGGCCACTCGGACGAACGTTTCGGACCCTCTTCTTTGGTACTCGATCCCAATGAATAGTTTTTGTCTCAGAAGCTGAACCGTTATCGCGCTACACATGGCGTTGTGATTTATTATTATGTCTCACGTACACAGACGCCCACACAGGGATCTGTAATCTGTGAGAAGTCAATTTTCCTTTTATGAAAACTCATCTTCTTTTCTAAGCTAGTAAAAATGAGATCGTGTATGAACGCTTTTATCTAGAGCTGTTTATTCACATTTGGTAGACAAATACATAAGATATTTGCTGAACTGAGGAACGCAGATTTTAGCTTGCAAAAAAAGAAATATATCTATTTTCTTAACGTATTCGTAGGTACTCACCTAATGCATATTTTACATTATTTCGTGAGATGAGGATTCAGAATGTTGCACATGAACATTCTTTTACAAATTTATTCTTTTACAAAACAATTTATTTTCTTAAAAAAAGAACAAAAACCGATTTCAATTTAAAATTTAATTCAGACACTTCGACATTCGACCAAATTTCATAAGAATCAATCACAATATCGTCTAAATACTTCTTTTTTTTTAGTAATTATTCACCAACCAGCTTGGTGACTAATATATTTATTAGAATCTAGCCTAGTCTAAATACATGAAAGCTAATTTTGTTTTTTGTTCACATTTCAAAAGTAGGAACACCAATTTCGAAAAAATGCAGATGTACCTCTGAACTCTGATCTACTAAACAAATAATAACTATTTAAATCGAGCCACAAATGGCGGAGCTATCGCGTAACTTACATACAAAAAAAATACAACTGAACTGAGAACATCCTCCTTTTTTCAATTGGTTAAAAATCTTACGATTAGGGTATTTATTTGGTCGAAACAAATAAAAAACTACGTCTTGATCAACAAGATCAGCTATCCGTCATTGCTTTAGAACATAGGCATTTACGTTACTGAACTCGACCATCACTGTTTCTTCAGATCACGGCTGTCCAAGCAACGGCCCGCGGGCCGCAAGCGGCCCACGGCTTGTTTTCGTGCGGCCCGCGACGCATGTTTCAATTAAAAATAATGACCGATAAATCATTTTTCTATGCAATGCACCTGGCAACATCGACTGTACAAGTTGATATTGATATGATTGTTAAAGAAGAAATTAACGAAGAACCAATAAACGTGTAAAGAAATGATTATTACCCTATATTTTTTTACATGAAAACTGATTTTTTTTCTGCTGCAGCTGTTATAGTATATTTAATTAGGTCACGAAGGTGTTCTTTCAGAATTAGTATTCTCTATCGTTTGCATATTTGTTTCAGTGTTGCCTGGACGTGGTGTAGGAGCGATTTCGGCCGAATGTGCGTCCGCAACGCGAGGAAGGAGCATGCTGGTGCATCTCTTGATACTTAGCACCGCTTTCGCGGCAGCCAACACCGGAAAACAAGGTATTTACTTTTAAGCATAAGCTAACTACTAAATGCTTCCACTGCTGGGACTTGAGACCTTCTCTCTTAAGGAGAGAATCAATGCCATAACCCACCACGCTGGCCCTGTTCAGGTTGACGGATGAAGCATGACCTCGAAAGATTTTCCGAACATGCCATATTTCTCACGATGTTTCACCTTCACCATTTTTAAGATAGTGGCATTACGCTTTACTTACTTTACAAATGTAAATACCTCTAAATACAATAATATATTTAAAAAAATGTCAAGAGGAGCTGGTCACCCTGGCTGGCTTTTATTTCGGGCACGGCGAACTGCGCTCAAAATTCAATTAGCTTGAAATAATGATTGACAAAATAAAATACCAGTAAGAAAGTAACATTTATGAATTAATAATTCATTATTCATCGTATATCAATTAAAATAGCACAAAAGTTCATGGCATTGTCAAATAAAACCAAAAATAATAATCTAGAAATAGTAAATACGAGAATTAACAAGGATTTTAATTTATTGTTTTATTTCCATTCTGCGTTCTATAACTTTTGTGAAAATCCCGCTAAAACTGGTTTTAGCAAAATTATTGCCACTCATAGACTAATTTTTGATAGTTGACTGCCCTAGTGGCTTAGTTGGTAGTAGCTCTGCCTGCGAAGCCGAGGGTCGTGGGTTCGATCCCCACCCAGTGCAAATATTTGTGTGATGAATTCAAATGTTTGCACTGTGTCTGGGTGTTTCTATGTATAATAAGTATGTATTTAAAACTATATAAGTATTATATCAGCTATCTGGCTGCCATCACACAAGCTTTGCTTAGTTTGGGGTCAGATGGTGTTGTGTGTGAATTGTCCACCACCAATATTTATATTTATTTATATTAATTACTATTATTAAGGCTTAGTCTACAGCGATCACTTTGTCAATTATGCAATAACAATTTCAAACACGCTACGTTTAGCTTTAAGACTAAGGTTATTCTACACCAGCGATTCCCGTCGGGATGGACTCTTAGAGTTTAGAAAACTATAAACCTACTCTAAGGAACGCTCCATTTTTTTTTTCGGTTTCAAATGATACAAACGATGCATAAAAAATAAGAGACATGATGAATGTTTGTGGTTTCTGAGCTGAACCAAAAACCAAATAAAAGCACCAAAAGCTGTCTATATGATGTATGGTACAGTGCCCCCGTTCATAATAGTAATTTTTTTTTGTTACCCTGTATACTTGCACACAATTTGCAGTATTACAAAACCTATACAAGATTATAAAAAAAATATACCAATATTATTAGAATATCAACGAATGGACCTTATGCTGGTCAGTAGAGTAAATGTAATGGTTTCTCAGGGAGATATACCTACGTAAATAGCACTATTTTTCATCTCAAACAACAAACACCTTCACATTTCTAACGCTTGCACGAAAATAACCGCAGTGAAGATTATTCAAGCACTAACTTGAAACTATAACGAAGTTTAGAACTTTGCATCTAATGCAGTTCAAACCGACGGGCGAAGTCCATAATAGCGATGGATTCGTTTCACATTACGCAGAGCCGGGGACGTACCGTGATTTACTGCATTTTTTTAAAATTCTTTTTACATTATATGAAGTTGAAATAACTTTTATTCAAGTCTTTGATCACATTTTTCAAAATAGTTATTGTACCACTTATGTTCTTTTAGTTAATTTCCAATACTATTTATGTCATTATAATTATGTAGACTTTGGTACGTCCCATCACAAAAAATATTTGTTCGAGTGGTAATCGAAACCAGAACCTCCAGCTACACAGGCAAGCTCAATATCAATTACGATTCAAAGAGCCGTATTCCATACAATTGTGTATGGAATACGGCTCTAAAATTCTTAGGGCCGTCTTTTAGGATTTTTATTAAGAAGCTATAATAATAATCTGCGCATAATATTATCTAATAGGTAAATTATACAGCTATATTTGTTACAATGTTATATGATCCACGTGATCATGTAACATTGTTAATCGTAACATCATTAGCATAGGGGTGATGTTACTTATAACAAAACAAAATAAAGTAGTAATTGGCGACCTTATCACTAAAAGCGATTTCTTCCAGGCAACCATAGGATGGAAAGAGAGATTTGAGAATAAGGAGGAGGGGAAGTACAAAAATGAGTGATTAATACTATATAATAATAATAATACTATATAAATATACCAATATAAGTAGTCCGTCAGGTAGATTACGAAATAACTTTAATTTAAAAAAAACCGACAAAAAAAAATCAACAGATAAATACATCATGTAATACAATATAATATCTAAAGACACTTGGGTAATCGAGAAAAATCTAACAAGATCTTAATTGCCAAAATCCATTCAGCCATTTGGAAGATACGTGGGACTAAATAAATTTACAAACATTCAAAATACGCGCGATAAACAAAACCCCTCTTTCAGTCGGGTAAAAATATGCGACACGTATTTTATGTTTTATGAAATTATTAAAAATCGTCCATTTCTAGAGATTTCTAGAAGATTTCTAGAAAGGAGGATTGTGACGTCAAGTCTACATAAAAATCGCATAGGTATAGACGTGATGTCAGTCGAAACTTCTAAGCACTATATCTTCGCCATTTTTGTTTTCGAAAGAAAAGAAAAAATACATTATATTTTAATAATCTAATTTAAGTTACGGACTATCTCATTTTTTTAGTCACCATGCTCATTGTAGTCATTGATTTTAGTATGGTATGTCAATTCGTCTGCTTGTATGTGAATTACTATTTTGAGCTACATCTTTGATATTTAAAATGTGCATATCTAACGTGTTTATTGGCGGATTGACTAAATAGTGCATAATTTATAAATTACCAATTTTTTTCTAAACTTTGTTCAACTCAATTCAAACGAACACGGACCGGTCACGGCACGGAAGACTGAAAACCATTCATAATACTCGTGTATACTCCTATAATAAAGTGTCAGAGACTATTTTAAAGCTTGTTTACCATAAATATACTTAACTTGCTTCCGTTTAAATGCAATTACGTCTTTATTGTTCGAAGTTAGCTGGAGATTATTCCGTTGGAACATCTTTCGGTACAGCGGCTGTTGTTTGCAAATAATAAGAATACAAAAGTTTGAGAGTTAAAAAATTTTGCGTTAAATTTGCATAAACCTTACGGAGGCTTGTTCAGTTTTCTACTTTTTTATCTCTGTTGTTATACTCTTAGTCCGTAACTGAATTATAATTTGTAGGTGTATTTTTAATTTTTAGGAGATACTTTGGCAGGTGGGAGATATAATTATTATTTAATCGAAATTGCGGATTTGCTTTTAAAATTTAATTAGTAGTATAATACACAAGCCGCTTAGAAAAACAAGAAAAATTAAGGATTCCTTTTACATTTCTAAAATATTTAATTTAAGTATAACTCCAATCGAGGAATATTTTTTATAATTATATATATATAAATATTTTAAATTATCTTGTGTTCAATTAACGTATTTTAAACGTTACTGGCTGATCTGGCAAACATTGTTCTGTTAAATAAAATGTCAACCTAAACAAAAACTTAAAATTACCAGATTCTAGCTAGCGTAACCCTAAGTCTTTACTTAAGACTTACATTTGGAATACGAAAAATTAGAATAAATCACTTTTTTTTTCAACTTTTATATGTTTACACTTGACCGCCATCTCGCCTGATGTTAAACGACAATGCGATCTACGATGGAGCGTGTTTACCTAGAAAAAACCGATTCACTCTCGATTTGAAGACACAAAGATTGTAATCATCACAAACGTTCTTATAACAAAATTAGAGTCAAATCTCTTCGTTTGTGTCTTTGGAACATCAACCATGAAACGATGTCGCTTTTTCGAGTTACGAGCATTCCGATAAAAAAAGGGCAAAATTAAATTAGAAGCATTTCTTGAGGCTTATATCAATTACGTAGCCATCTTTACCATTTATGACTTGTATTTTCTTTTCACTTAAATTAATTTATTAAAAGATCCTAGCTATTTTTACGTAATCTCCAAAAACCTTCTTTATCTCTGTATGTTGTTATTTGTGAAATTCCAAACAAAGAAAGCCCCGAAAATCTTGTGTTGAGTCACCCTTCACATATATTATCTGAGTCCCACACGCGCTATGCTACCTTTTCTGTTCTTGAGATTGAACTTGAAAGTTTACCTAATCCTTTTATCATGTTGTTAGTTTTTTTGATACAGGTACTAAATTAATAACAATTGTTTATAATTTATACATCTTAATACACACATAAATTTATAGATTTCAAAGTAATAGAAGAAAAGGAACAGGTATAATCCTAGATAAGGTATAATGTCCTAGGTAAATGCTAGTCAAGCCCTTTCATTTGATATCCATATTGAGGGTGATTGTGAAGAAATATTTTATTTGGCATCTTGAATAAATATCAACCAAACATAACTAAAAACCACCGTACGAAAACTAGCAATCAAATAAAGAAAACCGCATTAAAATCCGTCAATCCGTTTGAGCTCTACGGTGTCACAGACAGCCAGACATCGGCGTCAAACTTATAACATCTTTCTTCATTTTGGTTCGGGGTTAAAAACAGCCAAAGAATTTGTAATGTAATAACAGTGCCCAGAGCTTTTAAGTTATGTAGTACCTGTTCACGTTTTTTCCCCTCGATAAAAAACCCTAAAGAACTATGTAAGCGAAACTAAATAATAAAGAACACATGTACTATTTCAGGCTACAATATAATATATTATTTTTGTTCCACTTGAATGATTGGAACAAAAATACGTTCCACTTGATGAAATTAAACCACAAACTTTTATAGATCCAAACTTCCTCGTTTTTTATATTAAGTAGGATTTGAACTCAGCATTTCTCCATAAATACAAGGTTATATTTTTAATTTATCTGCGTAGCGTACCTATTACTAAGATACTTCTTATTTAAATTGATCATTCTTGTTTTGTTGTAACAAAACGGTTAAAAAAGATTTCGTAAAATTTTAGTGGCTTGTAGTCCTACGTCCAACTCCCCGAGTAGTGTTATGTACATTCGAATATAGTGTTTGGTTGTTAATGGAAAATAAAATGTAAAATAATCGTTTGAATCAGAATTGAACTACCATAATTAATGGTTCAATGATAAACAATGGTTTCAAAGATCGTTAAAGGTTACAACCATTGTATAAAGTTCACGATGTTAACGTACCGCCTACAAAATAGATCATAGATTTATTAGTAAGTTGTTCAAAAGTTATGATTGGTAAAAGGAAAATTTTCCTTCTAATTGGCGTCTATGAGTTACGAACTTTGTTAATTATGCCGATTTTACTGTAACAAAGAGCTACTTCATAATTCTCTAAAGAGACATATAAATTTAGCTACAAAGAAATTAAAAAATATACACAAAGTCTTCGTAAAATACGAGTATAATGTCCAAAGAAAATTCACATCTTTGTGCTTTAGATTTTTTTGTGACTTTCATTCTTAATTCATTGTTTGTTTATGTCCATAACAAATGTAAGTGTTTAAAAATGTTATTATTACAGAAGATACCAAGAAAGTCTTCATTTTAATTTATTCCGACTACTAAATTCTAGCGCAGGTACAGCTAACGATGCACCTCAAGTGACTCATTTGCCTAAGCACTCGCCTCTTGTAAAAATAGCTTGCTATAGCTCGTGCCCGTAAAAGTACAAAAAAGATTTATTGTACAACTAATAAAATATTTATTTTCTCGGTACCCAGAGGGTAAAAACGGTATCCTATTACTGAGACTTTGCTGCCCGTTCGTCCGTCTGTCGCCAGGCGGTATCTCAAGAACAGCGATGGCTAGACAGTTGAAATTTTCACAGATGTATTTATTTCTATTGCCGTTATAGCAACAAATACTAAAAATAAACGAAATCAATATTTAAGGGGGCTCCCATACAACCAACTTGATTTTTTTACCGTTTCTTGTTTCATACTAATAACGGTGACCTGTAGACGCTTTAACTGTTCACAGAACATCTAGTGTTGTCTTTTCTTTAAATATAATTAAAAAATAAGGGAGCTCCAATAAAAGAGGTTTTCGCCGTTTATTTGTTATTGGTACGAAACCCTTCGTGCGCGAGCCCCACGCGCTCTTGTTCGGTTTTTATTTTTCTATACACTTTACGTGATGGCTCCGTTATTAACCGACTTCCAAAAAAAGGAGGAGGTTATCAATTCGACCCCTATGTTTTTTTTTTAATTTTTTTATGTATGTTACCTGATTTCTCGAGAACCTTTGCACCGATTTAAAATTTTCTTTTTGTGTTCGGATGGATATGCTTCCTGAATGGTCCCATATAAATCTTATCGAAATCGGTCAAGTGGTTTTTTGAAATATGAACCAAAAACTAAAATTTGCGTACAATTTTCTGGATGACATACTTGTAGATTTCACAAAAGTTATGAAGCTCGAACCTGTCAACACAAAGTGTTGTGTAAATGCTTTAATAAAAACTTGTTTTTAACCTCCAACCAAAAACGGGGGTCGGGTGTTATAAGTGACGTCGATGTCTGTCTGTCTGTCTGCTGTGGCACCGTAGTAAAGCTCAAACGGATGGGTCGATTTCGATGCGGTTTTTTTCATTTCAATGTTAATACCCTAGCGGATGTCCATAGCTATGTCTGGTTAATGTCGATCCAAGATGGCCGCCTTCACAAAATGGCGGACAAAATATTTCTTCACAACCTACCTCAACATGGGTATCAAATGAAAGGGCTTGACTAGTAGAACACTATAACAAATTTCAAATCCAAGATGGCCGCTACCACAAAATGCCGAAATACATTTCTTTTTTCACAACTCCCTTAAAATGGGTATCAAATGAAAGGGCTTGACTAGTAGAATGTTGTACAGATAACAAATCCAAGGTAGTCGGGGGTTAATCAAAATTTTTAATCAAATTAAAATTATAATTAAAATGTTCTTGTACACTAAAAAAGGGTAAAATAAACTATTTTCGTACAAAAAATTAAACCGACTTCAAAACCACAAATAGGCACTCAAAAGCGAAAACTAAACTAAAATCATTATTATCGGTGCCAGTCAGGTTAAAAAGTTTGTAGATTGATACTATGTAGGCACATGGTAAGTAGGCACAGGTAAGTAGTATATATCCACTACCTGTTAGATTTGGCTGGCACCGACTTCAAATAGATGAGTGAGTAGCGCTTATAATAATGATTTTAGTTTATTTTTCGCTTTTGAGTGCCTATTTGTGGTTTTGAAGTCGGTTTAATTTTTTGTACGAAAATAGTTTATTTGTGATGATAATATTTGCTCGTTTAGAGTCTGGCTAACGAAATTTGATACTGACAAAGCGCGGCAAATTTAAAATATATCAGCATGGCATCCCTAAACTGAAAATCTCGCCAAAAATAAACCCAAGCCAGCTACTACGAAACATCAAGAACACGCCATTTTGTTGTTTCAGAGATAGGGATACCATACACTGATTCTGATAGTACCAAATCTTTCGGATTATTGCCGAAAAGTAATTTCATAAAAATTAAATTGCACAAGCTTTTCTCTTTTAGATAGCGTAATTAATGAATCTATTTATAAGGCCAACTTAAGGCTTAGTGTTGCTCTTGATCGCCAACTCGCACATACGTCGTACTTATTTTTGATGAGTACAATTTTAGATCACATACGAATTTTTAATACTGATTTCATATACCTAATGTTTAAATCAGTTTGTTTTGAAAATGCCTTTTAGGAATCAAGTGTCCTAAGTACTTTCTGTTTAAAATACCCCAATTCGTAGGGTAAATACCCGATAGTAGGAACACTGAAGTGTTGTCATGTAAAAAAGTTTGCAAAAAAATCCAGTATCTACTTTCGTTGGCCAGACTCTAGTAGATTTCACAATTTATGAAATGTAGTCGACGGTGTTAGTCTAATTTTAAATTGAAGATATATCTTACTCCGGATATCTTTTTATGCATGTTAATGTGTATCCAGCATGATGTTTTCATGGATTGTGACATAATCGATGATAGTGGGTTTGGATGGATACAATTCCTAATCATATAATGATGGTATAAGGCGTAGGTCTATCAATAATTAAAAAAAAAACAAAGCATAACAATATTTTTTATCGATAATAATTCCTATGTTTGGACTGGACCGCCATCTCCAGTAAGGTGTCAAATCGTCTCATCACAGAATCTCACGAAAGGTCAATTTTGTCTTTTTGTGTAGCTTGACGTAGCAAACGTGAAGAATTAATACAACTATTAGATTCTATTAAAAAGTTTGACAGATATTATAAGGAATACGGCTGTAAATGTAAATGTCATGTAAGTGATGCAGCTAAAGGCCTACAATAAACTGAAGGCTTACTTTCTGTGATATATAATATTTTATGGGACTTTTTAAGGTGAGCGTGATTAGGTATCTTCTTGGGCAGAGTATTAGTATATCTTTCGACCGCACTGCGCTTATGCGAGTTGGTGGTCAAACCCGGACCTATGTGTGGTAAAAAAACCAAAACCGACATTAGTTTAAAATTAAATTCAGACACTTGACCAAATTTCATAAGCAGGCAACACTAATTCATTAATCAAGTAAATTTTGCTTTTTTGTTCATATCTCAAAAACTACCACATCGATTACATTAAAATTCATCTGCATGGGGCCACCTCTAAATTATACCTTATCAAACAAAAAGAGAACCATCAAAATGGATTCACAATTGGCAGATCTATCGCGTATCATATGTACATGCACAAAGAACATACAACCGAACTGGGAACCTCCTCATTTTTTTAAGTCGGTAAAAAAAATCGGTTATAAACTTTTCGCGTATGATAACGTTAGTTCCGTTTGTTAACATTTATTCTCAGAAATGTTAAATGTATCTCGCAATAAATTAGGTCATTTTTTTTTTAAACTCATTTTATAAAATTGAAACATAGTTTGTTAGTTATTTTTTTAGTTTATTATTATTGTGGCAATATCGGAGTATAAAAAGTCTAATGCAAGTTGGACTCTTGAACTGAAAATTCCGTACAATCACAACCACGATATTAATGAATTCACACCTGATTCAGTTCGAAAGTAATAAAATCTACCTAATAGTACCCGATCAGTTTTCGATTTATACTGTTAACTAGCAGCACCCACGATTTCACCCGCCAAGTTTCCGTTCACGTCGTGTCCTTAATTTTTTGGGGATGAAAATAGCCTATGTTTTCTTCAATCCTATAATCAAACTGTGTTTCGAATTTCACCCCGATCCGTTTAAACATTGCGACGCGATTGAGCAACAAAAATTGTCTTTAACAAACAATAACTTTTATATATTAGATAGGAAGTAGGAGACATCTACATAATTATTGAATCGACTAATTATGTCAACTGTCAAGATGTTTAGTTTATATATTTTCTAGGAGTTTAAAAAAAAGGTTGTTTGGGGTCACCGTTGTACCCCGTTGTAATATTGTAAGTGTGTGTGTATTTTCTATTAAAAAGTCCAAAATACAATTAAACATTATTTATGATTTTACTATTTTTTATCAATTCTCTCCAACAACTCACATTCTGTTAAAAAGAAACAATCGATTACAGTTCAAAAGATACAGATATTTATATAGATCGGTCAAATAAGCTATCAGGACCCCGAGTTTTAATAATAAATAGATAGAGCCGCATTTTCATGCACGAAACCCTAAAACGTAGAAAACACGGCCACAATATAACAATCTTATTGTACAGTATTCAGAGAAAGAAAATAGCTAACGGAGCATTGCCTTCGTGAACTTAGAACTGAATCCCTGGAGGTTTATGTCTTTTCGGATCAGGGAGCTTACGGGAGGACGAGCGCGGAAAACTCCTTTCCCTCATAAATATTTACTTTATGAAATAACGCGCCTGAGGCTCGGCTTAACCTCACACTGGCTGCTACCAGGTGATAACTGCTTCGTAATAAAAAACTGTTCTCTTACGCACTGTAGGTATAACTTTATTAACTTAAAATTTATTCGTTATTGTTTTATGAGTTACTGTGGCGTTGTTTTCAATGAAAAAATATTGTGTTGCGACGATGGGACTTACAGTTTTGCTATTTTTGTACTCATTGATGAAAATAAAGTATGTTTATTCTGTCAATAAAATTAATAATAGAACGCTATGAATACCTCCATGTTGCGAATCTGTGCCTACGTACGAAAAATAAAAAAACGACTAAAAAAAGGAGGATGGTATCATTTCGACAGCTATATTTTTTGTGTAGATTCCCCGAATTGTTGAAAACGCCCGAACCGATTTTGATAATTCTTTTTTTGTTCAAAAGGGTATATGTACTCCCCGTATCAATTTCACATAAATATTATTGAAATTTGTAAGTTTCTTTTTTCAGAGAAAAACAATTATGCCTCTTTGTTTTCGTAGGATGTGTCAATCGTCGTAAATGTGTAGAACAATTTGATTTCTATCCACACATTAAAAAACTTTTTCGTTCGTATAAATCGTGTTTAAATGTGTAGCAGCAATGCGAAGGATTTTTTAATGTATGTTGGTAACAAAGTAAGCTTAATCTATGACTAAAGATTAAGCTTACATTGTTACCAACATACATTACAAACGTTTCTATGACAATTGGCCTCAAGTGACTTCCTACCGCTTTGGTCAAACACATTATATCTATATTGTTATTAAACTCTCGCGATTTGAACACATAATGTTTATATAGTACTGGACTTAACGAGAAGACTTCTCGTGACCACGGCGGTTGCAACGCTGCCAAAACGTCGAGGTATTTAAACAAGGTGTTATTTGTGACTAAGCCCCGGACTCTTTCACCGGTATACCTAGTATTTTAACTACATTATCGCGAAGTAACTTTTCAGATGGGACATAAATTACAAGGTTAAAACACAAAAATTAGTTTACAGTGGTCCGCCAGAATAATATTGACCAATATTAAAACTTGAAATTTTTCGTCGCCTTACGTTATTGCTAGATGCTTATTCGCATTAAAATGTAAAATACCACTAAAATACCTTCCGTGCCCGCTTAGCTGAGTCGTACAGTCCAAGTCGTCATAAGTAACTAAAAAATTAGGTAAAAACTTGAGAGTGTCAAGGGACACCCGGATGGAACGAAGTTCCTTTCGATTAATTAGTGAAGGAATTATTATTATTATTTTTTATTATTTACAAAAAACCTGTATACACTCAACAAAAATTATCGTAGCGACACCACACTGTTTAATGCGAAATAGAAATGAAAATATCTGGCTTTCTTTCTATAAGAGAGAGAGAGACAGAGAGAATGCGACGCCGCACAGCTTACAATAGCAAAAAGTGTCGTGACAACTTTTCGTAAAGCGCTCTACAGACGATGCCCTGAAATCGGAGGAAATGACGAAAAAGGGGCGGAGGGGGGCGTGATAAATCACTTTTCAAAAAAATCGGGTCCGATTTCAGCCAGTGTTGTCAACCATACGATTTAAATCGTATTTATACGACTTTTTGGCTATAGTACGAAATACGATCGAGTAATCGAAATCGTACACAAAATATTTTCATAACTTATCTTGAAATAAATAACCAGTTATTCGACCCCGAAGCAGTGATGTGGAAACATTACTACGTGCCGGTTCAAATGGCAATGCTTCCAGTGAAATTACCGGGCATAGAGATAAAACATCTCTGGGTGACGAGTGCAGTGCAGTGCTAGGTAATAATTTAGACTCTTGATGTTCCAATACCTGCGTATCACTGTTTTTTTGTAAATAGTGACGAGACGAGCTGGACATATGCCTGATGGTAAGCAACATACCTGCCACATAACGGCACAGTGACACGCAGCTCTTGGAACATGAAGAGTCCAAATCATTACCTAGCACTGCATTGCGCTCGTCACCCAGATATCTGAGATGCTATATCTCTAAGCCATGTAATTTCTCTGGAAACATTGCCCTTCAATATGTCTGCACATTGAAGAAATTAAATGAAACCAGCGTAGCAATTCCAAACCAGTCGGATTGATCCGACACGGAATCTCACATCTCGGTCTTTGTTTTATCTGTTTAGAATTACAGAAGCAAGGATTGTCATTTTGAATTTGAGCCGTTCGGATTGCGCCTAGTACCACTACGCAGTACTACTTTTATCTGCAAAATTAAATTGATATCACCATCAATGAATATCGATCATCTCCTCTGGGCGATACTGAGTTCATCTGAACATTTCTTTCATTTCATTCACAGCCCACGAAAAATCTGTGTCTGCGCTACAACAAGTTTTCAAAAACATCCCTAATGTTTTGTCTATAATTCATGATGTTTTACAACCCGTTTTTAACCTGAGTCTCTCTTTTCTCAGTAGTAAGTGCCATGGCAACACCTATGTTTTTTGTTTTAAGTAGGGAATGTAATATCGGAAAGTTTTCAATTCCTGCACTGAATCATGATAGTAAATACCCAATATCGGAATTCCGGAACAGTTTCGAAACTGGAAAATGTATTTGGATTTTAACTATAAAATTTATTAATATTTATGCTTACTCTTTATTGACACATTAAAAAAGGCACAGCAAAACTCAACAAAACATTGTAAAAGTACTGCGACAGTGGGCGGCCTTTCCGCTGAAAGCGATCTATTCCAGCCAACCTTAGGACGGAAAAGAATATGTAAAATAGTCAGAATATGGGGTGCGCAAACAAGAACAAAAAAAACGGAATGAAAGACACAATAATAATAAAAACACAATATAATGATATTGTAGTTAGTTAATCTTATACAACAATACTAGTAGGTACTTAATTATTGATGTATAATACCAATACTAATTAATACGATTATAAATAAATGTAATGCGATTACAACATAAATAAAAACGCCTGTAATTGCATAAGTAGTAAATTTTCCAACAACAAGTCTACAATTTTAACAAATATAATTGTTAAACATATTTTTTCAAATTGTTCAGTGAAGGAGAATGCCTGATGTGCACGGGCAATTTATTCCATAACTGAGTCGCCCGCCCTGCAAGTAAACGATATGCCATCGAACATTTTAGTTAAAGCAGAAGGGGCCTTTAGGGAAAGACTGTTTTTGACCTAAAGGAAGCTTATGGTAATTATGTAAAGATTTAAAAGTTCTTTGAAGTAGGAGAATGGTGGGGTTAAACAAATCCAGTTCAATAATTTTGGAGCCGCTCAGGTTTATTTTAATAACTAATCGCGTGTGTGTATCGTTAGAAAAGTAGTTGGTAGTCAAAATACCGATATTGGAGTAACGATATTAAAGTGTTTCAATTTCGGAATTTAAGTATCGAAAAAATCTCAAGATTTCGGAATTGCGGAATACACGCCCTAGTTTTGTAAGTTGTAAGTCTATCATAACTTGGAACAATTATAAATGTATGAAATTTACACGGTGCATGTCAAGAGCACAGTATGTATAGCTTCTCTTTCTTTCACTGTTATATCAAAGTATCTACTTAAGTCTGTGGTCATGTCCGTCACATTGCTTGTATTGTGTTTAGTATTTGTATTTTAATCGAGGAGCTTAATAGAGAAAAGAAGAAGAAATAGAAGTTGAATAGAAGATATTGCATAATAATATTATGTTAGCATTAAGCAGTGAATACGTTTTACTACAATGCCGCCGAAAAGATGGTCTATAATAAATTTGAAATTTGCGGAAACCAGATAAAATGTAAGTCAATAGATAGAATAGATAGGAGTTTTCGGCACGGTTCTTTTGTGCCAATCGTAAGCGGATAAGGTTTATGTCAACTACGACAACATAGGGATGTGCCGCGACAAAAGTATGACCCTTCCACAACTAGTATTTTTAGTTAGTACAGAATAAATACGTGTGTAAAGAAGTAGGCTACTCTTTAAAATAGTATTTATATCCATGTTGACTCACTATTTGAAGAAATTTTGGAATTTAAAATTGTTTCAGTTCCTGTTCCTATATACCTACAGTCGATTTTTGGTCAGATTGACTTCAAGCAAGACATCAAGCTGTTGGCCAAACCGCGAATCAGTTAACGTAGTATAGGATTTCGAGATACTAGATGGAATGACTATACATGAAAAACAATTGATGGCGGTAGCAGACGTAAGACCAAAGATTGGGTTGAGAAGCATATTATTGGAGACGCCTATGTCCAGAAGTGGACGAATACAGACTGATGATGATGACATTTTTACATTGTACATAGTAAAAATGATAAATTTTTAATAGCCCCAACAGTATTATCCATTAGAAACACACAAATTTGTTGCCCATCATAATCCTACAAATATTATTCATAAACTAACTAAACTAAAAGGTAAGGATAAGGTGATACAAAACATTTTAAAAGTTGACCTTTACAAACTGGCCTCTTCTTCTAGAAGCATGCAATATTTCTGGCAACACAGTTTCTACTGGTCTGAATTTATACAATGATAATAATAGTCAGCTGATAAAGTCTAAGTTATTCAGACTATAATCCAACTGTTTTCGCAGTTTCAACCGATCCGATTTCAAATTTTATAATAGGCAATAGTATTTTACGATATATAATATAATATCATATCATCGGGCATCTCTTTACCAATTTAGGCGATTTGTTAATTTGGCATTGTTTAGTCATTGTGGCATTTGCGTGTTGATCATAATTGTTCTTTGATTTATTTCCGCGTTTTTTGTTCTTTATTAGCTGTAAATTTATTTTTCTATTGTATTGTAAATATAAAACGTAGTTTACCAAGAAGTTTTTCATTTCCACTAGAAACTTTATTTAAGTCTAATATTACATATATTATGAAAACTAAATAATTTGTTAGGTTGGTATTGAACTGACATGTTAACTGCTGTTATTGGTTTGTACTGAGTGCCGACTCCTACGTAGTAATTACATACTCTTTGCTCTGATCGACGACCAGTCTGTTGTACAGCCAGTATCGTACTGACTGGTTTGTACGTGTGTAGAGAATACCCTATTTTAGTGCTCCACTACATCTACGTCATAACCTCCGATTTCAGGGCATCGTCTGTAGAGCGCTTAAGATTTTTTTCCGTCTAGCCCCCTTTCACAACGCGCGATAAGGAACTTCGTTCCAAAACAGTAAGAAGTCACATCGAATTCTGAAGAATCAAAGGTTGAAATATTAAAAAAATTATTATTTCAATTATACTAAACATAAAAAAATATTTTTCACCCCACCAGCTCGGAAAGAGTACTTTTGCTCCTCGATATCAGGGCGCAAAAGTCGTTTTTACCCTCTAGAGGTTAAAGTAAATTTGAATTTAGAACATCGTGTGTACTGAGGTTTTGAATTCAAAACATAATTCAACCTATTTATTTATTTCTACCTCCTTGGTGCCGAATGCATCATACATTTTTTTTAATATGTTAAAAACTCAGACTCGGAACCTCCTTGGTGTACTTAGGTACATTTTTTAATTTGCTTAGCGCGTAAACATTAAAAAATTGCATTTAGTCATTTCCTCGCTGAGGTGGAATGAAAAGTTACGTGTTGCACTCGAGTGCAAGATTTTTCACCTTGTGCTCTTTTGATTCCTTGCTACGCTCAGGATTCTAATTTTGAATCACTTGCTGCGCTCGTGATTCAATTTAGAATCCTTCGCTTACTCGGTCATCAAAATTGAGCACGCGGTTAAAAATCAACTTTGCACTCTTGTATAACAAATAACTATTATTACACGCAATGAATAATAGATTTGCTACCTTCATGTGGACATTGCTATGTTCACTAACACTTTGATTTGTTCTTTTCTTTTAGATTGTAGAACCAAATTAGCAATAATTTGGTTTAAGTAAAATACATTAATTTAGGAATATTGAAATTGTTTTTTTTTACATATAATACAAGTATTTTAAACGAAATCGCGCATAAGCCGCAATAGGTCGCGACTGTTGCAGCTCCCGCCAATAGCATCGTTCACAAGTATGACACAAGTACCAGCCATCGCATTCCTCGATCATACTTAGGGAAAGGGTTGTCCGACACACGTCGGTCGCTTAGAAGCCTTTTAGCGCGCACAACTACTCAAGGCATAGAAGTAATTTCTCGTATTTTTATAATCATCATGAGAAACTCGTTTTAATAACTTTTATATTTATATTATACAATAACCAAACAAGCAGGACATGTGCCAACATGCCTGGCATACAACATCACAGTGACCTATATACAAGGTTACTGGCAATCAGCCTGCATCCTGTATATTTAAGCAAACAACTTTTGTTAAAACTCAATACAATCATATCCAAAAAATACTGTTTGTTGTCCTCTCTAGCACTGTTAAGAAGCAGTTAAATGTTGATTCACTTGAACACATAATTTGTCAACCGTTAAAGAGCGTGCGCGTTCTTGTTACGATACTTTTAGACCGGGCAAATACATTTTTTTAAATTTTGTATGGGACTTTTTTTGTTACGAATTTTAATAAACTGTAGAACAAAATTCATGTATTTATTTTAATTAATATCTGTTAAAATGATGGAGGCTGATTACCAATAACCCTGTATACCTCATACCTCAATTAACGTTTTGTTAAATTATAATTATCCGTAAACTTACATGCAATTTTAAAAAGAATACAAATTCGGCTTATATATTTGCACTAAAATATGTTCCATACACTTAACGCTCAAAGCGTATGCTCAAAATCATACATGACTCATTATAAATCAGTCATTAACTGGGCATCGTCATTCATTCGCTGAACGCTCAAATAAAGCGACGCATTGACGTGTGAACATGCATCGAGCTGAAAATGATCGAACAAACCGTCAGTGAAAAGTTACGTCCAATTAGTGGGAATCGATGACGCGCAAACCTCGCTGGACCATAGATCGAGTGAATTTGACAGCTACTGTCATGGTTAGGTCATGTGACGCTTGCATAGTGCCTTCGGTAGTGGCCAGTAGGTGCAATTTTAAACCACATTTCCAGGTTAGAATTACGTGATCAAGTGACTTTACCTGAAATAGAAAATCATTAAATTGGCGGCTACTGTTGCATATTCCATATTGGTATCTTCGGGAGTCCACGGTATTGTATATCTTGTTAATTTCTAACAAGATGTTTTTAAGTTATTATGAAGGCAACCGCGATGATTATTAATTAATAGTTTTGAAAATTTGAATGAACTACGTAAATGCAGATAATAAGTAACTAAATCAACAGTGATAATGGAAGTTACTGATTAGAGTTGTTTTATAGAAACAGAAAATGAAACATTTCTTTCGAAAAACAAGCTATCTAAAGTAATTATTGACTTGTAAAGTGATCATCATTACTTATAGATAATACTTATCGATGTTACTTTAAAGAAATTGCTGATGTACGGTGCCTTCAGGTTCATGTTTTGCCTAATAGTTTTTGTATAGGTGAATAAAAACTAGATTCTTATAATTCCTAGCTTCATTCAATTTATGTGTTATTCAGTATCAATATTAATGTTCTAGTATTGGCAAAACATTTACCTATCGCATCAAGAGTTAGCGCGTGAATATTGTGGACCTATCTTTGAAAACAACAACACTTGCAACGTATTCTCTGAAATCATATCACGTAAAATACACCTCGGGCATCAAACCAATACACGGCCCAAAATTAGCCATATGCCTACCGCCAATGGAGCGTGAAGTTGGGTCACAACACAACACGCTAAGTATAATATAATTGTAATACTAGTACTTCTGCTATATCTAAAGCGTTTCATATTCATCAAAAACCCATTGAAAATAAATTATTCTAATAAAACCGAGTAAACATTTGATTTAAACCTGCTTCATTGGACTTCAGTTAAATAGCTATTGGTACACATACTCACTCTTCGAATTATTAAATTTTTAAGTTATTGCACATGTCTTGACATGAAATATTGAACTACGGAACATTTGACTAAAGTATTTGAGAATCATAAAAATATGCAATAGTGGCGCCGCTTTGAAATTGCAATAAGTAATGGTACGGGTTCTAAAATGGAACGCTAGCGGAAATAGCACAGATGCAGATTGGCAGCAGATACAACGATGTTATTTTGAACTTGCCCCCGTGGCTTGCACTGCAGGAACGATGCATTTGTAGCTAACACGCACAGCTGATCTAATAGTGAGGTACGAGTATGTGCATTCTGCATCGCTGCCGCTGAATACTGAGTGCTGAATATATATTACGGTAACTATCCATCGCAATGATAGCAATATCTACAAAAAAGACGGCCGAAAAAGGCTGTGGCTTCTTGATCTAAATCGAGAAACAACATGAACTCAGAAAGAAAAAGAACAGAAAGACGGAAAAAGCTGTGGTTATCTATATCGTATAGTTCAGTCTGATAACAATTGAATTCAAATGTGTGTAATGAATTAGTCTGTTTTTATTTTAATATACATAAATTGTAATTTTATCAAGAAACTAATTTTACAAATTAAAATAGGGACACCTCAGGAGTGTCTAAAAAAGCGAAAATACAATACACGCTTATTTACAGACGCTTCAGCGACGATAATAGTAACAGTGTACGAGGGGTCAAACTGAAAGTTCTTAGAAAATCAAAAACTGATTACATTAGCCAGTTATTAGTTTTATTATATCTTTTCAAAATATTGTCCATTCACGTCAATACACCGCTGCATGCGATGAAACCACTGGGAAAAGCACTTTGCCCACTCGTCCTTAGGGGTCTCTTCAATGGCATCGCGATACGCAGCCACCGCTTCTTCAGCATTCATAAACCGCTTTCCTTTAAGTTTTTCTTTAATTTTTGAAAATAAATAAAAATCACAAGGCGCGAGGTCGGGGCTATACGGCGGGTGACCCAGTAATTCAACGTTTGATGTCGCCAAATAGTCGATCGTTCGCTTGGCGGTGTGCGATGAGGCGTTGTCGTGGTGAAGGAGGATCCTACTGCGAGGTCGTTTCTCTCGAACTTTTTCCAAGACAAGTGGCAAACAATTGGTAGTGTACCATTCTGCAGAAACTGTTTTTTGATCCTCTAACACAATTGTTGCGAAATGACCTATCCTTCCAAAGAACGAGGCCACCATTTTTTTCCCCGCACTTTGATCTCTCTTCACTTTAGTTGGCAACTCCTCGAAAGGAAACACCCACTGAGCAGATTGTCTTTTGTTTCAGGATCATAACAGTAAATCCAGCTTTCGTCACCTGTTAGTATGTCGAACACAGCATTTGAGTCACCTCCGTTAAATCTTTCAATCATTTTACGGCACCAATCCACACGATGGAGTTTTGAGCCTCAGTCAAATTATGAGGTATCCACCGGGCGCAAAGCTTCCTGACCGCTAAATGTTCATGTAGGATTTTGTACACTTGACTCATACCGATGCCTAAGCTTGTCCGAATCTGCTGATAGGTCACTCTTTTGTCAGTCTCTATGATACGCCGCACAACACAGATGTTATCTTCAGTCGTCGCCGTAGAAGGCCGTCCCTCACGTAAATCATCAGTGAGATTAGTGCGTTTAAACTCATTAAACCAGTTGTAAACAGTCGCACGAGATGGGGCTTCATCGTGAAAGGCCAATCGTAGTCTATCATAACTTTCTTGTTGACTTAAATGACATCGAAAGTCATAAAAAATCATTGCACGAAAATTTTCTCGTGTTAAATTCATGTTGACGTGACACAGACAATTTTCAATTTGCCGCCAAATCGTAAAACAAATGACAAATGAATGAAGTATATACTCAGTTATATTGGCAAAGAGTTCTATTTTCAAATTATAGAATTATTTTTTTATTATATTGTTTATAAGTGGCCAGTTCTAAGAACTTTCAGTTTGACCCTCGTTTCCCATCTCCAAAAATGATCAATGTCCTTTTAGAGTTGTACACTTAAAAAATGTGTGTGCTTAAGATCGCACGGCAAAAAGAAAAGTTAAATTAACAAATGACGAGCTAATATTAAAAACTATCAAATAATTGTAACGAGTTAAAATAAAAACAATGACATTAAAATTAAATATTGTACATATTATATTATAAGTAAATATTGTACGACAGTGGCAGATGCGGCTGAAAGACTAGTATCCATGGCCAAGAATAAATTAAATAAAAGACAAAGACAGCAGATAGACTGCAGCTGCCTATCTTTCTCGCTATCGCACACTCGGCGGTCCCGAGTTCACCAACAGAAGATTTATTTCATTTACTAGCGTGACCCTAAGTTCAATTCACAGCCCACGAAACATCTGCGCGTGGTGCGTTACAATAAGTTTTCACTTCAAAAATTTTACGACACTAACGAGAGCACGCAACTTCGCTTGAAGCGTAGTAAGTAGTATTTTTAAGCAAAGTTATTACTTGCATTTGTTTCATTTATTCCGATTATTGTGTTTTTATTATGTGTTGGTATACCAAACAAAATTTGCAACGAAGTTATCCAGCACAGAGCCAAAATCTTCACCATAAATCTAATCGTCAGCAACCTAGAAGGCAATCGCCACATCATTAAACCAATTGATCCCTGATACTCACTGTTCACTGAGACTGTAATACAGCCACCCCAGTTACCCCACGCATGAAACACAGCTATCAAATAAAAGGATCTACGAAGCAATGAACGTCACCTTTACTGAAAATTAATTGTCTAACAAAGCTCCAAGACAAATTCCGGACTCAGTGCAGTGCCACGCGAAAACAGGAGTAATGGTGACTTATCAAAGCCCCTTGTTTCGCATTACTTTCCAGGGTACATATTTTTAGGGAGCGCAACCTGACAATGGCCTTGACCTCTTGCAACGTCGTGCTTAGATCATTGTTTTATCCGTAAAATTACGCAATGTAGTGCTACGCATTCAAATACTGTGTTGTTACGATGAGATCGTATGCCTCCAGACGCTCTCAGACACTCGTGCTAAGTTTTGTCTCTCTATCGAATAAACATAAAACATCTTAAGTAATTTCTTGTTATTTGCACGTTGTCCTGAACAAAAGGTATCTACTTAGTAAAAGTGCCACTCTTAATTTCATAATGATCTTGTTTATATTTTTACCATTCACAAATTAATGGTACCTATCAGGACCCGACTCACGATCCGTGCCGGAAAACTTGAAATAAAAGTCCCGAAAGCACTTGCCCTAAAACAAGGGCGCCCCTCTTTCGCAAATGAGAGTAAGCAACTTCTTTGAAATGTTAATTAAGTTACAACATAAGAAAGATTTTCTTAAAACGGAATGTAAAGAGAGATTAAACGATTTTCTCATTAATGTACGATTTTTTTAATTATAATTTCTCGATGTGTGATTTCGACGAAATGGGTTAGAATTTCAGCTAATTCTAACAACCCATTTCGTCGTTTATTAGCGTTGGTTAAAGTTTTGGTTACCTACATGTATTATGTACGTATCTATATTTTAATACGAGTGCGTGTAATATTATTTATTCTAAACTTACTAATAATATCTTGTAAATTTTAACTATACAGTGAAATTTTAACTATACAAAGAAGCAAACATTTGGAGTCATTAAATTAAGCTCCGAGGTAGGTTCTCTTTATTAAGTTTATTTTTTGTAGATACATTGAGTATCAACAGGTACCTGTTGATAGTAGTATTATTGCTTACGTCATGTATATTTATATAAAATAGCTAGTCATTTTCGAGAAAATATGTTTCCAGAGAATTTAAAACACATAGAGAAAAATCATCTTATATATCTGGATGACGAACGCAATGCAGTGTCAGGTAATGATTTAGACTATTCGTGTTACAATAGGTGCGTGGCACTGGACCGTTATGGTATGTGGTATACATAATTACATAAGTAGCATGTTTCACTATTAACAGTATTTTAAACAATTCCTGGAGACTGCACTGTACTCGTCTTACCTATAATAAGTGTATTAAAACTCTTTTCTTGGTATCCTTAATAATGCGTTATTAAGGATCCAAAATAACGTATTTTTTTCTTGAAACTCAGAATAGCAGAAACATTTCCAATAACATTCTTATATTACATTCTATTAAGTTAAATCAGCTTATGAGAGAAAAATACCGGCACCATGTTCGTTACATACGGAACAAAGGAAAATTCTAGCAATAAAGACAATGTCAATAATTACATAGCTACTACAGGCATTTCTAGAAACGATGCCAATTCTAACAGTAGCGCAACTTTACACAAAATTCATCCAAATAAGATAATGTATTCAACACGTAAATGTGTAGGACAAAATTTTACTTAAGCTCAATTGTATCTACTTGTATTCATTAGCCATCCTAAACATCCAATCTTAAATACTTCGTAAACTTTGTACCACCATATTTTACGTTTACAGTGATTTCCTTAAAAGGTGAAAGCAATGTTGAACGTTTCTCAAGTTTGTTTGTCTCAATTTTGTTTAAGTGGTATAAAATTTTTAAATAACAAGCACAAAATTAAAAATTTTGATTAACCCCGGACTACCTCGGAATTGTTATCTATACAACATTCTACTACTCAAGTCCTTTCATTTGATACCCATATTAAGGGAGTTTTGAAAAAAGAAATGTATTTCGCCATTTTGTGGGAGCGACCATCTTGGATTTGAAATTCGTCGTAGTGCAAAGTATTCTACTAGTTAAGACCTTTCGTTTGACACCCATATTGTAGTAGTAGTGAAAAAATATTATTCGCCATTTCGTGGTGGCGGCCATCTTGGATTTGAAATTTGTTATAGCGTATAGTATTCTACTAGTTAAGCCCTTTCATTTGATACCCACATTGAGGAAGGTTGTGAAGAAATATTTTGTCCGCCATTTTGTGGAAGCGGCCATCTTGAATCGATATTAACCAAACATAGCTAAGAACATCCGCACGGATATTAACCTTCAAATAAAAAAACTGCATCGAAATCGGCTTATTTTTTGTTTTTGAGCTCTACGGTGCCACAGACAAACACACACACAGACAGACAGACAGACAGACAGACAGATAGACAGACAGAAAAACAAACAGACAGACAGACAGACAGACAGACAGACATCGACGTCAAACTTGTAACACCCCTTTTTTGGTCGGGGGTTAAAAATAGACTGCGTTACTCTTTATAAGATCTGCCATTGAATATGGCATCAAAATCGGTCACGCCATTTCAGCACTTAGCGGAACAAACACACAGACATAAATTTAAAAAAAAAAAACATACTTCAATTTGATTTAAATATGTGGATGTGAATGAATAAATATGTCCATTAAAAAATTAACTAATTTCTAATTGCTCACATGACTCACACACATTGAACATAGCTTTTGGATATCGCGTTAAAGTGACATAAATATTAGGATCGCTAACAGAAACTTCATTTCAAAAAAATATGATGACCAAATCCACATACAAATATGATTAAACTAGCAACTGCCCGTGACTTCGTTTACAAGGTATTTGTAAAATAACTATTTGAGGATTCAAGAAACTTCACAAGTCAGTGAGATAAAATGATCCTATGTGCTATATAACTTGATTGAACAACAAATATCCAAAATTCCACATTTATAATATTACTTGTCTAATGATACAAATGTAAGTATTCTGTTTAAATAATTGTACTTACCCGGAAATCTTAACCAGAAAAGTTTTCTTACTGTACTTTATCTTTACTGTAAGAATCTTCAAGGTTCTACTTTTAGTCCCATTTGTGGTTTTTGTACAAAAGATGCGCCAACAACGAGTTTGGAGCAACAGTAGCTTCTAATTGTTTATTTTTTCTTTCTTATGATAAAACGACAAGGAACGGATGTTGGCGATTCCTGATTTTAAATTAAAGTCAGACTTGTTGTATTCTTCTCGTATTCTCGCTATTTTATTGAATTTAAAGAAAACGAAAAAGACATTTGACTTACTGGTGTATATACCTACATTTAACATCAGAATAATTCATTAAAGTAGCTTGATTGATACATTGTCATGGTGACTAGTGAAAAGATTACGCAGAAAAGTGATTTAAACGACTATTGTATAAAAATATTTTTTAACTGAATATTTTGTCTCAAAATTCAGCTTGTTATTTTTTTTAAACGTATGATCCCACTTCCTGATAGGGATGGACTGGTTATGTCGGACTCGTCAAAATGGTACATTTACCAACTAAAACCTTGCCCATTTACGGCGGGACCGCGGAAATGCTTTCGCATCTTTCCGCGGCCCACTTACATTGCAGCAGCATCCTCATACCCACGCCAAGCAAGCCAAAAACCAGATTGTCGTAAGCTGGTAGTCAAAAGCCTGGCGAGTGGCCTCTCCACGAGCCCTGTAAAGGACGTCCAACTCAAACGTCCTTCTGGAAAGACTTAGAACTGTAATAAGGTGGAACATCAGGTACGTAACGTTCCCAGTCTTTTCAGTATTGTTTTGAACGCGCTACTTTATAAACAAGGAACGTGCATAAATGTACCTGCGACGGTCGGAATTAGCGATTAACCAACTTAAACTCACGGAAGTAAGATGTGAACTAATGCACCATGAAGACATTCCTGAGGCACGCACCCGAAACTTACAACGAGTATCTCTACATAGTTTCTATATCAAGTTTACAGATTACTAAAGATAAATATATCTTACCACGAGTAATATCATATAGGCGAAAGTGTACGGTTGGACGTTGCACTGCCAGGCAAAAATTACTTACTGAAAAAGCCTGTATCAATTTGGTACGCATAGAGAATAGTGTAGACTAACAGATAAAAATAGATATATACAGACAGATAGGCTACTTTTTATCCCGGGAAAATAACGTGATCGGAAACTACGCGATTTAAACTGCGAGATATTACAACCTCTAAATATTATACGAGTATTTTCTTTTCTTTGTAGAATTCTTTTTGACCTCTACTTCGCTATTTGTGATAGGCGACAATATAACATTATTAAATATCATTTAAGTATATAAACGTCGCGTCGTAACAAAATTTCTGAGACTGCAACCAACGATTAGTAAGTTAAGAAAGCGCTTAATGGCTGTGAAACTTCAAAATTAAGCTTGAACAAAGTTTGAGTAAGTTCTGCTCACTATTATAAACTCACTACAAACACGCTTTGATAAACCATTTCCCATCAAATTAGTTCCTATCAACAATTACAACCGCATCAATCCGACGCCATTTCTACTTCAAACAGTTGGAATTAAGATAAATATCAGCATGATGATCTTCGCCACTAATTAAAACTTTGAACAGTGTGGGGGTTGCCCCCCATCAGAGTCGTAGTAAGGACAAGACGTAAAGGGGAAACGAACGATAATAGTAATAAACAAATAAATATTGCTGGACATTTCACAAACAGCGCCATCTAGCCCCAACGTAAGCTTGTATAATGGCAGCCAGATAGCTGATATACTACTTATTTACTGATGGAGATGTGTGTAATTTCGCACACTAACATATAGTTTATACAGATAAGGAGTTCAGAATGTTAAGTAATGTTTTTATTTTCATTTATTTTTTATTACTAATGTACATAAGAATACATAAAATCATTACAAGCACGAACATGTGTTTGAGACACATCCATAAATACTCGTTTGTTGACTAGATATAGACAGATAATCGCCCAAAATTATGCATAGACTAACTTTTGCCGCGTGAAAATAACGGGAGAGGAAACTACGCTAAGCCGCAAACCAGTACTATATCTTCTTCTTCGTCGTTATCACTCTTGACAGAGTGGTCGTGGTCATCACTTTAGGTGTTAGTGGCAAGCTTCACAACACGCCGCCACTCCTCTCTGATGGCCGCCTTTCTCGTGCATTCGTGTACTGATGACGAACCAGTCACCACCGCTTTTATCTGGTCAGTCCACCTCATAGGCGATCTCCCTCGTGGTCTGGTACCCTCAACCATTCCCTGGACCACAAGTCGCTCAATAGCTACCTCGCCTCGGCGGCACACATGCCCAAAAAAGGTGAGGATACGACATTGCACCAAGGATGACAAACGCTGCTTGATGCCGAGTTCTCGAAGTATAGACTCATTGGTACGGAACTCAGTCCATGAGACTCGAGCATTTTCCTCCAGCACCACATCTCTAGGGCGTCTATCTTCTTCTTCTCCGTTTCACGCAGGGTCCACGTTTCTGCGGCGTACAGAAATATGGGGAATATAAGTGCCCCAACTAGCCGGATTTTTGTGGCTCTATATATGTTGCGATTCCTCCATATTTTCCTCAACCTGTCCATCGCAGACCTAGAAATTGCCATACGCCTCTTGACCTCGTCGATACATCCACCGTTGTTACTTATCAAGGCCCCAGATAAATGTATGATTGTACAACATCACAATTGGCAATTTGTGTAGTTTCTGGAGCATTGTTATCCATGCGGTCGACAATCATTACCTTTGTTTTATTCCGGTTTATTCTAAGCCCAAAACTCTAAACTAACGCGCTCCATCCTGCCCAGAAGTTCCCCCATGTGCTGTGTACTGGTGGCGAACAAAGTGGTATCGTCTGCATATCGCAAGTTGGAGATCCTCATACCACCGATCGAGATGCCATCTGTCCAATCCTCAAGTGTAATTCTCATTATGAGTTCTGTGTACACATTGAATAGAAGTGGAGAAATTATACACCCTGACGGACTCCAGCGCTGGGATGGAAGTGATCGGATTGAACGTCATCTGCGCGAACTGAGGCTGTGCCATTCTCATACAGACTTCGCAGGAGGTGTACCAGATGTTTTGGAACACCCATTGCCGTCAGCGTTTCCCAGAGCTTGGGCCACTTGACAGAGTCGAACGCCTTAGAGAAGTCCACAAAGCATATGTAGGCGGGCTTGTTGAATTCTCTGGCTTTCTCTACAATTTGTCGAACTGTCAAAATTTGCTCTCGGGTTCCCTTCCTTTAACAAAACCAGCCTGCTCAGGAGCAATTTCTTTGTTTAAGTAGGACTTTAGACGCTCGTTGAGTATGTGCAGTAAAATCTTGCTTGCGTGAGAGATAAGAGCAATAAGTCGGTAATTGCTACACGTCTTGGTGGATCCCTTCTTGTGCAAGGGGACAAAAACAGTGTGAGCCCATTCTTTCGGCCATTGCCCAGTGAGCCATATCTTATTGCATATGGTGTGGAAGATTTGGACACCATGTTCGCCCGATGCTTTGATCGTTTCGATCGGTATGGCATCTACCCCTGTGGCTTTGCCGTTCTTCAGGTGTTTGATGGCGGCTCGTATTTCATCTTTCAGAATATCGGGTTCAAGGTCTCCATTTTCGGGTTTCGTAGCGACGTAGCACTCTGATTGTGGGTCTTGAAAGAGGGACTGTCAGTATAGTCTCCAGGTTTCAGCTATAGCCTCTATGTTCGTCACTGTCTCTCCACTAGAGTTTTCGATGGCCCAGGTCTTGCAACTTAGGCTTTTTGTGATGGCGCGAATTTTTTGATGTAGATCCCTAGATTCATGCTTATTAGCGTGGACTTCCACTTCTGCACAAATGTCCCGAAGTTGGTTGTTCTGGTCCCGCCTACAAGCTTCTTGAATTCTAGCGGACTTTTCGTTGAGGGATCTTATATCAGCTCCAGATGCCTTCATGTTTCGTCTTTCCTCCACCAGACTCAACGTTGCATAGCTCATCCAATGCTGCCGTTTCCGTCTCCGCGTGTTTACAGTAGACTCTTTGACTGCACTTATCATAACGTTTTTAGCCCGATCCCATAATTGATCTGGAGTCTCCGAGTTGAAGTCAACGTTTGTCCATGGTATTGCTTGGTCTAGTGCACTTAAAAACTTCGCATTGTCAGTTACCTCAATCTTTCGTCGTTTTTCGAGTTTCCTAACTGCTCTTAACTTTAATTGCAATTTTGATATCAGCAATTGATGATCTGACCCGCAGTCTGCTCCCGGTAGAGTATGAGCATTCTTGATAGATGTCTTCCACCGTGATCGAATCAGGACATAATCAATTTGATTGCGGTGTTTGCCGTCTGGCGTTATCCATGTATATAGCCTGCGTCGGTGATGTTCAAAGAATGTGTTAGATATCACTAAGCCGTTATCAGATGCGAACTGAATGAGCCGGTCCCCTCGCACGTTGCGTTGTCCCAAGCCAAATTTACCTGCACATTGACTCAGCTGATAGGCATCTGCCCCCACTTTCGCGTTGAGATCACCTAAGATGATCAAGAGTTCTCTATTGGCGATCCTTTCGATGGTATTTTCCAGTACCGTGTAAAAGCTCTCAACCTCATCATCACGTGCTGCACTAGTCGGTGCATAAACCTGGATCAGATTAAAATTTACAGGTGTTGCTTTAAGCTTTATCCTTATTATCCTGTCGTTGACCGGTTCATACTCCATTACACTATTCCTTAGATTTTTTGGAATAAGGAAGGCAACTCCATTTCTGCTGTTATCGTCGTTTCCAGAGAAGTATATGGCATGAGTTTCTGTGAGAAAATAGCCGTTGCCCTTCCAGTGAGTTTCACTAATGCCGCAGATATTAATGCCACACCTCGTTAACTCCTTCTCTAGAATCTTTAGCTTGCCGGGTTGAAGTAGACCGCGAACATTCCATGTCCCTATCCTTTGGATATGTCGCATCTTCATGGGGTTTCCAGTAGCATGTTTTCCATACGTTGCCTGGTCTCCTACAGCCGTACGGCCGGTAGCCAATTTCCACCGTCTGCCCCGGAAGCAATACGGCGCCGGTTGCTAAGCGGATCGCATGGCCTCTTCTGTATATTTGATTGTACCTTCATGATGACTTTCTTGGGAATTTGTTATGCAGTGGTTTCCCCTTGCCTTCTGCATTTAAGCCTTTTAGGGGTGATTTAAATCCCAAGGCCGTTTTAGCCTCTACAACCAGTTGCCCAGTCAGGTGAATGGTTATCCCGCCATTTGCTCGGTCGCCAGAGCCTCGTTTGTTGTCTAGCAGGGAGCACCACGGGACAGTAATACGCCGCCCCGCCGCTATCTGGCGCGTGCAGGTGAGGTTGACATTAGGGTCGGATAAGATCTTAGTTCCGTTCTCCCCTTACTCCCTTCAGTACTATATAGAACATTATAAATAATACACTTCTCCGTATGCAAACAGCAAAGTTTATTGTCTAAAGAGGTACACTGGCGCAAAGTCGCAAATTTATCGGTTTTATTTCAGAGAGTGTGTTGTTGATCGATGTGATCTATTATCACCATGTCTTTTTTTCTATTGGACTGCTCGTAGTTTCAAAAAGTGACATCGTTTCAGTATTGATTTTCCAATGACTCAAACAAAGAAGCTTGCCTCCACTTTCGTGAAACTTTTGGGGTTGGCTCGCTCCATGACGAACCGCATCATCGCTTGACATCAGACGAGATACCGGTCAAGCACAAACTTGTTATTGATCAAAACAACAGATTAGAAAACATGCATGGGTTCTTAATCGTCACATCATACCTACTACATATGCTGTAGTTAATAAATAACGATGCTTAGAGATACACGCGAACTTTTGCGATGCTAAGCTAAATTATCTTTAAGTAAGATTATGTAAGCTGCCGTAGTGCTTTCAAGGGGACTCCGATCCATGGATTGATTTCCACTTTAAACTACCGATCTCGATTGATTTTTACTAAAATAACTACTGCACTACCATAGCAGAAACCACTGGGCAAGCAATAATCTGAGATAAAGTGAGACCATTCAATTCGCTAACTTCAAAAATAATTCGAATTCCTAAGTATATTGATTCACATCATAAGTTAAAAATTATAATTTCTATTATTGATTTGTTATTTAAATATGGACTAATTATTTTTATTTGGATAATGAGGTCGACTACAATGCTAATCACATTTATTATTTAGTTAAAAATAGCAAATAATGATTGAGTATAATCAGTCAAACATCAAATATAATTTTCCAAAAGAGTCATATTTCTACCCCAAAACCTTTCCTAGCTCCGTCCGTGCCCTAACACCCTTAGCAAATTGTGACGTTTAATTGTACACCCCTTGGATCGTTTACATTTATTACCCCGAAAAAGTAACGCGCGCCTCCGATGAATATTACATAGAACGGAGACAATGAATTCATTGCTAAATTTAATGTCGTGGATCTCGGTATAAAGCTCGTTTTTAATTTGAATTGTGATATTAAATGTCTAAAATAAACATGAAATTTACGTTATAGTCGCAAATTTAAAACGTCTTTCAATTTAGATTCTAAAAAAATATCATAATTTCACGTTTTGCGTTTGACGTATTTTTTTACGTCATTATCATCATCACCATTCAAAGCCTTCTCTAACATAGTGATCGTTTAACCATAGTCCTATGTAGTCCACAGTCCTGTAAAGTCTTCATTATTAAATAGTTGTATGGCACTATGCTGTTATGGGCAAGCGTTATGCTTGTTATCAGGCACTTGTTTCTATTCGTTTACCTGTCATATATATCAAATTTCTCGACTCTCGAGTACCCATGTTGCAGCTGGCTAGCCGACCAACATTCTGGCTACCTCGGCCTCAGCTAGAATTTTGTTGTTGTATAATACAGCTTTAGAAAAGTATATATTTCATAAATATATAATTTTAGCAACATTTTTCTGATGCAATAATTGAAACTCGAATCGGAAAAAAATCTGCTAATATGTAGCGTAGTAGTGCGTAAAGTATTAAAATAACTTTATCAATACAAGACTTTCTCTTACTTACTAAACCATAATTTTAAATCTATCCTACCTTTTAAGGAACGCTTTTGTTTTGAAATTTACATTCGTAAAGTCATTCGAACTCCTCATATTGCTTTGAGTTCATGGAAAACTAAGAGCAGATATGCATTGGTCATTGACGCTTTCTTTAACGGTGAAGGAAAACATCGTGAGAAGTCTGACACGTTCCAAGAAAGTTTTCTATCAAGGACATGTGACATCAGCCAATTCACACTAAGCCAGCAAAGTGGATTATGGCCGTACCTCTCTTCTTGTCAAATAAGACTCAGAGTCCCAGCTGTGGAAACATTAATTCTGCTTAATTTAAAATTTTGCTTTGTTTTATCAGTTATCTGGCCGCCATAGTACAAACTTAGCTTAGTTTGGGGTCAGATGGTTTTGTGTTTGAATCGTCCACCAATAGGTGTTTAGTTTATATATTTGTAACTTCTCACAATAAATGCGTATTTACAAATACACAGCAACGTTCAGTTAGCCAGTGTTCCATTCATCTTTTTTGAAATTTTGATGCACAATATATTGCAGTAGACGTTGGCAATTTTATTCCAATATCGTTCTTCGTGTAGCGTTGGCCGGTCTTTTTACGTCACTGCAAGGGTACAGCTTCAGCGCTTCTTGTTTTATCTGTTTCGTTTCGCTTTTACGTCCCCATCACGGCTGCCCTGAATTTCGTCTTTGAAATAAAAAAATATCTGCTTGCAGAAACGTTTGTTTGGATTTTATAACTGACATCTGTGTAATGGAAAGGTTGTTTGATAACTATTCGTTATATTTTCATTGTCGAAATGCTAATATTGATTGTAAAACTTATCTTTTCAGTGGCTACTATGCATTAATGAGCCGAGGGTACCAAATATCGATATGTTAAATGTATAATTATTTTAAATAATTATACGGTTGTTCACTACACTAGTATAATTAATTACGGGATATATACCATGATTTTACGGTGGAGTGAGTCCCGATATTTCAATGCAGATGATATACCATGTTCACGGGTAAGCATGCTACATGAAACACCATCGAAAAATTGGGGCTTGCTTCACCACATAATCATGTCAAATATTTATATCTCTCAATATATAATACTAGAGTCAAATTAAAGTCGACTTTTGTACACAGACCGTACCAACTTAAAGTACTGTCATAAAAACCGTAGTTATAATAATTTCATTTCTAGTCAAAGAGATCGTCTCAAGTAGAGCCAAAGGTAATCTCAAGAGTAAAAACAGGCTCTTGGCAAACAACGGCAGAAGGTTTAATCTCTATGAGGTACAAATCGCTCGTTATGTAAATTGAATCTCTTGCAAATTTGAATCGCTTTCATAAGCCAATTCCCTCTGAACAAAAACAATAGGATACTCTTTTAGATATTATCTGAAGGGGAATTTATCGCGACTCATTAATTATTTAACAGCCGACGTGATGTTTTAATTACACAATAGGTTTGTTTCGCATTGTACGTGAGCCTATTGTATTTTTGAACGTTTTTAAGTATGTGATAATGTTATAGATAGTAGATTTTTTATACATAGGTTACTAAGAAAATTACGAGTACTATCTAGTACATGATGTAAATATGAAATGAAAGTTTTATTTACGATGTAACTATTTTCTTATCTGAGCTATTTTCTAGAATATTTCAATAAATTCTTGTAAGTCATAAGAGCTTATTAATAATAAAATACTCATCAAATAACAGGCTCGATAATTTAAATATATATGTAGAACTATTGATTTTGAAAAAGCTTTTTTCCCTCATGTGAAATTCTAAATTCAAAGAAATTCCCTATTGTACAATTTGGATTGTTCAAATACCTGCCGATAAGGTATTTTGATAATTCTGATGTTCTTGGTGTAAGTAGTGAGTCTGGTATGTGGTGTTTTTATTGTTTAGTTTTAAAGAGTATGCCCCTTGCAAATAAAAGAAATTATTAAAATATATTTTATTGAGTCAAATGTCTAAGTTATAACATCGTAATTTTACTATAAGTTACCAGTTAGACAATACTGTGCCTTATTACCGTAATTCGATTTTAAGAGCAATTAAAAAATAAACTATCTTTCATACTATTGAGCTAGTAATATAATTTTCTTTGATAAAACCTTTTGTTTTAGAAATCTGTGGATAAAACAAAAACCGACTTCGATATAAAATTATACTCAGTCGACTGAATTTCATAATTTTTGTAAAACCTGCGATGACGTTGGACGGATGAAGATTTTTTGTTGATATTTCAAAATTAACTACCTACTACTGATTTCTGTAATAAATTCAATATATGGAATAATTTCTGAATAATTACATACCAAATAAAACGAAAACAATATCAAAATGGATGCGCAATTGATGGAGCTATCGCGTAACGTACATACAAAAGAAAATATACAACCGAAGTGAGAAAATCCTCCTGTTTTGATGTTAGTTAATAAGCAATGTTCCAAATTTGAAATTTGCCTAGTTATTTGTTTCACAATGTTTATGTACTTATCTGTTGTGTTATATGTTCTATGTTTATATCTTATTTATGTACTGTTTCAAAGCCTGTTAGTTTTAAGTTCAGATCTGTTGGCCTAATATTATTTACTTATTATCTCTAATTTGATAATATTATTATCAAACCACTGTATTTAAACAAATGTCGTTTCTAGGCCCACATAGTTTGGAATGTAATACAGTTCTGCACAGTATTACTCTTATGTTATAGTTTGTGATTATTACATTCTGTTTTGTGTGCTCATTGAATGAATAAATAAATAAATAAATGTGCCACTGTGCCAAAGATAATATTTGTGTCAGTGACGTGCCCGATTTAATGCCTCTATTTTCTAATAAAAAGTAATACAAATGTATGTGTCAAGCTTTTTGCCTTCATTAATTTGTTTTCTTAGACTAGTTTTTGTTCTGAGAAGTTTACACGCGTGCTCATTAGCCAATATTGAAAAAACTACGACATTTTCCAAGAAAATTAAAACAAGATTCATTATTTCTGTCATAACAGTATCTTAATAAAAAACTTGAGAACAGAACTCTAAAAACATTGTTCATTTCACAGAATGAAAAATCTAAATTTATCTTTTCGATATTTTATTTTGATAAATTAGCCAATCGTTTATTTCTAATTTCAACGTCTCATTCAATTTAATCCTGATTTTTAGCAGTTTCTGGCTCATCTGCGTTCATTAGCGGTGGCTATTATAATAATATCTTTTTGGCTAACATTAATCCCAACTGCTACCACTGCTTCGGTCCAGTATTTTCCTTGCCAGAATCTTTGTTCCGACAAGACATTTTTCTTGTCTTGTCTTTTTGATGGTGCAATTTGTTTTGGTTTTAACAGAGACACGAATTTGTTTATGTCTCACACGTTTTTGAAACTTAATTTGACTGTTATCTTAAAAATACTGTTACTACAAAATTTTATTAAGTTTTTAAGATTTTGCATTCACAATTACCTATTTGGTATTGAGTCAATCTTTTTAGCTTTCCATGGATTCACCGTGCGGGTGCCGGATCCAACGTGTGGGTGAGAGAAATCTCGAGTAGATCCCGAGTCTTGTGACACGGGTGTAGGTTTAAGCGGCCCCAACGTACATCAACACTCACCTTCAATACTCGTTTTTCTCTCCCTGCCCAGCCAAATTTGATATGAGCCTACTGTCTAGTGCAGCTTTAGATGCTCATTCTAGTATTTATAGAACTTACTGCACTTCTGGTCAAGCCAAGGTCTTTCAGCAGGTTATAGAGAGATTTTGCTGGTAAGTGTGAAAATAAACATGTACTTTTGCAAACAAACGTAGTAAGCTTATTAACATTAAAATCAAACTATTTAAAATTAAACATAAAATTTTCTAATTACAACTCATAAGCATCAATAACTCAGATGTATGTGCTACAAAAGTCACTACTCAAACTTACACATAATATGACTAAGTTTGATCCCCACAGAGCTTAAAGTTTTCAAGAGGAAAAACGTCACGGGGAAACTCTTCACATTCCTTTAAATAAAGGTATCTGCCAAAGCGACCCAAAACCTGTCAAATTACACACGCTATGAATTTTTGGCTAAAAATTATTGACTTTGTAAGAAGAAATATGGAGTCACACACTAGTGACTGTTTTATTGCAAATATTTTTCAATCTTCGTGGTCTATTTTTCGATTATGTCGAATCGGTAATTAAAGTTTCAGTATTTCTTATGTTAAACTAATTTAAAGTGAAGCATTGAACATAAGTCACGTTTTGTAAATGATAGTCAAAGAGCAGCTTAAATTGTTAAGATATATTGATATACACATACATGTAGAATATGTAATAAAAATAAAAAACACCGAGTGTAAACAAAATTAAATTTCATTTCTCTTCAATTATCTTTCTTTTAAGAATCACTGCTACATTTTAAACACTGTCAGCGTGTGTCATCATGCTATGTGTAGATTTACCAGACGTATTCTGGCAGATTCGTACGTTTTCAATCTAAACGAGGCAACTGTCGCAAATTGGGACCATTCATCGTTGAAAAGAAGATCAAATGCATTTACTGCGGAAAATTTCACGACGTTTCAGCGCAATTGCTCAGTTCTATGGAACAATGTTGTTACTGTAATATTTGCTTTGTGGGGAGCATTTTGAGAGCGATTCTTCAACCTGTTATTTTAAAGAGCTTATTTCTGTAGTGAATACTCCAAACTGTTTCAGTCCCTTCGAAACTTGCTATTTCACAGTTGCCGTTTATGTATGTCATAATCATCATCACATTCCTAAATGGCAATCGGAAATGTAGAGAAAACATTCAAGAAAACCCGACTCGGAGCACTCCAACTCCACCTAGTTTTGTTCCCCTACCTACCCCTAAAGTGCTTCTGGCGGGAACCCATCCGGAATCAAATCTCAGTGATGTCGTTTTTTTCGAAAAAACATTCTTTTATGCATACCCTAATCCGATATTGAAATTACATATATGTACAAATAGGTATATACAATATTATTTTCCTAAATAGCTTCGGAATCGTAAACTTTTCCTAGCAGTTGTATACAATACCTGCACTTCATACATTTCCGGAATTATATATATACATAATACCCGTTTTTAAATACCATTTTTGTGAATATCACCGAGTAAAGATCGCAGTCCAGTGCTAGGTAGTTATTTGGACTGTTTAAGTTCAAGAAGCTGGAATTGTGCTGTATTTAGTCGGGACTAGGTCTGTAGATACTGTTGCCTCGTGAACTGAAGATGAATGCATTTCAACCACAATATGACAAACTGTTGGTAGTGTAATATTAACGAGTAGCAGTGCAAGAAAGAATAAAATGCACCGTCGAGTTGCAACGCCAGGGCAGACGCGGTGTCAAGCACAGAAAATTATATCCATTCACCCGGGGACGGCGAGGATTATGGGAAATGAGGTCGCGTCTTCAGAGTTTGACTTACTGACGAGAATTTTACTTGACTACACATTATGAATAAAAATACATTTATTAAACTAAAACTTTTTCTTTGAATAATAAACTAGTAATGTAGTAAGTGTAATCCGTAGTGGTAATCTAAGCAGAGTCCGCCCAGAATGAAAATATTGCACCGTTGCACACCAAACAGTAATATGCAAATGTTACTTTGTTCCAATTGGAAAGGCAAAGTTCCAGAGAAGTTACAGGATAAAGAGATAAATTAACATATAAGTATCTCTGAGTGACAAGCGCAGTGCAATGTTAAGCTATCATTCAATATTAAATGAATGCTTCCAATCAGGCGCATGTTTTGCTCATCTCGTCACTCGTAAAACGATACTTCCATCAATTTATTAACATCCTCAAAGCTTAAACTCACTGAACCTTAAAACTCAAGTGAATTCACACCATGGCTGGCTCTACTGCTGTAACTGTAATCGCATTTGTTACTAAGTATAGTTTTACTATCTAGTGATTCTAGCAAGTCACAGTAGACCTGTGTTATTTGAAAACTAAACTACATTATGACTAATATGTCAGTGTAAATAATAAATTTATGCTCAAAACAATAGAAAAAATCTACAAAATTTTGGCTGATTTTGTAATAGACATGTCTAATATGAAATATGTCATAGAATTGCTACTCATAGACGAACATTCGGTTAATTGAAATAATAAATATCCGAGTTTTTAGATAACTAAGTATTAAAATTGTGGTTGCTTAATTTAAATCCATGAATTCTTATCTAACGTTAGTAGAAGTTTTTAATTTGTTCCAAACACAAATAGAAAATAAGTAAATAGATCAAGACAAGATATAGATCATAGACAAGAGCGACAAGACAAGAACGATCAGAGCCGTGCTTTCGGTGTGAAGCGTTTGTTCTAACTCTATACGTAGAATAATATGTAACAAACTCTTTGTTTCCAAACCACAAAGCTTGTTTTAACGAAACGCAACTCTCTAACGTGGAAGCGGAAGGCATGAAATGCAGACAGTGCGAAAATGCTATTTCAGCTGGACAGCGTCATAATTTGTCTAATACAAATCGACAATATTTTTCATAGTTTTTCACGTAACCAAGCGCTGACAGATTAATGTGCAGCAGAAATTGACGCTTGGTTTTATTTTTATAGCAATTTGCGATGAAATATTCTCACATTGTCCTAGTATTTTCGCGTATTCGCTTTTTAAAGTCATAACCGCAGTAATTCAACGATCAATCATATACAGATACTACAATTAATTAATTGAGAAGTATTTTTTTGTATATTTTTAGATTACTTACGAGTATAATACTTGTGTTTTCTAAAAGGGAAGTCTATGTTAAAAATAAAATTAGTAATCAATTTGACACCAGGCCCTAATCATTATGATGTCTATTAGCGGATTAGGGCCCTACTACTATTATTTTTGGCATATCTGTTATTTTATTGTTGTATCTATATTTAGGGCAGATAAATCAAAATATTATAGAGGTCGTAATCTTTTTCGCACTTTGATTCGCGTTAATGTCTTCCTTCGGCCCTCAACGTTTTCAAAAGTAATAAAAATGAAATTTACATTTGAGGCAAAACAATAAATTGGTAACTTACTGATATTATATTCGTTTATTTTTAAAAATAGAAGAGAAAGCCAAATTACGTAAGATTTAGAAACTGAGGAGTTTCTTTAAAAAATTAACGCGCATTAAAAGTGAAATCGGGTGTTTCGAAAAGTATATCCACGGCCGAGTCTGAAGTAGGAAGAGCTTGGATAATGTCCTCTGGCACTAATTAAAACTTTGGAAACAACGGGAAAAAGGCTTGAGAAATATGGCGTTTGGCGGATAGTAATGGCGTAGCTCTTCTTAATTCACTTTTTTATGGTACAAGATATCAATCGACAATGTAACTCTGAAATAGTCTTTAGTTTAAAATATTTATTTTATTGTATTTTGTTTTATGTTGTTATTTTATACCTGCATAATCCTTTTGGAGAGCGAAATAGTTGATAGAATCCTACATTAAAAAATATTTGTATAAGTGTATTCTATATTAATACATTTTTTATTCATAATAAAAAGAGCTGATATAAATAATTATTTATTAATTAGTTACATATTAGGTATTGAAGAGAGAGGGGCTTTTATTTTTTTTTCTAAATTCTTGCGGAACCCTTATCTAGACATCACGGAACCCTAGGATTCCGCGGAACACACTCAGGGTATCGCTGGCGTAAAGAAAAAAACACACAGTAAAAAAACAAACATTGTGTATTACAAATACAAGTCAGTGTAGTCTCGCCAGAGTTATACAGTCCTTAGTTAATACTCGTACTAAAATGATTGATTTTCACTAACAAAATTTTGTTTATTAGTTACACAGTAATACTACTATTATATAAATACTAGTCTACTCTAATCTTTTTACAACACATAAATTCAGTCTAAAATGCTAATAACATGGCAAATTACATTTTTATTAACAACTCTCTCAATGTGGGTATCGAATGAAAAAGCTTTACCAGTATAATACTTAATAAACATTACCTTGAAAGGGAATCACTAAAATTAACCAACAAAAGGAAAACTAAAAATTTGATAATTATCACATTGTCGTAATCAAAACAATCATTACGTCTGGCGTACTCAACATTTTAAATTCTTGTAATTTTTTTATTTAAAATATTAACTCCACGGACTTCAAGGTCCTTGCCTTTTTATATTAGACGCCTATCTTTTTATACACAATGCTTGTTACATTTGTCAGGTAAGAACAATACAATTCTTGTCTAGAAATTTATCCCGGCCCAGAGCCCCATATCATCGTTTAACATCAGGCGAAATGGCGGTCAAGTATAAGTAAAAAAAAAATATCGCCCCCATCGCCGCTTTAAGATATTTAATTGTAATAATATTTACAGTTTTATTCTTGTTAACTTTATTTATAACTAGCCGTGTCCCGCGGTTACCGCGTATTACCCGTACCCCTTATTTTCCCGAGATAACAAGAACAAAATAAAATAAAATATTAACTCCCGACTACCTTAGATTCGGAACGTGTGTAGTAGTCCAACCCTTTCATTTGATACCCATATTGACGGAGTAGTGAAAAATTTGTAATTCGCCATTTTGTGTTGGAGGCCATCTTGGATTTGAAATTTGTCAGTGTTTAGTATTTTACTAGTCAAGCCCTTTTATTTGATCATCTTGAGGAAAGTTGTGAAAATATTTTTATTCGTCATTTTGTGGAGGCCGCCATCTTGAATCAATCCATCCCCCATCTTGAACCACCGCAAGGAAACTAGCTTTCAAATAAAAAACCGCATTGATGTCGGTTTGACTTCAACAGTGCCCGAGACACACATACAGAGATCGACGTCAAACTACTAACACTCTTCTTTTTGGTCGGGGCCTATGTGTTCTTCCAAAACTGTTCCGAATTTCAGCCCGATCCGTTCATACGTTATGACTTGATTGAGCAACAAACATCTAAACATTGACATTTATAATTTTATAATAGTCATTGTTATGGGAATCGGCTGCGGATAGAAATTTCCTTTCCATGATGAAAATTTCACCAAAAGGGTCAAGCAAAAAGTTAACAACAAAAATAAAGTTAGCAAAAGTCAAGGAATCGTTATTATAAAGTCAATTAATTGAAAAAATATATATCTCGATACTAAATTAGTGCTCAATGCATCAATGCAGTGAGCATTGATAAATTATGTTTATCACGTTTAATAATTTGCCACGCCATTGTATGAACTTCTATTCACGATAATAATGTAATAATGCCAAATATACTAAAAATATATGGTTTTAATAATTATAATAATACCAAAGAAGTTAATATTGCGGTCGCAAAGGATACTTTGGATGAGAAGGTTAGAGGTTGGAGCGAGATTGATGTGCCCGCAAAGAAAAGGTACAAAATGACTGGCCTCTTTCAATCAGAAGCCAAACTAACAAATTAACGGTATCTCGACTTGCTCATTTATTTTTTCTCCATTGCAAAGGGAAGTGGCGTATTAATTAATGGCCTCATCAATCATTGCCTTCTCTCAGACCCGCCGTCATTTACATTGTTACAAGTAGACGGGTGCGGAAAAAAACGAGCTTAGTTACCGTCGAGAAATTTCTAGATCGGTGCGATAGTGTGTGATTGGAATACCTACTTTAGTTTATAAACAGAACACATTCGCAAACATACATATTTACATACCGAGACAAAATATAGGCTAGTGGTAGATCAGATGGTCTACCATCTAACTAAACTGTCGTAGCTTTGATAACGCGCTCTCTTTTCTTTTTGCTCTCTTTCTTGAAATTATAGAGACACCAAAGGCAAAACCGATTTAATTAGGCGGTAGAAGGACGGTACATTAGTCTGTCTGAACATCTGACATCCCAAACATGAAATGTTTCGTTAGCACCATCGATATAATTAAAGAAACGAAGATGAGGTATGCCATAATCTAAAGACAACATAACGTGGCGAAAATTTGTTTGAAAAATTTGAAAATTGAATTGTCAGCGAACGTACACAATTGTCAGCGAACGTACATAACTCCTTGTTGCGACTGAGACTAAATCAGGAGACGTCACCTGATTTTGCATCGCCATAGTAGAAGCGCGTTTGCCGCTTCTGCGTTTTTAAGAGTTCGATGGTTAGCACGAACTCCATCACAAACTTTGTTTAATTTTTTCAAATGCAGATAATCCACAGGCATTTGTTTTCTTACCACTGATTTATCAGTGAAAAAATCCTCGTGACAAAACAAATGACATTTCAAATCTACTCGTAACTCTGACGTACTCGTAAGATCTGTACTGTCTAAACTTTTGCTGTCTTCATGTATAATTGTATTTTTTTCAAATTGTTTGTATCATCTAGAAATTTACATCTGCAATGACTATCATATTGAAAAGGCAAAGCAATGATGACGTTACTATGAAACTGCAAAACTAGTTCACTTAATCTGCAGCTCCAGACTTTTATTTATATTTTGCGTAAAAAAAATTCGCGTTATCTTTGTTTTTAAGTTGGGGATTTTTTGTTATTATTTTATCCTGTTTAAATTACTTTTTAACCATAGTAAGTTTTTTTAATTTTTTTTTTACAATACAACACCTGTTATCGTTCCGCTTTCCTTGATTTTTCTGAACATTTGTAGTACTGAAGAAAAACAATTGTAGATGGCGTTAGCGAAGGACGATGCAAATCCTACATCGCGGTGGCGTAATTTTCTCATACTCGGTAAGACATTTCATAGACGGTTTTGAACGTTACTCTGGCTTCCATTCAACGCGTACAAATTTTTCGCCTTTTACTAAAGATTTCCCTGGAAGGGTGCACTCAAATGAGTCTAAGAACAGTTTTTGATTACTCTACTTCGGTGGGGTTTGATATTGGTAAAAAAAGGATAGAGCTCTTGAAAATAATGATTATGTCATTATTTTCAAGTCAATAATACATATGACACGGTAATTCCTGTACCATGGATATGTGGTGAAGCGATTCCCGGTATTACGGTGCAGTTTCTGGCCATCCACGGGTCGCGGAAACCACGACAAACATCTATTAGTTCCAACAAATACTAATTATACACAATATTAAAATTTTGAAAAAACTTTTAAAATGGAATGGAAAATGAATAAAATAATTAAAAATCCCCAAAATGTATAACAAAAAATCTAGCACAAATTACCTAATTAACGCAAAACTTGAAAAAAAAAACAGTAATATCCGTCCGGGCCACCATTAAATGAACTAGTTTTACAGTTCCATAGTATCGTGAATAACTGGAGAGTTTTAGGTCAATACTCAATATCAATTACTCATTTACAACTCAAGAACAACAATAAATGGGCAGACCGTGCCCCCTACAGTAGGAACTTTAGAAGATGATGATACTTATTTTTAGTTACGATGCAATTTATGAAAGTGATGACAGCCTCCGACAGATATTACTGTTTTTCGTGCGTTAATTAGCGAGAGGATAAAGCGCGAGGTATATCGCGCTACATTTTATCGTTCTTTAAATTAGGGATTTTTAATTGTTTAACTGTCGTGGGCTTTTAGCATTTTTTTTTTTCCTTTTTAACTTTTTAGGGAGCATGTATATTTTTTTAGAACATACTGTTGTGGTTCTACTTACCTGTAGAATTCTATCGAGGTTCCTTATTGTATAGTAGCTACAACAATATAAAATATTTTAATGCATGGCCCCCTAGTGACCTAATATCGTATCACCAATCTAAGAATCTCTACCAAACTAATACAAACCTATCACTGAAAAACTGCCTCAAATCGGACTTTTAGTTTTACTTTTAGTTATGGAGAAAAATGACAATATTGATTTGCACTAACAATGTTTACTAATACACGTTTTTTATCGAAACGTGTCAGAAAGAGTACAACTAATTTGCATGATCCATATGATACCATATATTCTATCGGACTACTCGTTCGTCTACAAGGTGACACCGTTTTATGGTTGGTGTTCCTAAGACTCTAACGAAGAAATATATATATATATATATTTAATATTGGTGGACAATTCACACACAACACCATCTGACCCCAAACTAAGCAAAGCTTGTACTATGGCGGCCAGATAGCTGATATAATACATATATAGTTTTAAAACACATACTTATTATAAATAGAAACACCCAGACACAGTGGAATATGACTCCAATTTTGTAAAAAAAACATCTAAACTGTGCAATGCGGTGCCTGAGTGAGTACACCCTGATATAATCTGGATGCCTGCAAGTCTGGTGCAAATCGATTTCTTCTCAATAACCACGCTTTATTGTAGTCGTCATTGTCGTTTAGCATCGGGCGTGATGATAGTCTAGTGCAAAGCATTTGTACAGGTGTTGAATATATGTCCTTACGTGTAATCGTGAAAATAGTAGCTTTCATTTATACCCAATTTTAAGTATGTCAAAATGAAACAGTGGTTACGTAAACCTTTCTCACTTCAGCATTGCCTCGATGCAAGAAGACTTAAATACATAATTACCATGATAATTAATTGATTTGATTGTAAAATAAACTGCCCCAAACAATTTGATCACACGTAAATATAAATGTAGGAAAAGATTGGCTCGCTGCAGTCCATGTGGGTCCATCATTAGATAACTTCCTGCGTCTAATTGCAAGTCTGGCGAGTGTACCGGAAGTCCTAAGATTGCCTTCAAACAGTGAACGTTTTCCCTTCTAGCTTGAAACACATTTTCTGTCAAAGGCCGTGTGGTGCCACTCACGCTTTTTGTACGACAGTTCAAATCGGTTGTATTAAAATAGCGTAGTACAACTATTTCGCCGATACATTTGTGTGATGGCGTGAACTCTCGTTATTGGAAGGCTGAGGTGAAGATTGTATCTCTATTTTCATTTCGATGCGAAAATCGTGCTCGTGTTTATGGTAACACTAAATTGATAGCGGATTTGCATGGTTTGTTTTATTTTTAACCCCCGCCCAAAAAAAGGGGTGTTATAAGTTTGACGTCGATGTCTGTCTGTCTGTGTGTCTATCTGTGTGTGTGTCTGTCTGTGGCACCGTAGAGCTTAAACCGATGAGTCGATTTCGATGCAGTTTTTGGTATTTGAAGGTTAATTACCGTGCAGATGTTCTTAACTATGTTTGGTAAATATTGATTCAAGATGACCGCCTCCACAAAATGGCGGACAAAATATTTCTTCACAGTTTACCTCAATATGGGTATCAAATGAAAGGGCTTGACTAGTAAAATACTATGCACTATGGCAAATTTTAAATCCAAGATGGCGCTATCACGAAATGGCGAATCAAATTTCTTTTTTACAACTCCCTCAGTCCCTCACTATGGGTATCAAAAGCAAGGGCTTGACTAGTAGAATGTTGTACAAATTACAAATCCCAGATAGTCGGGGGTTACTCAAAACTTTTAGTTTTGTTCTTGTCTTCTTTATTCTTCTTTTGGTGTAACGATTCAAAGATGCGCTTTTAAAAAAGAGCAATGCAGAACAGATAAGTACTCCACAGTACAAAACTGCGATCCAAAGCTGTTCTAACTTTGTGTACAAAACTCGCATAAGTTTGAGTTATCTTTGAAATAGCAATGTGGTATTATCGATCAATAGATTAATTATGAGAGCCATTGTATGCGAGGCAATGATTTGACCTCGTTATGTTCAAATGGCTACATCGCACTGTGCTATTACAGGATAGTATATTGCTTACGATCAGGCGCATGTTTTGCCTGGATTTTCGCGTAATATATGAACATAATTTAGCAGCTATTATTAAGCTTTGAACTTGAACCTTTACAAACTCATCCAAACACTGATACTAAGTCTAATATTATAATAGGTACTAAGCATAAACGTTTTATGCTCAACTTTATATCTAGGTACCTAATTTGAAGCCTAAACTAAAAATACCGCTTAAAATGAAATACGTCGCTTCGTAAATTTGTAAATTTTTGGTCTTATCACACAATTGTGAAAAAGTACGCTCACGCCATTGGGCTACCACGACTTGAAAAGCAATGAACAAAATTATGTACTATATTATAATTTGTTACAGAATTATTCATCCTGCATTATACCTCTATAATACTATTTCTTTCGATGACACAACGAGTTTCCTTTGTGGTGACGCTAAATGACGTATTCGCAATAAAAGATTTACAGCTTCCCAGATTTGCCGCAGTACGCGAAAAAGCTAAATTATTCGATTTCCGTTTATAAAGAACGTAAAACAGTTCGCGTACCAGCTCTGTTTATTGTAGTCCACAGCTGGTCATCAAACATTTATTGTTGGAAAAAGTATTAAATCAAATAAATAAATAAAAATTGGTGGACATTACACACACAACACCAACACAAGAAAAAGTTATGATGTTTGTGAAAGTGTGTACAATACATATTAGGTACATACTAAATATCCGTGGGTACATACTATTTATTCAAATTGCTCGCTTATTTTGTCTTTGCTGTTACCATAGCACAAAAAATTACGACCTTCTTTGTAAATATCAATTAAAGAGGTATTTTTATTAAAGTAAGAACTGATCTGAGCATAGAATAGAAAAGTATTTATTCTATTTACTTTGTAACTGTTAGGTAGGCTCCGCAGTTTCACCCATAGGGTTTATTATTATTATTTTATTATTATATCATTTTTTTCAGTAATTTATTGGGATACCAATATTTTATTTTACTTTCTGGTTTACCTATACTTTTATTTCGTTATGGCGTCGTATCATGTTCAGAAAGACAAAAATGTTCACATTTGTTGTGTTGATATAATAAGCGTTATAAATAAGTAAGAATTATATAGGAAATACAAACCAATATTTAACTAAAAAAAGCTTGAAAATTATATACACAAAGATAAAGTAATAGAATGCAAACATTAATCTCATTAAAACATTTATCAATTTAGTGTTGGCGATTGTTGAAAATGAACTCTCTGTCAATGTTTGAGAAGATATTTTTGGAGCTGATCTATTAAATTATCCCATTGTTTGATTATTATATTTCGGGGGTTCGGATCTTAATATAATTTCAGTAATGTATTTTTTCTTCCTTTATGTTCTAACTTGAAATTAAATCTGGCGTAACAACTAATTAGTTTTCTGTTTTAGCTGAATTATACAATTCAAAGGATCAAGTTAATTTATTTAAATCAATTTAATTGGTAAATAAATTATGTCAAATCAAATTAATCTGGGCAAACCAACTCGAGCATTGACAGGTTAGTGGCAAATAGATAGCAAGAGAAGCGTCGGGCGCCCTAGATGAAACTGGCACGAGATAAGTGAAATCCATGAAAAAGCCTATGATTGATAGTAGTAGTAAGCGATAATAGGCTGAAAATGATAATGAAGTTAGAATAATTTTAAAATATAACGAAACGACATTGTAGTAGATTTTCTATCTCCAAATTACGCCTTTAGTATGCATACATGTTAATATACCTCAGCAATGGCTTATTTCTTTGTGTTTGACCCGCAAAAGATGATTTATTTTATTTAGATGGATTAACTACGGCGTTGTTGTTACACAAAGATGTAGTAGTTAGAATGTGCCACTGTACGATATGAATTAACTAACGGCTTAAAAATATCGATCTAAAAAAATAGCTAAAATTGTTTTTCATATTCTAATTGTAGAGAAAGCATATAAAAGCTTTTATAAAATCAGTTTTAATGGAAAAGTTTAACACATTAATGAATCATTAATTGACGTACGTGTGTTGTACTTATGTAATGTTACCTACATTATAGCTGATATAATATCTAAACACAAGCATCTACCTAGTTAATTGCACAAAAATAGAATTAATTTGTTATTTGGTAGAACTTAGCCAGTCTCGGATCTCGAAAGAGATTGCAGTCCTAACCAAATTAGGTACGTCAATTTGGCGCGTTTCGTTTTACACGTTTCAGACATTAGACGCTTAATTTATTCAATAGAAAGAGTTCTATAATTGAACGTTTGCATGTTCAATAACTAAAAAATCGCCGGCTTTAAAAAATAAATGTGGCGCGAGATAATTAACGTAACTTTTATTTAAAAAATTGGCAGTCATAGGAACTCCCGGTAGAAGTGAAAACTTATAACTCAGAATTTTATAGCATACTTTGGAGATGGCACGGGTGAAACCGGAGGGCGTGGCCATGAACATGGCCATCTAGAAATGTTGACGCATTATATGCAATGGGATATGCTGACGCATTTCTAGATGGCCAATGACCATGGTTCCGAGTTTACCCGAAGATTTCTTATCATTCCCGAGCGTGACACTAGAATTCAATTCACAGCCCACGAAAAATGTTTTTGGTCCGCCAAAAGAAGTTTTAATTTCAAAAAAATATAATATCCATCGGGGATGCCATCACTTTTGTAAATTTCATCATAAGTAAAATAAGTATCATCACCAACTTCTAAAGGTCCAGCTGTAGGGGAACGGCCTGTCCATTAGGCGTGTCAGTATAGCTTTGCCTAGTTTGTGGTCAGATGGTGTTGTGTGTGAATTGTCTACCAATATTTATTTATTTTATTTTTATAGCACTAAAAATCTCTAATTATTCACATTACTATCAAACTAGTTTATTTAATGGTACCCCCGGATGAATATTAATGGTAAAAAAACAAAATAAAAGGTTTTGAATACATTTTTACTTTATCAAATGACCACTGAAAAAAAAACTGAAAGTTTGAAAAACAAAAGTCTACACCTGTTTTAGCGTTTGAACAGATTCTTAATATTAAATTAATCTGTACAAAATTTATTTTCAATTCCTAATGTTTCAATTTGCTCCAATCCTGTTACAATAAAATTAGCCGCAATTTCCAATCACGGGGTAAGTTGTAACACTCGTCAACTTAATTTCAAGCAGTTTACAAAAAAAATTGTTACAAGTCTGTTAAAAAAATATTAGAAATCGGTAATAGAATAGTTGTTAATTGGAATAGTCCGTGTAGTGTAGATTGTATTCATAATAATACCAAACAAGTAAACTTTCATAGGTTAGAAACGACACGACACATTATTACGCCGCTCCCCTACGTTTCACAGGATTCAATTAAATTATTTTTGAATTGAAAATAATGACATAATCATTATTTTCAAGAGCTCTATCCTTTGTAAACCAATATAAAACCCCGCCGAAGCAGGGTATTCAAAAACTGTCTTGAGACTCATTTGAGTGCTCCCCTCCACGGAAATCTTTAGTAAAAGGCGAAAGATTTATTCGTGCTGAAGGGAAACCAGAGTAACTAATACGACCGTCTATGAAATGGTCTACCGAGTGTGAGAGAATGTCGCCACCGCGATGTAGGATTCGCCGGGTCATGCGCTAACGCCATCTACAATTTATCTTTGGAACTACAAATATTTTGGTACGCAAAATTAAAGAGCCACGATAGGTAGCTAAAAAGTAATCGAAAAAGGATAAAATAATAAGTAAAAAATCCCCAACTTAAAATAAATGTAGGGCGAGATAATTAACGTAAAACTTAATAAAAACAATAATAATATGCGTCCGGAGCTGCCATTAGTTTTGCAGTTTCATAGTAACCTGTGAGTAGAGTCGTGGGTTCGATTCCCTTCCAGTGCAAATATTTGTGTGATGAACTCAAATATTTGTACTGTGTTTCTATGTATAATAAGTATGTATTTACAATTGTATACGTATTATATCAGCTATCTAGCCGCCAAGTAGTACAAGCTTTGCTTAGTTTGGGATCAGATGGTGTGGTGTGTGAATTGTCCACCAATATTTATTTATTTAGTATTGTTCTGCTTACATTTCGAGTCCTATAAAGTTTAAGGTTTTAACATCAACAATATGGCTGAATATCTTAGGTTAGGTTAGGAAAAACAGGAAACTTGAAAACATATGAACAACCTGTAATGAGTGATTTTAGTTTCTAAGAAGTTTATTTGACGCAGAATTTTATTGAATTAAATTTAATTTAATTATACCTATATAAGATGTAGATATTATATTATACATAAAATATCACTTAATCTAACGATGCAACGAGACCCACGATCTACAACAATAGATAAATTGATGAAAAATTCCAACTTCAACATAATGAATACGCAGATTCAGGACTATCTATTGACAGCATGGGAAACGAACATCGAGGCCGCAATATCTCGCTCCCAGCGTTGATCAGTTCAACTGTTTCGTTCTGTGAACAGGTTATGTTCCTGAAGCAAACAGTTGAGCGTGAACGAGAGATCTCGTCTGATTTCTTGGTGTAGCAACGTCAGTCTGGAGATTTTCCACGCCCTCCTCGGTCCATAAAAAGGGACTTTGTGCAACGAATTTAGTAGTCCGCAGCTCGACAACTATTAACCCGTGAGAACGAGCGAGCGGTGTCTTCGCGCGTTACTCAAGGAAAGTAAGGGTGGAAAATTACCAATTATACCCATATCAATGGGACGACAAGCACCGCCTTGGCCGCGGTAGAGTGCAAAAGTGTTCATAGTCACTACTCTACTACTACTGCTACTCTTCAGACCAACGTTGCTGCACCGGGAAATCAGACGAGATCTATCGTTCCCGCTCGACTGTTTGCTTCAGGAACATAACCAGTTCACAGAACGTGAAAGCCGGGCGAAGCCGGGGCGGACATCTAGTAATCAATAAAAGAATAAGAATATCAATTTTCTATACAATGTGTAAACTGGTAAATTAGTCTGTAGTGTCAAATAAGTGGTTCGTATTCTATTGTGGTTCAACAGTGCAAAACTCTTAAAGGGTATCTTAAAAGAAAATTTAAAGTTTTCTTTGTCTATGAAAAACAAAGAACACCTAGCAAAGTGAGTGTTCTTCCCCCACTCGTAATGAAGTCTGTCCTCCGCCATTCTTTTATTTCAATAACTCAGAATTGTTAACAAAGTTTGAGTGTTATTACGCCGACTGAAAATAAAACGGAACAGTCTACGTTTATCGTTATTTCGTAGTTGTACTGGGAATAAAGATGGAATGTTTGAATTAATTGTATTGCAGTTGAACTTCGCGCATTTGAGTTTGTTTGAGTTTACTTCGGTAGGCAGTAGAGACCACTCAAGGCCAACTGTCATAAGTTCATTTACGAACAATGAATTTACGGTTTCTGCCAGTACTACTATAATTAAATTTTGCAGAAACTGAAACAAAAAAAAAACAAAGTCATAGGATTACGTACGTAAGAAGAGTATATTTTATCTGATGATACGACTAATTCATTTATTTTAATTTACCTACCATTTGATAATTAACAGTTATATAATATAACATTTTAACTTTAATACCAGTCTCGTCTTGTCTTGTATTTTCACTCACTTTTACAAACAAAACCAAATTACAAGAAACTACACTAAATTCCTAACCACTTATACCAAGCCCCTCTGAATTATTTATGGGCCAACGAAAGCCTAAAAAATATTAAAATGTTCAAGGCCACTGCCAATCAAAGCATACTCAGAAATACGAGTACAAAATATTTTGTTTAATAGGCATTTATATCTGAAAATAAATTGCAATGATAAAACGCATATATCTTACTAAATAGGTACATATTAAGATCGGTAACATTCCCATAACATGTTACCGCACGCACCCAGTTTAGGCGCGGTAACTCAAATAAAAGCAGAATCACGTACCACTGAGTGTTATCACGTCTAAGGCTCATCAGTGGCCGCACGTGACGACTTTAGCACAAACAGATTTCACAACAACACCACAGCCTCCAGACCTCTAACGATTTAAGGCAGTCATCAACAAAAAAGAAAACGAAAAAGACGCTGCGCGGTTCTTCGTATTCTGGTCACGCTAATAAATACGCAAAAGAGCGGCCTGAGCTGCAAAGTTTTCTTTCTAACTTAATTACACCATTAGACATCGCGTGACGTACACTCGCACTCTCAGTAATATCATTTCGCCAAAGGTATCATGTTTTTTAATGTTTTTGATTAAATCTCTCACTCCCCTAAAACGCGTTAGGTGTAATACTGTCATGTCACAATAGATTACCCTTTTATTCGTTGTTAGGTGCCTACAAATGTGCGTGTAAATAAGTTGATAACATCACCCTCCGACGAGCTGTCTCTGTTGATATTACACAGTAGGCCCTCCACTAATCGATGTTTTGTAGCTACGACTCTGATGTAGATGACAAATGTTATTATTCGGTACAAGTGTTTGTTTCGAGGCCTTTGCTGTAATTATTAAGCCTTTGTAAAGGGCAGGGTTAATTTTCTAAGGATTGATGGAAATACCACGCTACACACAACTAATCTATACTGTAAATTTGAATAGTCACATGAGATCAGTTTGTTTTGTAACAGTCTGTAAAAGTCTGTCGTCCTCCTTTTAGCGAACTGTTTTATAAAATATGCGTTTCCTTTTTTTTTGTACAGTATTAAACTTTTAAAAGTATCTTGTACCTATTAAAGTGTCCGTGCATTATGTTATAACTATTTAGAAAACAATACACATAATACTATTTATTTGTAACAACGTAATAATTATGCTTGACAAGTAACATCAAGCCAATTTTCAACTGCTGCTACCTCATAGGTATGCTTTAATTTTTACTCATGTTACCTACTCCAAGGTTTTTTTTTGTATAGAGTGGACCTAGGGCAGGACCGATTTTTGGGCAAGCGTGAAAGACGCTGGGTACAAGATACAAAGTCCAGTATTATTGTAACAATTGTGCGAGCTTAAGCTTTATGGGAAACAAGAGAAATTGATGATTCAATATTAACTTACGAACACATTACTTTCGTACTAAAAAAAAACTGAAAACCCCTTTCTAAAAAATATAATATTACAAAAAATGCTTACTCTGGTAATGCGATCTGGTAATCAAAATGCTATCATAAAGTCCACTTTTGGATAATAATATCTTTTCCAATAATATTACAAGTCCGTTGTTCTTTTTAAAATTATCTATCTAAATATAGATGTATAGCATATAATTTATTTACAAAACAAATATTATGATTTATTGACAGCAAGATTTTGAAACCAATTCCCATAATTTCTTTTGAGACCGGAGACATTTTACATTAAAAATATTAAGATCAACTTTTCTTCTCAGTCCGCTATCCACTTTTAAGTTTTCTTCAATTAGACGTAATTACGAAAATGAGAAATGGTAAAAGTTTATTTCCTTACCGCCATCGAGTTGTGACCAAAAAATTTTAATGAACTCCGAAATGAGTGCTTTTTATGCCATGAAATAATAATTTTCCGTTACACAGTTACTGTCTTTAAAAGAACATTTTTCTCTAATAAGTATGGCATTAATTTTTCATTATTAAGAAATGAGTATTTCATTTTTAGCTTTTCGAAAATTTGGGTGTTTTATTTGTGTGTCGTATTGTTTTTATTAATTGTATTTTATATAGAAACCACTTCATAGAAAATGCTTGCTGAAGTAAGATAAGTTGGTTAGCAAAATGTTTTACGGTGTCAAGATCACTCAAACTCACCAGAACAATTTAAGTCTAGGCATTTCACTGCACTCGTGGCAGGATATATGACTTTATTTAATTATTTTCTACTAACAATACTTTTGGTAAATAAAAATATAATTTATATTAAAATTATCATCTTTATACTTCAACAAGGTTTGTCTAGGAAAAACAGTTCTCAAGATGTTTAGAAAGTAAACACTAAATACCCAAACACTATGATATTTTTGAATTCTTCCGTACCAATAATCTCAATCAATACAATAATTATGAAATGATTTCCTGATACCTATCAGTTTTAGTAGAAAATATTTCTAAAAGCATATCACAAAAGTAAAGTAATTTATACAAGAAAACTTGATGGCTGACCATGTATGTACCTACCACTACAAAAACACAAAATTTAAATACGATTTCAAACATACACATACTGACAATCCGATAGTTACTAAACTACTCTTATCAAAAACGTATGAATTGAAACAAAATTGGTTACTACCAAGCTGTATTCAGTTGTTTGTATTAACTAATATTTATTTATTTCTCACACAACACTATCTAGCCTCAAACTAACCAAAACTTGTACAATGTGAACCGGTCAGCTGATACAATACTTCTAAAATTCTAAATCCATATTTATGATTCATAGTAACAGCCAGACTTATGTTGAACAAATATCGGGATTCATCACACAAATGTTTGTTTGTACACAACTATAGATGGGAATCGAACCCACGACGTACAGCTGCTACAGCTTACTTCCAACTGAGCCGTAATGCCAGTCAATACTATAAATATATATTTTTGTAATAACTTTTGTTTTTATAAACATATTTTGAACCAATTGAGTCCATACTAATACGAGTACCTACTGTATCTTGATACCCATAGGTATATACAATGATATCAAATTCAAAAAATCAAATTAAATTTAAATAAAAACTAAGCATAATCAGTGAATGTAATGTCAATCAACAGGGACTCGGCGCCTTATTTATAGAGAATCAACACGAGGAGAGATCCAATGCCATAGCTCTCACTTGGCCAAGTGCGTATAAGATGGATAACACATGTACGCAATAGATATTATCTTTCTTGGAATACACCGGTTCCTTAACCACGTCTTCCTTCAGCGTTAAAACTCTTGGTAATTACAAACTGTATGGGTAGGATCTTTTCAGAGACCATCTAGGGACCCGATTGCTTTAAACGTGCTCTTAAGGTAAAGGTTCGCGCGGAGACGGCGATTGGAGACCGCGACAGGCACTTGACATTACAGAATACAATGTAAATGTATTAGCAATGGGTGGGAATCGATCGCGCGAACCTCGACTTCGCAGGCAGAGTACTACCCACTAAGCCATGAGGCCAGTCAGTTTTAAAAATGTTGAAGTTACTCAAATATCGATTTGAAATGTTCACTTCAGGTATACGATACGTTAAAAATTCAGATTTTGAATTCGACAAAAAAATATTAGTACATTTTTTTTACTATAAGACACAATACCTTTCAGTTTTGCTTACTAATAATTCGATACGGATACAAAGGATACAGATATTCATCATTTCTTTTCAGTTAACTTTTAAAAGCTCAAAACTCTGCAATAAAGCTTCACACGAAAAAGTAGTAGTCTAGTATAACGAAATTTACAACCTCATATTTTTTTGGTTGACCGCTTGGCGTGAAATGCGGGGACATTATTATATACTACAAAAAAAAACTGTACTTGAGAAAATAATCAAGCGTGTAGGTGGGATTTAAACCTATGACTTAATTCACAATTAACTTCGAACGGTGTAGTTACCATGGCTTTTTTGATTAAACTTTTTTTATTGATGTTTCACCGCACGAAAAGTAAACTTTATAAATTTTCGGAATTCGTCGACAACTTGATTTTAAACGATTAAATTATGAAACCACTCTAAAATTAGATTTTCGTCTCAAGCATTTGATTTGGCTTCCTGTTGTCCAACTTCGACTAATTTTACTTGTTTGAAACAATTTTGTTAACAATTAATTAAATCAAAATTTTTGATTAACTTTCTGGTTTTAATTACTTTTGGTGACACTAGGTACATTTGTTAAACTCCTTATGTCTACTTAATGGACACATTTAAAACAAGTAATGTAACGTTTTTAATTTTTAAGTTTGAGTATGACATGACTTTTATGAACTTAATAGACCATACATTTTTTTAAATTATTATTATAGGTTTACAAACATGACTGCCATCTCGCATCTCGATGCCAAACAGTCAAGATAAAAACGTAACTGTGAAATCATCAAAGTAGAGTAAAATTTCCTCGTTTGAGTCTTGGAACGTCAACCATGAAATGGTATCGCTTTTACGAGCTACGAGTAGTCCGATAGTAAAAAGGGTAATTACATCATGTAGATCAGTCCAAATACTGTCTTCACTACTTCAATTTATGATTCTAATATTCGATGGATTATGAATCAATTAATATTTTATGATTCTTAAAATATTCATAATTGAATTAACACTTAATTTAAGGAAAAAATGTGGTTTTAAGTCGAAAACACATGTAAAATTGCTTCGAAAAAACGGGTCGCAATACAGGCAAGCTGCGCGCGACCACATTAATAATTTATCAGCCGCATGACGGCTGTTTGCTAATAAAGCGCGGATTCGCTTGGAAATATTAATAAAAGCAGCTTGCAACCGGAACCGGGCTGTCGAGGCGGCAGCCCGGCCCGTGACAAATGACCAGTTGCAACTTTCATGCAGTTACCATATGCAATTGCAAATCGCGGCATTGATAACACTACCTAGATATCTAGAGCGTGAACGTGAGCTATTTATTGAAACTAAATATTTTAGATTACGCAAAATAACCAATCTAAGTCGATATGGTGGCTTTTTATTTGTCATTAGCACTATGAACTAGTTTTCCCAAAGGGAATTAATGAATAAACCTTCTAGATAGTCTACATTTCACCACAAGTGACGCCAATGTTTAATTTTGTTAAATGAATATCACATGTTTTGGCAAAATTGAGAAATTTCTTTGACAGCTCTTTTTAACCCCCGACCAAAAAAAGGGGTGTTATAAATTTGACGTCGATGTCTGTCTGTCTGTCTGTCTATCTGTCTGTCTGGCTGTCTGTCTGTCTGTCTGTCTGTCTGTCTGTCTGTCTGTCTGTGTGTCTGTCTGTGGCACCGTAGAGCTCAAACGGATGGGCCGATTTCAATGCGGTTTTTTTTTATTTGAAAGTTAATATTCGTGCGGATGTTTTTAGCTATGTTTGGTTCATATCGATTCAAGATGGTCGCCACCACAAAATGGCAGACAAAATATTTCTTCACAACCTACCTCGATATGGGCATCAAACGAAGGGGTTTGACTAGTAGAATACATTGCACTATGACAAATTTCAAATCCAAGATGGCCGCTTCCACAAAATGGCGAAATACATTTCATTTTTCACAGCTCCCTTAATGTGGGTATCAAATGAAAGGGCTTGACTAGTAGAATATTGTACAGATAACAAATCTGAGGTAGTCGGGGGGTTAATCAAAATTTTAAATTTTGTTCTAAAGATGTATCTTGAAAACGCCTCACTGTAGCTTCACAGCTTCCTTAAGGTGACGGTTCGCGCCGCGACCCCGATAAGAGACCGAGGCCGGAGAGCGCGACCGGAGACCGCGACAGGACCGAAACAAGAGACCGACACACGTGTCGCGAGACACATAACGCGGTCGTGGCGCAAACTTATAGCTTTGTAGGAGACAAAGCTATAATGTCAAGTGTCTCCGGTCGCGGTCTCCTGTCGCGGTCTCCTGTCTCCGGTCACGGTCTTGTGTCGCGGTCGCGGCGCAAACTGCGAAGTAAACTGCGAAACTACAGTGCGGCGTTGTCAAGATGTAAAAAGAGCTGTCTCAGCGTGAACCTGCACCTTTACGTTGCGGCAACACTGAGGCGTGGCGTCAATATATTTATAAATAAAATAATCGTCGATTTTTAAATATAGTGAAATTTGCATGAATTTTATGAATCATATTTTGTATAATTTGATATGTATGACAAAAATAAAGTACAGCCAGTATCTTTCAATAGAACTTGATGTACATAAATTGAAACAGTCGAGCATCTGGTTATTCTTCGCAACTTTAGGAGAAAATGCAGCTTTTTCAGACGAGATAAAAATTTAATTTAAATTTTAAAAATAGATATCGTCTTATTTCAACGTTTTTCTAATAGATCTTAAGTTCTGTCAATGTCAACGGTACTGATTGACGCGTTAACAAATTACATTCGTGCTACTGATATTTGTGTGTAGTAGGAATCTTCCCGAAAGTCTGAGAAAATAAGTAATTATATATCTGCCCAAGATTAGAATACTGATGTTTATTGTATTTAATCATTAGTGATTAGTGTTTGAAACCTATAGAATATAAATATTATTATTTTTATACTTTTTTGTCAACTTCTGCCATTCGTTAATTTAAAAGCATAAAACTGCACTGAAGTGTAGGTGATTTGTTTTCATATTCCATGTTTTAACCACGATTAAAATATTCTGTAGGTACTTGATCCACTAAACGTCAAAGTTATGAAATAATCACGTTTAATTTATGATTTTTAATTAAAATGTAAAAGAGTAATTAGGTACTTTCGATGATAATGCAGTGCTAAAAACTCTTATTCACTCTAAAAACGCTTAGCCACCCAGTACTCGACAGTAAGTTTTTTTTCTTATGAAATTTCTCATTATTTAGCTGTAATGTAATTCATGCAATCGGCAATCGTGAATGTTAATACTCGGTGTAGCGCATAGCATTCTAATTAGACAATTCAATTCTTGCCTGAAAAATTTAATGTTACAGAATAAACGTTTAAATGTGACCCTCATCAATTAACCGTACCTTAGGCTATAATTATCACTGTGCTACGGTTTTGTTCTCGTTTTCAATTGGGTAATAGACATGACCTTTTGTTTCTAAAAGCAATATACATAGTTTTTTTATTGTGTTCTATTTGACTAAGTAAATAATTTCTAGCAAATCGTGTCTCTTTAATGCAAATGAAGTTTAGTATAATAATAAATACTTAGTCTTCGTTTTCTTTAAAAGTAGTGTCCTATGAAACTTTTATATTTATTCACTTTTACTTGAAAAAATGTTTATTGTGGCAATAACGAAAGACAAATAAAAACACACGATATGGTACATGTTTGTTATAAGAAGAAAATACAAAAAACAAATACATATTGTGTTAGTGTGCACTGAACCCTACACTAGGGTTACCTGTGTTGTGGGATCCAGGCTTCTCCTAACTTTATATAGTCCGGTCGGATTTTCTGTAAAAACGTGTCTTTTTAGTTTTTTTAAACTTTTATATATTTTTATTATAGTCATTGTCGACGTTTCATTCTTCATAATATTTTCAATGGTAACCTGGAGCTTTTACTAGGTATTCGTTAATTTAATTGAATCAGTTCGAACGCCTTAACGCCATTTGTGCTAAAGATAGTTAAGTATACTTTTAATTTTTACCAGAACATTAAGAACAAATACTAAATACAAACCATGTTTGTCATTTTTCTATTTGTAAGTACGAGTTTATCTAAGAAATCTTAGAATTTGTCTCGAGTGAGTGCGGGTTAAGGGTACAAGACAATAACTTTTTGTAGAAAATTTCTACATGAATTATTGTTTTGAGAGTGCATTTCTGATTTATTGAAGTTTTTAGCTTTCAGAAGCGTTGGCAAGCATGTGTATTTTCAATGCTAAATGCTTTCATCTATTTTACTTGTAAACCAACCGACGCGACGCGACGGATGATGTTTGCTGGTATTTTGTTTTGGTTTGAGTAAAATTTAAACAGAGACGTCTTTTGTTTAATTTAACGAGTGGTTATTATTTTTCAACATTTTGCTCTCGTAAATTAAAGTTTAAACGCATTTTAATGTAGCCATTCGCTAGTCTTGAATCACCGTAATTTTGCCCCGTTCGGGACAGACCTCAATGCCTAAAGTCCTTTATTTGAGTATGGTTCTTGATTCAAATAATTGGTATACTGCAGAAAACTGAACTAGCACTAGCTTATGCCAGTCACAAAATCAATAACCGATAGACTTTTTTAAACACGAAACTTAAATAATTTATGTCAAATTGTTTGACGAAGTGGCCATACAAAAATTAACAGGTATATATTAAGCCCTACTTATATCCCAGCTTCCCACTTAACTACACCTGTAGCTTGAGTCCTTACTTCAAATGTAGAAAGTCAAGTCAATTATCCACCACGCTGGCCAAATGTGGGTTGGTAGACGACACATTTCTTGGTCCGATATTTATCATGAAACATGTGAATTTCCTTTACCTTAAACCAGAGGCCATGTTAAACTCAACCATCGCCACTAAATCACCATAGCTTGTAGCCAAAGTTAAATATAAATCACCATATAAGTAAATACCATAATTTTGCACTAAAATGCGTAAGGTGATTTGGTACGCTTGTAACCTTATGACGTTCGACTTTAAACCGGCGGTATTTTTAATTTTACGGAGGCGTACCTACTCGGACTCATTTGATGAGAAGTGATCTCCGTGTATCAAGTACATTACATTTGTGATGTGAACTAAGTAGCTTTGACGAAGTTTGAGATACCTCAGAATACGAGTAATTAATCTTTATGCGATAGTATAAGAACTGACTTCATTTAAAATTCCTTTATAATTTAAATCTCTCTCTCTCTCTCTCTCTCTAATTTATTCCTTTCCTCAGATAAAAACTGATGGCATTCACAATTGTACGATGTATACAACGCATTGGGTTAGAAGCGGAATCCGCGTATCATTCGTGAAGGGAACTACACTTAGTTCCCTTCACGAATGTTTCATGATGAACTTTAAGATATTTTTCAGAAGTGAATCTATTTGAAATTCTCTCTGAAGCAAACACGAAGAGAAAGTATCAATAATTTCCTTTTATTTTATTCAAAACAGGGTATTTTGTACATAACTACGCGGTATACAAAGCGGTTGCGGCAGTAAAAACTGTCATTTTGCAGCGACAGCGGCCACAATATCGTCACAGACTGGGACGCAGTAAAATGTTACACGATAGAAGTAAAATGTTTACAAAATATCCCGTTTCTGTTATGGCCTGTGCTGGAATGTAGTATTGCTTTTGTATTACGGTTCTAAGGGTACCGACTCGGCTAGTTTTTTTTTGCGTCCTAAAAACTATTTTTTCTCGTCTCTAGTATATTTTTAACACTAAATTTTTTTCATCATCATCAACAGCCCACTAAATGGTCCCACTCGTACTCGGGCCTTCTCTCGCAAGGAGAGAGTTAAGGCCATAATCCACCACGCTGACCAAGTGCGGGTTGGTGGATGACACATGACTTCGAAAGGTTCTAGGTAGATGTCGGTTTCCTCAAGATATTTTCTTTCGCCGATTTAAGTTAGCGTCATTACGCACATGACTTCGAAAAGACAGTGGTGCGTGTGGGATTTGAACCCGGCTCCGGATCGGCAGGCGCCATTCTCCCGACTAGATCAGCCGTAACTATATTTTTTACTTAACTATTATCGTTTTACACTTAAAGGCCATCTCGTCTAATAATAAGCAAAAATGCGGTTCACGATGGAGCGCGCTCATCTACAAGCAACCGATTAATACTAAACCAGAAAATACTCAGATTAAATCCAACAGAAAAAAAAACATGTATACGGTCGAATTGACAAAGCTCCTTTTTTTTGAAGTCGGTTAAAAATACACACTAAAGCTAACGTATTCCACAGTTTTAATGTCTTTATTACAAACGTAGTGTCAAACTTCTTCTCTTGAGTCTTCTTCTCTTTCTTGTGGAATGTCACCAATGAAACAATGACATTGTTTTGAACAGTCGAGTTGTCTGATCGAAGAAATGGTATAGTGGTACGTACAGATCAGCTGTATACTCTCCGAAATGTAACCGATATAATACAGACTTGCAATCATCTGTCGATGTGCAAGTGCAAGACTGAAGTATTTTTCGAACCAGACAATCGTTACTAATCAAATTATTTTCGTTTATTTTGCACCCCATTGTATACAGTACCGTTGCTTAATATGTGTCGAGATTACAAACAGATATTTGTTAAAAAAAAATTGCAGCAGTTTTATTATTTCAAGGGTATGTAAAACATAATAGGTCTCGTTTATTTACCAAAATTAAATTTTACCTTCCAAATTGCTGCGATGTAACGATAATAATAATAAAAGCGGCCAAGTGCGAGTCGGATTCACCCATGAAAGGCACCAGGTAACATAATACATAAATTTTTGTAGTTTGTTTTAACTATGAACGATGTTTTAATAATTGATAGATTTATGACGTACTAAAATATACTTTTTTTTTATAAAAAGTGACGAGACGAGCAGGACATGTGCCTGATGGTAAGCAACATGCCTGCTACATAACAGCACAGTGACACGCAGCTATTGGAACATGAGGAGTCCAAATCATTACCTAGCACTGCACTGCGCTCGTCACCCAGAGATCTAAAATGTTATATCTCTAAGCCCTGTAATTTCCCTTTCGCTAACTATCGCTTCCCCAGCCACTACTTATCCTTGGTATAGGAGTTGTCAAATGTATTGTTGAATTGAAAATAATGACATAATCATTATTTTCAAGAGCTCTATCCTCTTTAATCCAATATCAAACCCCACCGAAGTAGAGTATTCAAAAACTGTTCTTAGACTCATTTGAGTGCTCCCTTCCACGAAAATCTTTAGTAAAAGGCGAAAGATTTGTACGTGTTGAAAGGAAGCCAGAGTATCGTTCACAGCTGTCTGTGAAATGGCTCACCGAGTATGAGAGAATTTCGCCACCGCGATGTAGGATTTGCATCGTCGTTCGCTAACGCCATCTACAATTATTTATTTTCAGTACTACTAATATTCAGAGAAATCAAAAAAAAAACGGCGCGATAACAGATTTTGTATTATACCTAATAAAAAGTGAAAAAATCCACAATGGTTAAAAAGTAATCGAAAAGCGGTCAAGTGTGAATCGGACTCGCCCATGAAAGGTTCCGTACCAGCAAGTAGCATAATACATTAATTCTTGTAGTTCGTTGTAACTTTGATCGATGTTTTAATAATAGTGTATTTATTTATGACGTACTAAAAAATTTACTGACTAGGTCGAGTTCAAACTAATTTTAGGTGGAAGTTTGTCCATCATATATGTATATTTTTTAGTTTTATCATTATCTTATTTTAGAAGTTACAGCTACACACATTTTACCACTTTGTAAGTGTCTCGCGCAAATTATTCAGTATAGAAAAAAATGTACTAGAAACCTCAATATCATTTTTGAACAGACATATTAGACATTTAGACATATAGACTATACGTATGGGTTTATGAAAAAAAAATGTGTTTCAATTCTAAGTATGAGGCACCCCCAAAATGAATTGCTTTTTGAAGTGAAATCTTCTTTTGGCGCGCCTAGGCAGATGTGGGTGTGACGTACGGACGGACAAACAGACATAACGGATCCATAAGGGTTCCGCTTTTATGTTTTACGGAACCTTAAAAAGGGATCAAAATAGCCTTTGTTATATTATACCTACGTGTCACCCAATAACAGTTCATTAAGTAAGCATTAAGCATCCATTATTGACACATGGTAATGGATCTGTTACTCCAGAGAAAAGCCTAAGTACCATCAATAGTAATAATACATATGTAGTTAATAGCTACAAGTAACTATGAATACATATCCCATAGTACCTAATTTTTTATTTTATTTGACTAGAATCTTTATAGATAAACAAAAGATTATTCATTATGTTTTTATAACTAACCCCCGACCCAAAAAGGAGTGTTATAAGTTTGACGTCGATGTCAACTATGTGTCAGGGTGTCTGTGTGTGTGTCTGTCTGTGACACCGTAGAGCTCAAATGGATGGGCCGATTTCAATGCTGTTTTTTCATTTGAAGGTTATTTTTGTGCGGATGTTCTTTGCTATGCTTGGGTAATATCTATTCAGGATGACCGCCTCCACAAAGTGGGGGATAAAATATTTTTTTACAACCTACTTCAATATCGATATCAAATGAAAGGCTAGTAAAATACTATTATACACTATTACAAATTTCAAATACAAGATGGCCGCTATGGTCCCTCAATGGTTATCAAACGAAAGGGTTTGACTAGTAGAATGTTGTACATATTATAAATCCGAGGTAGTCGGGGGTAAATAATTGTTATTATTCTTGTTTTATTCATTCTTCTCTATATGAACTTATAGTTCTCTATATGAACTTATTCTTCTCTATATGAACGTATAGTATATCCGTAATCTTCATAAAAAGGCGTAGGTACAAAGTTATTGTTTTACGTATTAATATGATATTTAAATAGTGGAGCAAGTTTCCAATACCTAAATGCAGGTTCATGCTTCATGTCCACGATCGCGGGTAAACGAACAAAAGCAGAGAGCTAACACAAAAATCGCGTTTGAGTTTTAAAATTTGGCGTAACGGAAATTTTGTTTGATTAGTTTTGTAGGACAGCAGATTTACTTTTTCAACTATTAAAAACATTGTGTTCATCAGCATAAGGAGTCTACTTTGTGTTCCCAGTGCTGGTACTCAGGTCTTTTCTAATCAGGAGATAAACAAGTACCCACCACGCAGGCCAAAGGTTAGTTGGCGGATGACGCATATCCTCAAAACATGTTTTTCTTGACACGCTGGTTTCGTCACAAGGTTTTCCTTCACTGTTAAATTTCATGCTTACAGCTCTTACATCTGTACTTGGAAAAACAATTTAATTAAAAAAAAACATATCTGTACTTGCTAATCATTTTCTCAGATTTACATTTTCAAAACGTAATTAATTCAACCTAGTCGTCATAGCCTATAAACTCAATGCGCTACCGCCTTATTTTCGATAGCACACCGACACACAACAATAGTAGCCGGGTGTTTTGTGATTCTCCCCAACGGTTGAAATCTGAATACTTTCCTGCTGAATTGAGTTCAAGTCCGCTAATGATTTCATATTATTCACGTAGTTTTTAATTTAAGAACTAAAAGTTCCTTTCCGTATATAACATTAAATAAATAAATAAATATTGGTGGACAATTCACACACAAGACCATCTGACCCCAAACTAAGCAAAGCTTGTGTGATGGCAGCCAGATAGCTAATATAATACTTATATAGTTTTAAATACATACTTATTATACATAGAATTTTTATACATATACATTTTTATTATACATTTTTTAGCTATTTTAGATTTGCATTTTACCTCCATCTCCGTTTATAATTGAGCATGTTTACCGATTTAGTGAAACCGATTCGTGTGCTAAATGTGTTTTACCCGCGTAGTACCAGTTCCATTTATTTTCCTGTGAGGAAAAGCATATGTGCTGTCTATCTGTTTAAGTCTATACAAGGTGACTCGCAAATTAAACCAGACGAATGTTCTATAATTTATCGGTATATTTCGGGATCCACAATATGTATATTATACTTAACACGGACACGATAATAGACTATTCAAACAAACATCAAAACATCCAAACTGTCACATTAATAATATTAATAGGATAATAAACAGCTACCCCTCGCAGTGTAACCCGAGCTTACCAGTTTTCACGATAATTTATTTTCGTTAAATAGGATTCCAGAGTATTTTTAACTAACATTTTTATCTTTATTTACATCTAATTAAACCCTCAAAATGAGTTTCATGGTTCAAACTTCAAATGCTGAAACATCCATACAATCTGTAATCCCATCTTTCAACTTCTTAAAACTCTTTTCTTGCATTGAAATAAATCACCGGTTCTGAACTATCTTTGTACCATTTTTTTTAATTGGTTCAGTAGTCAGGCAGGCAGAAACAGTTACTTCTTTTTTTAGAGGTATACTCGTATTGTAGGACGAAAGTAGGGATTAGTAAGAATAAGTGACGACGTTATAAATATCTAAATAATTTAATAAATTTGCCTTTTTAATAGTAGGCGTAAGCTAGTATTTGTGAGTACTACGTTTCCCTTTAAATTTAGCACGTCCCAATTTCACGTTCAAATTTAGGATGTTCTTATCTACGTGTAACCCTGTATGATTGAATAGAGCGCACCGTGTTCATCGTACCAAGTCAAAGCATATTACCTCATAAACTTATTATTGCAAATTGGCTTTACTCCATATGGAGAAAGAGCACCAAATTGCAATCACCAAGACTTAGTGAGCCTCATATTACTCGTACTAATACAATGTTTATCACACTTTTATGTCCGAATTTTCAACCTCGCAATTTCACCGGTGATACGATCATAAATTCAATGAAATTACCCATCTTTCTGCGCTTCAAAGAGGCCATATATTTTCCGTTGGCGACGGCTCGTTGCAATGTCTACTAGCATCGGGAGATAAATCAGAGGACTTTAATATACCTAGCAACTCACACAGCCTTTAAAAACGCCTGAAACTCGGGCATCGATTGATTTTACCCTGATTGTGTACGTTGCATCATTTTTATATCGGGACCGTTTTTAGATGTTGACTGTTTTTCCAACTACGTGTTTGGTTTGGTAGGCTTTGAACATTACATATAATGCATTTTGCAAGTTTTTTTTCTAGATTTCATTCGTTTTTCTACTGGTAAAAAATTAAAAGCATTTCTTTAAATCATCATCATGCAGTAAAGAGTTACGTGTCTATCTACGTATCTATTTATTTTAACAATCCTACGTTTTCTCTCAGTCTCAGTTAATTTTATAAAATTAGTAAATATCATGAATTGAATTTTATTCAACTTCGAAAGTTTACGTGTTGATTTGCTGGAGATCTGGAACTACCATTTTATTTACAAATATATTCATAAGTCTGCTGATAATAGATGAATTCAATATAATCTACCTAAGTATAATAAATAATCATTACGTATTACTAACTTTTTTAAACGAATTCATAAAATAAAGTATAGAGTGACGAGACGAGCAGGGCATCTGCCTGATAGTAGGTAACGCGTTTGCCCATAACAGCATAAGTGCCACGCAGGGATTGGAACATGAAGGGTCTAAATGCTTAGACATTACTACGGTACTATTACGGTAGAATAACTAGCAAAGATGTCGTACGTCCCCAGGCGGACGCTGCAAGGAGTCTTACCACTATAAAAACGTACGTACACACTAAAACATAGTCAAAGTAAAATTCAAACATATTGTCATTTATTCCGTGTTTTTTTCACTTCAATGTAGTTCTAGTCAATAACGCTAACTTTGCCTGTCAGTTTTGCTCGTTAGTGTTTTACAGCGTTTTAGTATCAAGGTGATCTGAGAGTAAGATATAATTGTTTTTTTACCATCTCAAAAAATACAACATCCATAACTATGTATGGATATATGTACTACTTTTTATGTGGGGAGATACTTTTACATATGCCCACCATGCAGGGACATGGTGGGGTATGTCGGGCTCGACACCATGGGATACGATATGGTGCTCCTACCGACTAAAACCCCCACAGATTTCTCCTGCTTGGCCAGGTGTCAGGGTTGCGGGTTCAGTTTTCGCACACCTACGACGACCCTGACCCACCTGCCATTGTCCTTGCGGGCCCGCTTCGCAGGGGGCGTTAGTACCCCCACATTTGACTCTAGTGAATCAACAGAAATCAGCGGCGCGTCACCTCCTCGAAGGCCTATCCCTAGGTGGGGCGTCGGACGGCCCTAAACATCCAACGCCCCAGGCCTTCCTGTGGATACGGGGTGCAAGCCCAGAGTCGGCTACTCTCTAGGCTTGTCCCCGTGTTCACTTTCGCATCAGTTAAGAAGCGAGAGGTTTCCGACTCTCGCTCCCTAACTCACGCGACCTCTCACTGTCGAGAGACTTTCATCTCTCGAGAGGTCCGCCCTCACCACCGCGGCTAGGGATAGCCGCGGTTCCACCACTATGGCCGCATCGCGGCCCTTGTCCTTCCACTGAGCACTCAGCTAATCAGAGTGCTCGTAAAGGAATTTGTGGAAGGAATTTTAATAATGGAAAAATTATAGGAATTTTACTTGGTCGATATACCAGCCGAGTAACCTTCCCAAGTCTTCCAGTTCCCCTTCCCAACCTCTACACGCACTGCTCAAGGAGAAGAGGAGCGCGTGTAGAAGTTCCCAGCCCCGGCCGGGATTCGCCATCACACAACGAGATGCCACCGAAGCAAGTTGTTGTGTGATGCCCAGGGAGCACCACGTGGAGGTTCCCGAGCCACGCACGCCATGGATATACTACTATATTATGTATATGTAAGTACATAATGCCCGACTCCCCCAAAGAAAGTTTAATTTCAAACCCATTTTGTTATTGATGTAGATGTTTTTTTTGATAATACACTTTCGACCGGCACTTTAAAAAGTCTCATAACCACAATTTATTGTTGTAATGTTTTTAATATTTTCCCACTTCGGTGGGCACAACAGAAACAGATATTAAACTTTTGTAAACTTGAAAATTGTCCAACTTAATGTCATAATATGGAAAAAGCAAAACGATGTTTAGAATGTTAGAAGAGTTGTTCCATTTCGCTGCCTCTGGCGTCTCGTTAAGGTGACTAAACATCGTTTTAAGTTCTCTCTAACGCACGTTATTTGCGTTGAAACTGCAATTTTCACTTTTAAGGTGTGTAAAGTAATGTCCTAAAAGTATTCAACTTGCACACTTAAGATCTGCTCGAGAGCTGGTTGGTTTATTTCAATTCAACGGTAAATTTTCTAAATAATTTAACTTGGCTTTACTTCATTATCACTTTTGTCAGCAACTAATATTAACTAAGTGTTAGTCAGTAAAAGTTTTTTTTTTAATATAAACTGCTTGTCTTGGAGACAGGTTTATATCAGATAAAGCATTTTAAAGGAACAATACATAATCCACCATAGGCTTAACAAATAAAAAATTAAAGTCATAACGGGGCCAATCGTTGACGATAGCTGTAATAATCTAGGATCTAGGTAACCTTGGAAAGGAATGCGTAGCAATGAAAAGTAACGCTTTAATTAAAAGTTACAAATAATTGATAGTAATCATAGCGATGCCTGGACGTTTTTCTTATTCACCTACGTTTTTAATTGATTTGTCTAATTTCATCACAACAAATTTGTTAAAAGTTCGTTCAATGTTAACTGTCTAGACATTTTTTAAGGTACAAGTTTTAATTTGAACTTGAATTCAAATCAAGTTGAGAGTTGTACGTAGCTTTTGATTCGACCGCTTAGTGGCCAAATACTGGAATATAAACATTTGACGTGCCATTCGGGTCACACCAGAATGAAATCAGCACAGGAGTTGAACAATAACGCGTACCTACTCAAGAAAAAATATGCACAGCTTTTGGTGATGACGGGCTGAGAAAGAAAATGTCAATTATGAATCTAAAAAATAATTTAATGATATTTCATCTATACTAATATTTTAAAGCTGCAGAGTTTGCTTGTTTGTTTGAACGCTAGGATCTCGGGAAGTACTGGTCCGAATTGAAAGACTATTTTTCTATTGGATAGTCCTTTTATCGAGGAAGACTATAGGCTATAGAACATAACGCTACTATCAATAGAAGCGGAGTATGAATCAAGAATGTAACAAAAACGGCAAAAAATATGCCTTTTTGAGAGTTTTCGTAGCGTGCTTTGACATGATAGCATGTGTCTAAGATTACGTCATTGAATATAAACCTTTGCTAATCAAATTTGTTTCTAAATCTGAGTTGGTACGACCAATTTCCGACAGGTGGCGCAGCAGTTAGGTGAAGAGGTTTTTTGTTTGAAAGCGAAATTCTCAGGAATGACTGAACCGATTTCAGTCATTATTTCACCGTTGGATATGTACGGGATCCCGATGAGTGCTATATAATGTACCACAGGCGAAGCCGGAGCGGACATCTAGTCCATTAATAAAATAAGAATAGCACTTGACCGTTATACGGCAATGTGTGTTGATCCTAAAGACCACAATTAGTACCTCATTGTATGCTTATCTATATCAAAACGGTGATGTACAAACACATTGTTTGTACATCACCGTTAGGATTGTATGGATCATTGATGTACATTTTATCCTATTTCTTTGGAATAAACTATTAAGGTACAAGTTCGCGCTGAGACCGCGACACGAGACCGCGACAGGAGACTGAGACCGGAGTCCGCAACAGGCACTTGACTCTATAGAATCGTATGGGCGCCAGTTCGCGGCGAGACCGCGACACATGTCTCGCGACAAGTGTCTCGGTGTCCTGTCGCGGTCTCGGCGCGAACTTGTACCTTAATAGTTTATTCCAAAGAAATAGGAGGAGCAGACAAACCAGCAGTAGGTAATTGTTACGAATGATGAGAACTATTAAAATGTGCCCATACAATTCCATAGTGTCAAGTGCCTGTCGCGGTCTCCGGTCGCGGTCTCGCGTCGTGGTCTCGTGTCGCTGTCTTCGGGCGAACCGCTACCTTAATTAAGGCGCTGCTTCAATTTTAACCAACAACATTTGGGACGTATGTCTCAGATTGTCCAAATACGACAGTATTGTCATTTGTGTTGGTATTGCTATAATATAAACCATCAATCCAAAAACGACGAGATGTTCAAAGTTTGTTTGATGGACAAATTGACTAATCTGCCCACCTGGGCACTTTTTTTAAATCTTTCGAAATCGATTTAGCCGTTTCAATATTATCATCTTTTTAAACTGCAATGAAATCATAAGCCCATAATGGATACTTACCTATTTACTTTACTTGCAAATATTGTGGCTAAAAACTTGAAATAATGCGTTGGTAGTTTTTTTTCATTTAGCATTTTCTTGTTTTAGAAAAAGCAAACAATGGTTCTATTCTCTTGGAGTACTTATTTAGATTTGATCACAGCTTGCAACAAACGGCATGCCATTTGCGCTCACAATCAGTTGCAAAGTTATTCGTGTCACTTGATATTTCTGCAGTTGCCGGTTGAAGCGGTTAGATGGTAGACACTTTGTTGCAAGGTCTTCGAACAAGGTGCAACTGGCTGCGACAGCACAACTTTGTCGTTACGACAGTGATAAGCTCGCTACAAACTAATGTAACTAGGTTTCACTTCCGTGTGCTCTGTTTCGTTTGCTTATCGCAGTTTGGCTAGTTTCTAGTGTTAGCAGTTTAATTGCGATGGACAAGACCTTTGTTTCATTTAACGAGCTGAAAGCGCCTGAACTTTTTAGTATTGTCACACTCAGAAGATATTTTTGTAGTCTGTGACGTCAAGGTAACTCAAAGAATGCTCGTAGCTTGAAAAGCGACATCATTTCATGGTTGATGTTCCAAAGACACGCACGAAGAGATTTGACTCTACTTTTGTGATAAGAACGTCTAGGCTGTGGAATACGTTGCCTGAGTGGGTTTTCCCTTGTAACCAACACAATCTTTGTGTCTTCAAATCGAGAGTGAATCGGTTTCTTTTAGGTAAACACGCTCCATCGTAGACCGCGTCGTCGCTTAACATCAGGCGAGACGGCATTCAAGTGTAAACCTATAAAAGTAAAAAAAAAGAGATAAAATTGAGCTAAAGTCAAAGTTTAAAATACGGTGATTGGATGATGTTTTTACGTAATGTGACTGTGTTCAAAATGTCATCCAGGCCATTCAATAGTTTTGCGTGAAAGAGAAATAAACATCTCTTGATAAAACTAAATATTTTATTTGGGAAAAAGTACTATATTAGCTAAATGGGACCAAAGTATCTTCGAGCAAAAGTTTTCCATTTGATGCGGTTCGCCGCGCTCTAATGAATCTTTTAACTATAACTTATGTGCTCATAAATCACATGCTCTACGGCAAAAGAAAATATTGCGGGAAACTAAAAAGCCATATGTCAAATTCAGATTTATTAGAAAACAAGATGCCTTCTCGCAACTGAAGGCAATAACGACAGTTGATTCTGTAGCACAGCATAAACATTCCACATTTTGTTCCCACTGCTGGGACTCAGGATTTTTTTTTTATAAGAAGAGTATCAAGATCGTCCTGAAAAATGCTGGTCAAGTGTGGGTTGGCAAATGACGCATAACTTCAAAATATTTCCGCACGATGTTTTCTTTCACTGTGGTTCTATGGTGACGACAAAATTTTCATCAGCTTTGATTCGACTCATTATATTTATATTAAACTTAAGAATAGTTATTTTTGTTATAAAATTGTCATACGTATTATTTCATTTTAAGTTTTTAAAATAAAATTTTACTAACTGTACTTCAATTTGACAGTTTTATTTCAGGCATACTAGAATAAGTACATTTCGAAAATCAGTCATTTTGGGAAAAGGTCACTTTAACATTTGTTCATTAAGGTTTTAGTATTCAGTTTCAAGTTAGCATTCAGTCCAAACAGACCACAACCAAACAATGCATCTATACTTGCTGCTTATCAAGAAACATTCACCATTTATGAAACCAATTTATGAATAACCTACGATAAAACAGAAACCATACAGTAAGTTCAAACAATTACTAATCCTTTTATACAGATTAGTAATGATTCGATCCCATTAATTAATTTTACGTCGCTCTATGAAAGCGACGAGCAAAAGAAAACTTTACAACTTGGGGAAAGTTCGTAACTGGAATGAAGACACCACAACTTTATCCTTTATTCAGTTAATCTTAAAGAACATCAATAATTGGAACTTTTTCATTCCTCTATAAAATCAAGCGAAAGGAAGAGGACGCTTTGAATGAGATGAGTAAATCCATAGACAAAATTATTAAAAAATTGGTTGTATACAAATCACTGGATATTTTTCTTAATGGATAGGTTTCTGTTCTCAACTCTACTCTCTAGCTACTAGATAGACAAAATGTTATGATCAAAGGATACGTTTGACCAAGTTATTCTATTTCAAGATTTATGCAATTGTAATTTTTGATACTTTTTTTTAAAACTTTTATATGTTTACATTTGCCCGCCATCTCACCTGACGTTAAGTGACGATGCGGTCTACGAGGAGCGTGTTTACCTAGAAAAAAACCGATTCACTCTCGATTTGAAGACACCAAGATTATAACTATTGGGAAAAACCCACTCAGGCAACTCATTCCACAGCCTAGACTCCTAGACGTTCTTATCACAAACGTAGAGTCAAACCTTTTCGTCCGTGTCTTTGGAATATCCACCATGAAACGGTTATACAACATAATAATTATGTACCAATGTAAATGTTTAAACTGTACAGCATAAGCATAGTAGGATACGAGAAAGTCACGGTTATAATTTACTACGATGGCGCAGTGTCAGTTGGCGAATGACGCATGATCTATAAAGATTTCCATACGATGTTTTCCTTTCACCCCGTAACAGAGTGATGACAAACGTATGCATATGCCATTAGAAAAATCTCAGAAATGCAGGTGGTATTTGAACCTACAACCTCACGATTGTGAATCGTACTTTCTAACCAATAAGCTATAATAGCTTCCACGACTTTTTAAATAATACAATTACAAAAATAATATTCAAATTTTTATATTAAAAATCATGTCATATGCCCCATGGTAAAAAACGTGTCTGCCCAAGAAACATGCCTGCTCATAATAATATATTGCAATGCAACTATTTGAATATGAAGAGTCCAAATCACTCTAGCACTGCACTCGATTCTCAGAGGATTTATTAATTTAGGATGATTTATTTATTTGCCTGTATTTTTTGTGAAAATACTGCCCTTTAAATCGGAACGCAATATAGTTTGCACTATATGTTATTCTATCTCCGCTTGGAGATAGAATAACTAAAAAGGCGTACTTAGTATTTCCGCATGAGACACAAAAGGGTCAAATTATTACAAAACATAACTTCAAATTCAGATGAAATTAATTTTCATTCTGCTTTTTTCAATGTTGCGTAACTTATCAGTGTTTTTAACACAATTGTGAAATTACCTATAATAGGGATGTTAACTCTAATCACAAATTAATGTTTAATGTTGATTTTATGATAGTTTGTATTAATAGAATATCGAAAAATACATTATTATAATTTAATATTACGTAATAATTTTTTTATAAATGATTTTAAATGCTATATTTTTAATCTGTTATCACGTGACTGGAAACACCAATATGAATTATTACGTCACTAGTCGCAAAACAAGCTATCGAAAACTGACTACACTGTTTACTTTTCTGCATTTTTATTATAGTTTGCGATCTTAGCGACGACGATTTTAATTGTTTGTATTCAAGTAATGATAAGAAAACACATAAACTGGACATACAATCATGAATCGCGACCAATGTTTTGCGACTAGTGACGTCATGTCAGTCGTTAGTGTTTTAGCGGCAAAATTAGTATAGTATTGTTTATTTACTCATCGAAAATACAAATATTTTGAAATAAAATGTTATATTTATTACGGTAAACATGCGTCAATCTTCAAAATAAAAGCAGTTCCGAAAAATTGTTAACATCCCTATTTTGTGATGTTCAGAATTTCTGTGAAAGTTTAAAACAAAACAGAAAACTCATTGTTTCAGGAGGTATAGAGGTGCCAGAGTTTGGGGTGCCCATCACAAACCTTACGGTCCCGATAGGGCGAGACGCGACCTTCGAATGTATAGTCGTCAATCTGGGAAACTTCCGGGTAAGTTTGTTATTCTACCACGGTATATTATAAATGTTTATTTTTAAACTGACTTCAAAGAAAGAGGAGGTTCTAAATTCAGTCGTATGCTATTTTTGCGTGTAATATGTTACGTGATAGCGCCAATAATGAAGCGATTTTGAATGTTTTTTTTGTTTGGTTGATGATAGTTCAGAGTCCCATTTTTTTTTTTAATCGGTGAGGTGGTTTTTGCTTTCATGTATTTACACAATGTAGCGATTGATTCTTATGAAATTTGGTCAACTGTCTCCATATTGATCGACCGAGTGGTCGAAAGTCGACCATAATTTAAACAAACAAATGAGTATATTATAAGTTTGTGTTTTTTTTAACTGTAATAGGTTTGCACTTGACAACACTCTCGCCTGATGTTAAGCGAAGATGAGATTGTGTGTGTCAAATACAAGAGAGTGTGTGTAATTTACATAAATAATAAATAAAAATGGCAGTCATTCCGATAGAAGTAGAAAGTGAATTTGATAGCTTACTTTGGAAACTACGCGGGTGAAACCGGAGGGCGTGGCGATGAGCATGGAAATGCTGATGAATTTCTAGATGGCCAATGGTCATGGACCCGAGTTTACCAAAAGATTTCTTATCATTTCTGAACGTGACGCTAGAGTTCAATTTACAGCCCACGAAAAATCTGTCTGTAGCGCGTCAAAACAAGTTTTCACTTCAGTAAAAATATCAGGATTATGCACTTCTTCTCTAGGTAAACAATAAGTGTTAGAAATTTCATACTCCTCGCAATTTTTGTAAAAAGAGGTACAAGGTATTTACTTCCGGTTTTATGCATAGTTTAGTCGTTTTGAGTTAAGTACCTACTATATTAGCCTTAATCTGTAATAACATGGTGGTTGAACTCAAACAGCCGTGAGCTAGCTTAGCTTTGTAGCTTTCATACTTAATCACCATTGAAGTCCAAGACTTCGACCTTCGGTAATAATTAATTGACTTTTGGGGCTGTATAGTCAGAGCTTCGTGTTGTAGTTTTGGGTCCAGTCCATAGTAATAGTGCATTACAGATTGCGTTAGTAATGTTGTATTAAGTACTGACCTCTTCTTTCTTCGCGCTTTGCTTACCTTACACACTTATATAGGCTACATTACCATACCCAATGAATATACTATGTATGTATCTATGTAAATGTTTAGGCAGATTATTTCACATACTATATTTATAACGATCATATTTTAAGCGGCATAATATTTAGAAGAATATCTGAGACGCATATCCACCAACACGCACTGGTGGATTATGGCCTTAACTCTCTCCTTGCGAGAGAAGGCCCGAGTCCCTGCAGTGGGAACATTTAGTGGGCTGTTGATGATGATACCACTCGGAATAATAATTATTCTCTTAGATTTAGCCTGTTGTCTTTTGAAATTTGGCTTCTATACATTTTTGAAAATCAAAACAGGTTAATGATAAATATTTGACGTTTCACGTATTTTCAAACCGAGAGTGAATAATTTCATCTTGTAAATAAACGCGCTCCATCGCAAATAGCTTCATTGTTAGATGCTAGTGTTATGTAAATCGGTTATCATTCGAGAATGCGGTCTAGCGTAAACCTTTCGAGAAAAATAATAACAAAGGATCCTTGAAGCTTTAACAGTTAATCCTATTCAGTTAGGCTATTTTTTCTGCTGGAAATCTATGGCATTTAAAGTATCATCATCATCAGCCGTAAGACGTAGCTTACTTCTACGATCGTATTACTCGGCTATTCTCAGGCATGAGAAAAAACATGACATCTAGTAACAAGTAGCTTAGTATCTTGTTTTCGACCAGAAAGCAAGTCGCTCACAAAATAATGCGACACGTTTGATCAAACAAAAAAAGCTGTTCATGTTCTATGACAAATGTCTCCTACTTAATGAATTGTGTGATTTTTTTGTGAATAGTGCAATTAGTTCGTGTGTATGTGTGTGTTTTTCTTTATAAAATATAGTAATGGGACCAGCAGGCAGTAGAATGATCAGATAGATGATAGACCAGATGACAACGAACACGTCTGATCATAATAACAAGTACAAGTAACAAGTACCACATAGAAAGATTTAAATTTTCTAGATGGTTTGAAAAAACTAAGTCAACTCGGTAGTGTGTTAATTGTTAGATTAAATTATTAACCCTTGATTTGTAAACATAACATGGAATGTCTTCATTATTGTCTTGTTATGCTTCTTCAAATCAGTAAACAGGCCCATACAGCAAAGAGAAAAGCTATATTTGTTCTGAGTATATACAGATCAAAGGCATATTCTTCGAATTTTACCGGTAAACATACATAGTACTAATGTTGTTAATTATCCGTGAATTATATTTACTTGTACATCATCATTACAGATACTGTCTTAATAGATCATTTTGTATGAACGAACACTTTTTGTTTTCGTATTTTTAATCCTGTATACCTAATTTTATACGAAAACATTATACAATCAAATAAAATACTATAACAAATATTCATTACTCCATACATATTGTACTACAGGCATCACGAAATCACTATTTTCAATTTAAAATTAACTTTATGTGAATTAAAATATTGTGGCGTAAGCTGAAACAAAATTAATTAATAAGCCAATTTGCTTATTCTAAATTTGCGCTTGATATAAATGTTATTACGCAGTTTAGCTACAAATTATCAGGACTGCATCATTATGGAATTCCCAATTAAGACGAACCACTTATCCATTAATCCCAATGCATTATAATGAGAGCATAGAAAATAGATAGACAAATAGAGATACATTATTAGTATTTATTATGTCATATTTAAGTACTCTGATGGTATAGCGGAGCGAGTCCCTGGTATTTAGGTACAGTTTCATGCACGGAATAAACTGTCGAAATACCCGTAAAAATAACACAGTCACGGTAAATATCCGGTAATTGGTCATTTATAATACTAGTATAATGTAATACTGACAAACATTGAAAAGAATGAAAATAAAGAGACAAAAGTATTGAGTTCGCTGTACTCCACGGTTTTACCCATAAGTGTAAGCATACGTACTAGAAACTCACGATGTAAGTATTCTTTCAAATTCAATTTATGGTGACCAGTTTTGTCGTTTTGCAATTGAAAAGCACTGAAAACTGAAGGTACAGTTCAAACCCACAAAACCTACGCTTGGGGAATTACCTTGGTTTTGCAAGACAACTCAGTACCCATTTTACCTAAATAGAACTAAAATAATCGCATTAATTAACGTGCAATACTTTACAAAGGATTGTGCTTAATAAAACCTTTTATTCTTAGGTAGGCTGGGTGAAAGCTGACACGAAGGCGATACAGGCTATCCACGAGCACGTGATAACCCACAACCCACGAGTGTCGGTCTCTCATAGTGACCACTCTACCTGGTATCTACACATCAAGAGCGTGCAAGAAGAAGACAGAGGACAGTATATGTGCCAAATTAACACAGACCCTATGAAGAGTCAGGTAAGCAAATAGAACTGATATGACCAATCTTTGAGAATAAAGACATTAACTTTATTCTTTTTATTGTTCTTTTTCTGATTTCGAGTAAAATTAAGGACAGAGAAATAGATGGCACTAATTTTTGTTTCAAGAAAAAATGCAATAGCCACATTTTTATGTTTATTAAATAAGAGTAAAGAACAAACAAGTAATGGTGGCTATTTTTCACACAACTCCATCTATCTATGAAGGCTAAATATCTGTCTACAAACTATGCCAAACTAGTGAAACCAGATGAATGTTACAGTACATAATAGACTTGACTTGATCTTTCCTAGTCCCTTGTGATAGAAAATCAAGTGGTGATTATTGATACGAGTTTATTTGTGGACTACCGATATATGTGCTTCATTATTCTTTTTCCATATTGTCTACAAATATATACATCTTTTCTACTTCTACCTTGGGGATGGTTATTATTATTATTGTAGTCTTAAATGTATAAATTTAGTACTTTACATAAAAATATCGAAATGAGACGGTTAAAAGGGCAATTTCGGAAAAATAATAAATAATCACTCTTTTAACGTGTCCCTTGACAGTGGAACAAATAAGTGCTCAGTCATGTCGATATTTGCTTTTTCGTCAGCTATTTTAATTCTCGCGCCTTAGGAATAAGGTAAAGGATGAGAAAGGTTATAATTTACTAAAGAGAATCCACTGGCTTTAATGGACGCGCTAACAGTTAATTTCCTCTTTACAGCTATCCTCGTTAAATTAAGTGTGTACCGTTATTGCACCTAACAAATAGAAACGCAATGTAAACAATATCTTACTCATTTACGTTTGAATATTTAAAAGCCAAGTGTTGGTAATAAATTGGATCACATTGATAATATATCTATTGAGACTTGTTTATTTAAGGTAAAACTTTCATATGTGTTGGAAACAATTCATCACGAATTATTTCAACATCCAAAATGTGGAATCCGTAGGCTGAGTGGATGTTTTAGAAACAAAAGATAATCAGTTTCTTAATATAAATCCATCATGATTGTGCCTCACCCTTGTTTTAACTTCGCCAGTAGGTTGGTAAATTTTTCACTCTTTCAAAATATTTTTATCCACAACGATTGAGTAGACCGGTAAATTACTGCTTTTCAAACAGCATTATTCAAAGAAAAAAATGATCTACTATTCGAATATACTAAACTCAGGTCCATAATATAACTTTAAACTCTGACGTAGAGAGGTTAAAAAGACAGACAATTTCGCCCAACATCTGTATAGAACGAGCAAATAAGCGTCCATACAAGGTACAATCATGCGACGCTGACGGGCGGAGAGCACTCATCGCATCCATTAGACATAACGGCCAACAGAATTGAGGGGATGACTTGATAGAATTCAATTTCGACAATTTGTTACTTTCTGGGCGAGTTTTATGCGATACGTAGAGGCCAGTTTGTGGGGGCGGTGTGGAAGTTCTTTTATGTTTTTTGTTTAATTTTGACTTATTGATGGGTGTGTTGCTCTGTTTAATTTTGTATTTTTCGACGCAGAACGGGCGGTCTTTGACTTATTTTTATTTTACTAAGTCTGCAAATACTGTTTTTTATTCGTATTCTTACTGAAAAATACTTTTCGATACTTCAATCACTAACGTAACACGTACAAATTTTGATTGGTTTTATTTGTATAATGTTTCTTTTATAACATTCAATAATATGTAAGAGTATCTCCAAAAACTTTTACTTAGCATTTATATATACAGCTTTTGGTAAAAAACGATTTTTTAAGTTTTACTTTATACTGCATTTTATTTTTAACCCCCGACCAAAAAAAGGGGTGTTATAAGTTTGACGTCGATGTCTGTCTGTCTGTCTGTCTGTCTGTCTGTCTGTGTGTGTCTGTCTGTGGCACCGTAGAGCTCAAACGGATGGACCGATTTCAATGCGGTTTTTTTTATTCGAAGGTTGATATCCGTGCGGATGTTCTTAGCTATGTTTGGTTAATATCGATTCAAGATGACCGCCTCCACAAAATGGCGGACAAAATATTTCTTCACAACTTATCTCAATATGGGTATCAAATGAAAGGGCTTGACTAGTAGAATACAATACATAATAACAAATTTCAAATCCAAGATGGCCGCCACCACAAAATGGCGAATTACATTATTTTTTTCACTACTACCTCAATATGGGTATCAAATGAAAGGGCTTGACTAGTAGAATACTTTGCACTATGACAAATTTCAAATCCAAGATGGCCGCTACCACAAAATGGCGAAATACATTTATTTTTTCACAACTCCTTTAATATGGGTATCAAATGAAAGGGCTTGACTAGCAGAATGTTGTACAGATTACAAATCCGAGGTAGTCGGGGGTTAATCAAAATTTTTAATTTTGTTCTTGTTTACACTGAAAATATTATTTTTGACCGAACCAAGGTCAAAAATGAAATTGACTGACACTACTTTTCAAAACTGATCTTCACCGAATGAAATAGATCATTTAGAGTTGATGAGACTGTGACTTCGTGAAATGAAATTGGAAAGCCAAAAGGTTTAATTTTGACATAAATACTGTCCAAATGCAACGGCTCGCGGACGTTTTTGCTTTCCTTTTTTCTCCGTGAACTCGTTCTTTGTTCTCCATTGTTCATGAGAAAACTATTTGTTTCCAATTTTTCATGAAAATGAATACTGCGCAATTTCACAGTGACAAAGAATCTTTTTTTTGTTGTAACTGTTCGTTAGGCATGGTTTTAGTAACGCAAATATTGGATTTTTTCTAAAAAGTCGAAATAGTTTACTATTCGAATTCAGTTTAAGCTAGGTTTTACTGCTGTCAGCTGGTAGATGTTGGTTTCCTAGATCCGAATCAGAGCACCCTGTCCTCCACCTAGTCTTGTACCTACTACCTCTAGAGTGTATATAAAAAATGTGGGAAGGTCAAGGAAGGTCCTGACTGGAGCGAGCCATACGAGGCCTAGTGACGCGCAGGGAGAGGTGGCGAGTGAAGCGAGCCTGAGGTGGTGAGTAATGCTACCTCTGCAGTGGAGCTCAGGCCGAGTATGGAGAAGTGACACTCAGGGCTGATCGCAGAGCTTCTAGCGGGAGCCCCCCAGATTCAAATCTTAGTGATACACCCTAATCGGATCGAGATATACCGTGCCTTTAATGTAAATCCTAAGATCTACCAACTGAATGGTGGTAAAAGTTTGAATCACAAACCTTTTTGGATATTGACCATTAAGAATTGGTAAATTTTAGGTTTTACTCGAAAATCTTAGAATTTACCGCAGTTCGAGCTATCACAGTAACATATACACTAAACAAATCCGGCCGAATTGATATTTGAATTGTTTGAACTCGGGTAAAAATTAATTATCATTGACATATTATCAATGAAACGGTTGATTTTTCCAAGTCATCATTTTTATTTTGTATACTACCATTTTTTATATTCAACAGATGGGGTCTCTAGACGTGGTGATACCACCAGACTTCATACCCGAAGAGACATCAGGAGACACCATGGTTCCTGAAGGTGGAACCGCGAGAGTCTCCTGCAAAGCTCGGGGAGTACCTCCTCCGAGAGTCATGTGGAAACGAGAGGATGGCCAGGAAATTGTGGTCCGAGACCCTACGGGAGCTAAAACGAAAGGTAATGCTATGAAGAAGTTCTATAAAATTGTATAAACAAATGCTACTGTTTATTTGTAACCGATTCGCAAAAAGTACGAGAACTTGTGTGGGTTTTATCCGATGGTTACAGCCCTGGCGTCTTCAAATCAAATTTCTGGGTAGGCACGCTCTATCGTAGACTATATCTTCGCTTTACATCAGACGTCATCAAGTAGAAACATAAAATTGTTAAAAACACTTTTAAATATTAGGCAACATTGGCGTATTTCCTTTATAATTTTATTAAACGTATCAAATATCACATAATCTCAGAGAGTTTGTTACACACATATTACATAGTACTATCCAGCTTGATTTGAATACCGAAATCTCTTCGTTCTTACCTCCCAATTTAATGTTACGCGCATACTTGCCTTGATTAAACTGCTACGGAAGAGTTGTAAAATCTTGTTAGAACAAAATGTTATTATACATTTATGGCGAAACTAAAAACGGCAATGAATCCTCAACTGGAGAGATTGTTTTACAAATTACCTGAGAGCCAATATTCCCTTAGCAATACTCTAATTATACTGTGGAATTGAAGCCTTAATACCTAGGTAATTATAACCAATTTCTTGAGTGAAGATAGAAACGAGAGACCGTTTGATGTCCATTTTATTTTTAAAATTCATCCAATCAGCTTATAGATTATTTTCGCTCTAGCATTGACTGGTTTCTCTTTTATTACTTTATACGGAATAGATTGCTTAAAAGAAAAATTAGATTTGTTGCTCTTAATTAAATCACAAAACTAATTTTCAAAATAAAGGTAATAATTTTGCATAATCCTAATTTACATAAAATAATAATTTCTAAGATTTCAGACAATATTATCTAATTGTGGACTTCAATTAAGTTCAATGTCAAGAAGTTTACCTAATAGTTGCTCCATACTTGTGATATCGATGTCACCATAACATATATAATCTAGCGCGTGAGGTTTTAATCTCACGGTAGGTTAGTTTGTAATCTGACGTAGTTAGATTATAATCTGACGATTTTTAAACTTTTACGGTAACAAATATATAAAAGGTATAACAAATTAGAAAAATCTACAACTGAACAATGTTATGTCGAATTTAGACAATCCCGGAAGAAACTAACTAGTTAAAACATTCTAAATAAATCATCATCAGCATGATAGATATATACAATATACCTATATATAGATATAAATCTCTTCTTTGTGCTCCTCAAAAATAACTAACGCATAAAAATCATTAAATAAGCGGCGGCCTATTCTCTTCTAGCATATTAGAGAGAAATAATAAGTTACTTCAATAGGTTGTCGCCTTTTGTGCCCATTATGTTTTTGTTATTTTATATATGTTACTTATTGTCAGCTTTATTTGTGGTGCTAATAAAGTGTTTTGTATTGTATTGTATTGTAGGTACAAGTAGAGTAAGAATGTTGAATGTTTTTACATCGTAAGACATAGAAATCTCTTGTGATGTCTATGTAACCCAACAGATCATAGATCAACCAAAACACCGAAACACATATAATAAATCTATCCCAAACAAGTCTTACACGAGACCCTAATGAGGTTGACAGCATCACACATTTAATAGACAATTTCGAGCGCTCCAAAGTCCGCATAATAAGACCTAGGAGTCCATTCAACGTAGAACTCTACTAATTACGACGAACTTTAAACAATACTGGACGAAACTCATCCCCGAACAGTCGCGGTGGGGCTCATTGTCGTCCCACAAATGCGGTCACACAAACTCCCGTATTATACATATTCAGAAAAACAATGCCGTCCTAGCACCATTCACGAAAGGAATTATCCGGCTTTAATGTGTTATTTGGCATCCATTTCATCTAATCTTCTTAATTAATACATTGATGTTGAATATTGACTTTTACATTCATTCATTGTGCTGTTAAGGGCAAGCGTGTTACTTACAATCAGGTGCATGTCTTTCTAATCACGTAACTCTAAAATTAACAATTTAACAAAATTACAATTTTTAATAACCTCCGACTACCTCGGATTTGTACAATATTCTACTATACGAGCCCTTTCATTTGATACCCATATTGAGGGAGTTGTGAAAAAAGAAATTGACTTCGCCATTTTGTGACGGCGGCCATCTTGGATTTGAAATTTGTCATAGTGCATAGTATTCTACCAGCTAAGCCCTTAAAAAAAATTGGCATAGTGCATAGTATTCTCGTCATGGGAGAGGCCTATGTCCAGCAGTGGACTAAGATAGGCTGATGATGATGATGATGATGATGATGATGATGATAGTATTCTATCAGTTAAGTTAAAAATTAATATTTCCGTCTGTCTATTTCACAATCCAAGCTTAGATGTACAAGTTTGTCACCATCGCTAGATTTAACAGTGAAAGAAAATATCGTGAGCAATCCGCCATTTTCCTAGAAAGTCATTTCTCGAGAACCATCTACCACCACCACCAACCCGCACTTGGCCAGCTTCGTAGATTATCCTTGACTCTCTCGTTGTAATAAAAGGCTCCAAATCCCGGCAGTTTGAACATCAATCAATTGAGCTTCTTGTATCCGAAAGTTTCTACGCTCATATGTGTGTAAAATTCAAACAGCAACAAAAATACATGTGATGATTGAGGTCAAGAACTGATAACAGTTTGTAGTAAAGTTGCCGGTAAACAAGTTGACCCAATGAAGTCAGCTGCGCATGGCTGCGCAGAAACGTTTTTAAGGTATCTTTGGTGGAAGTGCACATGCGCGAACTTTCCACTTCCACGTCACTTTTGGGTCAACTTGTTTGCCGGCCACTATAATTGTAATTGTTTTTGAAAAATAATAATAAAACTTACATAACAGTAAGCGTCAAGAACTGATCTAGTATTGTACCGAGGATTAAAAATGATTACTTAATTGAATTAATTTAGAAGGGTTTTCTGTGTCATGAAAAAAATTTTTGACAAAAAAATATGTAACCTATTAATGTAATACCAAAAATTGATATATTTGTACCTACCCAGTTCTTATAAAATTACTAATTAAAATATTATCATAGCAACGTATCAATCTCTAATTTATTCCAAACCCTCTCGCAGTGCGGAGGCAAGTGTGTAGCTAATTAGCAACGTCTTCACATCCAGAGTTCACACAAAGATTGCCTTGTTGAACTTTTTAATTAGAGATTGGATTCGTTACAAACTCCTCGAACTCATTGTGGCAAAACATAGCGCTAGGGAGAATAACTCAAGAGGATGCTTAATAAACTAGAGCAGGAGTTACCAAAATAAGAAGCATCTATTTTAAGAGCAAGCCGGAAGTGGCAGCTATTATTCTGTCTTGTAATTACTAAATTATTACCGTAATTTAACTCGTGTCAGAGAGAAAAAATAAATATGAATCATGTTTCTCGTTAGTTCTTATTTTTGATGTGACACCGAAGGCCGGATTGGCTCTCCCAATCACAGATTTCTAAACAGATGAAACCTTCGTGAACGACACTGTGAGGCCAGTAATTAGTTATGTATGCGTGACAGCTCTCATCGACGTTGTCAAATTACTCACGTTGGTGTGCGTGTAATGTTCCCAGTCTTAAGAAAAAAATCCCACTATTGTTGTCTTAGCTTCGGAAATCTTCGCGTATAATAAACACATATATTATAATGTTAAAATAATATATGTATATATATATATGCAAGGATTTCTTGTTCTTACTATTTCCATCCTATGAAGTTAAGAATTTTGATTTTGCATGCAACTATAAATTCGAATATTCATACAGAAAATTCGGAATAAAAAGACAACGCCGAATAGTAAATATCATGTGTGTGTTTATTTTGAGTATTCTATCGGAGCTTCTTGTGAAATTTTGACTATTATACTTGACAAAAGGTGGCAACTACTCATTTAATATCGGTGAACACAGGAGGTGCAGAGAATTTTTGTCAACTGATTTGATGTTGGGGGGCCAGATCATTAAATTTGTTTATTATCCAATCTTTGTCTGGACGCGAGTCGCAAACGAAAACTTTTCAAAATGTTGATACAAACCAACGTAAACCTTCTAAGAGTTTCTGTAAATCAGTTGAACATTATTCACATCGCCACCCAAAGTTCCGTCGTCCAAGTACCAAACGTTTAAATTGGACTGGAAACGTTAAATGATAGAGCGAATGGCCAGGGCGAAGGTCGCATGGCTAATGGTTTACCAAGTTGATAGCCAACGGAAGATAGCATAGGATTGTTTTGATAATTTTGTGGGTCCGCCTCAACATTGTCAAAGAAAATTGAAGATGTCAAGAATTTTATTCTTCACTTCGGACAACGGGGCTCCACGATCAACCAAATTAAAGGCGTTTTGACGTCAACCTTTAACACCCCTCTCCCCAATTTTGGACAAAGAAAGTCAGGACAGAATGAATATCAGCCTCACGTCCACCCAGAGAACCAAAATCAAGTATGTTGGGACAGGGAGCTCGAAAGAGCAACGTTTTATACCTACAACCCACCTTGGCAGCAAGGCCAGTATTTGTGGTGCCAACAGCGATTGGCCTGATCCCAACATCTTTTTTGGGTACGTATGTACGCTGGAAACCGCTGGTTGCAGGTTGCGCAGGACCGTTCGTTATGGAAATCTAGGGGGGAGGCCTATGTTCAGCAGTGGACGTCTTGCGGCTGATTATGATGATGATGATGTACACACAAATTAGCACCGTATAAAACTTTGACAATGGCACTACTGACTCGACCAGATAACATGAGGTTAATTAAAACGATTAGATCTCTCAAAAGAATTCGCCTACTTTTTTAAGCTCACAAGTATTAAAAACTTGCTTCATAACTATAGTTTTCATCAACACTATTAGTATTTTTATAAACACTAGTAATCATTTGTGCTAGGCATCGATTCACATTCAATAAAAATTACGATTATAAAAATAGGGTTTAAAATAGAATAATACAATCTACATAAATAATTTGGTCTACGAGTATCTTCAAAAAAATCATAATCTATATTTTACCTTAACTTTAGGGAAAATAATTTCAATTTAGTATAGCAACACTAACCAATTTTCGTTGAGGTGTTGTGTTTCTATTCATCAATCGAAATGAAATCACCTAAATTATATAAATAACAGTAAAAATATTCAAACTTTCCTATGAAATGATATTCCTCTTTCCTGTTCTTATTTTTGGGAACAATGTTTGCAATGTTTGAAGACACAAGACGGCATAATCTTAAACAAATCTTAAAATCACACAGGACTCCCGTACGAGACGGAAGTCCGTTTCGTACTGACTGGAGTTTGTATTTGCTTTGGCGTTTGATATTTGCTTTCTGGACCTAAGGATCTGTGTTCCGCACGTTCCATCTGCCTTTTGTTTTAGAAATCTGTGCTCCCAATATTCGAAAAGTATAAATAAAGAGTCCCAGTAATGAAGTGATGTTTTCTTTTGGATAGAATCATAAATTGAATGTTATTTTTCCTTTTCTTTTTATAAAACAACATAATATGATTATGCTTGAAATAAGATAAGATAAAGATAAGATAAGATAGCATTTATTGACATATTAAAAACATACATTAGAATTAGTAACAAATTTCATTAGAAACTAATTGCTGAACATAGTATTAATATATCTCGTCATTTGCAAAAAATATAATGTCATTGAAAATATAAAATAATGTACATAAAAATATATAAAATTTTATTATAAAATATTTTAAATAATTTTTAAATAATGTATCAAGCTTTTGTCTAAAAAGTAAAAGGTGAAATAGGAACCTTTTTCAAGAAACAATTTTTCTGACGTGAGAGCCGCCGCTTGTTCCCTCTGTCGGGCTCTCAGGAAGATTTTTTTGCTATCTGCTTGTGCGTCTCTATCTACTAACCGAGCGGGAGCCGCGCGCCGCGCGCCGAGCCGGGCGCTCCGCGTCGCGGCGCAGTGCGCGCCTCGAGCTTCCACGACTCGCTGTCACGAATATTGACAACTTATTGTCTTTCTAACCATCAATTTTAATGTTTATTTGGACTTTATTTACATTGGTTGTTCTATTTTACTCATGGAAAATTATAATGAATGTTACAAATTGTGACGATGCGCCGGGTCGGGATCAGAAAGGGGTACTGCGGTTGTGTCGCAAGAAAGTATGCGTTGCCCCGAGTGTATTTCGGACAGATATTTCAAAGGTTTGCGTGGTCTCAATATTCATAAATATAGATGCCACAGGCCATCTTCATCTTACTTACCAAACATCCCACCAACACAGAATTCTGCTGCTTCTGAAGACCGAGCTTTCTGGCGAGTGCTATCATTCTGTAAACTTCGGAAACCAGTCATAAAACGCATCCCCAGAGGCGCTCGACTTTCAGTAGCAGCAGCCTTATCGAATGCCATTAACGCCGTTGTTGTCCAGAACACAAAGCATAACTGGGAGCGCTTACTCAGCTTTCCGTATGCGGTACTTCACGTCGAAACCGATAATTCTAATAACAAATCGTTAACAACCAGAATTAAGGATAATTGCGTGAAGTATTGTTCTTCGTCGGAGCCTCCTATACTTTGGAATAATAATTGGGACTTTCAAGAAAATTCAAAATTTACTGTAAGATCGTCCTCTGATTCCGCAATATATAAGCTGATAGAGAGAAAATTCAGTGACGGCGATATTAAAGGGCGGCACGTATTCTTTTCGAATGACACAATCGCGGCCTCGAACCCTGAAACTTTCTCTGTTCTTAAAGAAAAACATCCACTTTCGGCAGCAAATCTGGAATTCCCAGTACCTTTAGACAGCGATAACGTCATGGAAATAACAGGTTTAGATGTTTCTGCCGCTGTCTCCTGTTTTCAGAGTGGTTCTGCTGGAGGTCTTGATTCCTTAACTCCACAACATCTTAAAGACCTAACAAGTGGGGCCACTGGTGAAGCAGGAGAACATCTTCTGAGGAATTTGACTGCGCTCATTAATTTAATGTTGTCAGGTAAAGTGAACAGTGACGTCATAAATATTCTTTATGGTGCCAATTTATGCGCGTTAAAAAAGAAAGACGGCGGCATTCGACCAATTGCCGTTGGTATGACTTACCGCCGCCTTGCCGCCAAAATTTGCTGTCGTAAAATAATGCCCAATTTGGTAAACCTTTTCCAGCCTTTACAGCTTGGTTTTGGTTCGCAAGGCGGTTGTGAAGCAGCGGTCCATTCGGTAAGAACGTTTCTAAATCAAAATTGTGGCGATCTGCTGCTTAAAGTGGATGTTAAAATGCTTTCAATTCAGTCGACAGGGAGCTCTACTAGGGAAGTTAAAGATAAAATCCCGAATTTATATAGCTTTTTTGGCAATGTTATGGGTCACCTTCTAAATTGACCTACCACGGAAATGATATCACTTCTGCCGTTGGGTGCCAGCAAGGTGACCCTCTTAGTCCAGCTGCTTTCAGTCTCGCCATTCAACCCATTATTCAGCGTCTAAAGTCCAAGCTCAATATATGGTACCTAGATGATGGAACTTTTGGCGGTGACGCTGATACGTTATTTGATGATCTCACGCTTCTTATTTCAGAATTCAAATCAATAGGCTTAGAATTAAATTTCTCAAAGTGTGAGCTATTTATTCCAGATTCCTATTTGAACAAAGAATTAGTCATCCAAAATTTAGTACTTTGGCACCTAATATCAAAATTGTTGGTCAAAGTGAGCTATATTTATTAGGAGCACCTGTCATGAATGAGGCATTTTCTTCGTTTATCGACGCAAAATTCAAAATTTTATTGAAGTATCGGACCGTTTAACAAAAATCAATTCACACATGGCTTTTACTATTATTCGTTTTTGCCTTTTTGTTCCAAAGTTCACATATTTTATTAGATGTTGTCAACTCTGGCAGCATTCAGATCTAATGCATCGTTTAGACAACCTAATAAAAAACACTTTGGAATCAATTTTAAACATTAATTTACCTGACCGAGAGTGGTTACAGGGTTCTCTACCAGTACGTTTTGGTGGCCTAGGGGTCCGGTCAGTGTCTGGTGTGGCTCTTCCAGCTTTTCTATCTTCGGTTCATAGTAATCAAAATTTAATTTTTAAAATACTCTCAGAAATTCCAAATGTTTCGGAAATATCCTTGTTGACCGAAGCCAAGAATGCTTGGAGAGCATCGTGCCCAAATACCGATTTCCCAGAACTCCATCTTCGCAGCGATTATGGGACGGACCGATCTGTTTACAAGTGCGGAAACAATTACTCGATACGTGCTTAAGCTCTACAGATCGTGCTCGTCTCCTGGCTGTCGCTGAGTGGGAGTCGGGTTTGTGGGCTACAGGCTCTCCCGTCGCCTCACACCGGAACCCTCATGGATTCCTCTACTTTTCGTGTTGCCACTTCCCTCCGTCTGGGCACATCGTGTTGTGCACCACACCTTTGCCAGTGCGGTGTTACAGTCGACCACCACACACCACACCAGCCTAAACGATATCATCCGTCGGGCTTTTACCACTGCTAATTGCGCAGCTGTTTTAGAGCCGAGCGGCTTAGCTCGAAGCGATGGTAAAAGACCTGATGGGATGACTTTGATTCCGTGGAAGATGGGACGGCCCTTGGTCTGGGATGCAACCTGCGTCGATACTTTGGCGCCGTCTCATCTTTCACGGACACAAGTTAGAGCTGGCGCGGCAGCTGAACAAGCTGAAGACCTCAAGAGGCGCAAATATTTTGAGAGGAGCTGTATTGATAGCGGATACATGTTTGAGCCTTTTGGGGTCGAAACTTTGGGACCGTGGGGACTGAGTGCCAAAAATATTTACAAAGATTTAGCGAAACGTCTTTGTGATGCAACTCGTGACCAAAATGCTGGCCTTTATTTTGCTCAGCGCATAAGTATTGCCATTCAACGTGGCAATGGGGCTAGCATTTTGGGCACGATTCCTGCTGGCATCGGTCTTATAGACTAATATCGTGTACATTATGTAAATAAATATACCTATATTGTGATTCTAATTTGGGAAATAAAGTTTATTTATTCGAAATAATGTACATCACAAAATTAATAAAATGCTGTATAGGGGCATTATTGTTACTATCTATTATATTTAATACTGTTACTATCTAAATTTAATTATTCTATTAAAATAATATCTATATATTATTGTGGTAATATAAGTACCTAGGCACGTACAGTCTTACATAGCCAATTGCTCGTAAGCGTCATAGAAACATCAATACTACTCGTAGTTAAAATTTAAATATTCACCTATGCTGTAAAAAGTCCTCTGGATTAAAAGCTGTTTGATCTTTCCTTCAAATATTAATTTGCTCGAGATGGTTTTAATACTTTCCGGCAAATGATTGTATAAAACTCTACCAAAGTGAATGGGCAGCCTCTTTGCAAATGCAAGTCTGTATGGTATCGGCTGCAACATTATCCGCGTACGTCCTGATCGCCGATCTTTTGCTTCAGTCAATGAATATTTTCTATATTGTCCCTGGTGTACTTGAGAGCTTCAAATATATAGAGTGCAACCGATGTCATAATTTTTGCTCTCTATAATGTTCTCGGCAACTCTCCTTAAACTTTGCATTGACTAGGACGCGTATGGCACGCTTCTGCATTTTCAAAATACGTTGGGAGTCACCGGAACAACCCCAGAAAACTATACCATAAGCCATAATCGAATGAACATAAGCATAATATGTCTCTTTCAAACTTTCCGGAGACGTGATTTTCTTCAGCTGTTTTAATGCGTATGTGGCCTTGGCCATTTTCTTACAAGTTTCCTCTATTTGATTCTTCCAGCTTAATGCAGGGTCTAGTACAAAACCTAACAATTTTACTGCGTTCGTGCTCATGATCTCAGTTTCATTTAATAACTTCACAGGTAAGATCCTTTGGTTATGGGCTTTAAGATTAAAGAACATAATGTTTGTTTTATCTGCATTTAAATGTAACCCATTAATTCCAAACCAATAATTGAGTTTTGAGAGAGTTGCTCTGATTTTTGTAATTAACTCTTCAATAGAGCTAGCCTTTAAAATTATCGTGGTGTCGTCTGCATATTGAATAATTCTTCCGTCTATTTCCAGCATGGATATATCATTGACGAAAAATAAGAAAAGGATATTTCCGAGCGCCGATCCTTGAGGAACGCCTGTGTTGATACAATGAGGGTTGGATTTTTGTCGTTTATTATCGATTTTTTATCTCTACCGTTTGTTCCCTGTTCAATAAGAAAGATTTTATTAAGGCCAAGCTCTCGTCCTTAAATCCGTAGACTGTGAGCTTTCCTAACAAAAGCTCGTGATTTATAGAGTCAAACGCTTTAGATAAATCTAAGCAAATTGTGGCTACTTTTAATTTACTCTCCAGACCCCCTACAACATTTTCGACGAGAGCATGAACTGCAGAAATTGTAGAGCGGCCAATCCTATATGCATGTTGTGTGTCGGCGATCACCGTATGCCGACTAAAATAAGCCATTATATTCTGTGCCATTAGGGATTCAATGAGTTTCGAGATAGTCGGTACAATTGTAATAGGTCTGTAGTTATTGACGGATGACTTTTCACCTTTGCTTTTATATAGCGGTGTCAATCTTGATTTTTTATATTCTCAAGTGTTTTCAATATAATCTATTTACGTAGATAGCTAATTCTTGAAGTAACATATAACATATGTATAAACATAACTATAAAAAAGTGGTCAAGTGCGAGTCGGACTCGCCCATGAAGGCTTCCGTAGCACCAAGTAACATAATAAAAAAGTTCTTGTAGTTCGTTGTTACTTTAATCAGTGTTTTAACAATAGTGAATTTATAACGTATTAAAATAAAACTACTTAATAGCTCTCATTCAAACCAATTTTCATCGTTGATAGTTTACATGGTAATGGACATCATACATTTTTTTATTTTTGTCATTATCTTATTTTAGATGTTACAGGGGGGGGACACATTTTACCATTTTACCGCTTTGGAAGAGTCTCTCGCGCAAACTATTCAGTTTAGAAAAAAAATTGTTGGGAACCTCAATATCATTTTTGAAGACCTATCTATAGAGAAACCACACGTATGGTTTTGAAGGAAAAAAATTTGTTGAGTTTCAGTTCTAAGTATGGGACACCCCTAAAATTTATTGTTTTTTTCTATTTTTTGTATAAAAATCTTAATGCGGTTCACAGAATACATCTTACTTACCAAGTTTCAATAGTATAGCTCTTATAGTTTCCAAGAAAAGTGGCTGTGATATACGGACCGACAGACAGACAGACAGACATGACGAATTTATAAGGGTCCCGTATTTTGCCATTTGGCTACGGAACCCTAAAAGTTGGTTGTCTGTAAAGTTGGTTGTTTTACGGACGACAGTTAACGTGACAACGTCATAACAAAACATATGAATGAAATGATAGATCGCAAGTGTACAATGAGAGTAACGAGATAATGAGCGTAACGGGACATAACGGGACATTTTTCGTGCATGCAGCCGGCGTTCATCGATTTATTAGACGTTGTCACGTCAAAAAAGTATTACTTCACTACCAAGGCGTAATGAAGTTTGGGTTCCATAATTTCTTCATGTACATATATCGTAAAGTTATAAGCCTGTAACCAATCTTGATCCTGATTTCGTTTGTCCACAGTTCTCACGTATCAAGGGGAAGTGTTGAAATTATCGAAGATATCCCGTTCTGAGATGGGCACGTACTTGTGTATCGCGGGTAATGGAGTGCCCCCGACGGTCAGCAAGAGGATCCATATTAGTGTACATTGTAAGTAGATCCATTATCACATAGTTAGTTATAGAGATGTATTCATACAATTAGTCACACCACTGCCCGAACTATTACAAACAGATTTCATATGAATAAAAGGTTATCTGGAACAGATTGCTTTTAGCAATAAAACTCATTTGCCTTTCTACTATCGGGCTGCTTGTATCTCCAGAAAGCAACATCGTTTCATGATTGATGTTCCAAAGGCTCGAACGAAGAAGTCTGCTTAGAATCGTTGTAAAAAAAATCGTATCTTTGATGCGTTGCCTGTGGGTATTTTCTTAAAGATTTAATTGTAGTGTATTCAAGTTTCTAGGATAACGTACTTAATCATATACCGCATAGTTGCTTTATACCAGGCGAAATAGAGGCCTGTGTTTTACACATTTTTTTTAGGGCAAAAGAAGAGGAAATTCACAGAAATTTCGAGGAAAATATCAATACTATACTTATATTTCCTCATACAAGTAACAGAGTAAATTAAATACCAATCACTGGCTGTCAAACATTTGACGTCAATCAATGTTTCCTATTGGACTGTAACAGGCCAATAACATTTTACTGAACGAAGTCTGTCGGCGCAGCTAGTATTTAATAATGATATATCTTAATAAATCACTGATACTGTAGCTAAATTTATTTCAAGAGAAATAAGATAGACGTAGGTATTTTATGTTACCATGAAATAATGTTTACGAACCAATTTAAAGAAACCATCTAAATTATATTTTTTCAATGACATAAGACCTATCAAACGTTTCAACGAGTAATGAAATACTTGCAATTACTAAATTTATTTTACTCAACCTGTAATAGATACGATTCATATTTTAACAACCTGCGCCCCGCAACTTTACCTTATAATCTCACGGTAGGTTATGTCTGTTTATAATCTGACGGCGTTAAATTATAATCTGACAGTTTTATATTATTTTACGGTTACCTACATATATTCATAAGCGCTTTTCAGTTTATACACAACTTCTATACCAAACTTCATTGAAATCGGTAGTAGCTTAGGCGCAAAAACTTAACAGACAGAGTTATTTAGACATTTATAACATTAGTAAGAAGCAGTTATATTAATGGTGCTTCAGCATAAACAAAAATCTTTTTGACGTGACAACGTCTTTAAATTGGTTTGCCGGGTGACACTTCAAGAAATGCGTTACGCTCCGCTCACGTTATGCGCTCACAACGAGAGCGAGTGAGAGGCACGCGTCCCTTCCACTCGGGCATGGTTAGCCCGCCTAAGAGCGAGAGAGACAGACATAAAAAGTGAAAGGCACGCGTCCCTTCCGTAAAATTATTTTACCACTCAAAGTCGTTGTCACGTAAAACTTTCGCCCGTATACCGACTTTACAGGCAACCAATTTTTTTTTAATTATTTAATACTAATATTGTATTTAAAATCACGTGCGTGTTTCACAAAGACAAAATTGCGTTTTTGCGAATCTAATTATTCATATTATTTTTTTTTATTTTATTTTACTTATTGTGACGTTAACGCTTGGTCTGCGATCAAATTACTTTTGTTACTGCATGCAGGGTCTACAAAATGTTTGTTTCCGAATTTGAAAAACCAACAAATTAGTTAATTTCTTGTAAGTGTATTCTATAAATAAATACTCGTAAATAAAATAGTTTTGCCATTCTACATGAACGATTCATTTTATAAGGATAATAATAACAAAAAATACAAAATTGTACTGTCATAATCAAGAATACCATGGACACGTCTCCGGGCTGATAAAAGAACCGTCAGAATATCTAATGTTGCCAATGTTCATAAGGACATCGCTTAACATCAAGCCGATTGTATGCTTATTACCATCATCCTTAAAAAAAATCCTTGTATCCAATATTTTCAAACTTTCTGTTAAAACATTCTCGTCTAAAATGCGCCTTTTTGTATCATTGCAGTTTTTACGAGTAAGCTGGTTTAGAATTTCTTACTTGAGCAGGCTTTGCGGTCGGAGCGCAAGACACCGAAATATATTGTACCACGCTGGCCCAAAAACATTGGATATTTCAGTGTAAACTGTGTGGTCCACCGTTGACCTCGCACTTGGAGCTATAACAAATATGCTGCAAGCTTTGAATTTTCGGAGACTACCAGCGCACGGAGAGAGCGCAAAATGAAAAATTCTCTTGTTTTTAAACGAGTTCAACGGGACGAGGTTATCAATTCGGCCGGTTTTTTTATTGTATGACAAAGACAAACTATGAGAAAAAAATATCGTTTACAGTCTAACACTATTTGGTTTTTAATCATTTTAAGCATCGCTGTCAGTTACTGAAAAATCGTCACAGCAACGTGCGTGTATTTATGTGTGCTATGAGTGAATTAACGTAGCACACATATCTGTACTGTGCGTGTATTTATAATCACAATTGTTTTTTCTTAAGTAAATAATCACATGTGTTCGCTGTCGTAATCCGCTGTATTCATGTTTTTCTGAAACCTACCACCACGTTTTCAAATCGATAGTGAATTAGTAATACATACCCCTACGCTTTACCTTTGTTCACAGTATCGTTTTCCACCAGGCACTTGCCTGGTGGAAAACGATGGATGGTGATATAATAATATAATAAAGCCCTTTTATTCCGAATTCGCTACAAATTTGACAATACATATTTTCGAGTCCTATTTACTAAAGTATGTCCCGCAATTCGGCGTGCCTCCTGGCATAGGCCTCCTCCAGCTCTCTCCACTGAACTCTGTCTTCTGCAACTCTGGTCCAGAAAGGCCCCAAGGTTAGGCAGATATCGTCTCTCCATCTTGTTTTCGGGCGCCCCTTACTTCTAGTGTCTTCTCTTGGGTACCACAAAGTTACTTGTTTACTCCATTTATTGATTTTGCAGCGTAGCATATGTCCAGTCCAACCCCATTTTAGGTGCTCTATACGTGTTATTATATCTGCAACTTTGGTTTTTCTTCTTATTTCAGAGTTTCTGATTTTATCACATAGTCTGATACCCAGCATGCTCCTTTCCATTGCCCTTTGTGTACTAGCTAGTGTTTCTCTTTGCTTTTCTGTTAACGCCCACGTTTCGCAGCCGTATGTCATGCATGGGAGGATGCAGGTGTTGAACGTCTTTCTTTTAATGCGCATGCTTAAATCTTTACTCTTCATTATTTCTTTTAGGGACCAGTATCTTTTCCATCCGCAGGTTATTCTTTTGTTTATTTCCTTAGACATATAGTCCTCAGGCGATATAATTTGACCTAGATAAACATACTCTTTCACATAATCCAATCTGTTTCCGTAAACTTCTATGTTGACTTCTGAGGAATTGGTCATCAATTTTGTTTTGCTTGCATTCATTACTAATCCTACCTTTGTGCTTTCCGCTGTTATGGCTCTTAGCATTTGTCCTAGTTTTGTTGGGTCTTCTTCTAGCAGGATAATATCATCAGCAAATCTCAGATGGGTGAGGCGGCCACCGTTGATGTTGATACCATAGTTTTCCCAGTCTAATCTTCTAAATATGTATTCCAGCACAGCATTAAATAGCTTGGGGGAGAGCGGATCTCCTTGTCTAACACCTCTGTTTATAGGAAAAGGGTCTCCTTTAGTTTCCAGTTTAATGCGACTTTTACATTCTCTGTAGATAGATTTAATTATTTGTATATAGGCTTCATCTACTCCTTGTTCTTCTAGGCTCAGCCAGATAAATGTATGATCTATGCTATCAAAAGCTTTAGAGTAGTCTATAAAGCAGATGTACAAGGGTTTTTGATATTCACTATATTTTTCCAAGACTTGCTTAATTGTGTGAATGTGATCTATTGTACTGAAGTTTTTCCTGAATCCCGCCTGCTCAATTGTTTGGTTTTCGTCTAGAACCTTTGATATTCTTTCCAGGATTACTTTTGCAAAGACTTTGTACACATTTGAAATGAGGCTTATTGGTCTGTAGTTGCCAATGTTATCCTTATCTCCTTTTTTGTGGAGAAGAATTATATAGGACTCGCTCCATTGTCTCGGGACCGTGTCTGTTGTTAAAATATCATTAAATAGCTTGGTTAGAATTGGGGTTATTTCTTCGACGGTGCCTCTTATCAGCTCGTTTGTTATACTGTCCGGTCCTGGAGCTTTTTTCTAGCTTTTGTGACATGATGGCTTTCTGAACTTCTTGCACAAGTATAGGTGGGACACCTCTATATCTTGTGGCTGAATTCTTATAGGGGTAATTTTTTTGTTCAGCGTTATTGCAGGAGTAAAGGGTTTTGTAATAGTCTGTAGCCAATTTCCGGATTTCTCTACGGTTTGTTGTTAGTTTCGTTCTTTTACTTTTTAATTTAGGTATCCATTCCATTCCGCACTCCTTTAATTCTTTAAAAGCTTTTTTTTTTTTTTTTTAAAAGCAAGTTGGTGACCAAACATTATATATAGGTATAATATATACAGAATAAATAGGTATTTTTTAGGAATCTCTAAGCGAAGAGTCACTATGTTTTTGGCAAGCGTGTTACATATGTTAGGTACCTAATATATCTACCTCTATACAATGTATTACTTGTTATAATGAGAATAAGATGAAAACGTAAGCTCAATCATTTTAAAAAAACGCATCGTGTAATTATTTCTTTTAACGAATATGGTCAGACCCAGTTTAATTTTGTAATTATTCTTATCATCCGCAGTTCACCCGGTGATCCAAGTGCCGAATCAGCTGGTGGGTGCTCCGCTGGGGACCGACGTCACACTGGAGTGCTACGTCGAGTCTTCGCCAAAATCTATCAACTATTGGGTCAAAGATCCAGGTAAATTCGAATTAATTTTACTTGTAATTACTCCAATATTCGTGTTTTAAAGTAAACGTAAATAATTTTTTTATAATTTTACTGAAAAACTACTTATAACTGTGATACATAAATATAACTTTATGGAATTAAAGAAAACAAAATTGTTTTCAAACTTTCCCGTTTTAAACCAATCTCAATTATTATTTAATTACCTTGACGTCTCAGCAGGGTTATATTTCAAACGCCATGGTTACGAGAAAACTTCACCAGAAACCTTAACAACTAAACGCTTACAACTAAAGTACTAAACATTACATAATTTATTTGAAATTTCTAGGCGTGCCACTTTTGTGAGAGCCGTAAAATAAGGCCAATTTTCAGGGACGAGTATTCTCATGACAACTCATTCCTAACCCCTGAAGCACAGTAAAAACAAAATTTAAACCGTTACGCCGTTTGATTAACTCGGCCGAACCACCCACGATAAAAACGAAACAAATTATAAGGCAGTCATAAAACTCTAGGTGTCTGCGGAAACTTTTTACATTTTTCATAAAACTTCTCCCTGCTGAGATGAAATTCTAATATTGAATTTGAAAGCAAGTGTTTTCTATACCTCTGTATTAATATTATATTAAGTACGGTTACAACGAAAAAACTCGGTTAATTTACTTGGAAACTAGTCCCGAGAGGAAAGCCTGTTTTACTTACCTGAAGCTGAGCTGTGTTTAGGTACAAAAATAACATTTATTTTGCGGAAATAAGAATGTAACGGAAAGTTGAAAACCTTTTTGGGATTTGAAAGAAACTATACCGTAATGGGCTTGATGTGCGCTGTTATCTCTCTCTTGCGATTACTTATTTAATAATATTCTCGCTTAGTGAATTCTTTGTCGATCAAACAAAAAATGCGCCAATGAAAATACCAGAAAATGCTTGCGTATGTTCACATACTCGTATTTAGGTATATAGCCACTAGTTAATTGCCTACGGGCCACGCATCCGTATAATAATTTTCATCTCTCTGCACGCTCTCGCCGCTGCTGTTGCTGTATCCCTGGGTATCGGTCGAGTTGATATGGTCACAGTAAAATAACAGTGAAATGTCTGTACTTGTATCATTATCATTTATTCTGTGGTAAAAGTTAATGAGTTGCCTATTAGTCTATATAGTGTGATTTTGGCGCCCCCTGAACTTGCCGCCCGGGACACGGGCCGAGGCATGCCCCTTCCTAGATCCGGGGCTAACTAGTTACAACTACAATGAACTGTATTTTTAACGAGACTTTAAAACGTGTTAATGCTAACATTAATTCGTTGATTTCAAATCTCGCTAGCAAAATACTAATTGTAAACACATTTGTAAATATGTTACCTTATTAGATAAAGTGCGAAGACCCCTAATGTTTCACGGCACGTAATTTTGATACAATAGAGAAACTTCAATGCGAGGTAACTTTAAATACGAAAGAGTAAATCAATAAGAGATTCCATTTCGTATCGTTCAAGAGATGGGATAAATAACAAAAAAATAATCGTAATATCTTAAATATTTACACAGAACTTACGTGATTTGTTAATTTCAAATCTGTATAGGTAAATCGATGTTTGTGACGTCAACCAAACTCAAAAAGATAACAGGGCTTAAATTTTTGGTATTTTTGGTCAAAAAAGTTTCCTTAAACTATCGTAAAATGGGTTTATTTTGCCAAAATCAAAATTACAGAACAATCAAAATTTAAATTGAATTATAAACTAGAAATTAATTACTAGAATAAATATGTTTGATAATAAAAATACTCGTACTTACCATTAAATTTATTTCAATTTGGTTGCAAGATCAATAGCGTTGGTTTGAGTAGTTACGTCATGTCAACTCAAAGCCTACAGAAAACCCTCATCTTTATTTACCGTCTTTATTACTATACCTGAAATAGAATCAGCTGACATATTCTCAATATTTCGTTTCTAACCTCACAGATGTCCGAATGTGTTAATTAACTACGTATTTAAGAATTATAGTCAGGGCACAGCAAAAATTTTGTGGGCTCAAAGCGTTTGTAGGTTTGATGCGTAAATATTGTCTTTGTAATTATATTCAACAAAACAACCAAGTTTAAATCCAAATAAGACCACAAAAGGTTTTTGAATCAGCAATATTATTTTTGTAATAGTGTCTGCCTACAGGATAAGCAATAACTGTTTACAAAACAAAAAATCTCTATGTTTATTCGCAAAATCATTTGTATTTTTTTTTACAATTGAGCGAAATCAAGATATACAAAAATATTTGTGCCTGATAATAAACATCCCGAATGCCCTTAACAGTTTTTCTAATGCTCCTCAAATCGTACCACAACATTTATTTACACGTATTCTACCGCCAAGTAGTTGCTTAGTGGTAGAATAACTGGTAAAAATGAAATAAAGTTGCTGTCAGGATTAAAAAAAAAACCTTGCCGTTTATAAAGCAAATTTTACTAAACACGTCTTTGCAAAAATAAATGTAATGTAAATGTGTTGCTGTGGAAAAATGGAACTACTTTAACGTTACAATTACCATCATTGACAATTTTTTGATATCAGCGCTACCAGCACAAAAAATATGAAAAAATGCAGTGAAAGCGAGCTGTTTGTAACTATTCTGAATTGAATTAACTTTCAACAGGTGAACTCATTATACCATCAGAACATCATGAAATGACGGTGCGACAGAAGTCAATGTTCGAAGCAGAAATGACGATGACAATCAAAAATATACGACGTGAAGACCTCGGCAGCTACATTTGCGTCGCCAAAAACTCACTGGGAGATGTGGAGAGCAAGATTAGATTATATGGTAAGTATTTCAACTACCATTATTTAAAATACCTTCATCAAATTACTTGTCTTTATAATCCACAAGCAGCAAAGACTAGACATTTATAAATGTCTATTGTGGATAGTGTGTATAGTGTGGATTAAAATCCACGAGCCAATAAGACATTTTACCACCCATTAGCAAATTTAAATTTTGTAAACATCGGTGACACTAGAAATTCCACAAACGTTTTGAATTAATCAATAATTTAATGCAAAATACAAAGCTGGCGAAATAAGCTGAGCAATTACCCTGTAAGGGCGTAGCAAGATTAATAGTACAGTTCAATCTGAGCATAAGTAGAATCTTTCAAGCATCACGTTATTTTTTGGTGTAGTTCGCTGTGCTTAGGACTCGGCGGGGTATGTGGGACACAACACCATTTAGAGTGGTGTCCATGCTGACTTAAACCCCAGGAGATTGTTCAGTGTGGTTTGGTGGCAGAGTCACGGGACCGCCTTGGCATTCGACCACAACCCTGCCACTGTTAGCGTTCTTGCGGGCTCTCCTCGCGGAGGCACAGAATTCCCGCATTTGGCTCCAGTGTCGCGCATCCTCAGGAGATTTGGTGAACATTCTTCTTGCAACACTATTCAGCCCCAAACTATGCAAAGCTTTCACTATAGAAACTAGATGGCTGATACAATACTTATATAATTGTATTATTTCTCATAATACACCCAGGGAAAAAAACAAATATTCAAATCCATCACACAAATATGTATCTTAGGTGAGAATCAAATCTCCGGTTCTGAGGGCACTCACTAGTAAATGAGCTAGAAGGCCATTCAATGGATGCGGTCGAAACTGTAGTTAGTTAAAGTAAACTTTGAATTACGACGCGAGTTATTCCCATTACACAAATATGGAATAACGTCGTTATTATTTTTAGTACGACTTTGTTTAATTTCAAATGTCGTTGTTATTCAACTTTCTAGTTTCCATGTGAATCTACTGCTTAATTATGAATGTTTTAACGCGACCTTTCATTCGGTTTAGGTTTACTGTAATATTGTTATTACAGTAAACCTAAACCAAGTGAAAGGTCGTGGAAAGGAGACGGGACGTTAATGTTCCTATAATAGATGACATTGTTTCGTATTACACGAATATTTAGCTTTAAATTTGTTTTGTTTTGTTAAACAAAAGCACATTAAACACAAAACTTCAATTTAGTGTAATTATGTATGTTCTTTGTGGTTTAGTCCCTGAACTACAAAAATTGCTATTTGACTCAAATATAAGATTGGATTTCTTTTTACGCAATTTTAGGATTATCCTGTAACATCCAAGTAGATAGTTATGTTACATGAAAGTTATGTTATAACTGAGAAGCCCAAGGTCATGGGTTCGATTCCCAACCGACGCAAAATAACAATTTGTGTGATGAATACCTACAAATATTTTTTGTGTATCTGGGTGTTCCTATGTAGAGGTAATATTTATTTATTTAAAACTATAAAAGTATTCAATCACCTATCTGGCTGCCATAGTAGGTACCTACATACAAGCTTTGCTTAGTTTGGAGCCATTCACGTTTTTAGTTTGTGTGTAAAACGTTCACCAGTATTTATTATTATTTTTGGTTAAAGTTTCGTGTGCTCTCCTAAGTTTATTATTATAAACATCTGTATAATACGTCCCTTTGTTCCACGCAACCTGTGTAACATATATACAAAACACGCCCGCTACGTCATTTTTTTTTAAGGGAGATGGAGAAGTCAGCCTCAAGTGGCCTCTAATGCTCACAGAACTCTGAAATATCAGAACAAATGTATATGTCCCTACTGATCTAAACTATACTTACACATAAGTGATTGCTAAACACATTGTCATTTTTAAAGTGTCAGGCAATTTAAATAAAAATAGCAAAGCCACTGAAGAGCTTTCAATTGATTGTTGGAAAATAAAAATAAAACTGTTGCTCGAATTGTTAATATTTGACACAAACGACCAGTTATAAATGCAGTATTTAGTATTGAATTTAATAACATCTGTACTTGCTAACAACTTAATAACAATAAATTATTTATTTTCGCATCTTATCATACCCTACTCTTTATGTAGGTAACTAATTGTAGGATGAATTTTGTTCACAGAAATACCAGGCAACGATAGACATGCCTATCACTATCCAGACGTACGTATGACATCCGACGATGAATACGGAACAGATGCGTACGAAGACGAAGATTCAATTCCTGACAGCACAAAAAGCAATAGAGTCCCGGACCGCGCCAACAAATGGTACTCCAACGACGGCAAAATAATAGTTACGAACACAAATACCGGCCCCGCCATTACGATATCCCCTCACAACAACCTTACTACATTTACTCAAGTTTCTACTATAATTTATCCTACCCAACCGTTGTTTTACCTTCTGTGAGGGAATTTCCAGTAATTAAAGGCAATTACTGTTTTCCTTTTCATCCGTAAATTGATTGCGTCGAACATTTTTAATTAATCTAGGGCCTACTTTTTCTGAATTTCGTTATTACATCGGCGTGTAACGTGATAATAACTAGACTTAAAATGTTGTATATATTTTATATTATAGGTGGATATGAACAGTATTGATAGATAAGTTATTGTTTGATGATATTTTAATCTTATTGCGTCTACTATCACTAGGTGTCGTGTCATCCGGTGGGGTAGCAGGTGGTTTTGGCGTATTCACACACTTTTTTTTATAAGTGAGACCTATGTTATAACTTTTGGCCTCACATAGACTTCACTATCTACTGAGCTTTTAGCTAACACAGAGAGCGCAGGGTGTTATCACACAGGATGACGTGATTTCTTGTGATGGGTACTTAAAGTGGCCATTAACTGTTCTATAACATATCGAACTTAGTAAAACAATAGCTTAAAAATAGTGTTTTTGATTTGACAATTAGTACTAAAAATATTTTGCAGTACTTTTTTTATATTTAAACATTTACGTGAACCAATGAAGCTGGTCCAATTTTTAAGCAAAGTAATATCAAAGAAATGTTCGACTATTGTGACGTCATATGATTTCAAAGAGACCAAAAGCTTAACTTAAGGTTGGGCAGTTTTTGTAAAAAAAGTGAGCCCAAAAAGGGTTGAACATCTCTGGCTACCTACACTCTACACCACGGAAATCAGCATTACATATCAAATCGATGTTGGCAAAAATATTAACATCTCACAGGCTTGAGTATATCCAGTTCATTGTTTATAGAACCATATATTCCTTCTATTGTTTAATATACCTAATCTAATAGGTTTCCGTGACGCCGATTTAAATCCACATTTCGCATCATTACTTACTTATTTATAGCCTTACATTACTCTTACTATTGTGTATGATATGACAGTCAATGGCCAGTTTTAGTGGTATCAGGCAACTGATTTCAGGCAATGATAAATACGAGGTAAATGTAATATTTTATAAGCAAATATTTTCTTAATTTGTTGCATGTAAATTGCGAACATTTTGAGGTTCGATTTGAACGAGGTAAATATGCAACGTCAGATTGAAATTTACACAGCAGCTATTTTTAATAAAACGCCACATATTATTAAAAAATGTTATTTGCGTACAAGTTACATAGAGTCAAATTTTTTTAAACAATAATTGTTATCTAAAAGTAAAAATGTGATGTATTTCAGTGATTATTGTTTCTATTTGACACATTTTAATTTGATGTATCTGTAACTGCTAAGAACAAACGACATGAAGAAAGAATTGTACATAATATACGTTAAATATAAAGTATACATGTATAACCATAAATATATAAACCAACAAGTCTATAGAAGAAAAAAAACTGTTATCGTAATGATTATTTATTTCAAGGTCTACGCAGAACACGACAGTCGTGTAAGTACTAAGCCGTTGGGGTCATGATTTTCCCATCTTAATGAACCAATTTTATTATTATGTATATTGCTTCTTTGAAATTTCGACACAAAAATGTAATTCATACGTTTTTCCAAACGAGTCTCTTTTTTCGATTTAGTCTCATATAAAAAATCACATATGCCTGTCTGATAGATTGATCAGCGTAAGAATCTGCGGTTATATCGCTAAAAGCGATTTCTGTAACATAATGGCTGGCAAAACTTCAACACGACCCTTACGGCTTATAATTAACCTTTATTACCACAATCTGCGCAGCCCTAAACTACTTATATAATAAATTGTAAAGGAAATAGATTCTGGACATTTCCTTAAAAAACATTTCTAAGAGCTTGATTCTCCAATTGCAACTTTAAGTTTTTTTTTAAATCTATTTGCTAGTTAATCTGAGAATTATTGAGAGAAATCAACAATTTTAATACTATAATCAGTGACAGATTCCTAGATTTACGTAATCCTATAAAATAAGTATTTACCCAGGGAAAAATGTAACATGCTTAAAAATGAGGCGTTTCAAAATCGGGCTTCTAGTATGTTCCTTCGTCACAAAATAGCTAATAGTACAGTAAGACGTCTTCAAAATGCCAGTCAAAAATAGTTTATGACTAAAGGTTTTACAAAAGATGCAAATAGAACTGCCAATTATAGTTGTCAATTTCACTATATTTTCATTTCACGCCAATTTTCATTTTGTTATAAAAATTTCACAAAATGAAAATTGGCGCCATACTTGGCTATCTAATAAACTATCTTTGATTGAGATTTTCTTACCTTTTATAGGTTTACACTTGACCGTCATCTCGCCTGATGTTAAGCGACGATGCGGTCTACGATGGATCGTGTTTACCTAGAAGAATCCGATTCACTCACGATTTAAAGACACCAAGATTATAATTATCGGGGAAAACCCACTCAGGCAACTTATTCCATAGCCTAGACGTTCTTATCACAAACGAAGAGTCAAACCTCTACGTCTGTGTCTTTGGAATATCCACCATGAAACGGTGCCGCTTCTTCGAGTTACGAGAAGTACGATAGAAAAAAAGGCAAGGAGGTATTAGATCATGCAGATCAGTTGCACACTCTCCGAAGTACATCCGATAAAAAACCGATAGGCTAGCAATTTTGCGGTGATATTCAAGACAGTCCATTTCGCGCTAGAATGTCTTTGCTTATGAGCCTTTTTAGGTATGAGCCTTGAGGTATATTTGCAACTTGAAAAATCCTACGATAATTTTATATATTTTAATTCACCCCTCACTTATACTCGTCGTTCTGAAACCGGTTTATTGCACATGATTAAATTTATTATACATACTTTAATTTTGATTAGGTACTCAAAACGTAATTACAACAATTATTAATTTTCTTGCTTTGCTCAAATTATCTTCCTGACAAAAATAGAGATCCAAAAATTACTATTCGAACAAAACCAAAGGTTTTTGTATATATACAAATATCGGTTTACGGGCGATATCTTTATGTGATAACGTCATTATAATTAGTACTCGTAGAATGTAGATACGTCATAAGCTGATGCCCTTAGGCTGATCTTACCTGTCTCTTCCTTGTTCTGCGCTCTCGTATGCACGCTCGCCTCAGGCGGCTTTCATTGATTTATGAGGTAAAGATAGAAACTCTTTACTGACATTACCAGCAAAATATTATCACAAGCGACAGATTGTGATATTTTCCATATGCCTCTATTTTATCAGAATATATATTTCATTCCTATTTCAATTGAATCCAACGTTGACCTGTAATAAGACGATATCGTTGACCTATCTTGCATCGTCTTGGACGTCCATATATTTTTTGGTAAAAATAGAAAGACAATACCAAAAAATATATTATCACAAGCGACAGGTTAGTTGCCGATTGCGATATTTTCCATATGCGTTTATTTTATCACAATATCTATTTCATTCCTATTTCAATTGAATCCAACGTTGACCTGTAATAAGACGATATCATTGACCTATCTTGCAGCGTCTTGGACGTCCATATATTTTTTTAGTAAAAATAGAAAGACAATGCCAAAAAATATATTATCACAAGCGACAGGTTAGTGGCCGATTGCGATATTTTCCATATGCCTACATATATTTTATCACAATATCTATTTCATTCCTATTTCAATTGAATCCAACGTTGACCTGTAATAAGACGATATCGTTGACCTATCTTGCATCGTCTTGGACGTCCATATATTTTTTGGTAAAAATAGAAAGACAATACCAAAAAATATAATTATTATCACAAGCGACAGGTTAGTTGCCGATTGCGATATTTTTCATATGCCTCTATTTTATCACAATATATACTTCATTCCTATTTCAATTGAATCCAACGTTGACTTGTAATAAGACGATTTCGTTGACCTATCTTGCATCGTCTTGGACGTCCTACACTCTACTTAACGTAAAGGGAGCATCTTATTAGCGTCAGCATGGAAATCGTTTTAGCGAGATATTAACAACCAGAGCGTTTATTACAATATATTTAACGTGCGAGTATCGTTAGAAAGTCTTTGTTTAAAGACATCGGAATTAACTAATAGTACATAGTAAAAAATTTGAATAAAACGCAAATCCCAATTTTGTCTGAAAAGAAAACAAAGGTAATACAAAAAACTTGGAATAATTTTCGAGAAGATACGATTATTTTCCAAGAATTACATTGAAAGTTTTTAGATACACGAGTTTCATCAGATCCGGGACAAAATGTATTCTGATTACAAGCAAGAGATATTTAATACGATGATCCACGACCTCGCCGAAGGCCCTCTATTTTGAAACGTCTCCTTTGACCGTTAAATTACCTTAATAAGTTGCAAATGGAGTATTTTCCGCATATTTAAGTGTAGACAGATAATAACTTCTTCCAACAATGTATGTTAATATCCGGATCGTTACGAAAAATAATAAAGTAAAATCAAGAACATGTCGTGTTGTCTGTTAATTTTACCTATAATTTTCGTTCGTTGAGTATTTCTACGTGATTCAATAAGTCAGAGCGGCTTTTCCTAATGCTGCGTGGGCTTCTTACGAAACTGGCTTTATTTTCATTGATATTTTATCCTTGAACAAAGCCACTTTTTTCAATAATTATATTTTATTTAAGTACACAGAATACTGGTTTTCAATAACTCTTTATTTCTGTTGTGTTTTTTTGGAACTTTTTCTTCTTTTATTTGGGTAAATACTTAAGAAAGACCAAGGATCGGGCTGAGTGGCGTATCATAGAAGAGGTCTATGTCCAGCAGTGGACGAACACAGGCTGATAATTATGAACATAAACTGGGGAATATCGCTTAATTGAAATGTTAATATGTTTTTTTATCTTCGTCTCATTCATTTCAAGCGATTATAACTACAAAGAGTTTACAATGATAAAGGCACCGCTAAAAATTAAGATAATTATAAAAATATCTACAAAAATTCTAAGAAATTATACTATCGTTAGAACTAAGCTCGTTAGAACTATCGTGTTTACAAAATTGAACATCAATTGATGGAATAAAATTTTCGTAACAAAAATTGATTTAACAACCAAAAAAGCGTAATATTTTATTATTAAATAAACATTTATTACGAATATTTTATTCATCTAAATTTGACCGATTGCTGTTAAATTTTGCACACAGCTTTAGTTATAATGATAGTACCTACAGTTTCTTGGGCTTTTTGTAGAAATTGTATTATCTACTATACAATTAAAACAGTTCAGTTTAAAGGTTTTAACTTATTAATTTACGGGTTTACATTTGTATGACTGAGGATCGAGCTGAGTGGCATATTGTGGGAGAGGCCTATGTCCAGCAGTGGACGAACACAGGCTTATGATGATGGTGATATTTATACCTAATAAAAAAAAAAGTTTTACAAGTAACACTGATTACGGTATATTTAATACTATAGGTATATACCTAGGTAACATGATTATATGGTAAGTAAATCCCCACGACACCAGGAGACTCGTTCTGCTGTATAACCACGGTAAATATACCATAATTAAAAATACTAGTGTAGTGAAGTGGTAGTGAACAATGTGCTGGCATAAAATAATGTAAGTATACAATATTTTTTCAACCCATCCTCATAGAAACTGTCTGGAGAAATCTTTAGCAGTGATTCCTAATAACTAGTTCAGTTATAATACTAGAAGGTGAAACTTAATATTACTTACGAAAAAACTAATGTAAAGAAGAAAGTTTTCAGACACTGAACTTGCTTATCAATTCCATTGTAACATGAATGGAGCTGGAAATATTACTAGTATTATAAAAATAAAATAACCGTTTATTTTGTTATTATTACAAAGAAAGGCATTTATAAAAACAGCGTTATAGTGAATAAATAAACACCTTTTTGTTAATTAAGTAAGATAAGATAAGCAAACACTTTATTAAAACCACATAAAAATACTAAATTACGAAATATAATATATTTCAAGGATTAAATAGAATTTGCAATAAAATACTCGATCAATTTTGCACAGAGTTGAAATAAAATTGTGTAAAAGTTCCAACAAATGCATTGACTCTCGCGAGTATAACGGGGTCAATTTCTTTCACTAATAGGATGAGTACAAATTGCCAGTCACGTACTAAGTAATTGACTGGAAAATTAACTATCAGATACTATCAATTACTCAATCTTCATATAATATTACGTGAAGCGAGATTTTCGCTTGGCGATGAAATTGCGAGTATCCTTTAGTTTTTATTTCGATATTTGTAGAAGATATTCTGCTCCGGAGCGTTCCTGGAGCCTGGGGCAAAGGTTGACCATTGCCATTCAACATGGGAACGTGGGGTTATTCGGAGTCTTTTTTTTCATTTTATAGTTCCCTTCCTCGATATTAAAATGAGCTAAAAGGGGAGACAAAAGTTTGTCACTTTTGAAGGTACAAGAACATATTTTAGTTAAGCGCTATGGAGCGGACCCATAAATCACCAATCATATCCTACATCGCATCATATGATTGGTTATATAAGGCTCCGCCCCACGACTTTTACGTCATTTCCTCTGATTTTAGGGTCCGTGTGTAGAGGGTTTTATTCTAGCATCAGGATAAGAGGAGAAGAAGAGTGTCAAAGCCACAATCTACCACGCTGACCGCAGTGAAGGTTAGCGGAGGCAGCATGACCTCGAAAGATGGACATAGTAACATTTTTTAGCCGATAATGGTGTTTTCCTTCCTCTATGATGATGACAAACTTATACTTCAGCACTTAGAAAAATGATCAGAGGTGCAGACGGAATTGAACCTGCGATCTCGAACAATCTCGCTCTTTTTAATCTTTAACACATTTTTACTCTAGAAAAAGAACACAATACATGTTAATAATAACTATATCTGCAGCCTTAACTAGCCTAACCAAACTCGTGAGCTATCTAGAACTATTACTTCCAAAATAAAAAGAGGTTTTTCAGAAGGTTATTAAATTTCGACCACTGGAACGGAACTATCCAATATTCTCACAAGAATATATTACGCGACAGCTAATCGTGCAATGTTTGTCTCTACTCCACAATCGCTATGTAACAAGAAGAGTTGAGTGATCACCCTTATTTTTCGTGAAGACAGTAGAAGTCTCTCGCTCCTTAATTCAAGCAATCTAAGCATAAACCTTAGGGTTGTTACAACAGTATACCTAAAATAATATGCCTCTGTTATCTACTACCTTGTACCAAAATTTTTCTTTTTTTTTGCTTACATACATACGATTATATTCTACTGATATTATAAATACTAAAGTTTAGATGTTTCTTGCTCAAGCACGTCAGAACGTGCGAACATAATTTGGAACGTCGGTGAAACACAGATTACAGTCTTGATAAACAATCTGTAAATGGAATAGTAATGAAAAATAAAAATAAATACTTTTAAACACGGGGAAATAACGGGAACTACACGCGTTGTTTGCCTACATAGGTATAACGTAACGGAAACCGGGTTTATGACGTTACATGTAGATGTAGTTTATTTTATAGTTTTCTAAGAAACCATTATCAAATATTAAATTCCAATAATACATCACACTCAAATGTAATGTGTGCTATATAACTAAAGATATTTCAATCTCAGTAGACATGACGACAGTTACGTAAGATACAGACCAGAAAAGATATTACTTTACCTTAAAAATACTAACTAAAATTTCTTCGTTCTAGCCCACCGCAATCTCAGTTTCTTCTTGGTAAGTCTACTCTAACGTTAGGCGAGATAGTGTACAATCTTAAACCATATCTTATTAATATTTAAAATTAGAAAGTTTGAATCTTTGTTGCTCTATCCCGTCGTTAGAACTGAAAGGATGATGTAAACTGAAATTTTGAACTCAAATAGGTTATATCTGGCATAACACATAATATTTTTTTTTTGTAAAACACTTACTTTTGACCCCAAAAAAGTATAGTAGGTACGTTCCTGGAACAGACTGGCATTTTGTAAAAAAAAAGATCGCTTAGAGCAATTGGAATCTCACAATTTCAATATTCTATAAACATATAAAAATGTGACCGAAATTGTTCGAATCCCTATTTCCCAAGCCTTGGTTACGCACTTAATTAAATTTACTAATTGCAGACGTTATTTAAATTTGATAAATTGGAGTGGCATCCCTAATGGAACCAGTGATCGATGCTCGCGTTTTGCGCAGTGTAACAAGTGTTTACGTGTCCATATTCGGGTGCTTTTCACGATTACTGTAGGAAATTGGAACACCAATCACAACGATAATAAGGTACCTAATATTGCTGCAAAATAAATCATCGGAAATAGGACTTAGCATGCTTCCTGCAACTTTTTGAAAGCTAATCGTTATCGAACTGAATAGATGTTATTAACAGCGCCAGTTTATCGATACTATGACATTTTTATACCAATTAAAATACGTGATATCAAATGATTAGTGGGCTTGGAATATGTTATGGAGCAGCCCTGAGTATGTTAGTTGTCGATGTTTCGTAGTAGTATGAGTGTGAGTGGATTATAGGTTCTTGCACTAGCATTACTGACATGAACTCTAAACATCACTATCCATTGCTAAAGGGCCTATGATTATTGATAAGTAATAAAGTTGAGATTGATGGATGATGTGGGTGAACGACACAATCTTAAATATGTGAGCATACATAGGTACATATATTTTAACTATTATAGGTTTAGTGAAAACTGTAACCTTCGCATTTATAATCAAGAATTCTTCAGTATGCGACACCGGCACGTAGAACCAGCAAGAAGTGATGGCGATATACGAGTACAACAATCAATAGTTTCGGAATCTAGCTATTCATCTATGTTAGTGACTAGAAATTCTACAATAAATTTTTCGCAATGATCAAGTCCCATTATTTTTTATCTATTAATTTCATTCTATATACTCCTACACTATATAAGGCAAATATAAGGTATTAGTATAAGTATAATTAAGAAAAAGTTTGTCTGTCTGTCTGTCTGTCTGTGTTGACAACTCTCCAATATTTTTTGAAAGTGTCATGATTGGTCCGTATTATTGGTATTTTATTTATTTGATATTACGATTACTATTTCTTTTTATTTTAGCTCTACACCTACATACTAACTGTAACTGTGAACAAATATTTTTTTCAAGCGAACAAGTGTTCGCTTGAAAAGAAAATTATCATTGTTTGTGATTTGTATATTCATCCCTAAATATACAAATCACAAACAAACTCAATCATTTTAAAAATAAATATTCAACATTAAAGTTTTCAGACGAATACTAAGATACTGATCAACTAAAGACGGTTCAATACTTACCCTATTTCCAATCTCGATGTTTAAAATCTAAAAATACAAAGAAACTGTTTCTTATTTTCAGTCTTGCGAGGCACTTGCAGCGGAGATAGGTTATTAGAAACCATTACCAGCACCTGAACCGACTGAACAGACGTTCAGTGCAACTATAGAGACGATGTCGATATCAGTAATGTTCTTCTAATAGAATACAGCGTGTAATAGGAATTTTTGTATCAATTTGCAGGTATTACTTGGTTTTAAGAATTGAAGCTTCGAACAAGGTAGCCAATTAAAAGCACGACGTAATTAAATAATAAATAAATTAATGATTTCTAAATTCAACCACACCCGCTCACATATACTTAACTAGCTTTTACCCGCGACTTCGTCCGCGCCACATATTTAATTTTATTAAAGTAATTGAGGCAGTACCTACTCGTATTTCTACTACCATACAAATTCACGTTTCCTAATCAAAATCGGTCTAAGTCTAAGTTTTATATTTTATAAAACTATGTTTACAAAGTTTTTTATTAATAAATGTACAATTTACACGAAAAATTAAAAAAAAACGATGTTCTCAAAAAAATAATCAAAAACATATTGGAACGATCCACCAAATTTTATTAGAGTCTATTAGTAGATATTAGTACTTAGATATTATCGTCTGATTACATGAACGCAAATTTTAGTTTTTTGTTCATATTTCAAAAACCGCCGCACTGATTTCGATAAAATTTATATGACCACCTCTGAACTATAATCTACCAACCAAAAAAATAACCATCTAAATTGATTCACAATTGGATATACAACTTTTTTTTTTTTTTTAACAATTGGTGACGAGACGATCCGGACATGTGCCTGATGGTAAGCAACATGCCTGACACATAACAGCACAGTGACACGCAGCTATTGGAACATGAAGAGTCCAAATCATTACCTAGCACTGCACTGCGCTCGTCACCCCGAGATCTAAGATCTTATATCTCTAAGCCCTGTAATTTCTCTGGAAACATTGCCCTTCAAACCGGAACACAGTAATGTTTGCATATTACTGCTTGGCGGTAGAATAACTGGCAAAGATTGATAACTGGATTGATAACCTCCTCCTTTTTTGAAATCGCTTAAAAATAGCATACAAAGAGTGCAAAGATCCTTCCATGCACACTTTTACTCCTCATTTCTACTCTTTTCAAATCTTTTTCTGTGATAAAAAGTCGCCGTTGTCCTTTCCTAAGTCTAGTCTATCTGTGCACCAAATTGAAACAAACTCTTTAAGTGGCTTAGGCGTTAGGCGGTAACGGACAGAGAGAGTTACTTTCATATACATAACTTCATATTAGAACAAAAATAACGTACCTATTAAACAAAGAAAAAGTGATATACTATAGACAATAGTAGATACACGAATTAAATTTATTACCTACCTCTTGATTAAAAAACATATAAAATTTAACAAACCTCCTTTAAAACTATTTGCACTTCATTTTATTTCAGCGAATACAAAAAAGGGCTTCCTATTATGAATGTAAGAACTTAAATAATTCAATTATTTTTACCGACAATAAACAAACTTTTATACTAAGTACCTATAACTAACAATAGGTATGTACTTAACTTAAGAAAGTAATAAAAGCTAATAGACTTACTTAATACAATTTTTTTAAGTATTATTTTTTAAGAACAATGAAAAACAACACTAAGTAGGTATGTGTATACTTAACAACAATAAAGAACTATATCACGAAAATACACACCCAAAATAACACTAAACTATAGCATCACGAAAATACACACGCAAACTAATTTTAAAATTAACAACGGCAAACTAAAACCACCAAATTATAGCATCCAGATGTACGATCAAAAAATAATGACGAACATAAAAAGCAATACAATGACACAACTAAAGAAAATAAGTACTTACCTACCTATTTAATTATCTAACCCAAAAACTTAAAGATACTAATTTCAAGTTATTTTAATAATCACAAAACCCTGCAACTAACTAAGTAACTAAATCGAATTGTGATAATGTGATTAGAAAACAAAACAAAACACATTTACACAATTTCACAAAATTATTTACACTTAATTACCGTAAAACCACAGAAAAGCCTCTTATTACTTATTATGAATCTAAATTATTTACGTTTATAGAATTTTAAAACTCCTAAATTACCTATAATATTTAAGAACTCAGAAAATAGTTTAGAAAATTGGTTAAATTTCTAATTTTTTGACAATAATTAAAATCTTTATTTTAACATAAAAAGCAATCTTTCTTTGAATAGACTTCCTACCTACCTATTTTATTTAAAAGTATAACTTTTTGGGAAGATTGATAAGACAAAACAAATAAATAAGATAAAAAATACACACGAAAATTGCTCATACAATTAACAACGACATTTAATAAAACCTATACTTAAGTACCAACAAATTTTATAGTATCCAAATGTACATATGCGAACAAATAATTTAGCACTTAGCGATATTTCCCCTCCCACGCCGCGCGGCGCCACGCCCCGTCCCGCCGCGCGCGGCGCCGGCGGCGCGTCCTGCGATGTTCCGCGATGAAAATCCCCTAATATAAGTATCCCCGTATAGTTAGAAATTATAAAATTGTTGGAACAAACGTTTATCGACTCCATTTCAAGTGTCTAGATACAAAGTTTCATGGTTTTATCTTCAATAATATTGAACTTTCACCCCCAATTCCACCCCCGTAGGTACAGTTCGAAACTACAAAACTGCTAAAACATACATTTTATGGTTTCGTGTTAAATATCTAGACGTAGTTTCATAGTTCTTCAACAATGACGAAGTTTTCCATATAAACTTTCATCCCTTATTTTAACCCTTTCAACCCTTTTTTCGGAACAAAAAGTAGCCTATGTCCTTTCTCGGGATCTATTCTATGTATGTATCAAATTTCATCAAAATCTGTTGGTTGGTTTAGGCGGTAAAGACGGACAGACAGACAGACAGACAGAGTTACTTTCGCATTTATAACATTAGTATGGATTATCATTAAAAGGTAAACGACGCAATTGGTAAATGTTGATATTATCATTATAAAGTAAACGACGCAATCGGTAAAATGTTGTCGAAAAATAAATTCAAATACCAGTAAGTACATTTTATTTTCTAGGTTAATACTTAAAATTATTAGATACTTTCGAGAAAAAAACACTTCATTTCTGCATTCATTCTGCAAGAATGCAGGGAGTCAGGTTTGACTGAACCATTTAGTAATTAAAAAAAATGTATATGAACCTATCCTCCTGAAATCAAATTGGTTTGAGTCAGCGGACCTTTATTCACTCTAACAGACAGTGCCAACGATATCAGTTCACTAGCCCCAGCTGTGATCTTATCTACCGTTTAATTAAAACAGTTTAGTCGCAATAACGGTGATACAAGCTGCTCGTCCCAAGTTTGATAATTAACGTGCTGTGTATGGACAGGTGAGTCGTACCTGCTATGGAAGACCGACCCTACCTGCACACACTTGCTAACCTTTTCAGTTTAATGTTTGGTTTGGTTAAACGGTTTAGCCACAATTCATGATATTTGTAATATTTTTATTTTATTTTTTCTTCTGCAGTTTTTACTCTACTTTTATACATGTTTTATTCATCATAGACACGTAGTAATTTTATCAGAATCATATTTTATATTACCTATCAGATTTGGCTTTAATAGTGCTAAACCGCCATTTTGTTTTTAGTAGTTTTGCCTGGAAAGTCTTCGGGAGAGTTTTTATGGATTTTGTTGCGTCTTTTTGAATTTCAACTTTGCCACCACGTATCTTTTGAGGTGGATCGACCAAGTACGAGGAATAAGCTCTAGAATCGATCTAGGAATGTGCTAAAAGGCGCATAGCCGATGACACTCTTGTCTAGAGAAGACTTCAAAGACTGGAACATTTGACCTTTTTTCTATCGGATTTCTAACAGCTCGAAAAAGCGCATTGTTTCATGGTTGGCATTCCAAGCACTCGTTTTGACTGTACTTTTATAATAAAACGTCTAGGCTTTGAAATGGGTTGCCTGTTTAGGTTTTTCCCGATGGTTACAATATCGGTGTGTTCAAATCGAGAGTGAATAGGTGTCTTCTAAGTAAGCCATTTTACAGCCGCTTAATTAGATGCACCTTGATATATTTTAATTTAATAATGATTGTATATTTGATATTTTGTAAAGTATTAACGTTACCAAGTGTATCAAAGACGCCTAAGGTATGAAATAAACGAATTGAAAAAAAATAAGCACGCTTCATTATAAACCGCATAGTAGCTTAAAAGTCGTCGGTAAAGTTGAAATTCGAAAAGAGTAGTACTTACAAGATTGTGCTAATATTATAAATGTCAAGGTTTGGATGTTTATTATTGTATGATGAACATTTGAATGGATCAGGTAAAAATTTAGAACACAGCTAAATTGTAATTGTAAATAACACATACTAACGAATTTTTTTTTATATTTATACCGAAAAATAACGGGAACCACATAGATAAAACCATTGGCCGCTGCTAGTAATCTACAAAACTACCCATTTTCCATACTACCGGAATACTTCCTAGGTAAGCCCTTTTTTGTTAAATATTTATTACTTGACCATTGATTACTAACTTCCATCAGTTTTTTATAACCATCTTTTCATCATCTTTACTCCGACAAATCTATGCATAGAAAAGTTACTAAAGTAAATTCAACAATAAACAAAATTGAAATTAGTAAAAAATTGCCACGGATTTCATGAATATGTTTTAGTTCAGATAAGAAACAAGCAATTTTAAATATTTGGGTAGTTTAAGTTAACGTTCTTTTCCTCAGGTTTCAGGAAAATAAACTAAATATAACACACACAGAAAGAACATTACATATGCTTGTATCTCTATTTGAAATTGAAACACATACACCAATGCGGCTGCAGAATGAATGTGGCTGCATAATCAATTCAACGCAGCGAAGCGAATTTCCTGTATCAACGTTTACATTGGTTTCACTTTACCTTTTGCTTTTGGCTAAAATTTCGAGTGTAACTTTAAACTTTATTATTACGTTAAACTTTATGTAGTTCTGTTAAGGCCCAATTGACCGCTAATGAGTTCTAATAACAAGTCAGCGTAGCTCGTGCGTTCCATTTAGCGTTAAGTAGCAAAACTGATGCATGGAATACACGAGCAGCAGTGGTTTTTAACCGACTTCAAAAAAGGAGGTTTCTCAATTCGACCGTATGTATGTTCTTTTTTTTTATGTGTGTTCGCGGATAACTTCGTCGTTTATGAACCGATTTTGATGATTATTTTTTTGTTGTAAAGGAGATATTCCAAGGGTGGTACCATGATAAGGAAACCAGGATCTGATGATGGTATCCTAGAGAAATCGAGGATAACTTTCGAAAATTGTAAAGATGACTAGTGCGTTAGTTAAGTTTTTGCTTGAGCATTTTAAAGCAGTATAGTTTAAAGATGGTCTGGAGTCAATCTGATGAGGGAACGGGAAGACGGTCGAGGGAACTCCTCGACGGTACATAGTAGTTACCTTGTGTTTGGGCTCGATGAATTTGTATTGATGAGAACTTTTTACATGGATGGGTTGTGACTGTCATTAGTGGTCTGATGATGAAGATAAAGGACAGTCAAGGGAATTTCTTAACGGCTTTCAGGAACTACCCAGTGTTTGGGTTTAATTCATGTATTGAGATCTCAACACGAAATCGTGTAAATGCATTAGTGAAAACTTGTTTAGCACTAAAAGGGTAAATAAACTATTTTTACAAAAAATTAAACCGACTTCAACACCACAAATAGACACTCAAAAGCGAAAAATAATTTAATATAGGTAATTATTATAACCGCTACTCACTCATCTATATGAAGTCGGTGCCAGCCAAATCTAACAGGTAGTAGATAGATACTACTTACCTATGCCTACTTACTTACTACCTCGTACATAGTATATCTACTAACTTTTTAACTAGCCTGGCACCGACTTCATATGGATGAGTGAGTAGCGGTTATAATAATTACCTATATTAAATTATTTTTCGCTTTTGAGTGCCTATTTGTGGTGTTGAAGTCGGTTTATTTTTTTGTAAAAAATAGTTTTATCCAATTAGTTTCCGTTTCCGTAATGTTATCGCAATAAAAAGAATATATCTATTTTATCTACCAACCTGCACTTGGCCTTCGTGGTAGATCATAGCCTTAACTCTTTCCTTAAGAAAGAAGGCCCCGAGGCCCAGCCGTGAGAACATTTAGTGGGCTGCTTATGATGTGCTATTTTAGATTATACTGTAATTTCATTCCAAATTCAAACTCGATCTGTTTAGCTACTCCGACGTTATTGTGTAACAAACATCCATAGTGCCAACATGCCTATATGCTGCTATAAACTACAATATAATTATATTCTAAATCCTAATTTCAACCCGATCTGTTCAGCCATTTTGACGTAATGCAGCAACAAGGTTTCAAAGCCAACAACTACAACTAAGACATAATATGCAGTATTATTATTCCTCATTATTCTACAGCGTCACCAGTCACCCAAACTATCGCAAATCACTCCGGAAGTTTAGCGAACCAGCAACAACGATTTCCGGCTGTCTAATCTGTTACAAATTAGAGCATTGATATGGGGGTTAACCTGGTTTTCTATCAGTTACTATCTATAGCTTAATTACAATAAGATTGATGATATGATTCATTGGTTTGAATAACTGTTACTTGTTTTGGTGTTTCTAAGTATTTTAATTTAAAAAAAACTACCTTCCTATTTCCTTACATGTATTTAATTATATCTTTATTGTGTAATTTACATAAGTGAGCCAAAATAATGTTACATTTTTTAAGTTACATTTCAGTGGAAATTTTAGGCATTGGCTAATATAAAAAAAAATCTTTGTAATACGGAGGCAATTCCTAATCTCCTATAAAGTTTCGATACAACTCATTTCGTTTGTTGTTCAAATAGATGATTGTTTTTTCTGTTCGCCTCGTGGCAAAGCCATACAACGTTAATTAATATTTAAAACAATAGGAGATCTATATTATAGATAATAGTACACTCCGCGAGGCATAAGCTGAACTTTGCATTTGTGTGAGTGTACATGGATAGTGTAGGTGTGACAACCGGCCTTAGGCGCGGCGCCATTCTGTCTCGCCGCGCTCCTGCCTGATTGGTGATCACTCACACTAATGCAAAGCTCAGCCTATACCTCGCGGACAAAATTTCAAGCTCCTGCCTGATTGGTGATCACTCACACTAATGCAAAGCTCAGCTTATACCTCGCGGAGTGTATCTATATTGTATCCCAACAAAATGCTTTTTTTTTATGTTTCATTAAAATGCGAGTTTGCAGTTAATCTCAAACAACTTTACTGAATCTTAACATACAGTTTCGACTGGCAATTGTCAAGTTTTCTTCAGCTTAGCTTTAAAATAATGTAGTCGTTTATACATTTTTGAAAAAATTATTATTTGAAATGAGATAAAACATTTGAAGAAAATATAAAATAGCTCTTGGACCAACCAACTGTTAACTTTTTTTACCTTACAGGTTCTTAGTGGTAACAAGAAAACTTATTTTCATTAACTTGAAAATAGAAGAGTAAAAACTCCGCGTAGTTTCCGAAAAAACAGATTCTGCAAATTTCTTTTGCATTTTACAAGTTAGATATCTGATATAAGGAAAATAGAACAAAGTCATTTTGGAAAGTACTTTTCGGCATCGCCAACCAACAGAGACATCCAAAGAGGCCGTCCCAATTCGATTACTCGTCTTTGCATAAATAAATAAGCTTTGAAGGCAAGAAACCCCACAACATGATATAGATATTAAATACGAATTAATTTTGAAATACAGCTATTTTCGTTCCATTTGACAGATGTATTTAAATTAACGTCATTTTAATGAGTAATGAACGAAGAATCTTTTAATTTATAAAATTACTAGCGACCCGCCCTGGCTTCTCACGAGTTTAATTGGGTAAGAATTAATGTTGTATTGCTTAAAATCGCTTCGTATGTAAGAAAAAGTGAAGGATAAAAAATGACTATTGTGGGTTATGCCTAAGAGATAGACATATACTATTATACACTTTTTTATAGATCGTTTAAAGGTGTATATTACTGTAGTACATTACGAGTATTTTGATCTATCTCGTAAGGTTCAGCCTGCGTTTGCAATGTAACCTAAAGCTAAAAGTTTTAATTTACGACATCACATTAAAAACCTCGAAAATTATCAGTGTTTCTCTATTATATTAGACATGTATTTTACATATAACCCTTTATCTTGAATCCTCTATCTTATATTAAAAAAAACACGTCGAAACCCGATGCGTAGTTTCAAAGATCTAAGCATACATAGGGACAGACAGACACCGGAAATCGACTTTGTTTTACACTGTGTAGTGTTGAACAGTAATGAAGTGTCTAAATAATACCTACGAGAAGAATTTAATATAGTGTAACACACGAAAAAAAAGAACAGAAAATAACAGTCACTTACTAAAGTTAAAGAGTTTTTTTGATACACACATAACAATAACTTGGACTCGTTATGTTAAGCTGTAAGAAATTACGTCCAGTGGTAAAAAAAAGTTTCTGTGAAAAATGTTTTCACGTGGCAAAACTCGAATCACAAACTCATGTGTACGTGGTTTGTTGTTCGTCATTTATTGTTTTTGTTATTTTATTTGTGTTTCATCTTTTGGTTAGCTTAGCTTGACACACTTTGGTAACTATATTACATCGAATAACGAAAATTTACAAAATTAACTTTGCGGTCGGGCTTTTGGCGGGAATAATGTTTTTTTTGGTATTTCTATTTGATAAGGTATACTCATTGATTTGGTTTTAATGGCGTCTGCTTGAACCGGTCTTTATTTTGAGATAAACCACGTTAAAATTAAAGTTCATTCATAGATAAAAATAGTTAAATTAAAAAAAGCCCAATAAAAATTTTGGCGGGAAAATGGTACCGCGGTATTGAAAAATTAAAAAAAATATATTTTATGCTATCGAGTTCAGTTTTTTTGTTTTTCCGTGTTTGTTATATCGTATACAATTAATTTAAAATATAAAATCACTATGTCTTCCTTATAATTTAAGATAGGTATTATAGCTCTAGAACACTTGAAAATTCGAAAAAAATCCGACACAAGTGTAAAAATAGTTAGTTTACATTTCTAGCACATTAATTTAAACAAACGATACACCAGAAGCGTCTTGAGAATAGTGGACTTAGACAGGTACAAGTAACGCGGCACTTCATATGCCGAAGCGTAAACAAACGCACTTAGGTAGTCTGACACCCGTTTTCCCGCCAAAATTGTAAAGTGAGTCGCCGAAACTGACGCAAGCGGTTAGGCGAATTTTTTCCGGTGTTTTTTCTAAAGTTCTAGGTTCTACATCTGCATGTACCTCTACATTTATAACTTTCTAGCACTAAAAAAATGTTTGAACTAAAAATAACTGTGCTATGAAACATACATAAAACTGTAAATATAACGAAATGCTTTTGTAAGACTATCACGCTGCATATTATAACAGCAATTATGGCATAAATTAAGTGCCATAGAATATTGACTTCAGGATACAAAGTGTATTTTCGCTAATGTCTAAGCTATTAATCGGTCAGGACAGGACGTCGCGATCTATTGAGAACTATCCTCCGTTTGTCTATGTTTAAAAAATAAAAAGCTTAAGGTACAAGTTCGCGCTGAGACCGCAACAGGAGACCGAGAAACGCACGTGTCGCGGTCGCGGCGCGAACTGGCGCCCATACAATTCCATAATGTCAAGTGCCTGTCGCGGTCTCCGGTCGCGGTCCCCGGTCGCAGTCTCCGCGCGAACTTGTACCTTTAGAATCTGGAGTCACTTATAAGGGTTTCATTTTGTACTTTTTGACATTACAAATTTTTCTATATATAAAAATGTTATGTTAGTTTGTGTACGCTTCAAAAACTCAAAAAATTCTGCACCGATCGAGCTGAAATTTTAAAATGATATATAATCCGCATCAAGGATTGTATTTATCTAATTTCTGCATTACAATGTGCCACAGCAAAGCGTGGCAGGGTACAGCTAGTGTTTTATAAATGTATTTTACCATGGTTTTAAAAATACATGGTGTTCTGGTGTAATGTTACTTGACTTTGTCGTACTTGGATTACAACGAACACTAATTTTACATGATTTTTTCATGATTCCCTCCTACTAAAACTATTTGAAATATAGCTAAAGAATATATAAAATATAGACAGAATGTATAAAAAACAATAAAACTAGTAATGAACAACGTTGATAAAATAGCCTAGCATAACCTGATGAGATAATTTTCGCATTGAATGGACTTGGAAACAGGTAATCAAATAGAGAGTGAAGCATTTTCTCCCAGGCAAGCACGCTCCTATCGTAGACCGCATCGTTGCGTTACATCAAGCGAGATACCGGTCAAGTATAAACCTACAAAATTAAATGAAAAAACTCAAGAAGTCCATAGTAATTATCAAATGGAACCTTGTCCACAAACCGCATTCCAAAAAAAATCTTTTAAATTATTTTCCCATTATCGTATTAATTACGAGTATAATCACGTATAAAATGATTGACACAGAATTCCATTAACTCCACCAACCAATTTGACCATTTCCATTGACATGTCCAACATTCGAGCGAAACAATCATATCACCAAACCACACGGCAACCGCATCCGTTTTCCAACCCGGAAAACCAATATGGAAAGATTGTTATAAATAAAATTGAATAAAACTGCGATTATGTGGTCCATATTATTACCAGCCACGAACTATCGAAATTGGATTGCCATGAATAAAGAAACCTCGATGGTTTTTCGTTGATTCATTTCCTCCTTTTCGTACCTGTTTATGTAACCTATAAATAAGTGAACAACCACAATGGGTTTCTTAGATGGATTTCCTTTGTGAGAGAGTAGATAGCGCGGCAATGGAAATAAATTAGGTGAATAAATCAGACACCACTTAATTTCTCGGTTGAGAATTATGAATAATAGTCCTTGTGGCTCTTGGATTAATACCTAAATACTAAGTTTGCTGCTTATGTTTTTCTGAATCCTGAAAAACACTCCAAATCCCCATACAAATTAGTAGATGCCTATATTATAATTACATATTTATGAATCGTGTTAGATGTTCAAGTTCAAATTTCTTTATTTTATTTTAAATTGTGGTTACATTAAAGGTCTTAAAAATATTTAAGACCTAGACAACTTCGGTCCAAAAAGCATGCGAAAAAATCACTATTAATAAAATATATATATAAATATATAATAAAAACATCCATAGTACTTGGCTTAGTTAGGGCCTGGGTGGTGTTGTTTGAAAAGTAATGACGGCTATTTAAATATATAATAAACTAGCTGTACCCTGCCACTTATTTAAAATTGCCTGTATTTAAAATTACGTTCTTTATGCAGGTATAGTGAAAAAAACAATTTATCTACTTTTATGTACAACTAGCTGTACCCTGCCACGCTTCGCAGTGGCACATTGTGATGCAAAAATTAGATAAAAAACAATCCTTGATTCGGATTATATATCATTCTAAAATTTCAGCTCGATCGGTGCAGAACTTTTTGAGTTTTTGAAGCGTACACAAACCAACATAACTTTATTATATATAGAGATTACAATATATTCTGTCCGTAAATAAACTCTATCGCCGACTTTTTTTTATTACGTCCTATGTGACAAAAAGTATAACCACATCTTAATTTGATACATAATTAGTCTCGTTACTCGTATGTACAAAGCGGACAATCTCTATTTATAAAAATGTTATGTTGGTTTGTGTACGCTTCAAAAACTCTAAAAGTTCTGCACCGATCGAGCTGAAATTTTAGAATGATAGATAATCCGAATCAAGGATTGTTTTTATCTAATTTTTTGCATCACAATGTGCCACTGCGAAGCGTGGCAGGGTACAGCTAGTTGTACATAAAAGTAGATAAATTGTTTTTTTCACTATACCTGCATAAAGAACGTAATTTTAAATATAAACGTAGTAAGTATAAAAGCTTACGTAAGAGTAGTTTATCCGTAGCTTTGTTTGGAGAGCAGTATAAGGTATAGAAAGTCAGCACGCGTGGCTTGGTCTGAAGCCAAGAATAACGCCAACTTGGGTCGTGCATCGCACGTATGCAATACAAACGGATATGAGCTATCACTTGCACAATACTCCCTCTACAGCACTGTGTATTATTTGCCTAAAGAAACAGAGCCGAGTAATATTTATTTGTTTTGTGTCTGTTATAAGTATGGATGTATTGTTTAGTTTGTAGTGGTAGGACTCCTAGCAGAGTCCGCCTGCGGAAGTACCACACCTTTGCCAGTTATTCTACCGCCAAGCAGTAATGTGAAAACATCACTGGTCCGAAGGGCAATGTTTCCAGAGAAATAACAGGGCTTAGAGATACAACATCTTAGATCTCTGGATGATGAGCGCAGTGTAGTGCTAGGTAATGATTTCGACTCTTTATGTTCCAATAGCTGCGTGTCACTGTGCTGTTATAGAGCAGGCATGTTGCTTACCATCAGGCACATGTCCTGCTCGTCCTCTTTACTGTACTGTAGTCTGTAGGTGTTTCTAGTTTTCATAAATATAAATATGTTAAAACGAATATTTGCCTGTATGTTCTTTATAGAATCGTAAACTATACCTTTGATCATGTGATGACTTTAGCAAAGTTGTTGTGAATGAACCAAAGAAGGTATCTGACGACCAATTTTAGACAGGTAGAGTAGCAACGCACGCAGGGCACAGCTAATGAAATAGGCATGTATTGTTTTTGAACTTTTGCGATTTCAACACATAAGTAATGTTTATTTGGTACATACGGGGCTTAATCACGAATAATTCATTGTTTAAATACCTCGACGTTTCGGCAGCTTTTCAATCGCCGTGGTCACGAAAAGACTTTGTAACGCTGTCGAAACGTCGAGGTATTTCAATAATGAATTATTCGTGTGCCCCGTAGGTTCTATATAAACATTATAATAGGTATGTATTTACAAATATATAAGTATCACTTCAGCTATCTCACAACAGTACAAGCTTTGCTTAGTTTGGAGCTACATGCTACATAGATGGTGTGTTTGTTGATCTTGATAGATATATATATATTTGGATTTTGAGTCAAAAATCAATCCATCCTAACAATTCACTTTTATTGAAAAATAGATCAAATAAAAAGTAGTACTACTTTTAGTTTAAATTGAATTGTAGGTACTTGGGTTTTTGAACCGACTTCTTCGAATTCGGCAAAAAATCCCAAGGATCGAGGTTCTATATTCGGTGGCATGTGTGTTGTATGTTTGTTACACGGTAGCTCATAAAAAATCTTACAGACTATATCCTAGCTAGCGGTAATGGGTTTGTTAACAGTAAATTACAGGTTCGTTTCATTTTAACTAAAAATAGATAAATTTCAGGGAAACAAGAGATTGGTTCGTGACTTTGCCGTGTTTTTGTGTGAATTATCACGTAAATATACAACTACCTATACAAATCAAGACCAGCCCTATCCCAAGCCATAACCAAACGTCTATTTCATTAATGTTATTTGACAAAATATACCTTAATTAATCCAATTTTCATTGATAGAACCTTAGATTTAAACAAATTATGAACAAGTATATTTTTTATTTCGAGCTTTATTAACGAAACTTTCAAAGAAAACTACACTACACTAAACACGTTTCGATTATCCATAGACCAATGAAGGTCTAAAGATAATCAAGATGGTCAAGCTCACTACCAGTCAGAAGCGTACCTAGCTGCTGCGGTATTACAGCGCTGGATGACAGTGTTTAAATCATGTTAAGTTTAAATATCTCATCTATGTATTACAATATAGAACTTGAATAATTTTTGCCTTATTTAAAAATAGCTCATTCTATTCTTATTTCACAGAATGGGCATAATGTTTGATCTACCATCTTCAAACTTTAGTAGATAAATGTGTGAGTTGTGTAATGTAAATTGTTTGCTCATAAATCATTAAATTTAAAATAGTATTTTCAATTTAATTCCTAATGAGCTCCAAACCGCTAAATTTATCAACATCTAACCTAACCCACATAATAGACAGGAGAAACGCAGACGCGTGTAATTAAGTTCCTCAGTTGGCAGCCCTGCATGACAATGAATCGAGGAGACAGTGGGGCCAACACAAAGGCGTGAACTGAGCTAATGGCGCGTGCATAATCCGGACAAGTCTCTCTATTGACGAGTTCTGTGGCATTTTTGAACGATTCAGGAGGGGCGCAACCTGGAGTTGAGCGATGATATGAATACAGCTGAGGGTTATGCTCTTTTGTGCTAATCTTGGTCGTGTTTGATATGACTAGCGTTACAAACACAATTTTCCAAACTCTAATCGGTTTAGAGACCGTGTTACTTTCATTTATTCATTCATAATTTAAGATCGACGCTCTTGTCTGTGGAGTTCCTTCCATGTACTTCTACACTCCGCTTTCTCCTTGACTTCCTGATACGACACTACTTTAGGCAGCTATTATATTGGGTACAAACGACGCACTATAGTCTATTTCAACTAGAGAGCGAAAAATGTACGTTCACGCCACGGTACCACGAGAGCACCGAAAACAAACGATGCGTATCGTTATCCATACATTTATGTATCGTCGCCCTATCGCTTACGCATTTACCGTGTTTCGTGGTACAGGGCGAGGCGAGCGAAAAGGTCAACCAGATATTGCAAACCTATTTTGACATGTTTCGGTTAGATATTATTACGTAGACCTGGCTCCACATTCTGCTCTGGAATACGCTTGGATTCGGATCGCTTCCTTTAAATAGGTAATAATAATAAATAGTTTATTTGGCACACACTTAAAGCTTAAACTAATTACACCTGTCAATGTCTGATAATTAATTTACTAATTTGTAGGTAGATAGTTACATGTAAAACTTGTTCACAGTTTTGAGTTAAATAGTGATAATAGTAATATAATGATAATTGTTAGGTAAAAACTGAAAAGCTGAATTTGGATAGTGACAAAATAGTTGTTAAGTATTAAAATAATTTTTCGATGCAAAGAAGGTTGGTCTTCCCTGCGCAACACTAAAAGGTAAATGTCCGTTTTTCGCTCTCTAGTTGAAATAGACTATAGCTAGGGTGCAGTCACTATCTAATGGCTGTTAAAGTAACAATAACTTATCTTTCTAATATTATGAATGACATTGTGATAGTCGGGATGTTTGGATATTTGTTGTTCAATCACGTCGGGACCGATAACAGTCGAGCATCAATTGGAACACTATTAGAATATAAGCTGGAACAGCTTACTTTTTATCCTCGCTAAATAACGGGAACGAGAACTACGCGGGTAAATACGCGGGGCGCTGCTAGTATTTTTTTATTCATGGTATAAGTATGTTTCGATGACTAACTTACACTGCTAACTTAAATTATATCAATTTTTTTTATTTCCACGCAATAATTAAATTTAAAAAAACAACCTTTTTTGTACTTATTTAACTCTTATGACACGTAACAAATGTAATTGCACTAAAAGTTGACAACAATGTACAAAAAGTCATTAACACCCGTATGACTTGAATCAGTGAGGATGCTCATTGTGAGCATCTTACGACGGAAGTACGTCACTGTGTTATTTTTAATTTTTCGTCCGCAAACGATGACGTCATCGAGAATTGTTCTTAAATTTTCCTTAGTGACATAGGGACATAGCAAGTATTAGCAGAGGGCCGTTACCCCTCCTCTCTTTTGGCATCAAATGCTCGAAAAAGGCCTCTTGCTTTTTCTTCAATCTTCTCTATCCAGTTTGCGCCACCTAGTTTTATTATTTCATTCATTCACAAAGGTGCACCTTTGTTTTGGCCTGCCTCTGGGTCGTTTGGTTTGTGATCCTATCTGTTACTATTTTTTAATTTTGCATTTTCCAAAATTAAAAACCCTATTTCCACTTTAGCTTCCTACAATGTTCCAGAGAATCTAGGACAATTGTTGTTTGTCTAATACTATGTACTAATATAATAATAAATAATATGTAATATGATACTGACTGACTTACTAATTTCGTGTTTGTTTGTCCTATGTTGAGTGTTTGTTCTGAATCCAATATCGCAAAAATGTTGTGTGCTTGAGTGTTCCATGTCTATTACATCAACCGAACATAGCCCTCTGAACCACGTTCGCCATGTTGTTTTGTTTGCTAATAGTGACGACATATCCGCATGAATCAGTTTGTTGCACCACAAAACAATTAAAAACTACTTACATTTTAGTGTTATTTGTAGTTTAATTATTCTAGACATGGACAAATAATGTTTAACTAACCATTTAAAACTGAACAGCAGAATTGGAGCAGACTCAGCCGTAATTTGAGCAGTCATTTATTAGAATACTTGATTTCGCCATGAACTTGCCGCAAGGTGTTGTTTTTAACGCTTTTGAATGACATTTTACTATGAATGAATGCCTATAAATGACCTTTTATCTTAAATTATTTTTAATAAATGTTATCTATCATCATCATTAGCCTGTATTAGTCCTCAGCTGGATATAAGCTCTCCCATATTACGCCATTTAGCCCAACCTCAGGTTTTACAATTGCTACAGGCTGCCTTTCGTATATCGTCGCTCCATCTTATTAAGGAACGAGCTATACCTATTACTAACAGTAATACAGGTTGTATTACGATACAATTGTAATACATGCTTGTTGTACTAATCTATATCTATACTAATATTATAAAACTGAAGAGTTTGTTTGTTTGAACGCTAGGATCTCGGGAAGTACTGATCCGAATTAAAATATTATTTTTCTATTGGATAGTCCATTTATCGAGGAAGGCTATAGGCTATAGAACATAACGCTACTATCAATAGAAGCGGAGCATGAATCAAGAATGTAACAAAAACGGGGGAAAAATATTATTTTTTGAGAGTTTTCGTAGCGTGCTTTGTCATCATGTGTCTAAGATTGCGTCATTGAATATAAACTTTGCTAATCAAATATGTTTTTAAATCTGAGTTGGTACGACTAATTTCCGACAGGTGGCGTAGCAGGTAGCTGAAGAGGTTTTTTGTTTGAAAGCGGTATTATCAGGAATGACTCAACCGATTTCAGTCATTCTTTCACCGTTGGATATGTACGGGATCTCTATGAGTGCTTTATTATAATGAACCACGGCTGAAGCCGGGGCGGAAATCTAGTATGACATAAAAGAGCATCATTACCATCATCAACCTTTATTAGTCGATAGACCTGGATGTTTGTTGTATGTGTCACTGTTTCACTCACTTGCGAGGGTGAGAGTGAAAGTGCTTATGAGAGAGCAATGGTGCAAGAAAAATACATACCTATAAGTATCTACAAAGTTTCATAATTAAATTCTAAAATAATACAAAACTGTTACAGAAAACTGCGTCAAAATCAGATCAAAAAAGGCTATTCAGTTTAATTTCAGTTATGTTTGGTAATTTTGAGTAAACCTTTACATTCGTATTAAGTATTAGTTATCTTTGACTGCCCCCTTGAACAAAATTCTGGGTCCGTCCACTATGAGCACGTTTTTAATGTCATTTTCAAACTCTACTTTTATAATTGTCTATGATTATTCTGGTAGGTACGTCAAACATGTCTTCTGTGTGTCATAACAAACACAAAAATACTTATTTTAAATTTGATATTTACTGGATGGTGAAGTGATTATAACGATAATGTAAAAACACAACTGATTTTAAAATTCACATCTTAATGATATTTAAAGATTTCAGGTATAGTTGATTATGTGATAAATTTAAATTTCAGTGGAAAAACTAACGGTAACCGTGAAGAGAAATTGAAGCTGAAACTTTCCACGGCCTAAATTTTGAAAATAATGTGTTAATAACAGTTTACTTGTGAAGATAGTCACAACCAGTATCTATTGGAGATAACAACATCATGATGAACGAGTTTTATAAGCTACGAGTTGTAACGTTACATATTGGCTTTAAACAATATGTAAGCGTACATTTCCTACTAAAATCATAATTCATTGGAGACTATGTAGAAACTTAGGTACTTACATAGTGAATTTTCATACAACTAATATCTGTTCTATCGTGTCCTCACGATAAAGCATATTTTTCTGATCATAATATTAGTATTCTTCATGTATTATTTCTATTTTAAACGGTAGAAAATACGTTTTTCTGAAAATTTTATTTATTTACTTCATGTCATAATATTTCAAAACATACACTATTGCTTAGCAACCTCTATCATTTTCATAAGGTTGAATAGTTTTTAGGTCTAATTCTCTCTGGCCGCTAATTATAAAATAAACTGTCTTTCATTTTAGATTTGAATACCATTATTAGAATACCAAGTCTTCTTGTAAAGCTAGGAACTGAGATGGGCAGTCAACATTTGATTTCAAAGAAGAAGCATCACAAGATACCCTGAAAGGTGCAACGTGGAAATTGGACTGCTGTGGGATACTACTGCTGCTGATTCCTGCTGCGAGCCACTGATGTTGTGGACTGCTGTGGGATACTACTGCTGCTGATTCCTGCTGCGAGCCACTGATGTTGTGGACTGCTGTGGGATACTACTGCTGCTGATTCCTGCTGCGAGCCACTGATGTTGTGGACTGCTGTGGGCTATTACCACTGCTGATTCCTGCTGCGAGCCACTGATGTTGTGGACTGCTGTGGGATACTACTGCTGCTGATTCCTGCTGCGAGCCACTGATGTTGTGGACTGCTGTGGGCTATTACCACTGCTGATTCCTGCTGCGAGCCACTGATGTTGTGGACTGCTGTGGGCTACTACCGCTGTTGATCCCTGCTGCGAGCCACGGAATCCTACCATTCTACCGTTCAAACCCTCTCAGTTCCTGTTTTTTTTTTTTCTTTTTAAGTTACGTCTGTTTTAATTTTTATTTTCATTCATTTCATCTTTTTTTTTAAAATATACTTGTTACCTTGACCTTTTTCATTTACCCATCCCTAAGACTTTTTGTGTTCACCCTAACGTGACATTTGGCGCCCAACTTTTCAAAAAGAACCCCTGACCCCTCAATCCCTGAAACTCTTCTAAATTCTAAAATAATACTACCACTAGTTTATATATCTTTTCTTTTCGGCACTCTTTGGTTAATAACTTCTCTCCTCACCTCAACCCTAATGGTCCTCATAGTCTCTCTTCATCTAAACCCTCATGATTCTCATTCTTTTCTTAATTTCTTCTCGCCTCATCTAAACCTTCATGGACATTTACATCAACTATTCATGGTATTTCCTTTTTCTTAATTGTTTAATGAGCTCTAAACTCATTAACAATCTTAACCAATGAGTCTCAACTCTTGGAATTTTTATACTATGAGCCCTAAACTCATATTCTTATCTTGAACCCTACCGTTCAAGATATCTTTTGAGCCCTACCGCTCATGTTAGCTTTTGAGCCCTACCGCTCATGCTTCTTCTCCTTATAAAGAGCGGATGATAACTCTTTAAATAAGCCTACTATTATCGACCCCTTATGTTCATCCTTTTTATCATTCTTATTTTCTTCTCTCCATGGAGCGGATGATAACTCCTTAAATAAGCCGACTATTGGAGCGGTTGATGACTCCTTAAATAAGCCTGCCATCACCGAGAGTGTATGCTTTGAGTGTTCGTCATTGAATGTGAACTTACACCCAAACAGAATGGAAGTGATGAATAAAAGATTTGAAAGGTTACTTGAATGGATTTATGGTTGTGTGAAGGCAATACCTCTCTTAAACCCTTTGGAACTTCTTTCAAAATTTTACCGAAGCGTAAAATTTCCGCAGTCGGGGGGAATAATGTAACGTTACATATTGGCTTTAAACAATATGTAAGCGTACATTTCCTACTAAAATCATAATTCATTGGAGACTATGTAGAAACTTAGGTACTTACATAGTGAATTTTCATACAACTAATATCTGTTCTATCGTGTCCTCACGATAAAGCATATTTTTCTGATCATAATATTAGTATTCTTCATGTATTATTTCTATTTTAAACGGTAGAAAATACGTTTTTCTGAAAATTTTATTTATTTACTTCATGTCATAATATTTCAAAACATACACTATTGCTTAGCAACCTCTATCATTTTCATAAGGTTGAATAGTTTTAGGTCTAATTTCTCTGGCCGCTAATTATAAAATAAACTGTCTTTCATTTTAGATTTGAATACCATTATTAGAATACCAAGTCTTCTTGTAAAAGCTAGGAACTGAGATGGGCAGTCAACATTTGGATTTCAAAGAAGAAGCATCACAAGATACCCTGAAAGGTGCAACGTGGAAATTGGACTGCTGTGGGATACTACTGCTGCTGATTCCTGCTGCGAGCCACTGATGTTGTGGACTGCTGTGGGATACTACTGCTGCTGATTCCTGCTGCGAGCCACTGATGTTGTGGACTGCTGTGGGATACTACTGCTGCTGATTCCTGCTGCGAGCCACTGATGTTGTGGACTGCTGTGGGCTATTACCACTGCTGATTCCTGCTGCGAGCCACTGATGTTGTGGACTGCTGTGGGATACTACTGCTGCTGATTCCTGCTGCGAGCCACTGATGTTGTGGACTGCTGTGGGCTATTACCACTGCTGATTCCTGCTGCGAGCCACTGATGTTGTGGACTGCTGTGGGCTACTACCGCTGTTGATCCCTGCTGCGAGCCACGGAATCCTACCATTCTACCGTTCAAACCCTCTCAGTTCCTGTTTTTTTTTTTTTCTTTTTAAGTTACGTCTGTTTTAATTTTTATTTTCATTCATTTCATCTTTTTTTTTAAAATATACTTGTTACCTTGACCTTTTTCATTTACCCATCCCTAAGACTTTTTGTGTTCACCCTAACGTGACAGAGTATCCATTTCTATAAAAAAAACTAGCAGCGTCGTACTCTTATTCACGAAATAAACGCCAATAGCTCTCCTGAGATGCTTTGGCGACATGCTGGTGCCTGGTGAGGAGCTTTCAAAATTTCTGAACTACTTAAAACTCTCAAATAGGCTCATTGCTCATCAGATACCAATCTAGACAAAGATACTATGGATTATATGGAAGAGAAATCATAAACTACACTTGGATTGCTGGCGCCTTCGGTTACTGTAACACATTTTCATGTTATAGGTGTTTAAAAAAATTAAAAATCTTAAATAATTGACAATAAAATAACGATAAGACCATAAGATAATAAATTCTTTTATTTCTTGCTGTGTGATATCTATATTCATAAAAAATCTTTGGATTAAATTATAGTTTACAAATCTAGAAAAACCACGTTTTTATTGATAGTAGTCTTTCTTTTTCGAATAGAATGAAGATTTGATATTATTTTCCTCTTTTTCTTTTATAAATCATAATATGATGGTGATTGTTATAGTGTTTTTCTTGCATAAATATAACCACTCCACTAATTTTTTCCACTTCGTGGTCTCTACACGCTGGCTCAGTGCGGCTTGGTGGATGACACATGATCTATTATTACAAATTTTATTCTAGTTTCATGTCGGTTTCATGATTTTTTCATTCATATTTTTAAGTCCATTACGCACTCGATTTGGGAAATACGAAGTAAAATCGGCAATGGCCGACTAGACCAGCCGGAACTTTTAGCAATTTCACCATCGATATAATTAAAGAAACGTTTTTAAGAGTTAGATGAATTTCACCAATTTTTATGTTTGATATTTGTGTTTTCAATCTAACTTGGCAAGTGGGTGACGGGTCGTAATATAGAGTTCCGTAGTTGCTTGTCATATTTTATTTTTGTTACGAAAGTAATAAATAAACTGAGGACACTTTCGTGCCCCCGCCAAGTTTAGAATAATAAACCTAAATAATAATAATCTATGATTACATTAGTTTCTCTGAACATAAAATAGGACCCAAAGTTTTAGTCGTCTATTAGATGGCTAACGGCCGAAATGGGATAAGCGTCAATTTTTGAGGTATGGACTTATATAGATTAGACTTATATAGGTTAGAATTGCCGTTTTTTCTGCGTCGTTTGGTCTGGGTTACATGCTTCTAAGTGTTACTTTTTGTCGTTTAGGTAGTAGTAAAACAGGAGACGAAGCCATTTTTTGTTATAAGCGACACATTTTTTGTGAATTTTAATTTTGGTTTTGATCGACAAATATTTTAAAATATTGGACTTAGGCTTTTTTTTTGCTGTGGTTTAGGCCGTCACAGATCTAGCTATCATACATATTTTCATAATTCATAGCTGGACATATTTCCGTATATTTTCTATACAAATGCTCGAGTGTTCAAACACGCAGCTATAATATGTATTTTGTGACGTCACCAAAATATACCGTAATATATAATATATTCTGCATATTAATATACTTTATGGCTTAGCAAGATTTTGAATGTACAGCGAGTTTCAAGATTGTCCGAGCACACATCACTAGTTGTTTTACAAGCTTTTACTTTACATATTGCTTTCACCTATCCCGACATTAGCCAAGTTCTGATGATGGATCTAGATTTCGAGACGGTGGTCATAGGAACTCTGTAATGAAACGACGAATTCCCGTCAAATCGAGAATTGTTTTATTTGTCTTGATGAGTACTTTGGTTATCATATATCATTATTTGATTTTGTTTGAAGAGCGTACAACTTTTACAATTACATATATAGAAATGAACGAGAATTGCAACCCCTTATCTTCGCCTGCACTGAGTGGGACAGCTTTCAAGTGACGGCATAGTGCTAAATCTTATTATTTTATACCTTACTACTTACCTACATTTGACCCATAAATTTTGTACCCGTAGTAGCCTGTAGTCTATTATTTCCAGTGCAATATGCACTGAAAATAATTATATTGATTCATAATAATGATACAATGTTTAATAATTCAATAACCTTCGAAATTTTGTACATGTATCGGCGTACCTACATCACGGTAATATTACTATATTACCGTGCCTACATCTTCTCAAATTTGCATACCGAAAGGTTGAATATGGAGCGTTTTCATACTTATTATAAGATCCTTTTGTACCCATTTTCGCAAATAAAGATATTATGATTACGATTACAATTATTGTTTTAATAATTATTATAGAGCACGAATTCTATTCATGTTGGTACTTTTTTTTTCAAGATAGACAATGGAACCCTAATTTGACTTAAAATGCTGCCATATTTAATCCAAAATTACGTCAAGTTTTGTAAAAGTGCAATCCGATATGTCGTACAAAGAGGTTGTTAGTTTTAATCGACTATACTCCATGAGCAACAACATTTATGTTAACCTAGCGGTATATAAGTAATTTCAAAAATGTCTTTTAAATCACATCATCGAAAGAAACGTTTCAGGATTGTTGTAATTTTATATTATTGAATTATCGAATCAAAAACTTCTTTTGGCTCACCACTCACATAATTTTTGTAGGCTGTGAATGTAGCTCATCTTCACGCTCATAAATGCAAGAAATGTACAGATGAGCTACTGAGAGAGAATATGATTGGGCATTTGAACTTGGCCCTTGAGGCAGTCTCTAAATGGGGTGATGTCATAAAAAAGACGCAGGCGTGTTTGTTCTCCGTTAAAAGGAGTCCGTTTCAACTGACTCCTACTTTTCGAGGCTTATCTGTGTCGGTTATTGACCATCTAGAAGTTTTGGGCGTTTTTTGTCATCGACTCAACTTTGGCACGTATATTGAATCTAAGGTTAAATTTGCCGCCAAAAAACTAGGAGTCCTCTCAAAGGTGCAAAGACACTCCCATTCTGAACAGTTGCTTATCATCATCAGCCTGTATTCGTCCACTGCTGGACATAGGCCTCCCCTATGATACGCCACTCAGCCCGGTCCTCGGTCTTACTTCTCCAACCGCCACCAGCTGCCTTTCGAATATCGTCACTCCATCTAGTCTCAGGACGTCCTACACTACGTTTGCCGATTCGCGGTCTCCACTCCAGAACCCGTCTGCCCCAGCGGCTAGCGGGTCTGCGACAGATGTGACCGGCCCACTGCCACTTCAGTTTGCTAATACGCTGAGCTATGTCGGTGACTCTAGTTCTCTGACGAATTACTTCGTTCCGGATGCAATCCCTCAGAGAAACCCCAAGCATAGCCCTTTCCATAGCTCGCTGAGCGACTTTGAGCTTACGGACCATTTTCACTGTCAGTGTCCACGTTTCAGCACCGTAGGTCATAACGGGTAAGACGCACTGGTTATACTTTTTGTCTTGAAACTTTGTGGGATGGGTGACGAGAAGACTCCACGTTTGTGATAAGAACGTCTAGGTTGTAGAATGCGTTGCCTGAGTGGGGTTTCCCCGATAGTTACAATCTTGCTGTCTTCATGTCGAGAGTGAATCGGTTTCTTCAAGGTAAGCACGCTCCATCGTAGATCGCATCATCGCTTAACATCAGGCGAGATGGTGGTCCAGTGCGAAGCTATTGTAGTTAAAAAAAAAGATGAACCGCCGACTATGCCAGAGTGAGAGAGATCAGATGCCGCTGTCTGTCAGCTGTCACGTGTCGCTGTGTTTACTATGTTCAATTTATATGCCATCATTTTTATTTATAACAACGATTCAATAGTTTTAAAAGTTATTTCTTATTTTAGTTTTCACTTCTGCCGTGCGGTCTTTAGCACACACTTTTTATTAATGTATTCTGTGAATCGCATTAAGATTTTTATACAAAAATATTTTAAAAAACCATAAATTTTTGGGGGTGCCCTATACTTAGAGCTGACATTCGATTGTTTTTTCATCAAACCCAATTGGGTTTGATACATAAAAACATATATTAACATGCAAACTTCCTCCAAAAATTGGTTTGAACTCGATTTAGTAAGTAGTTCTTTTATAGAACGCCATAAATACACTATTATTTAAATATCGATCAAAGTTACAACGAACTACAAGAACTCATGTATTATGTTGCTTGCGGAACCCTTCATGGGCGAGTTGGATCTGCACTTGGCCGCTTTAATCTTTTGTGCTAAGGTCTATCATCATCAGCCTGGATTCGTTCACTGCTGGATATAGGCATCTCCAATAATACGCCACTCAGCCCGATCCTCGGTGCTACGTTTATTTATTTATTTAGAACACACAGTCAAGTCTTAATGATTAGTTTCCAGCCGTCTTTGTATATCGTCACTCCATCTAATCACAAGGCGTCCTACACTACGTGTGCCGATTGCCGGTCTCCACTCCAGAACCCGTCTACCCCAATGGTTATTGGGTCTGCGACAGATGTGACTGGCCCATTGCCACTTCAGTTTGCTAATACTGAGTTATGTCGGTGACTTTAGTTCTCTGCCGAATTGCTTCATTGCGGATGCAATCCCTCAGAAACCCCAAGCATAGCTCCATAGCTCCGTCGCTGAGCAACTTTGGGCTTTTGGCCTCTGACTTTAATAATAAAAAATGATGATTATGATAATGACGATTATTTTGGGGATTGTGCTGTAATTGAATTTGACGATAAAAGATGTCACTGAGTCGGTTATCTGACAATTATATTTATGTAACATCCAAGTGTCAGCTGGCTGATCGGGGAAAACTGTTGTCGTTTGATTAATGTTAGATATAGAACTAATCTCATCTAGCTTATTTTTGTGAAGAGATTTAGAGAGGAGGCAGATTAGTTTTTGATTAGGCTAGTTATTTGGTTATTTTTGAATCAAGTACCTAAGTTTGAATAACTTTGCTTTCGTATTTCCTGTTTATTCTTCACTATTTTGGGATTCTCCCTGATGAACAGAAAATCACCTTAACATGGCAACATATAAGCAGATATACTTACGTCAATGACAAGGTCATTTTTAATTTGATGCATAGATTACAGTTTGATGCACAGATTACATACATTTGATGTTTTCTCACTTTTTTTTTTGTTTTGGCATAAAAAAAATTAAATATTATTCTGATCAAATACAGTATTTAACAGTTTGTAAACGTACATATTAATTTTATACCACTTCAAAAAAAAAATATTTCTTATATCAAACAAAACAAAATAAATATATAAACAAATAAATGTTGATGAGCATTTCACATACAACCCAAACCAATCAAAGCTTGTACTATGGGAGCCAAAATGCTAATCTAGACACGCGACAGTGAGTCATGCCAAGTTACTACTAGTATAGTTCCGAGCACTTGGTCGACGCGACGCGTGACCAAACTGCTAGCGTTTATTTGGCCCAACGCATAAGCATTGCCATTCAGCTTGGTAATGCCGCCAGCATGCTGGGTACGCTTCCGATTGGTAGTGGACTTGAACATCTTGATTATCTGTAGACCTACAGTGGTCTATGGTTAATTCAGGTGTGCTTAATGTAAGTTAGTTAGTTAGGTAGGTTTGTAGTGTAGTGTAGTTCTCATTGTATTTTAGTTTTGTTATTAAAGGCCCGTATAGTTGTAAATACATACTTATCACACATAGTAACACCCAGACACAAATATGTGTACTCATCTGCACTGGGTGGGAATCGAACCCACGACCTTTGGCTTTTAAAAACCTACACTTGGTCTTCATTTATCTTTGTATCCGTATTTTTTTGTGACGTGGGTTATAACAATTAATTATTCAATTAAAGGCTTTATATTTCCAGGTGACAGACGCAATGAAAATACTAATTAGGCACAACACTGTTTTATTTCACAATTTCATTTTGTTTTGACTACATTAGGAACCAAAATAGCTAGTCTCGTCGCTATAATGTGTTAATAAATAAGTACGTATTATACGATTGTATTTTCGTAACAAATTCTTAAACGCTGAATGAATTGAAAGTGTGGAGAGCTGAAAATTTCATCAATATTTTGTCAGTTTTTCCTTAAGCATATATTTGTTTTGTCCACAGTCTTATCCGTTTTCCCGTGGCGTTACTGTCTTATACTCGCCAACATTTATTTGTAAAGACGTAGTTCAAGAGTTTCTTCAAATGACTTGAGGAATTAATCTCTGTATGACGCCATTGGGGGGCGGATTCGATGAACTTATTAGACATAATCAATAATGACGTCAGTCATGACGTTTTTTAATGTCACAAATTTTGGCTCACAGTTTTTTGGAACCGTCTCCAAAACTATGAAACAGACTCAATAAGAAATTCAACCAATAAGAATTCTTGTTATATTGTATCTGTGACAACCTATGATTAAACACTTTTCTGGATGAAGCACAGGCCAGGTTTCAAACACTTGTATGCGTAATCACGCATGTAGTCAAGTTTCGCCACTAAGCTGAAGGTGAACTTATCAGCCAATTATTGGCTGATATGTTTTTGGTGTTTTACACTCAAACAGTCTATCTAGACAAATGTGCAATCAATGGTCCCAACTAACAAAATGCAATATTTGTTTATTTTCTTCCGATAATTTTACTTTATTTAATCATGTATCTATATTTAAAAGATAGCAATTCTGTTTATCAGTTCAATACACGATTAAGGGTGCCGTAAAATCACATAATCGAACGCCATAATAAAATTGTGATGATATGAATTAACAGGAAAATTCTTGGGAAATTGGTTTCACAACAAAGTAAGTACTTGAATTCTTTTAGCATATAATGTAAGGGAATAATAGCATTGAATTACAGTTAAATGGTCTGCTTATGAGGCCCGTGACTTTCAATTACCATTTCTGTATCAAAACTATCCGGGTCTCACAAATGTGAATATAAAAAAAATTCTCAACCTCATGACTGTGTGATGGTGATACGTATTCGATTGTTCGTTTTCATTTCTAAAGAGCGCGATCTTGTCGTTTTATGATATAGCTAGGCGCCTTGTCGTGATTGTATCTGATGTAATTAATTATTAAGTAAACCAGGCTGTAATTATTTATTTACAAATCTGGCACATCTCAATCGAAAAAATCGAAAGCTGTAATTTTGATACTACTATGCGAATAAATGTAGCAAGTAGTAGTTTTATTTCATTATATAATTTCGTCTCCTATTTCAGATTGTGTGTGCTGATCTCCACAAAATTTCACAGCGTGCGCAACAAGATAGGTGGCCGTCTATCTAAAACAATAAGCATTGAATCACGCTACGTTTGCAAAATTTCCTACAGAAAAAAATATTGTTTCGCATTGCTATTTCGCATGCATAGGTGCATAGATTGTACAAACATACAAATTATTAATTCCGATGGACGAAATCAAACAGCTCGCGGAGCTTTTAAACAGTATCCTTTCAGGAGAAAAAGATTTGAAAATATCGAAAGAGAATACCAGGATTTCGAAACTACAACCACCAGAGCAATACATTGCCATACGTATAAATGTAAACATTTCACTATAAGATAAGCCTTCAGTAAACTGCAGTTAGTTTATTCTAATGCGTTATGCCCTTTTTGATTAGTTTTACTGTAGTACTTTCTGTAATTTTGTATTGTAAGTAATAAAAGTGATTCAATTACAATCAATAAATTGTTTTATTTTACATGAATAAGAGTAAAGATAACTGTTTTGATAACCTTATCAATTTTTTTGAAAGCTTTGAAAGTATCCTTAATTTTAGTCGTATCTTACTTCTTATTTGTATAATTTATTAAAGCTCCTAAAAATATCTCAGAATCTAAGGAGTACTACTACAGAACCAGAAAAATATCTATACTAGTTCGTAAATATGGACACAATTAACTAACTAGCAGTTGCTTGTAAGCAAATTTATTTAACGTAGTCATCTATGAAACGGGTTATACCATGTTTTTGATAAATTGGGTTGTTTCAGCGTTATCAGTGCATTGTTCATTAAATACGTATGTATCGACTAAACAAAGATACGTAGCAGGGTCATGATAGAGAAAGTAGGAGTGTACGTATTGTAGGTATATCTATATCGGCATATCTGTGGGCTTGTCGATACAGAAACGCGAGAATCATTAGCAAAGGTTGCAACGTGCTCTGCCGACTTGCGTTCATCAGACGTTGTCGCCCTTTAGGTGGTGCCGTATGCCAATTTCTCTTTGAATGGATAAATAATAATTGCCTACAGGTATTTTTCAATTTGTCCTCTTTGGTGCATGTTTTGAAACCTAATTTTATTTTATGTCATAGACAATTTAGAAAGACCCAGTAAATATTACTGAAAAGAAACCGTTTAAAAACGTCCTTGACGCAGTATTACAGGTAAAATACGTAGTTAGGTTTGATAAAAATCTCTTCAGGCACAAAACTGATGACGTCACTTTTGGGCGTGGTTTAGAAAATGACGCTATAAAAGTAGTGAAACGTCACGAAACTAAATGATTCTCAAAAAAAAAGGCTAATGAGCATGCTAGATGTGCATACGGAATGCGGGGGTAAAATTCAATACGCATTTTAAACTTAAAACATTAAAATGCTTACTTACGTATACATAACAAAACAATCTACTGACAAAGTATCTTCGTTTCCTTTAATTATTATTCAAAAACGCAAATTCACACTTCCCAAAATCAGCTGATGCCAGTCTTGCTTAATTACGAAGACGAGACATTACAATCAGCGTGCTCTATCTTGATATATATCTAACCTAAAATCTGGGGCATTCCATTACCGGCTTACAGATGCCTATTTCAGAAATAGGTAGGTACCGTTGATGTAAGCGTGTTACATTTTTTGTTACGTATACTAACTAGGTCCTCGTGCTAAACGTGCGTAAGGATGATTTATTTTCATCATGAAACTTCATCATAAGCACTACAATATTTATATATTAATTGATCCACCTTCAAGTAAGACACACAAATGTTAAAAAAACTTAATCTATGTGTGTACTTCTGAAATACATCATTCAGTTTCAAGTCTGGTTTATAGTAGAGGGCATTTAAGGCCCATCTAAAAAAAATTAAATCAAAGAGTTTACATATACTACGTATAAAATTAGATTTTCCGCACGGTTCCTTTGCGTCAATCGTAAGCAGATGACGTGCATTCTTTCTAAGGCAACAGAGTGATGTGCCGCGACAAAAGTATGACACTTCCACAAGAGCGACAAGGCAAGAATGATGCTACCCGTGCTTTCGGTGTAAAGCGTTTGTGCCAACTCTATACGTAGTACGAGTATATGTAAACTTTTTGTATCTTATACCTTTAAACGACCAATTCTTGTAGGTATATATATATGGAATCGGAATCTCGGAAACGGCTCTAACGATTTTCATGAAATTATGTAAATAGGGGGTTTGGGGACAATAAATCAATCTAGCTAGGTTTTATTTTTTTAAAACATCATTTTATGCGCGTTTTTAGACAATAAAAATCTCCTACAATCTTATCTTATACCTTTAAACGAGCAATTCTTGTAGGTATATATGTATGTAGGTATATATATATAGAATCTGAATCTCGGAAACGGCTCGAACGATTTTCATAAATCGATCTAGCTAGGTTTAATTTTTTTTAAACATCATTTTATGCGCGTTTTAGACGATGAAAAACTCCTACAGTGTCATTAGAACACGATAACTTATTTCGCCACTATTCTTTAAGTCTAAATGGCTCAGACGGAATATGCTCGTCCTCGGAGTCAACAGGTCCCGGCTCGAATCCTGGTGGGGTTATACTCAGAATTTTTCTTTTTGTTCTTTTTTTCTGAGAAAATTTTATACTTAGAACCTTTTACAAACGCATTTAATTCGTATCTAAGTAGGTCTAAGTAAGTCATCACTACGTAATTCGTACCTGCCTAAATATCATTTTAAAAAACCGAGCAAAGCTCGGTCAACCAGGTACTGATTCATTTACAACAAGTAAGAACCGGGTTAAGTCTTTGTCACAACTATTTTAAGACACGGTCTGCTTAGTTAAGTTATTTTATTTCTGTTCCTGACAATCACGATAAGTTTCTAAGCGTTAGGATTTCTTGAAATAAGATCATAAATAACACTATCAAAAGCTTTTGGTACTCGGTTATTTTGGTCCAGAGACGTGATAATTTATTTACAAAATTGAAAATAGCCAGATTTATTTATTTGCTCTTTAAAAAACTTGCTTTATGTCTACCAAAACTGAGTATCTACTGTTCAAAGTAACGGATCGGAATAGTTATGAAAATTAGGTCTATTTGACTACCACAAAGTGATGAAAACGTACCACAATCAAAAACCACTACATATATTAAACTACACATAAATTGTGATTGAACAACTATTATTGTTTATTTTCTCGACCAAGTGACAATAAATAAATTGTAGAGAGATATTTTATAGATATTTTTATAGTATCTTGGCGGTTTTATACCAACCTCCTACTGACCTTTGTGTGTGATTTTTAACCGACTTCCAAAAAAGGAGGAGGTTATCAATTCGACCCCTATGTTTTTTTTTTTTTTTTTTTTTTTATGTATGTTACCTGATTTCTCGAGAACCTCTGAACCGATTTTAAAATTTATTTTTGTGTTCGGATGGGTATGCTTCCCGAATGGTCCCATATAAATCTTTTTGAAATCGGTCAAGTAGTTTTTGAAATATGAACCAAAAACTGAAAAATTGCGTATCTGGATGACGTTGTAGATTTCACAAAAGTTATGAATCTCGACCCTGTCAATATAAAATTGTGTAAATTCTTTAATAAAAACTTGTTTTTAACCCCCGACCAAAAAAAGGGGTGTTATAAGTGACGTCGATGTCTGTCTGTGTGTCTGTGTATCTGCTGTGGCACCGTAGTACACCTCAAACAGATGGGCCGATTTCGATGCGGTTTCTTTTATTTCAAGGTTAATACCATAGCAGATGTTCTTAGCTATGTCTGGTTAATGTCGATTCAAGATGGCCGCCTCCACAAAATGGCGGACAAAATATTTTCACAACCTACCTCAATTTGGGTATCAAATGAAAGGGCTTGACTAGTAGAGTACTATGTACTATAACAAATTTCAAATCCAAAATGGCCACCACGACAAAATGGCGAATTATATTATATTTTTCATTACTACCTCAATTTGGGTATCAAACGAAAGAGCTTGACTAGTAGAATACTTTTCACTATGAAAAAATTCAAATCCAAGATGGCCGCTTCCACAAAATGCCGAAATACATTTCTTTTTCACAACTCCCTTTATATGGGTATCAAATGAAAGGGCTTGACTAGTAGAATGTTGTACAGATAACAAATCCAAGGTAGTCGGGGGTTAATCAAAATTTTTAATTTTGTTCTTGTACACTAAAAAGAGTAAAATAAACTATTTTCGTACAAAAAATTAAACCGACTTCAAAACCACAAATAGGCACTCAAAAGCGAAAAATAAACTAAAATCATTATTATAAGCGCTACTCACTCATCTATTTGAAGTCGGTGCCAGTCAGGTCAAAAAGTTAGTAGATTGATGCTATGTAGGCACAGGTAAGTAGTATCTATCCTATACCTGTTAGATTTAGTTGGCACCGACTTCAAATACATGAGTGAGTAGCGCTTATAATAATGATTTTAGTTTATTTTTCGCTTTTGAGTGCCTATTTGTGGTTTTGAAGTCGGTTTAATTTTTTGTACGAAAATAGTTTATTTTTATAAGTTCCAAATATAACTTTTATAGTTCGCTGTAATCATGTTTCTAAACAAACAAATTAGGAACTTGTAAACTCTAAATATTACGTGGGTAGAGACGTAAGCTAGAACTTTGTCTAACCTAGAATATCCAACTCGACATTTCAGTTGTGCAAACAAATTTATTACCCACGAGTAAATAAGCCAAACATTCGTTATTAATTGAGTTAAAAATATTTTCTGGTAAATTGATTACGCTCCCGGTTCTCATAATGGATATAGACGAGGAGCTACCGACTGAACTGACTCTACTGTTTTTACCTGAGTATTTGGGTTTTAATAGTAATAATTATGTATACCGTTGTACAAAACTAGATTTTGCTCAATTTCAACTGTTTGAGTTCACTTAACTTTAACATCACAAAGATCGAGCATTTCTGTACCGATTCAGTATCTATTCGGCGTTGGTTATGACGATTATTCTCTAATTTTTGTTACGCGTAGTAGTTTGTCCAGCAGTTAGTTTACTTCATATATCAAAATTTAACACATAACGCTAATTTTACCTGTGGTCAATATATGTAAATCTTCGGAACTACTATACTTCTATCAAAATCAATAAAGGTAACACTGCTTTAAAGCTTTAGCATAATTTAGCGGCATCTAATAGCCAATGTCATCGTTAAAAGAGCTTAATGTTGACCATGCCTTTTAATATTTCATCGATGCTCTTTAAGCCGGGCGAAATCAAGACTCAAATGATTGATTAAATTAATTAATTATCAACCGTTTGTTGGGAACCTGACATATGGGTTATGATTTATTAGTTGCAAAATGTGCTCTGATTCAGTTCCTTAAAAGCCTATTTTTCAATTTTACAAAGGTTTTTCACAATCCGTACTAGGCTAGTTCGCGATAATACGAGTAAATGTTCGTACAAATTTGTCAGTAGTTCGACTATTCTTACACCAGTCACTTATTTTTAAACAAAACGTTATCTCACTGTATGAAACTAACTTTAACGAAGTATTTATTAGAACGAACATTTTAAATAATACGAAACGATCGGCTCCAGTCGGAACTCGAACAAAAACATATTTTCTGATAAGCAAAGGCGCTGCAAAAGTTATAATTGATGTGTAAATCTGTTATCGTAAAGCCTCCCTAGATATTGAGTTATAAAACAAGTTGTTAACATAAATTGGAAAAAAATATTGTTGCGTGATTTTTTTATCACCTGTCATAAGCGCTTTATGATTATTTGAACGTTGAAAATATATAATAATAAAATTTTAAAGCCTATTTGCCGACAAGTAATCTTGCGAAATTACCCGATGTAAAATGAAGAGATCCATAACAAAGTAAATTGCGTCCAGTGAAATGAGTATTTGCTATTTTAAATCGTAGATAATTTTGCCTTCTCATTTCGTCCGAGCCAGTGGACGCGCTAATACTCTTCATTGGTTAAATTAAAACAACTTTTAATACTTCACTGGACTGTAAAATATATAGTTAGTTTTCAGTTAGTACCCACTGAAAACTATTTTACGTAGTTTTTTTCTATCTATATATGTATATATAAAAATGTATGCTTGTCTGTGTGTCCTTTATAGAATCGGAAATTATGCATTTGATCATGTGACGATCTGTAGCAAAGTTGTTGTGCATGAGCCAAACCTGAGTTGATACGACCAATTTCGATAGGAAGCGTAGCAGTGCGCGCAGAGTATAGCATAAGCAGCGCATTAAATGTTCCCACTGCTGGGACTCGGGGCCTTCTCTCGCAAGGAGAGAGTTTAAGGCCATAATCCACCACGCTGGCCAAGTGCGGGTTGCTGGATGACACATGACTTTGAAAGATTTTAGGTACATGTCGGTTTCCTCACGATGTTTTCCTGCACCATTTTTAAGTTAGCATTACGCACATGACTTCGAAAAGACAGTGCGCGCGTGGTGGGATTCGAATCCGGGGGCTCCGGATCGGCAGTCGCCGTTCTCCCAACTACACCAGCCGTAACTTACTAGACCAGCCGTAACTACGCGCAGGGTATAGTAATGTAATATTTATAAGTACTTGACCGCCATCTCGTCCGATGATAAGCGACGATGCAGTCTACGGCGCAGCGTGCTTACTTAAAAGAAACCGATTCATTCTCGACTTGAAAACTACCATTATAAATGTCGTAAGAAGATTTATGTTATGCTAGCAGCGCCCCGCGGTTTCACTCGCGTTGTTTCCCGGGATAAAAAGTAGCATATGTTCAAAAAGTATGCACTTGATCAAATACACCAACTTCAATATAGGATGCTTAAACTGATATCTCCTAGTAAAATAAAAAAGAAATTTGCAAATAATCCAGACGGTCTGTTTAAGTTCTGTGGTGTTATGCCAATTCATGTTAAAACTAATTATTGCTTATTGGTTGAACAATTTTTTAGATCGGAGATACAAACCATTAAAACGGGGCGTGTCATTACTAGAGGAATTTCAAAAGGAAATCTTGTTGTACCACGATTCAACAACACTTATGGTAAAAAAAACTTCTAGATTTATTATTAGCTAACTTAATTAATAAATTACCATCCGAAGTGAAAAATAAATTAAACGAAAAAAATATTAAGGTTGTTTCGAAGGAATATTTTTTCAAGTATCAACGAAGTGGGAGCAGCCTGTATCTTAGGAATGCAGCGCGCGCTTACTACAGCGGTTCGTATGGGCAAATTAAAACACGAACCGGTTTAACATTGAGCTAAAACCCATACGACTGTCTTAGGTGCACGTATGCTAATATCTGTTAAAATGTACAATTGTGATAATTTTAGGTATTTTGTCGATGTAATGTCTTTTTTTTAATGTTCACCTTGTAATGTGTCGAGAACTATTTGTCCTAGACAAACCTTGTACAGGTTTAAGGGACGAATTTATTAATACCTGTAACAGTTTTTGCGGTTATGAAATATACAAAAAAATGTGTTCTTCTAGAATATAATCTATACATGTTCCATATTTCAGGTCGGTCTGTTCAGACGTTACAACGTGATTGAGCAACAAACATCCAAATATCCAAACATTGATATTTATAACATTATAATAGTAGGATAGGATAGTAGGAAGTAGGATACAGTAGTACGATTATATCACACACAATATATAAACGAAGGATTGCCGAGATAAATATTGTGGGTACGTAGAAAATTCAACACGATGTGCGTTTGGATACTAATGTGCTACTCAAAGATCGCTATAAGAATGACATATGAAATTCGGCTGATTGAGCTAATTGTTAAAACTATTTTGACGCTCTCTCAGCTATTCTTCTGGACATTGCCGAAGTAACTCTATACTAATTTTGCTGTCTACTTGTCTATTCAAACCAATACACACTTTTATAGATGATGTTGGAGACCAATTTCCGATATAACATTTGTACACACATGTGGTTCGAGTGATTTTCTGTAGGTTTACCTAGAACCGAGCTGTTTACTTCTAGGTTATGTGTAGTAGGCCAGATATGTAGTGTTGTGATGTCCCATCAAGTGTTTTGATCCCTCACATTCCGTTACTGTTTAAATTTGGGAAGAGTAAAAGCAGACACTTTTAAGAAAACGAATAAAAACTAAAAGGCCATTCATAGGGACTGTCGATAGAAGTGAAAAAGCGTCCAATATAACGTCCACGTCTACGACTGCTCCATCGCTACTCTGACACTACGCCGGCGCCACCACCACTGCCGTACAAGCGTGTTGGTGACGCGATCCCATAACATTTTCCCCTACCAAACAGCTCAACACGGCTAAAGAAGTAGTAACGTCTTCAACAAATCTACTATTCTCATTGACTTCATTGTTTGGACCACTGGACCACAGATCGAAAAGGTTTAAAATCCAACCAAAATTTTATTGTTGCTTACTCTAATGGAACAAAACAGAAACCCTCGCAACTGCTCATTTGAAGTTGCAGAGGCAGGTAAATGATAAATAATACAGAATAATCTGGAAGGGTCTACTCAAAGGTTTTAAGTCGTGCTTCCGTGTCGGAACCGCAATTAACGTATGACCTTTCTGACCCCCGCACTAATTAAAGAGGGGTCGGGAACGCATGTGGTTTGCTAAATGTGCGCGTAATATTTTTGACTTCATTCTAATGTTTTGGCAGTTGCGGTGGCCGCTTGGTGCGGATGGGCCGCCCAGGTAAATTCAAAAAATTCTTGGAGAAGTGCTCGGGCAAGGTTTTAACTGTAGGCTTGAATTAAATTATTGGGTTCCAGCTGCGAGTTATGTTATTGCGACAGTCTGGGTCATTTATTTTATTATAAATTCCAAGCTCCGTGCTCTAAGCTCTAAGCAATATGTAAAAAAAATATTTATTGTATGTGGACGAAATGCTGTGTCGGATTTCGATGCACGAAAAGTATCCATATCAACCAAACCTCCACAACCTATTTATACCGCTTACAGTGGAAATGCGACAATGCTCTCGCATTTTTCAACTGCATCTACATGGCCTCACGAGACAAACGGGCTCACCACCGAGATCCCTTCTAGCCTCACCGTGGTTGAACAGAACATGGCTAGTTATTTTTATTTACTTCATTTAGTTGATCTACTTCATTTATTTCATCTACTTCAGCCACTTCATCTACTTCATTTACCTACTTCATTTTATTTGTCTAAATAACCAGCACTTATTTTCCATCAACAATCATCTTCTTCCCCATCTTCAGTAGTGGTATCTTCGCAGAGTCCATCTCAGACTGGGTCATCCAATTATTCTACCACCAAGTAGTAAACATTACTGTGTTCCGGTTTCAAGGACAACATTTCCAGATACAGAGTAAAGAGATAAAACATCTTAAATCTCTGGGTGACGAGCACAGTACCTACAGTAATGGGTAGTGATTCGGGCCCATATTGTTCAGATACTTCCATGCAATATACTGTTATTAACAGACGTATTGCTTACCATTATTACATAGGCACATGCTACATAAAACATAAGCGAAGATCCTAAAAATCGCGGTATACACCCAACGGCAACCACTAAAACCGGGCCATATAATATTATTGATTAACATTAGAACTCTCTAGGTACGTATATACTCTATCCCAAAAAAAAACATCTCAGAATAAAAGAAAAATACATCATTATCACGTAAACATTAATCCCAAAAAACACAAAAGAACACTGAAAATAAATATTATTTTTAAAGTCCCAACGTCCGCAACTTTACTGGTGGCCGTTGGCGTTTGGACAAAAAATAATGCACTGATCCAACTGCCACCACTAGGGCCGGTTTTAGTGGTGGCCGTTTGGAGTATACCATCGCTTATTGTATTCTAGAGTGAATTTACTTTTGTGATAAGAACGTATAGGCTGTGGAAGAAATTGCCTGAGTGGGTTTTTTCTTATGGTTACAATTTTTGTGTCTTCATATCGAGAGTGAATAGAAAAATCTTCAAGGTAAACACGCTCCATCGTACGCCCCATCGGCGCTTAACATCTGGCAAGACGGCGGTCAAGTATAAACCTAAAAAAGTAAAAAAAACTATGTACCTATTGGCCACAACATGAATCTATTTATTGTTCTAGGTAGCTAGCTAGCTATATTAAATCGCAATTTAAAAAAAATAAACATTTTGTTTATTGCATACATTTTTTTTTAACTTTAGGGGTATGTTCTTGACTGTCTTCGCCGATATGGTCTACGATGGAGCGTGTTTAACTCGAAGAAACCGATTTACTCTCTATTTGAACAATTTTACGCCATCTTGGTTACCTTATTACTAAGAGCTTAGTTGTTATATATATTTTCCTTAGAGAAAAAAAGTGAAAAACACTCAATCTATTATCCAAAAAATCAAGCCACAATAACAGCTTTTCTCTAAATCTAGGACACAATAGGGCACAATATCAAATATTCACTCGACACCGACCGTAGTTCAAAATTAGTTTACGGAACATTTCGAACACACGCTATAAAGGTACATTCTTTTAACGAATTACCGAATCGGGTATCAACACCACTTTCCTAAAACACGGTACAAACAAAGTAAACCTTCCCAAATCTATTCCATGCATTACACCTTTGTTCGAAACTGTCTGACCACATTAACTCAGTTGCAGCATACATTAAACTATTCCCGAACTGTGCATGCTTCTAGAGACGACTATCGTTCACACTCGCACCTGACGCAAACGAAACCTGGAAAACTCGGCACCGTACATACCTAACTTTTAATAGAGTTCCAACTAGAAACAGTGACAAAAGTTGCTCTATAATATGTGCTAATGCACTCTGAAGTCCCTAAAGTCTGTCGTATTTTCAAAGTTTATCTATCTTTATTCATTTTGTGTAAGAAAGATGACTTAATATGTAAAGCACCGTATCTCAATTTCATTTCTTTCAGCCGTATAGATAGACATACTCACTTTTTGTATACACGAAAACAAAAATGCTAGTACAAGATTAGAAGTACAATAATAACTTATATTAAAACTGGCTGTGGATCCTCGCAATTTCCGTTCTCATAATTTTTCCGCAATAAAAATAGGCTATATTCAAGACTATCTGCATTTCTTCTACTAAGCTTAGGTACGACGTGAAAGGGCAAAAGCATCAAAACATTCACATTTTGATATTATCATAGGATATTTTATTTCCACCAAATAAATATAAACTATACTTACCATGAGTGAATATAATTAAATTCAGCATTTGCTATAGAAATTCCACGTCAACCCACAACAGTGACTTAAGCATGTTTAATACACAACATAACTCAAATTACCTGACTCCCCCAACACATTATGTAACCAACATAATTCTAAATTAATTGTAAATAACTCTCTTCGTTTCGCCGCTTATAAATCTCTTAAAATATGCTCAAGCTCAGTATATAACGGTGTTCGTATTTGTTTTATTTAATTTCACTTGTAACAATCTCGAAGAGGGAAATTTATATCTCTGTCTGACAGTGTGGCAACCGAATTGTTCTTTAAGCAGTAAGGATTTTTTTCATGAAAACATTTATTTATCGTTACAATTTTTACGTCGACACGTAAAACTTGTAACGATAAATAAATGTTTTTGTATGTGGATTTGCATTCGACTTTAATCCAAAAACATTGTTTTTTTAATAGTTTAGCACTTAACCGACATCTCACCTGATGTTAAACGACGATGCGGTGTGCTATGAAGAGTGCTTACCTACAAGAAACCGAGTCATTCTCGATATGAATACACTATGATTGTAACCATTGGGAAAAACCCATTCAGGTGACGCATTCGACACAACATACCAGTTGCTTTCACAAAAAAGAAATCAAATCACTTAGTTTGAGTCAACTATGAAACGAATTCACTTTTTCGAGCTATGATTAGTCCGATAGAACAAGGGCGAGGTGGCTTTAGATCGCGTGGATCAGTCCCATGATGTTCAATGAAGTCTTTTGTCGAACAACCGTATGGAGATTTCTTATTCTATTTTACTGTTTCTGGTATTTAATTTTTCTAAATAAATAGTGACAACACGATCAGGACATGTGCCTGATGGTAAGAAACATACCTGCCACATAACAGCACAGTGGCACGCAGCTATTGGAACATGAAGAGTCCAAATAATTACCTAGCACTGCACTGCGCTCGTCACCCGGAGATCTAAGATGTCATATCTCTAAGCCCCGTAATTTCTCTGAAAACATTACCCTTCAAACCGGAACACAGTAATGTTTGCACATTACTGCTTGGCGGTAGAATAACTGGCAAAGATGTGGTACTTCCCCAGGCGGACTCTGCAAAGAGTCCTACCACTACAAAGCTATACTCTGAGTGTTACTTATTTTTACGTATGGCATACGAATACCGCATGCGTCGAACAGGTAGATATTTGTCTGAGACAACTTACCATCCACATAGCCAAACAACATCAACATCTGGAATTTAAAATTAAATTTTCTATACACAGTTATTATTTTTCTAGTATATTATTTATCTATTTTTTGACGTGACAACGTCTAATAAATCGATGAACGCCGGCTGCAAGCACGAAAAACGAACACTTATGTCCCGTTACGCTCATTGTACGGTTGCGCCACATCTACCTATCAATGTTTTGTCATGACGTTGTCACGTTAAACTATCGTCGGGAAACCAACCGAATAAACAGATAACAATTTTTTATGCTTGCCCACAATTCCGTCACACAAACACACAAACCCGTACTGTTTCCTTAAATATATATTGTGTAACGGCTGTTTCATTATTCTTGGAGCAAAGCTGCGGATTAGATTAGCAGCCTCTCACGGCAATACCTACTTCCATATTGCTTCGGGATATAAACTTTTAATAGATTGTCTGTAAAACCTTCTCCTAAATCCCAGCGGTTTCTTTTTACAGGAGTAAGATTTGGAATCGTACTTTTTTAATAAATCTGTCGTTATTTTTCCTTCTGTTTTACAGAACTCTGTTAAGTTAGAAAAGATGCGTAATGTCATAATATCTTTATCCTTCCTAAGATTTTAAACGAGAAAATGTATATGCATGGATGTTTATTACTTTTTCACGCAATAACTACTGAAGCGATTTAGGTGAAATTTGGTACGTTGATAGATAATTTTCTGGAATAACGTATAGGTTATGTTCTATCCCGGAATCGGTAACTATGCGGGTAAAACCACGAGGCGATGCTAGCGTGAAATAAAAATTAGAAAGTGAATTAATTCATATAGCGAGCGGTTTGCCGTATCTATACTAATATTACAAAGCTGAAGAGTTTGTTTGAACGCTAGGATCTCCACTCTCCTCATTCTCATTCACTCTCCTCACTCCAGAACCCGTCTCAATCTCAATCTCTCAGAGAAACCCCAAGCATAGCCCTTTCCATAGCTCGCTGAGCGACTTTGAAGCACTTAGTTCAGATAACTCCTATCTTATCAGTGTCTTCACGATCGCGTCATTCTTATCTTTAATTGTCGTTGTTTTTCAATGGACCAATGACATTCTCTGGTCATCAGAGAAATAAATTGAAGACTTGGTGTATGTCGGTACCAGCAGTTCATACAGCTTCATCCAACATTTAATCTTAATTGCTATTACCGACTCCTATGCCAGTCCCTGTGCTGTATGAATAATTAAAATATGTGATCCTATGCTTTCACTGTAACCCTGAATGATAAGGGTTTCCTTTTCTTCTTTAGTGTGGACCATAAATAAGGTATAGGGGAGATTGTTTGAATGTTGCGACATACGCGCATCTATAGTTCTTCTCTAGAAACATGAAACATTGCCTTTCAAACTAGACCATAACAATGTTAGCCCATTACTCCTTGGCACTAGAATAATAAGGTTTTTTTCATATTTTCCAGTAAGCTGGTTCATAAATTAGAATATTCGTAAAACAATAACACACCTTTTTTCATTTACCTACCCACCCAAAGTAAATCTTTCTTCCGTGGTCAGGTTAACTTCACGCCTTTCCGAGCTACCCCATTAGTCATTCTCTCTGACAACTGAAACGTATACCGAAACACACTTTAGTGCATAAGAAAGAATACGTGCTCCTTGAAAATCGCACGCAAAGATACCATGAGCCTTGGGGATTACGTTGAATGATAAAATGGAAAATATAAAATAGGATGCGTGGAGTTGGTTCTTGAAATAAAATGACATTTAAAAGATAATACAGGCTTCTATATTTTAATAATATAATGAGAGAAGATTTGATATTTTGTTTGTCATGGATAAAATCAAAAATTACTTGGCCTATTTCAAAACTTATTTCACTTCATTAACAGAATTAATAAAACTATCACTGAGAAATTTTGACTGTGTTGTTAAATGAGTTAAGTTAACGATATAACTAGCTCCATAAAAACTTATGTAAAATAAACTCGAATGTAATAAACAGAATTATGTAATAACAGGGCATGCCATATACGACAATATCACCTCGAAGATCATCACGGGCACAATCATGGGACAATGTGCGTGTGATTGCTGAATGTGGTTTTGTAGCTGTAGTGATAGTGAGAGACCAATAAAAATACTCAAATTCACACATCATCGAAGGATTCTATCGTTCTTATCACGCGGTGTACCAGAACTATGCTGGATGTCGGGATCCTCAAAATGGCTACGAAAAGGCGCATTGAGAGTGGAAAAGGGTTCGTTTAGAGCAGAACGTAGGAAAATGACAGTATTAAAGTCGTAATGAGAATAGATAAAAACTTCGATTTATGATAGCTACGATGATATTAAACGACTATAATGATTAGAATAAAAACTATAACAGATGATAAGTATAGCTTAAGCTGCCTTTAACCGCGCCTCGAAGGTCATCAGGGGCACAATCATAGGACAATGTACGTTTGATTGCTGAATGTGGTTTTGTAGCTGTAGAATGATAGTGAGAGACTAATAAGAAGACTCAAATTCACACATCATCGAAGGATTCTATCGTTCTTATCACGCGGTGTACCAGAACAATGCTGGATGTCGGGATCCTCAAAATGGCTACGAAAAGGCGCATTCAGAGTTGAAAAAGGTTCGTTTAGGGAAGAACGTAGGAAAATAACAATATTAATGTCGTAATTAGTTATGGAATGGATACAATGGAAACTTCGATTTGTGATAGCCACGATGATATCAAACGGAGATTTAACTATACTGATTAGAATAATCACTTTAGTTTAAAAAACCCGACTGCAAAAACTCAACCGCTTTACCGCTTAGTGTCTTGATATGGTATATAAAACACTATGTACTATATTTTATAAAAAAAAACCCTTAGGCGATTGAGACAAATCTAACGATATCTTAATTGTCAAAATCCATCTAGCTGTTTGGAAGATACGCGAGAAAAAAGAAATTTAGAAACACCTATTAATACCTACGCGTGAAAAACCTTCTTTCAGTCGGGAAAAAACTATAACAAATGAGAAGTATTCGTTTATGCCGCCCTTAACTTTATGTTACCAATACTGGAGCTCGAGACATTATCTCATGATGAGAGGAATAACCGATGGACATAATCCATCATGTTAGTCAAGTACGAATTGGCTAGGATATGTCAATCTATCATAATAAAATTGACAATGTTTTGTAATAGCTACAATGAAAGATCACCAATGAAGCAAATAAAATGCATATTTGCCATTCAATTAATAAACTCTTGCATTTCCAATGCGATTTGTAATTATTCGAACAGAGCGTAGCAAAGTGAAAGCAAACAGGTGCCGCGCGAAAAAGAGACTCGTAAAACAATCAGCATTTCCCTGCAAAGCAATCGCATGCAGTTACGATAAAAAAGGTTTTATAGTACTTGCACACTGAGCTGGTGACAATAGCAAGTTGAGACTTGTTTAAGTCCAACCCTTGTAGTGGTAGGACTCTTTGCAGAGTACCAGAGGAAGTATCACACCATTGCCAGTTATTTTACTGCCAAGGAGTAACGTGCAAACATTGCAGTATTTTGCGGTTTGAAGGGCAATGCTTCCAATATTTCGTGTTTAGCTGCGTGTCTGTGTCACTGTGCTGTTATGTCACATGTCCTGCCTGTTGATTGACCAATCTAGGTTGTTTGATTAGGATAAAATTGAAAATGCAGAAGCGGCCTGTTGCTATGTGACGATTTTCGAAATAACAGTAATTTAATTTTACTTTCAAAAGTGAATTTAACTTCAGTAAACATATTTAATGAACAGGAGGACTCTTCTACCGAGAAGGCAACAACCAAAGAGGATTTTATCTAAGGCAGCAACACTATGCCCTACTCCCATCGAAATATGATGTTTTTTGCTAAGTGCTCTTTGTTGTATTGTCCCAAATCATGCCTATTTCAGTTCTAATATACCTGTTTAAATCCTGCTTCTTCGGTTTTTCCAAACAACTTTAAACCATTTAAATTGAAAATTAACGCGTATGGTCGGTGGACGGTTGTAATTTAAGTTTACTAGGTACGCTTTAATTAAATAGTAATAGAGTCTAATTACTAATCTTAAGTTTCGATTCGATAGATTTGTTTTACTCAACTGCACAAATTAATTTGCCTTGGTATAATATGCATCTGCAAGATCCTTTAGAAACGGTAATAAGGCTTTAGAATTATTCCAGACGTCCAGCTGTCGCGGTCGGAATCCGGACACAGCGATACCTATTTAGTTTTGCACAAATATCAAAATGTATCAAAAGGTAATATTTATATTGTCTTCGATATATTTCTGAGATGTATTACAAATTATTTGATGAAATTGAATCAAACATCAATAAATCAAATAACTTACATAGTTAACAAGTTACTCACTTGTGATGTAGTTGGCTGAATTCGGTTTAATTTCGCACATTTCCCTTGGTAAATGTCACCGAATGTCGATTTTCCAAGGAATTTCATTTAACTTTTACCCGACTTCAAAAAAAAAAGAGGTTCTCAATTTGGTTGTATGTTTTTTTTTATATGTTACGCGATATAGGTACACTTCGTGAATCACCAATTTTGCGTCGATTTTTGATGACTTTTTTTTTGTTTGGTATATCTCTATATATAAAAATGTTATGTTGGTTTGTGTACGCTTAAAAAACTCAAAAAGTTCTGCACCAATCGAGCTGAAATTTTAGAATGATGTATAATACGCATCAAGGATTGTTTTTATCTAATTTTGGCAACACAATGTGCCACAGTGAAGCATGGCAGGATATCATAGAATGCATGCGTCTAGAAGAGAGTTTGTATGGGTCAACTTTTTAAAATGTTTTGTATCACCTTATCTTAACTGCAAACAGTAATAAATATTTTTGTGTTTTTATTTTTTTGTATTCATACTTCAGTACTTCTACTATCGAAATCAGCTTAAGTAGCGGTTTTTTAAATATGACGAATAACGCCAATAAGACTGCGTGTGACCACCAACTCGCCTGTTGATAACCGACGATATGGCCGAATACGTAGTATTGCGCCAACATTTAAAATTAATTTTAAATTTATTAATTTTACTTATTCATTTACATTTCATAGACTACTTTATTATTTTAATAGCGGTCAAGCACTACATATGAATAACAACGTCAATGTGAAAACATGAATAAATTAATGCGTTCTGGATTTATCATATTTATATATTCAAATGCTGCTGTGTCGCCAGTGTAAAGCTTTCAGTGGCATCGAAGTAAAATTATGTATATTTATTCAATAAACTCTCGAAAAATATTCAACTAAGGTTTCGCGGGAGTAACTGATGCGATTTTCCCCTTTGTTCTCATTTTCCGTCCCATATTTTTGTTTTCAACTTCAGTGAATATTTTTATTACATTTCTTGTCTCTCAACACATGACTTACTTCGGTGAGCTCTTCGTGTTTTTGCGCAGTTTCCTGAAGCGTTCGTCCGTAACTTATGAACACTGGCCGGTTTTAATTTGCTTGATAGTATCTTCTCAATGTTTACCAACAATTACTCGTACATAAGGCTCACACTTTTCTTGCGTGGTTTTATTAAGGATCATTTTTAAATAACAGTCACATATTTAGGCTTATTCATTTTAGTGGTTTTAGAAGATATTGTACAAATAAAGGGAAAACATTTAAACTGTCATTGAAACATATCTGTTCTATATCCTAGCATATGATAAGAATTGTCCACCAATATTAAAAATCCGACAAATATAAATATGATAGTTTAGATATCTGTTCTGATAAAGTTAATACTTGGAACTTAGATCAGTTCTGGACTATCACTTGGCCATTATTTATCGCGAGAAAAACAAACAATCCTCAGGGAATAATCCTTTTTTTACATTCTAAGCCGAAGAAGTCGTGAGTAGTATGAAATTTTTTCTTTGATCATCTTAATATATATAAATTACGCGTCACGTTGTTTGTCCGCGATGAACTCCTAAACTACTCAACCGATTTCAATAAAATTTGCACACCGTGTGCAGTTTGATCCAACTTGAAAGGCAGGATAGTTTTTATTACCAACCAGTAAATGTAAAAAATAAAATAAATAATAAAATGAAGGCTTCCGTAATGTATAGAACAAGGGTCAGCAACAGGCGGACCGCGGTCCGTATCCGGACCGCGAAGGGTCGAACCTCGGACCGCCAATAAAAAATATTGTAGTGTATTGTAAGCCAAGTATACATTTTAAAATTTAGATAAGGTACACTGTACCTTTATCAATTCAGATAATATTTTTTTGCCACATAGAATCTACAAGTATTTTTTTTTTTCTATTAAATATATTTCGCAAAGCGACTAAGAGAAACTCCTCACTTTCTAATACACGCTCCTCTTCGCCACCACACGCTGGCTCGCTGTCCGTGGACACGAACGTGGAATGTGGTCCCCGCCCAAGATAACTCCTCAAAGAGCATCTCCGTCCAGTAACTACTAGAGAACGCAGACCGAAGAGAGGCAGAGATCCGTATCCGCAGAGTGGCTCTCTTCATGGACAGCAACAAAGAAAGATTGGGAATAAGCTTTTGCTTCATCTAGGAACAGAAACGAGCCCGTTTCTCACCTGGATTGTCTTGCCTGCTCAATGGGAGTACCGCAAAAGTCACAATGAAGAGGGAAACCTACGACGTAATGTGTGCGTGGTAGACTGCCACCGATTTCGGTGCGAAGGTGCGATCGAAAAACAAAACGATTGCGTTAATAGAGTACTTGAAAGGTCGAACGCCTTGCACTTACGTAAGAGCGCTGCTCGGACATCTGAGCAGAAGTGCTGGTAAACATCATGAGGTTGTCATATACGAAGACAGGGGGAAAATTAGAGCTTCATCAGACCCCTTTGCACGATCAAACAAATGCAACGGACCTATGGGAACACGTGTTCCTAGTTCGACCACCCAAACCGGCTCCGAAAGAGCCCAGCAGAGAACAGCCGCGGCCAACCAACGACGGAGCCACGGAGTCACGCACTTTATGCCTTCTTCGAATTTATAGCCCCACTGACAGCGACAAGACGAAGCAGTCATTTACAATAATGTCACTTCCGGGTCATCAAGAGAAAAGGAAGAGTGCAGAAAATGGCTTTGTGACACTGAGCAAAAGAGATGAGAGCGCATGGGAAGACCTTTTATGCGACATCTAGAAACGACCCAATTATAGTTACTGCCCGATGCACCAAGATTATGCTGGACGATAAAATCCTAGAGATGGCCAAGCCCATCGAAGAGAACTCAAACGTCAAATCTGATTAGGAAAACTGGGAGATACCGAGAATACAGTCGGTTAACGGAGTTCCAAGATGTGGAAAGACAACATGGGTGATTAGAAACTTCGACGTGGATAAGGACACCATCATCACCACAACAACTGAGGCACCAAAATATCTAAGAGAAAAGCTATCGCACCGTATCGGAAACCTGATCAAAACCAGAGTGGGAACCATGGCTTCTGCTCTGGCTTCGGAACGCTTTCAGTTTTAGTTGCTTTATGGTGGACGAGGGTCTCATGAACCATTTTGGAGCCATTGTAGCTGACAGACTGCCAAATTGTTCAATTTGTCAAAGGCTTCACTTCAAATGGAAATATTTGATATTCAAGAAGATGTATCTTTGCAAATGTATAAATCTGTATCCACTGAAGAATTTTGGGACAACACATCTCAGAAAAATATGGAAATCTCAAAAAACTAGCTATCAATTTGGCTGCTACATATGTTTGATTCGACTTACGTATGTGGGGCATCTTTCTTAATGTTTTTAAACAAATAATTTTCGAGATTAATCAGCTTGACCAATCGACCAATTACTCGTAGAAAACACACGTCGAATTTGCTATTCTTCTCGAGGACCAAATTATAAAGAGCTGACTCAAGAGGATCGGTGTAATTTGTCGCATTGATTTTAGGTCTTGTGTTATTAATAATTACAAATTGAGTTTGATACCGTACAATAAATAAGTACCACTTAATTATTATTTATTACCAAGTTACGGCTGGTCTAATCGGGAGAACGGCGAAAGCCGATCCGGAGACACTGGATTCAAAATCACGCGCACCATTGTCTTTTCGAAGTCATGTTCATAATGCCGCTAACTTAAAACGGTGAAGGAAAACATCGCGATGAAAACAACATGTACCTAGAATCTTTCGAAGTCATGTGTCATCCACCAATCCGCACTGGCCCAGCGTGGTAGATTATGGTCTTGACTCTCTCCTTGCGAGGGAAGGCCCCGAGGTTTAGCAGTAGGAACATTTAGTGGGCTGTTTAAGCAATTATTACCACTAGTTTTTTTCTGGACCTCGTTAAAATTTCTGCACTTCATCCGGACCCCGCCTAAAACTACTTGCCGACCCCTGGTATAGAACATTCATGTGTATTGTAATATAATTCATAACGATTTGAACATGATCAGACGGGTAACCAAAAGCTAAATAAAAATGGTCAAGTGTGAGTCGGACTCGCCCATGAAGGCTTCCATAGCAGCAAGTAACATAATATAAAAGTTCTTCTAGTTCGTTGTTACTATAATCAGTGTATTAACAATAGTGAATATATGACGTATTAAAATAAACTACGTACTAGATCTCATTCAATCCAATATTTGTTGACAGTTTACATGGCAATGTACATCATACATTATTTTTAGTTTTGTCATTTTTTTTTTAATTCTCTTATTATTCTCTTATTTTAGAAGTTACAGGGGGGCTGACACACATTTTACCAATTTGGAAGAGTCTCTCGCGCAAACTATCCAGTTTAGAAAAAAAGTATGTCAGAAACCTCTATATCATTTTTAAAGACCTATCCATAGATAAACCACACGTATGGTTTTGATGAAAAAAAAATGAGTTTCAGTTCTAAGTATGGGACAACCGAAAATTTAATGTTTTTTTCTATTTTTTGTATGAAAAAATCTTAATGCGGTTTACAGAATACATCTATTTACCAAGTTTCAATAGTAAAGTACTTATAGTTTCGGAGAAAAGTGGCTGTGACATACGGACGGACAGACAGACAGACATGACGAATCTATAAGGGTCTCGTATTTTGCCATTTGGCTACGGAACCCTTAAAACCAACTAGGATAATTTCACTGACATTAGAACATCGCTAACGTCTTGCAAAAATTATTTGTGTCTTCTTTTCATGCTTCTGATTGTATTCTACGACGAGGCTTGGTGGTCAGTAGCCGTGGCTTGGTTACCTAATACCCACAGTGTATCTAGTATCTAAAAGGAACCTGCGGTGGGACCGCTGGACGACAATGTGGCCCCATAACGAAAGTTCCGCGGTAGGCCAACGCAGATTAGGTGTGCCACGATGTTGGCAAAAAAAATGAAAATACAGCATTCCAATGACGAAAAATTTTTTGAAATGGGTCTTATAGTTTTTGATCTTATTCGTTGCAAAAATATACAAATCTTTCCTCTGTGCTGTATCAGCATGGATAGTATAAAAGTATAGATCAACTTACTAAAGTACGCAAATAAAGGCATACTTGTCATTTTCGGCTATTTTTACTGTATAGAAATTGGTTGGTGATCGTCCATGACATATTATTAAAATTCATGAAATCACTAGATGAAACTGAATTTAAATTGAAATAAATTCTTCAACATTAGTTCTAGCTAGAATAAGAACTAAACCAGTTCTATTCTAAATAAACTTACGTTTTATAAGGTTTTGGGCATAGATTTTTAATAAACTTAATAGATCTTATTGCGTTTTAAACATCTAATTTTCGCAAATTACTCCAACTTTTATTAAATAGACATTTTAGTTTTGAGAGTTCTTTGGACTTGAAGATTGAAACAATTTATCTCGTAAATTTTGTATCTTGTAGATATACGAGTATCTATGTACTCCTCTGAAACGGCTCAATCGATTTTAGCTTTGGTTTTTAATGTAAATTGAGTAGTTTTCAGAATACTTTTTTTTACATTATTAATCGCGAGTTTATTACTTCTTAAAAAACAATTACCTGCATCCTATAGTATAAGCAATGGTTCACACAAACATTTTGAATGTCATATTTTTATGTATACCTATATAATCAAATGCCTGAAATAAAAATTTCAAGCTTCTAGCTTTAAAAAGTAGCCTGCCTTGAGTTATAGCCTATCTCTATATCAAATTTAATTCCAATCGGTTCTGTAGTTTGGCCGCGACAGATGACAGACACACAGATTTGTCAGTTTATGGTATAGAACGCCTCATAGACTACTTTTCGAGTCAGAAAAAACACAGAAATGGGAGATACGCGGGAACACGGGCACTACAAATTTTTGATAAATACAGAATAAGTACTAAGCATTCAAATATATATTTTGAAACCAAAACAGAAAGATAAGCTTAAAGTCTGTATTTTGAAACAAACGTCGATAAGATCCGAGAACTATACCGATCTAATACCTTAGGTAAAACCATAATATCCTATGAAAAATTCAACCGCTCCGCTTGCGATCAGCTACCGTGAAATCTCACGGAGAAGGCCCTAAGGAAATACCTTAGATGAACAGACGTGGACTCGGGCAGGGGTAGATTTTAAAAAGGGTTTGTTTATGACACCTCTGTCAACGGCTTTCGTGACGCAGTCGTGCGACGTGACTGGGTGAGGGCTCTCGACTCTCGTAATCTCTTTGTATTTTCCGATTATATTTTTGAATGTGCACGAGAGGTCAAGTTTTTTATTGCTTATCATTTGCTGCTTTGTGTAACGTTTCACATGGATGATCTGAATTCAATCTGATTTTACTAGTTTAAAATCGTTTTTTTAACGAAAGTTTATCGTCTTTTGAAATTGTTTTGATCGAGTTTGAAGAAAACTTGCTTAGCGGTGTTAAGTGCTTTTTGTTAGGAGAAAAATTGTACGGGCTCGCGTCACCGTCATATTAATTTTCGTACACATACCATTAGCGTCACTTTGAACATCCAAAAATTAGTTGCCATAGAAAACAATTGCAACAAAAATAGGCTTAAATAAAGTTATGAATATAATTATTTTATTTGGAATTGAAACTAAATTTGTAGCCTACGTATTATCAGAGTTGGTGTATAAACCAAGGTTCAATAATTTGAATACATAAATAATTTTATTTTCTTATATTTAATGAACTTTGGGGTCCATTAATTTTTATTTAATCTGTGGGGTGATAAGAGCAATTTGTTGTATGCGAGAAGACTCAAGAACCAGGTATTTTTCCACATAGCGTATGCGCAGCAGTTGTCGTTCTTTTCACATAAATATATTATAGGGCAGTATAACGACCCATCACACGACGCCAACGAAAGCAAGAGAAGATCATCGTTGTAGAACATGAAAGTTCAGAGTTATACAACCAATCTTTATTTAAAAATATACGCGCTAGAATTGTTGAATTTGTTATAAAAATGCATCGGTATGCATCATTTACCTGAATTCAACTCTGTTCAAGAATGACTTGAGTTGACTCTCCCACAAACGAGTAGTTCGACGCTATCTTATTCATAAGCTGCCGAACCTACACTGAGAGGGTGAAAGGTGAAAAATACTTCAGTGAGCGCCTTAAATGTTGTAGTTTCTACTTTACATAGGGTAAAATACGTGTAGTACTACGATTTATGTAGATGGGGGTGCGCAAATGCTCCCTTGCAGCAGGGTTTAGGTGAAAATTCAAGACAATGTAGTGAGGCATTATGTAGAGTTTGGCGTGCTACAACTATTCGTAGATGTACCTCTACAATCTACGAAGAAGGTGCTACAACTTAAGTTGTTCACTATGTGAATAAGTCAGGAAATTATATTTGTATTTTACGTACTTTATTTTATTTCACACAATTATTTAAAAGATCGATCATGGTTCATTCAGGGAAGTTCAATTAATCTTCCGAAAAAAAATGGCAGTCATAGAGACTGTCGATTAAGGTGAAAAGTTATGGCTTAGGGTTTTATTTATTTTTATATAATTTGTTATTTATTTACGAAATAATATCAGTGTTGTGTACTCTGAATAAGAAATGGGCCACTTTAAATCTTTTTTAAAGTTTATATAGAACAGCAAGAGCTATCACACGAAACAACGAATGGTAACTTTTTAAGCCAACGCATTCCACATCCTAGACTGTCTTATGCCAAAAATAGAGTCAACAAAACACAAATATAAAGTGGCTAACTACTGATTTTTAGCACTCCCAAAATTTTGTAGTTTCAATAGTCGACTATTGATTACATTTTGGGGTACCACTACATACACTATTTCAATACTCAAGTTCCCCTCTTCGTGGAAACGTCGATGTGACATCTATAGCATAAACAATTGACGTTCAACTTACATAACAAGGCAATTAACTCGATACAAAAGGTTCATGAATATATAACACATTGTAACGTAGAATACCTTTGAACAAACACGAGCTCAGCGCTGCATGGCTCTTGTTCGTCGTAAACCAACAGAGACATAGACTAAAGTTAATTTAAAAACCAATATTTTGAAGCGATATTGGGAGTGGTATTTTACTTTATTACGTGTACGAGTAAGATAATGAAAAATAAAACTTGCGATGTGAACCTACCCATAATTTATACAAACAAAACTATCAAATATCCACCAATTGAAGTCAGTTTTCTGGTTTTTAAGGGAACAAAAATATATATGTTATTTTTAGTTGTAGTGGCAAGACTCTCAGCCGAGCCCACTTGGGGAAGTGCCACACCTATGCCAGTTATTCTACTGTCAAGCAGTAATGTGCAAACATTACTGTGTTCTGGTTCGAAAGGAAATGTTTCCAGGGCTTAAATATTTAACATCTCTGGGTAACGAGCGCAGTGCAGTGCTAGGTAATTATTTGTTTGAGAAGTGTTTACATCTATACTTATAATAAAACTGTAATGGGTCGAATTCTGTAGGTACAATGAAAATATTTTGTTTTTTTTTGGCTGTCAATAATTTGTAAATAAAATGAAATAAAGAAATAGTGAAAGCAATGCAGTAAAGTTGTAAAAACTCCGAAAAAACGAAAATTAGCGTTAAAAGTAACTTCTTTCATTTCAAATTTTAAAGAATTTATAGTATTAACAGATATTTATTGTACAAAAAAATTGGAAACACTGTACATTTGAAACAGATTTTAGTCACTCCTTACGAAATCAGGTCCATATCTATAAAATTGTGGACTTTATGTGTGAATGTCCTTCCAAAGTATCCACCATGTGATGTTAACGGTCATAAAAAAGATTTAATATCTAATAGTAAAGAAGGCAGCTCTGACGTATAATACACAAGGTAACCCAACAAGCCAACATCTACAAAACTAAAACGACCAGCTGTGGTCCTAAACTTAACTCTCCACTAATCAGATCTCATCCCTGGTAATAGAGACTATTTGGATTTAGCAAAGACAATATACACATTTGACTGATCGTACGATTGCCCCTTCTTAGCGTTTTATTGGCATAATAATTACACTATACCTGTGGCGAGTTTCGTCAGTCAGACTTTTGATTCCGACGAAAGAGTGCTGGCAACAAACCGTAAAAAAATTAAAAATATGGGTTTCTGCTCAGTGACATGGTGCGGAAAGAATAGCAGGACATCCAGCCTTCCAAAGAACGGTATATCATTTCACAAGGAAGTAATTTAATGCAATAATTAGAAAAACATAACTTCATCAATCTACAAAATTAAAACGAACATTAAAAAAAACGAAATGGGAACCCGTTGATATCTTTCTTTGCACCCTGCTCTGTCCTTAGAAGTTTGCATAGCTCTATCTCGTTTTAACCGATCATTTGTGGAAAGTTGTGCACGTCACAGGGATATTCAGCTAATCACAGCGCGGCTTTTTACCTCGCCACCTCTACACCCTCGCTGGTGAGTTGTGTATGTGGGCGAGAATCGTTTCATCGCCGATCAGCAAGGTATTTAATCTGTGGGTTTTAATTTAAAAACCCCAGAAAGCATTTCTAAAACTATACTACCACTTTTACTACTATACGATCACTTCTGCTATGAAAACTACGACCACATTTTATACCTACTATAATTTAAACTGCGACTACTGCTATCCCACAATAATTGTATTTTTTGATAACATAAATACGCTTTTAACATTTTTCGTATGAAATTTGTCACCACAAATAAAACACCATTAGCCTCAGCGGATTTCGCTGATGGTTAAATAGTAAGTTTAAACAGATCGTTAATGGATAAAGTGTGGATGTAAATGAATTGGGTTTCAACAGTTTTGTTCGTTTCCACACCGGGATGGATGGCCCTTGACTGAGAGCACTCTGCTATAACTGCAAAAATCAGTACGTAAGATTGAAATTCCTTTAAATACTGTGGTATTAAAGTACCTATAAATATTAAAATGAATGTTTGTCTGCATGTCATTTATAGAAACGTAAATATGTTACATTTTATAATATGATGATCACTAGCAATATATAGAGTTGGTACGATAAATTTTCGACAGGTGGCGTAGCAACGCGCAGGGTACCACTAGATACTCGTATGCAAAACAGATATATAATTCTGTTTTGAAAACTAGTTATGAACAGAGAATAAATACACTATTTTCATAGCTGGTTATGAAACATGGTTACGAAAACGGCAAATATATTCTGTTCTCGTAACTGGTTATCAAGCAAGAAAAAAATTCCATGTTCGTATCAGTTACGAACGTGGACTAAAGGGAAATTTGCTTAGTAAAGGACTACTTTACTAAAGGAAATATTAGAAATATTTATACACTTAAATATACCAAAACTATTACATAAAACTATACTTAAAACATACATAAAACTATACTTATATATACTAACTATATACACTAATATACTAAAAACTATATATATATAACTATAGCTATATTCTAGACGTGCCGGTCCCGTTTATAATCTCCTGTTTAGTTTAGGTACTGATACAAATTAGTGTACTTACTGAGTTTTGACTGAGAGCACTCGACGGTCGCGCGACCGCGTAACCAATTTTACATACTATACAAACGCTAGGGCTGTAAGGTAGCCAGAATTTGTATGGTAATTTGCTGTGACGTTCTTTTAATGGCGCGCTTCATTGGACTAATTGACTTAATTGGAGATAAGTAATTAAATTACAATCGGAGCTCTTTTCACTCACTATAGGACGATAATTTTGTTCGGAATATAATATTCCGGTCTGTAAACAGAAATTGTATGTACAATTATCGCTTAAATATGATTTACGTAAGTAAATCATAGTAGTCTATAATATTTAAATTGCAAACACCAGAAATAATTTTCAAAAAAGCCTTGTAATTTTACAGCAGGCTGATTTTTTTAAGGGTAAGGTGTAAGTGAATGAAGAAGGTTTGCCCTTCTAGTTCGAATATTTTCAAAAAGGAAAATTACAGCTTATTAAAGCACAGGGATGTATAAAGTATTATTTGAGGGTCGACGGTCAATGGGTTAGTCTGAAATTTGGGACTTAGACAGATTATAATCTGAAATGATACATAGACGTGTCTCGTAAGGAATAAAAATTTCATGTTTTTTGACGTGACAACGTCTAATAAATCGATGAACGCCGGCTGCATGCACGACAAAGTATCCAGTTATGTCTTGTTTCGCTCATTGTCCCATTACGCTCATTGTACGCTTGCGCCACATCTATCAATGTTTTGTTATGACGTTGGCACGTTAAACTATCGTCCGTAAACCAACCGACTTTACAGACAACCACTTTTTTGTGCTTTTCTAAATTAATTATTAGTTTAACCCTAATTTCCTGCGGAAACGTGGAAAGTAAAAACATGGGAGCCAGAGTGGTTCGCCTCCATGTCGCTTCCGCTTCCGTAGATTTGCGAGAGTCTTCTCCTCTCGCTGTTGAGCATCTTGACTAAAATTGATGGCAGTGAGAGCATCGCCGCCGCGATCGCTAGGGCCATCAACGGTTTCGCTGTGCCTCTGCGGCCGCGACACCTATGTCAGACTAGATATCGCGGCACCAACACAGTCGTGCCTGTGCTGCCTACGTCGCGCAACCCCTCTTGGTGACATCGTCGTAGACTTAGAGGGCAGAACTCTGGCGTGCGGCACCCTCGTACTGGACTCAGACCCACGCTCAACGAATGGTTGAGCACATGGTACTGGAATAACTTTGGACTGTTGCTCGGCTAGAACTATCGCCCAAGTAACGTTATTAACCCCAACGAACTTCTACATTTGAGGGGGCGAAGATTGCGCAAAGAAAAGAGCCGAGATAAGCCATTAAATAACAAAATATCATCGAATTACATTGTCTGAAACCCACGGTGCACCACGTAGAAGTTCCCAGCCTCGCACTTCCTGTATCACGAAACCTAACTTACAATCACATTTTTCCTTTGATTATTATGTACCAATGTTTCTGAGACGACAAATGTAAACAATTTCCTTTTTTTCCAATGATTTCATTTTACTAAACAAATATAGGTTTTTGGCTCCCCATGGTAAAGCCTTGATTAAATATTTGGAATATGGCAATAAACAGACCATATGTATCCAGCTCAACTCTAATAATATTCAACTAGCAGCACCCCGTGGTTTAACCCACATAATTTCCGCTGCCGTTACTTTCCCGCGATAAAAAGTATCTTAATATATATCCATATATTTCACTTCGATCGGTGTCCAAAATTTCAACGCGATGCGTTCAGCCGTTTCGACGTGAGCAACAAAATTTCAAACACTCGCATTAAAATATTAGTAGGATTCCTAAAAATAATATTTAGTTTAGTATTTCATGAACACAACAAACATAAAAGGAGAAAATTACACAACATAAGGACGTCCCCAATCGTATTGTCATCTCAATGCCACCATTCAATACGTTAATAGTTATCCCCAGGCAATAACTCGGGCGTTAAGTTTCGATACCAATGTATGTGTCGAGCAACAAGATTAGTTGGGAGATAATTACACATTCCATTTGTCCGGTTAAGCCGGCTAATCGGCCAGTTTGATGAGGGTCGCGACCCTAGTGCCGGAGCTAAGTCTGACGGTCCTTGAAGTTTGAGATATGTAAAATTTGGAAACTACGCTCTGGCTTGATTTCAAAAAGTACAGTAAGTAATAGACTGCAAGCCTGTGTACAAAATTTATGGGTCGAATGAACCACCAGGAGACCTATGTAGGATGATAGAAGGGTATAAAGTAATAAGATTCGGCACTATGCCGTCGTCACTTGTAAGCTGTCCAACCGAGTGCAGTTGAAGAGGGGGTGTTGCAACCCTCTTCTCCTTGTCGCATGATTTTTGTACGGCAATGGATTAAAAGAGGTATTGAAACTGTGTGGAACCAATGCCGTACAAAATCATTTGACCAAATTTACTCTGTAAATCGTCGGAAAATCATAAATTTTTCTGACAAACTAATAATTACAATTATAAAATGTATAGTTTTTATAGTTGCAATACCTCTTCTAATCCATTATTTCGCAACGCCGCACAAAAATCCCGATACATGGAGAAATTATCGAGGGTTGCAACCCCCCCTCTTCAACTGCACTCGGTTGGACAGCTTACAAGTGACGGCATAGTGCTGAATCTTATTACTTTATACCCTTCTATCATCCTACATAGGTCTCCAGGTGGTTCATTTGGCCCATAAATTTTGTTCACGGGCCTGCAGTCTATAAGTATACGTTACCTATTCTACATCTTAAACAGCATCAAGTACCACTATATTATGCAGTATAACATAAAATATGTAATACTAGTTACATTGATGATATGGTTGTACAGCCTTTCTTTTGAAACGACAAGTTTCAGAACAGCAAATGTTTCCTTGAACATATATTTGTTTCAAACACTCCAATATGTTATGCTGTTATGTCGACGAGTCTTAATTTGGGGGCATTACACACGTTCCCATTTACCTGCTGGCCGCGATCGGTTACACAGCGATTGATTGCATCGTGTGGTCGCAGGTTAAAAATAAAACGACCCATAGTTTAATTTTCAAAACTGCCTAATGTGACGCAACTATTAAAAATATACCAATGAATAAACACAATTTTGATTTAAAAATAAAGTCCTTGTTTCTCTTTAAAAAAAAATCATAGTGGCTGAATTCGTAACCCGAAGTCATCTAGATTCTAGGTCGCCAACAGCACGTACAAGCTAAACGATTAACTTACAAATAAACCCGCATTAGCTTCGTAATTTCATTATCTCTTGTTTCCTGTTAATAACGAGTTCGCTCCTAACGGCACTTGTTATGAAGGGAAAAAATACAAGAAAAGATAATTAACTCCGTATCAGAAACAACGTGTCACTGAGGTGAAATATATTGGACTCATCAGTCTCTTCTGAGGATTTACTTTGACTTCGGAGGATGGTATTTGATTGGCTTACAAATTAATGAATACCTACAATGTTTAGATAACACATTATTTTTATTTTATGTGCTACCGTTTTTTTTACTTAACGCCTTATCCCATTGACTATCTTCATGGTAGTAAGACTCTATGGACTCGTGGATTCGATTCTCACCCAGGGCAATTATTATTAGTGTGATGAACAGAATATTTGTTCAGTGTTTGGGTGGTTCTATACATATATCATGAGTACCTACGTATTTATATTTGTACCTCTATTATATACTATCTCTACATATGTAGCAAAACATCGTGAGCAAACCGGCATGTTCCATGAATCTTTCGAGGTTATGCTTCAACAAGCAATCCGCACAAGGTGAATTACTCGGGAGTGTTTTTATGGTCCAGAATCTCTCCCGTCTACGGAACCCAGCCTGAAAGAAATTCATACATGACTGTAAGCTCATTTGCGCGTCATGCAAACTTTATTTTAATATATTGACTCCTTTATCTAAGGAGTTTTTACTCCTTAACTTAAACAAACACGTCCTACCGCCAAGCGAGGTCGCGGCGCAATGATTGTGCCGGCGCTTTTTACCGCTCGTGCGAACAATAATACAATGAGACGACCCTCAATTTCTTCAGTCTTCTCGTGACCACGGCGGTTGGAACGCTGCCGAAACGTCGAGGTACTTAAACAATGAATTAAATCGTGATTAAGTCCTGTACATTATAAACATTAACTAATACGATGTTCCATACGATCTATGTTTTAACGCCCAACGCCCAGCGCTCAAAATGCAACACTGCGCGATAAAAAAGCGTCGAGTTTTAAAAGCGCTGACGTGCGAACAGATACTTCGAAATGCATCTGTTATATTTGAACACTTTTTTCTTTTTTTCGGACGGAATAAAAAAGAACCCGTGGGAATGAGCCCTAACTATAGCCAGATATCAGAAAAAAAGTCCTAATCAACGAGTTTACATATTTTACTTATTCTTTATTTTTCTAATCTATTTATTGTTCTAATACACTTTTTCGGTACAGCTCCCATTCGATCAGAGCGTGTAACTTGCGATAAGAAACTTCGTTCCAATAACACTGTGTTCGTTTACATTCCTTAACAGTTAGAGCAAAGTAAGGCTAACAACGTCGTTGTCGTGCTAATTAATATTTATCCAACTTTGGCCTACACAAACTATTGTACCCGAAACAAACAACGCCCCACAAGGCTGCGATACTCGTTGTCTAAAAACCAAACCACGTCGGTAAAACCCCATATGGCCTTGACCTACGGTGGCGTACAATCAAAGCGAGTCCTGAGATCAAGTCATAGTGGCAAAGACGTGAGTTTTGGTTCTCGAGAATACAGCTTCAAACCCCGTTTGTTGTCGAAGCTAGAATTCCAAAATTGGCCGCGTTCTGAGCCGGCCGGGTCTAGTCACAATTAACTCGCGACATGTTTCAATTTCCACTCAGTGTTGCCGAGTGTTCGCTAAGAGAGCTTGCCAAATTTATTAAGCCAAGTAGCAGCCTACACTAGACGTAGCTAAATAGTGCATCAATCGAATTTTATCGAGATAAAGTGTGTTCTAATAAGTATCCTCTTAAGGGAACTAACTAAGAGTTTTCAACATAAATTACTTTGATTTTATAAATAAAATCGTTTATTATTTTGACAAAAAAGAACCGACTTTCAACAGAAAACTTATAAAGTAAAAAAGTTTTCCTCGGTTTCTCTAGGATGTCATCATCGGATCCTGGTTTCCTTATCATGGTACCACCCTTGGAATATCTTCTTTACAATAAAAAAACTCATCAAAATCGGTTCACAAACATCGAAGTTATTAAAAAAAATATACGGTCGAATTGAGAAACCTCCTTTTTTGAAGTCGGTTAAAAAAGAAACTGAAAACTCGTGTCTCTTTTTAAAATTGTTTGGACTAGTTTAACTTAACTTTGAAACTGGTAGTTTAACTTAGGTTTTTTGGGTATTACAACCAGTTGTAGGTTTATATCTTGGCACTATTGCAGGCTGCCTAAAAGATTATAAAAAAATCTATTACTTGACAGTAATTTCAGGCTATTTCCAGTCCCGTCTCAATGCTAAATCCTTTAATAATATATATAGTTGGCTTCGAGCTGAGACGTTTGACACAGTTGGAACAAACTCGCAAAGTTGGAGAAGGAAACTTACTGCGTTTTCGTATTGGTATCCATCCACGGTATGCGGTATTGCAGCGAGGCAAAGTTCGATACAAATGGAAGATGAATAATGCGAGTGTGCAAATAAATTGTTTGGTTTGATATTATTATACAGTATAATTAAGAACGAATACATTTTTGTGAATCAGCCAAATTGATCAAACTCTAATTTGGTTTTCGTGATAGTCTTATTGATGTAAAATATTAAATAATTGACTTGAAAATATTAGATATTTCACTGGCCTCGTGGCTTAGTAACTCTGCCTGCGAAGCCGGGGGGTCGTGGGTTTGATTCCCACCCAGTGCAAATATTTGTGTGATGAATTCAAAAGTTTGTACTGTGTCTGGGTGTTTCTATGTATAATAAGTATGTATTTAAAACTATATAAGTATTATATCAGCTATCAGTGATATCGTTTACTAGCAAATTGAACAAGATTCGATATGACTACAATTTAAAAGGTCAGAATTTAGTTCGACGGTATGTAGTAAAAGATCTTGGTATTTTGTTATGATAAACTTACTTTTAGAGACCACTACGATGCCTAAATTTCAAAAGTTATCTTTAGAAAATAGACGTAACTATTATGACTTCATAGCTTTGTTTAACATAATTCATGGGCACATAGATTCTCCATCTCTTCTCTCATTCATTAACTTAAATGCCAAACCAAGGTCACGCAATCTCTACTCCTTAATATTCATTCTACAGGTCTACAAAAATAACACATCATTATTTAATCCTATTGTCCGTATGTGTCGTCAATACAGTGAAGTTTCGTCCAGTCACCATAGATAGATAGCATTATTGATATTTTCAACAGTAACCTATATAAGTTTCGAAGTAATGTTTTGGCTATTCTATGGTACTCGTAGTTTAACTGTAGTAACTGTCTTTTCTGTTTTTATATTTTTCAAATAAGTGTTTTGCAATGGTAACAATAGCTTTATACCTGGTGTACATTTATACCATTTCGTCCAATTTTCACATTTTGTTTGGTAAGTGGGACTTGTTATTTTACTTGTGTGGGTTGTTTTGTCTATTATCTAACTTATAAAAATGCTTAATAACATTTGTATTTCGATTATTAATTTTCTTTTCTCATTATTTGTAATATAACTGTGTAATCTTACTGTGTTCACATGCTTAGAGATATTTACCTGCTCAAAACAATTATGTTTTCAATCTTTGTAATGTTTTGTAAATTTCCTGTTTTGTGTACCATAAATAAATAAATAAATATCTGGCCGCCATAGTACAAGCTTTGCTTAGTTTGGGGTCAGATGGTGTTGTCTGTGAATTGTCTACCAATATTTATTTATTTTATTTTATTTTTATTTGACACTTCAAATATTATTTCACAGCAATGTATATTACGAAATAAATATTTTTAATCTCAAACTTTCGTTTTACTTTTCAGAGCGCGTTAGAGTTAGAGTCTCAAAGAGTTATATAACTCAGATGATTAGATAGAACAGTCACGACTCATAAGTAACAAGCTTCCAGACGGATCCTAGGTCGGATGATTGAGCGAACTCTCATCAATGTCGAATAACTTCGATTCCGCTTGGACTGAATTGGACTATCTCAAACAGATGGCTTAGCATTGAAAACTTAGGTCAAAGGATAGCTCAATGAGAAACGTTACTGCTTAAACCCTGATACTTTTGAACATGTAATCCATACGTAAAACGTTATCTTTTCGAATTCGGTTAGTTTGTTTTGCGTTTATAGAAATAAATTATGATTTGTGTAAGCGGTTGCTAGAATAACAAAAATAAATGAGATAGCAAATGACAATGCATACCCGCCTAGAAAAAACTGTCTTAGCTTTGACGTTTCTCCCTCTTTTCTTTTCGTTTGAAATGATAAAGATGGCAATAGCAAAGCCAAAGCCAATTTAGTTAGGCAGCAGAAGACCAGATCGACATCTATAAGTAACTGCAAGCGCGTATTATGTGTATCAGGAAAATAAAGATTAGCTTTACTATACATTCTAAGTGTAGAATGTAGCGAAAACCCTCAAATCGCTTAAAACCAAACCTTAAGATCGTCTTCCCCGATGGACAATTTGGGTGTCTACGAATTGAGAGTACCTAAATTTGTTTCTTCGAAGTAAATGCGCTCCATGTTAGATACCATCCTGTTTCAGCAGTTTTCATTATCAAAGATAGGTTACTATCCTGAAATACCTGGAATCGATCGAGAGACGTGCCAAAAGGCTCATAGGCAACAACACTCTTGTGCGAAAAAGTCTACATAGTCTTGATCATCGCAGAAAAATTGCCAGCCTATCGGTTTGTTATCGGATACCTACACTTTGGAGAGTGTGCGACTGATTTGCATGATCTGATACCACTTTGCCCTGTTTTCTACCGGAAGGCTCGTAGCTCGAAAAAGCGACATCGTTTCATGGTTGATGTTCCAAAGACACGAACGAAGAGATTTGACTCTACTTTTGTGATAAGAACGTCTAGGCTGTGGAATACGTTGCCTGAGTGGGTTTTCCCCGATGGTTACAATCTTTGTGTCTTCAAATCGAGAGTGAATTGGTTTCTTCTAGATAAACACGCTCCATCGTAGACCGCATCGCCTCTTAACATCAGGCGAGATGGTGGTCAAGTGTAAACCTATAAAAGTTAAAAAAAAATATCTTATAAATTTATTTCGTACATGAAACGTAACAAGACACATTTTGTTTGCTTAGAATAGCTCTACCATCTATTAGCCACACTAACTCGCTTGGTGGAAAGTGGCCACGAACTTTATTGTGTATTCCAAAAAGAAGCAAGTAGGGCTTCGGACCAGCTTATACCCCACTTGCATCTGCGTCATGTGCGCTTAGCATTAAAATTATTCTGAACCCGTGTTCTGAACCCATATTCCAATATTGCATAACGACGCGCAACAATTAATCAATAAATTACTGTCAAAACTATTATAATCACGAATGGAGCACGCGCAATATGAACTCATTAATTAAATAACGCACAAACTGTTAAAGCAACAAAATTGATTTATCTACACATACCACGGGAATAATAACGACCACTGCGCAATAGCCGCGGTTTATTTTGGCTATAAATGAGTAAATAATGGTACTCGCGATAATATTTTGTAGAAATTGGGTACTTTATTAGGCAGCAGGGAAGATCACAATGCAGTCTCGGTGCGATATATCACGCGTAATATCAACGCGGTAGAGGACAAGAGAAACGCGCGGTCTCCTCAAAAGTAATTTTACAGGACCGCCTTTCTCGGTAGAATAACTTGAGCTTGGAAAATAGGTTTCGTGACGTCATGAATGATAACAGTTTTCTAAAATACTCTCTTGTGAACACGCATCGTTGAATCTTATTTGGAGCTGAAAACATCTCTGTGTTGCGGCGAGCTTCGCTGTTATAATATTATTTTATAAACAAGTTCTTGATTTTACAAAATTCAACTAGCAGAATATAACAACATTTGTTGAAAATAAACAGGGTCTCTTGAAAATATGACACAATTTTCACAGCACAAACACCTAAGTTAAAGTGTTACATTCATCTTTAACACTAAAAATGCAAATGAACTTTCGAATGAAAAAGAGAAATCTAATAAAAACGTTGGCGCGCGCGAGGCTTTTATGAAAACCAAGCGGTAAATAAGGCAAAGGTCCCAGTCGTATCCATTTGTCCCCCCGGAGCATTCGCGGGAATGAGCAAAAACAAGTGAAAATAAAGTGAAAACATTGTTATTCCCGTGTGGATTACCTTGCGTCCGTGTTTCGAGCTGTCTTCCCGGATAAAGAATCATGGACTTTGTTTTCTACAAATTTAAATTTAAAAACAAATTTTATACGAGACAATGAGAGCCGTTTTTTACTATCAAGTTGGTTGTCAGTCAGAAATAAAAATTGAGTAGGTACCCGATCCATACAAAAGTAGGCAAATGAAAGAATTATATTCTTCGTTTGTCCACTACACTTTTGTATCATACTTAATATATTTCGTATACAAATACACATATTGTACCCACAGAGAAGACAAAGTAAAATTATGTTACACTAGATGTCCGGCCCGGCTTCGCCCGTGATATATTATATAGCACTCATAAGGATCCCGTACATATACAACGGTGAAAGAATGACTGAAATCGGTTCAGTAATTCCTGACAATATCGCTCAAACATTTTCAAACAAAACACCTCTTCAGCTACCTGCTACGCCACCTGTCGGAAATTGGTCGTACCAACTCAGATTTATAAACAAATTTGATTAGCAAAGGTTTATATTCAAAAGGTGTTTATATAATATGTGATATTCAATGACGCAATCTTAGACGCATGCTGTCATGTGTCATGTCAAAGCACGAAACGTACGAAAACTCTCAAAATATTTTTTCCCGATTTTGTTACATTCTTGATTCATGCTCCGCTTCTATTAATAGTAGCGTTATGTTATATAGCCTATAGCCTTCCTCGATAAACGGACTATCCAATAGAAAAATAATCTTTCAATTCGTACCAGTACTTCCCGAGATCCTAGCGTTCACACAAACAAACAAACAAACTCTTCAGCTTTATAATATTAGTATAGATAAATGCGCATCCAAAAAATCATCTGTGAAGGCATCCTTACAAGTTTCGTTATTTCATGGGTAGTCGAATATTCTAAAAAACTTACGAGTACGTAGGTATTTTATATTGTGTTTTTACCTTCAAATAAAAGTGGTCAAGTGCGAGTCGGGCTCGCCCTTCATGGGCAGTTCGCATAGCATTCCGTAGCAGCAAGTAACATAAATTACATAATACAAAAGTTCTTGTACTTCGTTGTTACTTTAATCAGTGTTTAAACAATAGTCAATTTTTGAAGTATTAAAATAAAACTACTTACTAGATATCATTCATATCCGTGATTCAAACCAATTTTTGTTGATAGTTTACATGGTAATGTGCATCATACACTTTTTTTTATTTTTGTCATTCTCTTACTTTAGAAGTTACAGGGGGGACACTTTTTACCACTTTGGAAGAGTCGCGCAAACTATTCAGTTTAGAAAAAAATATGTTAGAAACCTCAATAGAATTTTTGATGACCTATCCATAGATAAGCCACACGTATGGTATTAATAATTTTTTTTTTTTAATTCCTGTTCTATGTATGGGACAGGACACCCCTAAAAAATGTTGTTTTTGCTATTTTTGTATCAAAATCTTAATGCAGTTCACAGATTACATCTACCTACTTACCAAGTTTCAATAGTATAGCTTTTATAGTTTCGGAGAAAAGTGGCTGTAACATACGGACGGACAGACAGGCAGACAGACAGACATTACGAATCTATAAGGGTTCCGTATTTTGCCATTTGGCTACGGAACCCTAAAAAAGGAGGTTTCTCAATTGCAAGTATATATGAGTCCTAAAATCAGCGGAAATGACTTAAAAGTAGTGGGGAGGAGCCTACATCGCGCCATATGATTGGTGATTTATGGTGCGATGTAGGGTTCTCCCCACTAGTTTTACGTAATTTCCTCTGATTTTAGGGGTCGTGTGTAGAGGGTTTTACTCTTTATTGCACTTAATTGAAAAATGGTAGAGGTATACCTTAAGAATCGTGATTCAGAAATAAATGCCGTAATATGTATAAACGTTTATTATTAGGTATGGATACAATAAATTCTATGATCAATGAGCGTCTTTAAAACTAGCAGTGACCCGCGGTTTTACACGCGTGGTTACCGTTCCCGTAATTTTCCCGCGATGAAAAGTAGCTTATGTGATATTACAGACTATGAACTATCTGTGTTCCAAATTTTTACCCGATTGATTCAGCCGTTGCGACGTGATTGAGCGGCATTCAAAGTTTTACGTCATTTCCTCTGATTTTAGGACTCGTGTGTGGAGCGTTATAGACAAGTCCTCGTGTATCGCTGCTTTCCTGACACGTTCGGAAACTCGAAGTATTATACTTCACTGAATTATTATAATTCACTGATCACGAGACATGAAGCACTGTGAACCAAATCCAGCATTGCGGTGGTGTCGGCGTATTTGCGAGTGTAAATTGAAACATGTCGGCAGTTAATTGCGTCCAGGTCCGCGGGCGAAGGATAATCCAGCCCTCGGCCGACCCTTGCAGCCACTTGGCGATTTAACACCCCGTTAAATAAACCTGAGTCTTAGCTAAACTCCACTGTGCTAGATTGGGGACAAAAATTTTATTTTTCAAGTTCAATTACGTTCGGTCTCGCTAATAAATTTCGATAATTACCTACATATGTGATAAATTATCTATTTGGCCAAAAGTTTGGAACACGTAGTACTCAGTAGCTGAATTCCTCGGGAAGTCACATGAAAAACAAGTTTGTTCTTGGCTTGACGGTTGCATATTTTGGTATTTTTTCCAAGTGAAGATTTAAAAAACTTTGTAAAGCACTTTTGCGGTGAAGAAAAATATCGTAAAGAAACTTGTTTATAGGTAAAGTTTGTACTTTAAAGCTGCAAGATTGTCTATTTTTAAAAGATTCGTGCTTGACAGAGAGACGTTTTTCAGTCACTGAGCTAGTGTAGGTACTATTCTTACTCGCTCCAATGACGTCAACAGGTCATGTCAAAGAGAGTTTACCTTCATAGGTCTATGGATAATTCAGGTGTGCTTAGTGTAAGTAGTTAGTTAGGTACGAGTATGTAGTGTAGTTCTTATTGTATTTAGTTTTGTTAATAAAGACTCTAAAAAGAGAGGGATCATGAGGTCATATCGAGTATGTGACGAGTAATATGCGATAATTTACTAATAAATAGTTGTATCAGTATTTATAGGTCAGCATACAACACCGACCACGACATAATTTACTATCATTTTGATGGTCAAACGCGGTAGTTACGATACTAAAAACCACAAAGCCTATAACCATCCACAGAGCAATCTGTAAATATCGTCGAAGTCCAAGCACGTGAAGCGGGGTCGTTTAGGACAGGGTTAAACTTTTGAAACCAGAGAGGTCGCGTGTATATTCCCTCGTGAACTATCTTCCGAGTACCTGCCGCGTTATGCCCATCGTAAAAGGTAGGGCAAGTAATTTTATCACCGACCGCTAGTTCCCGCGTACAGATTGAACCGAATTTAAATTTCTTCATGACGTCATAAACAAGCCTCTGAAATCAAATCAAAAATGTTAAAATATCTATCAGATATACATTTCCATAGTACGCGTCTTTTGTAAAAGCCTTAGAAGTGGCTTCTTTAATTATAGATAACGCATTGCAATTTTGCGATTATTTAATATTTAATTATTATATATCAGAGTTTGAACTTTTTGTTTTATTATGACTTATTCACGCTCTCATAAATATAGATAAAATATTTGCAAAAGTACTACTACTAGTATCCATTATAAGATAAAATGTATGCTCTTTTTTGTTTTTAAAATTGACATGGAAATTGCACATTTATGAATAAAGAACTTTGGCTTTGAAGAGTCCTAATCATTACCTAGCACTGCACTCCGCTCGTCACCCAGAATTGACTAAAAAACTATTGAAGTGAATTTATTCAACGATAGTGTAAAATTCAATTACTGTTTTTTTAAACATATGTAAAATCTGATTCTCTTACAATAATTAGGTATATGATACATAACATACGTCTAAGTAAATCCAGTATTATGATGGCAGTGAAGTCTTTACCAATTCAACCGATATTTACGAAAATTTGCATTTATATTTCACTAGCAGCGTCCCGCGGTTTTACCCGCGTAGTTTCCGTTTCGATTATTTTCGCTGGATAAAAAGAGCCTAAGGAGCCCATGTCTTCTTCCAAGCCATATTCTAACTGTGTCACAGATTTCAACCCGACTCGTTCACCATAAGTTACGACGTGATTGAAGATCTAAATATCCAAAAATTTACATTTATAAAATGAATAGGATTAGGTCTCCAACTTCAGAAATAGAATAATTTATATTTCGATTAATATTTATTTTTGCACATTAGTTATTATTATTAGTTTTTTAAATAATCCAATCGAATCTCAAAATTTTTTATATATTGGTTTAATAATATATTGGTGGACAATTTGACTGCCCTAGTGGCTTAGTTGGTAGTAGCTCTGCCTGCGAAGCCGAGGGTCGTGGGTTCGATCCCCACTCAGTGCAAATATTTGTGTGATGAATTCAAATGTTTGCACTGTGTCTGGGTGTTTCTATGTATAATAAGTATGTATTTAAAAACTATATAAGTATTATATCAGCTATCTGGCTACCATCACACAAGCTTTGCTTAGTTTGGGGTCAGATAGTGTTGTGTGTGAATTGTCCACCAATATTTATTTAAAAAAAAAAAAATTCACACACAACACCATCTGACCCCAAACTAAGCAAAGCTCGTGTGATGGCATCTGATTTAATACTTATATAGTTTTTTAAATACATACATACTTATTATAAATAGAAACACCCAGACACAGTGCAAACATTTGAATTCATCACACAAACTTTTGCCCTGGGTTGGGATCGAACCCACGACCCTCGGCTACGCAGGCAGAGCTACTACCAACTAAGCCACTAAGGCAGTCGAATTGGTCTTTTAATTCTCGAAAACCATATTATCTTTAGTTTAAGCAGTAGTTTAAATATATTTGTAGACGACAATACGTTCAACAAATCTAATAAATAACAGCGATCATTGAAATTCAGCGGCGGCACTCGGGAGGATTATTACGGCAAACGAGCATTATCGAAACGAGATAGCGAGTAATTATTACAATTATGAGAACAAGCGAGCCACATAGAACTCAGCTCACGTCGGCCTCTCCGCCAGTTAATAATTCAATCACTCAGCCGACCCCCTAGGAACCTCGGCTTAAACGCACAAATATGCAAATTCTCCATGCCCCGCCAGCGGTACTTACTTACAAACTTTAAAATTAAATTGCGACCAGCTTACGACAGTGATAGCTGGCGAATATCATTTTATAGCTGTTAAAGAGAATCGGGTACAGGGATACGACGTAATTATGTTACGTTATGTGCCTCCCTTAGAAAGGACTGGTAATTGCACTCGTTCTAGACAGTATGGAGTGTTGATTTTTTTTAAATAAATCTTCTACGCCACTAATTTTACTCTTTATCCTACTATCCCAGTATTCCTACTTATTATTTTAATATTATTTGTAGTGAAAGGACTCTGTAGGTACCTAATCCGCCATAGGAAGTTCCATAACTTAGCCAGTTATTCTACCGCTGTTCCAATAGCTGCGTGATGTTATTATTATGCTATATGCCGGGGGCATGTTTGTTGCCAAGGACATGTTCTGCTTATCCCGTCCTTCCATACTTTAAATGAAATTGTGAAAATTTGCTATGACATGTAAAAAACGAATGATTGGATCTAGTTAAAATTTCATTCAGTGATTATAGTCTGAAATATATTATCTCTTGGGCTACTAATTGGGGGAAAATTGTGAATGTTTAGATGTTTGTTCTCAATCGCGTCACAACTTTTAGACCGATTAAGCGAAATTTCGAAAGCAGATAAGTTATAGTATAGAATAGTGAATAGTAAATACATTACGTTGACAAATACGACCATGAAGAACTTCGAATAATGCCCTGTGTCAAACTAGTCCGAAAATACATACAATGTATTATGTGAAGTGTGAAGACGGCAAGAACAACTCTCGCTATAAGATTTTTGGATAGTTTTCTTGAATATTCTTGAAACGATAGTTGTAATAATAAATAAAAGAAAAGAGAGGTGTTTGTAGTCAGCTGGAAAACTTTAACAGGCCTCTTTGTAGTGCTTGATACTCTGTATGACGAAATAGCTAAGCTTAAAATATACCAAACAGTACTTACAAGATTTGCCCCTCTAACCGTCGCTTCCGTACGGTGGCTTCCGTATCATTGATACGAATGAAATGGTAGTAACTTTACTATATCCCTGCTGTGAGTATACAATTATAGGTAAAGTTGTCTAAATCTCTTCATTATAACCCCTTACTGTCCTTAAGGCAATTCAGAAAGTACTGGTAATTAGTTTCCCCTGAGAACGAAGTGTAATAAAGATTTCTGATAGAGAAACGTTACGTAGGTTTATCTATTGAATTAGATACGATGGTTCTTGTATCTACATGTGTAGGAAGTGAACATTTTGAGAGCAAATTCGTGAGCGATGTTATCATAAATTCTATTTTGGACCGATATTTGGATTACAGAGACTTGGTTTAAAAGGGCGCTGTATTTTATAACACGGTGATGAGATTTTGTTTAATATAGCATTGTTATTTATTTATAACACATTTGGTCGTAAAGGGTATCTTATTTCACCAATTTCAATATCGTTATGTATCTCATTACGTACTTGTGCGGTTATGTAAAACGCACGGTGTATCAAAATGCTCCGTCTAAAACGAACGGTCCTTTTTGAAACCTTTAGCAAAGAGTTTTTATGTCAGAAAGTGGTCAACATTTTAGGAATAAAATTAACTCTGAGAATATAAAATAAAGATATGTATAATAAAGAAATATTACATTCGTTAATTTAATTAATTTCGACCATAAGTACAATCCATCCAAGTCCAATCCAATAAGACCATTGAGTATTGTACTGTATTGTTGTAACAACTTATCTGTAAGAAAATGTAAATAGTAATTTTCAACACATGTGCTCATAAAGTGGCTGTAATTTCACCGCAATCAAACATAAAATAACACCTATGATCAAACATTGATTTTTGTCATTACTATTGCTCACTATTGCCAGTTATTCTACTGTCAATTATTCATGACCAAATATCAATGTCCTCTGGTTTGAAGGGAAATATTTCCAGAGAAATTACTGCTCAAAATATTAGAAATTATTAGTATATAGTTATTCTAGTATATAGTTTATAAATATATAGATAGATATAGTTAAATATATTTATTCTTACGAGTAACTTATCTGTTGAACTTTTTTTTTAAATAAAGAGCGTCGAGACCAGCAGGACAGGTGCCTGATGGTAAGCAGCATGCCTGTCACATAACAGCATAGAGACACGCAGCTATTGGAACATTAAGAGTCCAAATCTATACCTAGCACTGCTCTGCGCTCGTCACCCAGAGATCTAAGATCATCATCATCAGCTTGTATTCGTCCACTGCTGGACATAGGTATCTCCCCCACACAGCCCGATCCTCAAAATTGCGTCTCCAACTGATCTTATGAACTTAGTCAATCATAAATTTTCCCTAATTGTATGATAACTTCCAAAACTTTCAAAACCTGAACCCTTTAATGTGTTCAAAAACCAAAAGATAAAATGGAGACTGCTATTCAACGGGCTATTAACCTTATCTAAAGCCACATTAGCACGGGGCATAACTTCCTGTTGTAAATATAACCGCAAGTAAAACTCCAAATTGCAAATAAGTAATAAACCCATTATTAGATATGGCAAGATATCAAAAAGCCATAATAAAGTAATGTCTAAAGTTGTTGTAAAATTTTATGTAACGGCGCTGGTTCTGGTAAACCAAACTTTTGTGACGCCGATACGGAGTTTATGTTTCTATACAGAGGTACGATACGGACGAACGATAGAGGTGCGAACTGTAGGAAAAACTAGGTACTAATTGTTTTTTTTTTAATGAAAACCGTTTCTTTATTTGCTATAACATATTGTGAATTGTCCACCAATTTTTATTTATTTAATATATTTTTTATTTATAAGCACTTTCGTGTCACTAACATGGTAATGTCAGATGGCTACGTCTCAGGATATTTTTTTACTTTTATAGGTCTACACTTGGCCGTCATCTCGCCTGATGTTAAGCGACGATGCGGTCTATACTGAAGCGTGTTTACCTAGAAAAAACCGATTCACTCTCGATTTGATGACACAAAGATTGTAACCATCGGGTAAACCCCACTCAGGCAACATTCCACAGCCTAGACGTTCTTATCACAAAAGTAGAGTCAAATCATAGTCAATCGGTGTAGCGTTGGAGCGGTGGCAACTCAGTGGGACATGCTCCTGAGAGTTTGCATTACTGATATACGCAATAGTAGCGTACATGGTTATTGGCGAACAGCCTGCATAATGTTAAAGAGATGTTAAGGACATTATTACCCACAAGAGTATGATTGTTTATGAATGTGATATGAATCACAAGAATATGATTATATAATGCAAACGTATGTTAGTATGCACTAGTAGGTAATTAACTGTACCTACCACAGAAGTAACGAAATCTTGTCTTAGTTAAAGTACTACGAGTATTTAAATATCTACTTTCCCAGTAACTTCACTTCAAACCGTATTTCCCGAAAGCTGAAATTGAATATCTTCTAGATATTCTAAGCCTATGAATCTTTTAATAAACAGACATTTTTTGTTGACGAATAAAAATAAAGAGGTAGACAAAAGCAAAGTCTACTTTATACCTACTCATTAAAATTCTTTGATCTTTTTTCAGGTCACAGGTCACAAAGTAATTAATCGGATCAAGGATCCAGGTGTCTGCGCCTTTTATTTCATTGACCACGTTTGACATTAATAAGACATTCAAAAGCCCCTTTCGACCAGAAAATTCAATTCGAATATGGATGATGAAACACCACCTTAATTAAATTGAAAATTAGAAGATGAAAGCTTTTAGAACCTTTTTGTTTTGACACTTCATAATTATTTAGGTACTAATTTTCTAAACCAATGTAGATTTAAATTAAGCAGATTTCGCTGTTCCATTTAACTCCTGGTACTTATTGCGTCGAGTTTTTCATTTATTAAAAGCACAATAAATCCTTTGTCTCGTTTGAAAGATGTTTTGGATAAATCAAAAGGTATTTGTTTTCACGAGAATTCGAACTACTTTAATTCCTTCGGTTCAATAAACGTAAGATAATTAGAGTAAGCTTGTTTAAAGAAGGGTTCTCCTTTGTCTGTGAACTACCAGATTTCTAGGAATAAGGTGACCTAGTTAGTATGTGGACCGTTTATCTAAAAGTCACCAGATAGAGTTCAAAAGCTGAGTTTGAACAAGTTTTACCTAATAACTGGTCAAGAAATAGGGGCTTTCCTTTAAATTATACCGCCGAATGGAACCAGTAAAAAGCCACTGAAAACAAAAGTATTTTTCAACTATATTCAGAGTCCCCCTGGGGAAGTACCACACCTTTGCCAGTTATTCTACCGCCAAGCAGTAATGTGCAAACATTACTGTGTTCCGGTTTGAAGGGCAATGTTTCCAGAGAAATTACAGGGCTTAGAGATATAAGATCTTAGATCTCTGGGTGACGAGCGGAGTGCAGTGCTAGGTAATGATTTGGACTCTTCATGTTCCAATAGCTGCGTGTCACTGTGCTGTTATGTGTCAGGCATGTTGCTTACCATCAGGCACATGTCCGGATCGTCTCGTCACCATTTATTTAAAAAAAAATGCTTTACATAAGCTTGAAATTAATGCCATAAGGTCATAAGTCATAAACAATGTAGACGGAACGGAAGATTTCGTAAACAAAATGCAATTTACGAGTTAGAAAAATAACAATGCACATGAAAAATCACAACGCGATAACGAAAAGGCAACTAGGGTTTTGCATTTATTGAAAACTTAAATAAAAATAATATAAATAAAAATAAATTAAAAATTATATTGAGGAACTTTTAAACTGTAAGATAAGATAAGAACATAAGAACATGTGAAATGTAAGATAAGATAAGAACATAATTAACCTCTTTATTAAAAGCCACATACAAATAAAAAAAAATATTACTAAAGAAACTTAAAAAAACTTATGCTAGGCATTTTAATTGGCGGCCTGTATCCCTCACTTCAAAGGTTACTAAAGATATTCCGTTAAATCTCGATTCTTGTTTATTTTAGTTGACCTAGCCTAATTAATGGTCTTGCTTTGATATTAATCTAAACTACTTCAGAATTTACATTTCGACAATCCTTTTTCTTTTCTATTTGGTTTCTAAGCTCAAAATGACTACTTATTGTTAGCAAAGATACTGACTAAAAGCATAATAGAGAACAATCGGATACAACGACTAACAAAATTTAACAAAAACAATTAACCGTCGCGTAGTATATTTTGAACGCATTTGATAATCTTTAACACACATTTAACACATGCTTCTTTCTCGTTTACGATTCGTTCCTCGGATTCCATAAACCAATCCCTTTTGTTTTCCGTATCCTGTTACAAACAGTTCGCTTCATCTACTTTCATAAATACAAGTCAGTAACAAGTACCTGTTATTCATCTGGTTTTTCCTCAACCCTAACGTCCCTAACTGGCTTATCCATTCGCTCTCATCTTACAAATCTGTTTTGGCAATCTTTTTAACTAATTAAACCATCTCAGCAGATTTTTCTCAACGGCCCATATCAAGAAAATAAAGTTAATTGTGTTCGACGGAGCAACGTTTAAAATTGCATAATCAGCAGTTGCCAGGCGGCATCTTGCCAGAACCCTGTAGTGATAAATCTCACCGGATTCCATTCAATAGAGACTCGTGCGAATTATTAACGCTCCATTAGTCACCGCCAAACGTCTTTATTTGTATAGAAAATCTTATTGAAATACCTATCTGTGACTTAGAAAATTATAAATGGCTTATCGATGGCTCTCTGTGTCCACATTAATCATGTTTCTTGTGTAGGGCGTGTTATCGTCCCATGTTTTGAATGCTTTATGTCTCTTCGAATAGTAAAAAACTAAAAATAAAATCTTGTACAGTGTATATGGAATGGTGACTGCTGTTCATTTGTTTTTATTTAGAACTTAAATCTGGGACATGTTTATCAGTTCTTAATGAAAAAAATTATATGTAGAGTTGTGTAACGTATTATGGACAATAAGGCCAACTAAAAAGTTGTATGTATGGAGTGTTTGTTTCAGTTTTACATAGTAAAGGTTAGATTTGAAGTTACATCAAAACATTAAGTGCTACATTTGTAATTAATCAATTTAATTTCTAATTTCAAGTGTCGAGAACATCTAGCTTTACAATCGTAAGAACACAGCAATCCCATATGTACTTCTGAGTATTTTCACAAATGCACAAGTTGGCATTACCATTGGATTTTACGGTAAATTAAAATACAGAGGGGAAACCGATATGTTTCAAGAAATACGTCTACATTTCGCAAAATAGTGACCCTTACAAACACTGAACACTAGTAGTGTAGTGGTGGAATATAGTCTTGAATGTCTCATTGGAAACTGATTAGTAATATTTCAAATGGTTTTAAAACAAATCAACAATAAATTGTATATTTGAATATAATTCCAGGTTATGATAAAGTAGAAATTAATCGGTTTTTAAGTAATAATGTTCATGAAACAAATAAATTTCAATTTTTTTTCATACAAAAAATCATTTCATTTCAGGTCTCAATGCTTAGTTTGAAAGACTAATATTAGTACTGTCAAACGGCTCATTTGTTTATTTTGTGTAATTTGTACGTAAAATAATGGCTATAAAATAAAGCCTACATTAAAGCAGTAAGTTACATGACAAGTTGAAGGACTATAAAAAGTTTACGATACCTTTAGTTGTAAATCAGAAACTAGTAATAAAGTAGAATTATGATCGAGACGAAAGATACATTTCACAATAGCATAAAAGTAGTTTTATAAACAAGCTTGCAAAGTGCAAAGCAATATGTGTAACATTATGAATATGTGGAAAATAACAGGCAGTAAACATAAATATTACTTAAAAATCTAGATTTGAAATTAATTCCTTAAAATATACACTATTACGACATTTAAATTACATTATCTCATAAAGCCCGCCTCAAGCTGTTTCTGGCGTTTCTTGGCTACATGGCTTTGCCGAATGGCGATGGTTATCGTCTGCACCTCAAAATAGTAACAGCAGAGGTCCCCTCTGGTTATGTTAATGACGCTCAATTTCACAGACTAGATCCTTCGCATCGGCTCCCCGACATACTCATTGATTGGACTCCACGTCCCCAGATTTGTGGACGTTGCGGTGCGGTGGTGACGGGGCGTCAGCGTAGTCCCTGAGGTGGGCCCGGTAATAGTAGGCTACGGTTCGCAGAAGAATGCAGAAGCGGCGTGTTCCTGCCACATGCTGCAAAAGTGAATCCCGTGGATGATTTAGTCAGTAAGTGCACCAATCGTGGTGTCGTGTCCGATATAACCCGACCATACCCTTTAAGCAGAAGGGTATGGATGCTAGGTATAAAAATTAGCCCTGGAAGATCGACTATGGAATAACCAGGTATGGTTAGACAACATTCGTAAATTTTTCAGCAACAACTGTATTACAAAATACAGAGAAATAAGCAGGACGCTTATGCTCACCATTGGGCTGGGTGAACTACCTATAACGTTGATGTTGGATAGGTTGACAAAAATATAAAAATTTGTCCCTTTGCACTAAAATTTAGAAAATAACAGTAATACTATAAGGAGCTTATGAATGTAATTTAAAATATTATCCAATTTACGTTAACAACTTAGCTTGTAAAATGAAACAATTGAAAAACAACATTTCTTTCTGTTATCAAGTGAAGAAAAACGTTATCGTAACGGGTGCGATGTAATTTGGAATAATGTTTTGTGGAATGGTTCTGCTCAGTAAAGTAGACGCAATGTGCTAGATTACAGTAAGGACTGTACTAACAATTACGTCAATTAAACATTGGAAATAATAATAACTCAGAAAAGCAGGCTGACCGCTACATTATTTTTATATTATTGTGTCAACATAGGAGTAAAGTAAATTTAATAATATACTATTTTAGTAATTTAAATTTTGTTAATACATATTACCTGAAAGAGTTTTTTCGCTATTTGTCATTCATTTTAAGCATTTTTTTGTAGATATATAGATTAAAATTATTTTTATAACATTTTTCGGTTAAGTTTCATTTGCGTAATAATAATGTTGACGCCTTTCTAATACATACCAACACTACCTACCTCTATAACGCATAAAATGTAGATGAACCTGATGAACAAATTAGACCTATTTAAATTTTTTTTTTTTACCGTTACCGCATTTGGCATCTTTACCAACAATATCTGCGTTTCTTATTCACGGTATTGCATCTTATCTAGGCGACATGTATGAATTGCTATTAGCTTGAAATATAAGACGTATAAACCTGTCCTGGACATTTTTTTCACAAAATGTTTGATGTTGTCCAGAATCATAGCCACAAATCGATGATATATGAAGAATGGTTTACTGATATATCCATACTTTTTACAATATAACAAAGAAGAAGCCGCGGAGTTTTTGCCAAATTTCCCACGCCCCGGTCGCTATTACAAGCAAAGCAATCCACAAAAAGATAAATTGTGAGTGAATTTATTACAGCGAAGTGCTCTCAGCAGGACAGATTCTCTTAAAGAACACTCAGGTACTTGTTTTTTATCGTGTTTTGTTAATTCTTTTCGGAGATTTTTCTCGACGCATTGTCTGAAGTAATGTCGAGTCTTAAACATTTTACAAAAAATGCATTTTTTTTAATATCAGTGGGTAATCATTTATTATCATTGTTGAACTATTTTGTGAAACTAAGTTGATAATCTGAAATGTGTACTTGGGTGTTGCAATTTCTGTATTTGCTAGAGTTTGATTAGGTTATCAAGATTATGCAATTTTGATAAAAATTGTCGCTTACTAGGATTTGAAATGGGACAGGCTAGTTAGTTATTAACGGACATTACGGCCGTAGAGCAGACTCTGTGGTGAAAGAGTAGTACCGGTATAATGGTGCGCCGGTTTTTCTTCTCACCGTAACCTTGCGTGGTCCCCAACGTTGGATGGCGTTGGTGGAGCTACAGAGGAAGAAATGTGCCATTGTGCCACTCTCACTGTTTGTACTAAGATCTGTGTGTACTGAGGTAAGCGATGGGGCCGATCAAGCCATGGCGGGAGACCAAGGGTAAGCCAGACGCTCGTCTGGCACCCACTTACTGTTTGATGTCCGAGGTGATTCTGCTGCACCAGTGATGACGCTGAGCTTTGTTCCAGAGTAGGGTCCGGAAATGGGCAAGGTCAGCGTAAATACGATAAAAAAATGGCCGTACAAAAATGCGAGAGCCTTCCGCGTTCTAGCCATATGCGGCTAAGGGAGATGTTTTAGTCTGTATCTCTCGTCTTGTCGAGTTCTCATAGATTCGTATGCGTAAATGCATTTCACACCTCGTAAAAAAGGATACTTAAAAACATATCAAATCTCTAACTTCTTTTGGGATAAAATTTACATTTACCTTTGTAATACTTTAGAAAGAAAGAATAGAACTTGCTTGATATCAAAAACATCAATTTAGAATTTAGCACAGGTCAGCTCAACTTTATTTTACTTGGTTTTGGTGTTGAAATAAAACTGCGTTCAATCGTTTTCTACATCGTATCTAAAGGCTATTCCAAAATAGCGAAGAAAATCGGCTATTATATAATTATATATCTAAACTCTTTTGGGCCAAAACCACATTTATTAAAGGGACACTTAAGATAAAATCACATCCCATCTCCACGCCAGTTCCGCGTTTATCTTCAAAATGTGAAGCACAAAACACGTCATGTCCCTCACGCGAGGGTATGGTGGACATCAATCGCTGCTGTCCTAATAACCGTTTAAATAGCACCAAGATTTATGGAAAATCCCGACAAAGGAACCCTCGATCCTACTCCGATAAATCTACGCACGAAATAATACGATCCCCGAGCGATTTGTACTGGGACAAAGACTGTGTTTCGTTCAGCTAGGTAATAAAATTAAGGAAGGTTTGGCGAGATCGTGTCACGAGCAGTATGGATTTGAACGGTCCCACTGGTGTCTTCCTGATCTTTTATATTCTGATTTGATAGTTTATGAACTTGATTGGATTGAAATTGGAAATACCACTACTTTTGTAATAGTATGTAAATTAACATTTTTCCAGATATGAAATCGATATCATGTATAATATAAGTTTAGACACCTAACATAAATAAATAATCTTTATGTAAATAATAATATTTATGCCAAAAGTGCTTTCGGAAATTCTATTTAAATCTACAACCAGTACAACCATCTGCCACTATAATTGAAAATATTAAATGGTAATTTATTCAAGCGCTAACCAAAAGACTGGCCAATTACCATTACCTCCATGATACGACTTTAAATACATTATTATCGAATGATCAATATCTATACTTATAATAAAACTGTAACGGGTCGAATTCTGTACATTGAAGATATTTTGAAAAATTTTTTTTTGGAGCACTCCATAGTCGATACTGATGGCGAATCTGCATTTTTTTTCTTTCATGTCTGTCTGTCTGTCTGTCTGTCTGTCTGTCTGTCTGTCTTTCTGTATAGGGATCACGCATCACGCCGAAACTACTGATTCAATTCAGCTGAAACTTGGCATGATTTTAGTTTAAACTAAGGAAATTGCTGTAGGCTACTTTTGATCCCCAAATTCTGATCGGTTTTCTTGCGGGAGGGGGTGAAAGTCAGAATGTGTATTTGATTGTAACTCATGTTTGCGTTGTTTAATTTCATTAATTCTTTTTTTGTTAGAAAGAACACATTTTTTATATTGTCCCATCAAAATTTGAACATTATCGGTTTGGCGGTTCGGAAATTACACAAACATTAAATAATAACGACACGCACGGCGCGTTCGGTACATACTAACTTCTAAGTATTCTGTGTATCACAGACGATCCACAGAATATCTAGATTCTAGATTCAAGAAGTGCCCACGTGATCGCGTCGCGTCGTCTTGAATGACAAAATAATTGTCAAAAATATATTTTTGTGTGGAAAAAGGAGGAGGATGAGAACATCTTCCTTCAAACAAGGAGGATGTTCTCAATCGGGTTGCATGTTTTTTTATTTGGTTTTATTTTACACGATAACTCCGCTAATTGTGAGTTGATTTTGATAATTCTTTTTTTGTTTGATAGAAAATACTTCAGAGGTGATCTTATGTTTCGAAAACAGAGAGGTAGTTTTTCAAATATCAACAAAAAACAAATATCAGCTTAGATTTATCTGTATTTAGTTAGTCGAACGACAGAATTAAATTACCTGTCATTGAAGTAAATGTTTGTTCTTTTGGAGAAAACATATCAGCATAATAAGTAGCAGCATAAACAACCCATTAACCCACTGCTGGACGTCGGGGCCTTCTCTCGCAAGGAGAGAGACAAGGCTATAATCCACCACGCTGGCCCAGTGTCGGTTGGTGGATGACATATGACATATGACTTAGAACTTAGATTCTAGGTACATTTCGGTTTCCTCACGATATTTTCCTTCACCGTTTAATTACCGGCATTACGAACATGACTCAGAAAAGATAGTGGTGCGCGTGGTTTTGAACCCTGGGTCTCCGGATCAACAGTAGGCGTTCTCCCGACTAAGTCAGCTGTAGCTTACTAGACCAGCCGTAACTTAACGTATTATTTCAATCCAAATACTGTTTAAAATTTAAAGGTAGTGTTCAACAAGCTTCGGTAACCGAAGCAGACCGTTGTTAGGGTTCCGTACCTGACTTCGCTGTCCGTCCATCCTTCCGTCTGTCACCAGACTGTATCTCAAGAACGGTGATAGCTAGACAGTTGAAATTTTCACAGACGATGTATTTCTATTGCCGCTTTAACAAAAAATACTAAAACTAAAATAAATATTTAAGAGGGGCTTATTTCCATACAACAAACTTGACTTTTTTACCGTTTCTTGCTCGATACTAATAGCGTACCTGTCACAGGTTAACGCTTTCACTATTCACATAATATTAAGTTTTATGTTCTCTTTAAATGTAAGTAATTAAAATAAAATAATTTATTAAGGGGGCTCCCATACAATAAAATCATTTTATTTGCTAAGGGTTCAGAACCCTTCGCGCGCGAGTCCCACTGGCATTTGACCGGTTTTATTTTTTCAAAAATTTTGTAATATCCTATCCTTTCCTAATATTATATAAATATGTCAATATTTAAATTTCTGCTGCTCAATTACGTTGGAATGGCTGAATGTATCGAGTTAAAATTTGAAACATATTCTTGGCTTAGCTTAAGTAACACATAGGGGCATATAGATAAGTAACTATACATAGGCAATGTTTGGCCTATGTGTTCTTCCAGACTATAATCTAATTGTATTTCAAATTTCAGCCCGATCACTTGATACGTTCCGCTATGATTAAGTAACAAACATCCAAACATTGACATTCATAATATTTACAGTTACAGGATAACGTTGGAACGGCTGAACATATTTGGAAGGAATTCGAAACACACGTAGTTTGTAATCAGAAATAGCAAATCGGTTACTGTGACGTCGGAAAGACTAAGCAAATTTGGTAGAAAATTGAAACAGATAACTTATAGTCTGAAATACCACACATAGTTTAGAGTCTAAAATTTCACATGGGGTCTAAGTCTATATTTTCGTTTAACTCCATATTAATCTATAATAAGTATATATTTTTGTAAGGAACTTGATGTGATGGTAAGGTAAAAGCCAAAAATTAAAAATATATGCACCCGTTTTGGCGTAGATAATATAGGTGATTGGCGTTCACAATCAAAATAACAAGCAACATTATATTCTCATTAGATGGCGCTAATGCCAGTTTAAATCTAAAAGCACTAAAGGCCATTTAAATCAATGTTTTGCTATTGTGGTATGTATTTTTTCTTTCATCACTAGGTGGCGTTACTGGTATTCTAAATTGTACTACCTAATAAGTTTTTGCTGCTAAAATGATTTTGATGCCGAATTTGGATTCTTTCGTTCTTGGATTTTTTTCTGTGTTACAATTAAATTCATACATTAACATTTCACCAAGACTTGGCTTAGATTTACGGGTTCAACTTGCTTGAGTACCTATCATTAAAACTCAAAACTTTAATCTTTTTGATTCCACACAGGCTTCGTTCAAAATTTTACGCGGGCGAAGTCGCGGGTAACAGCTAGAAAACAGCTTGCGGATAAAAAGAGAAAAGTAGGTAATCATATCATGCACATCAGCTTCAGAATTTTCGTAATGTATCCTATAAAAATCCTACAAACTTAACACTTGCGGCTATGTTCGATACTACGAAACCTTACTAAGTATGTTTGATTTTGTTTAAAAAACAAAATAAAGATGATAAAATTAAATATTTTTTTGTGGGAAAACAAATTCACTCGGTTTTAAAATGATTACATAATGCAAATATTTTGACGTACGATACTTCCAACTAATTTACACTATAAGTCAGTAACATCTGCTTACGCGAACGAAGTAGCGGGTTCAGCTAGTTATTACTAAAGAGAAGATACTAGAGAGAGAATACTTTTGTATCAATTAATTCAGTTTTTTAATGGCAATAGACATTATATCACCCAAAATATTGAGATACACGGAACCAAAAGTGAAGTTCTCCAATTTCTCTGCATACCTTTACAAGTGTGAAGAGAATCCTTTATATGGAACTTACCTATCGACCTTTCAACCTCATAACTCGGGGTGCATTGTTCGAAACACGGTTCAAGATTCTATGCACCAGCGATATAAAGCGGTATTCATGCATACTTCGGTCGGAAGGAACGGAACATGAACGTTCATAAAATTCGTCCGCAAGACTTGGACTAGTGTTGCTATATTAAATATTTTTCGACCAAAAACTTTGCTCGGCTTCTTTTTGAGTGTCCCGTTGTATTAATAGTAAAAAGTATCTAAGTACTAACTCTCAATAAACAATACACATTTTTTTTCTAGTAAACTTACTACGTGTGAGATAGGTACCGAGGCCACCGAGGATGTTATTATAACCTCGACTCACTCATATATATGAAGTCGGTGCCAGCCAAATCTAACAGGTAGTAGATAGATACTACTTACCTATGCCTACTTACTTACTGCCTCGTACATAGTATATCTACTAACTTTTTAACTAGCCTGGCACCGACTTCATATGGATGAGTGAGTAGAGGTTATAATAATTACCTATATTAAATTATTTTTCGCTTTTGAGTGCCTATTTGTGGTGTTGAAGTCGGTTTAATTTTTTGTAAAAAATAGTTTATTTTATCTTGGAACCTGTCGATTTTCTCTCAATGTTGTTTGACACCGCTGGGCTTCTTCCTGTGGAGTGCCGTTAAAGACCGAAGTTATGCGGATGGATAATCCAGAGACAATTCCAGCTTTGAAAAACAACATTACGACTGTTTTGAGTGAAATTGGCGCAGAGGTAGTTCAAAATGTCATCACTAATTGGGGTAACCGAATGGCCTACTGTAAGGCCAGTAGAGGGAGCCACATGAACGAAATCGTTTTTCATTATTCACGGAGATACGGAGAGATATAGGTACTTTTTTGATCGTATTTTTAAAAATGTACCAATAGATGTACCCGTTACCACCAGAGGTATTCAAGCATTAGCATACCTATTCATCCGATAACATTTGTTTTTCTCTTTGCAAGGTAAACATATCAAGATAAATAAAAAAATCTCAAAAAACCAGACTTCATAACAAGTGAACCTAACTAAATACTAACATTCTAAAAAAACTCAAAATAATAAAACAAGCACTTAGATTTCTGGTGGCCTAGAATTCTATAATATGTTATTGAATTAATACTATGATAAAAATAAATAATACAATATAATAAAATATATTCTAATAAAGGAACATAACTGAAAATTACGGGCTAAAGAGATCATCTTATATCGATCTCTGGGTGACAAGCGCAGTGCAGAGTTGAACAGTGGCTTGGACTTTTCATGTTCAAATAGCTCCGTGAAACAGTGCTGGTAGACGTTTTGCTTGCTTGTCCCGTTCCAACATAAAATATTAAATAAATATTAAAACTAAATAAAATAAAAAATTAAATATTAAAACTTGCAATCTGCTCTCAATCATAGATAGATACATATCTACATATATAGGAGAGTTTTTATTGTGACACAAAAAACGAGAAATATTACAGTACAACACGTTGGTCGTTTTGGTCATCTTTTATCTTTCTACGCCTGATAGATTTACAGTTTAGAGCACGTGTAGGTTTCTCAAAACCGAATTCCAATATTCTATTGTATTTATTATTTTGTGCTCAGTTATTTGTGTGGGTTGTGTAGGTGTACAAAGGTTTTTGCGCTTCTTTCTTATCAAGGGCTTTGCCAGATCGTGTTATCGTCTTTCCTGAAAATCCTGGATGACTTCCCAAACAGAATATTCATAATACCGAATATTATTTTCTTGTTTTCTAAAATACCCTTTTCCGTGCAAATCTGCACAATACAATGTTTCGCGGTTCAAGATTCTACCGCTAAAAGCTTTTTGCGGGCCCAATTAGCCAGTAATTTATATACTCTTATATTTGCTGTACTTTTCAGTAAGATAAAGTTATTTTTAATTTCATCTTCAGAGGGCAGTGAACGGGTAACCAACACGGTTCTAGAGACAACGGCTGAAATAATTCATTAGCCAGGCACGAACCCGTTCCTCTTATTCATATTTAAATGGCAGACTCATGTCGGAGGTACCTCTGACTCATCCCAGTTTAAATAATATAAGCGAAAAGTTAGTGAAATGAAACCTTGTAAAGGTTATGACTCGGAGTTATGATAACATAACTTTTGGTGGTGTCGCTACATCGCGAAATTTGATGTGGCAAGCGTAACTGCTATATTCGTATATATCTTCTATTGTTTCGTGGCTACAATACGAGTATACCTGCATGTATTTATATTTTCTTGTATATAATAATGTCGTGTCATGATGTTTATGTTCGTACTGACATATAATTATTTATCGAATACATAAGTAGGTAAGTTTACTATTTGTTAAATTTAGTATTTTTTCTAAATAAAATTTTACTCTCGACTTTATTGAGTTTTGGACTAATTCTAAATTTTTATAATTATAAATCCTACCAAAAAACTTCTACGAATAATTACTCAATGCCATTAATAAATACGTGTCTTTAGTTATTCAGCTGTTTTAATCTTTTTTATTTAAATTTCACAAAAAGTATTTTTTAATATGAAAACATGCACCTATGACTAAACCCCTCTGAATCAGCTCATGTCATTATAACTGAATTTTATTTTTCCATTGCATTTTCCATTTAGGAAAATTAACAAGTAATAGTTTGTGTTAGTAAAAGCTGAATACAGCGGCATATCAAAAGTCCCGTAGTCATTTCAATAAGTGACACGCTCTCTCCCTCTTATTACGAAAAAAAATCTAAATAAACTGACTAGGACATTAAATTTCATATTGCAAGACATGGGCCATTTTCAGATGTAGAAATGGTTACTACGCTCATTTCCTTATCAATTACAGATCGCTTGCACTCATAGCCGCGCCAAAGTGCTGAGGCCATTTTATCGCTTTTCTCGCTTGGCTGCATCGAGTAAGAAAATTATTGCCATATAGAAAAAACCCGCAGAATAAGAGGCAGGTCAGGAAAAAGCGCACAAAGACAAAACACCCAAAACGGGGAACTGTCGAAACGATCAGACAGCGGACTTCAAAGAATACCCTCATTTTAGTGACATAATTGTACCAATATCTGGGGAGGTTTACGTACTTTGAGCTCTCGACGAGCTGATTCTTTGAACTTGTTTTATTTTTAGCGCTTCTTTCGTTTACTGTAATTTTTGTACAAGAAGCTTCCTTATCTTATCAAAAGAAAATGATTTCAACAACGACAGTTGATTTAATATTTCAATCCACATCAAGAACTAAATATTCATATATGTATTCGACCTTATCATCACTACACAGTATAGAACAGTCATTTTTCGCGTCTGTTCGTCCCTATATATGCCGAGATCTTTAAAACCACCAAACAGATTTTGATGCGGGGTTTTAATAGATAGATTGATTCAAAAGGAAGGTTTATATTTATGTATAATACGTGCATAAAATAGCAGAGAAACACGGATAATTTTAAAGGTTTCTGATCAAATTAATAATTAAATTATTAAAAACAATTATATATATATGTATAAACAACTATTTATTAAATAGTTGTGATAAATAACCACATTTTTTGCGCTTACACTGCAAACGCTGGCTGAAACCTATACGCTAGATCAAAATAATGTACAGCTCTATTGTACCCACCCCTTCAAAAGGTCTACAAAAAAATAGTATACATCTATATCTTAGCAATAACTCACATTAAACATTTATATAAGTACTTAGTATCAGCATTACACCCGCTCGAAGCCGGGCCGGGTCACTGGTAATGTAATATTTGTACCTACATCATCTTGGATTTCTCGAAACCGTCATTAAACATCAGATAAACAAATCTAAATATATTTAAAAAATAGTTTAAGCCAAGATATTTCTATGAATCTGGTCTGTAACATTATTTCTCTTTAAATAAATTCTCAGGATTCACAATGCTCACTTCCCACTCGTTCTAACGTCTAGCTAAAACATAGGTGTGTGGGTGTAATCCGCATACAATAGGAGATCAGTCTGTGTTATTGAACTGTAAAAATTAAGCTACAAGTGAATATCAGATCATAGGAATTGCCGCTAGAAGTGAAAACTTCTGTGTTCTATCCTCCGATTTCTCCGGCGTCGTTTCCAAAGTAAGCTTTCAAATTCTGAGTTAAGTTTTGACTTCTATAGGCAGTTCCAATTTTTTTTTTACAATGACTGCCAATTTTTTTTAATACTTACCACAAGCTACACAACGTAATCTAAGGCATGAGTGTCTTTACAAGAGAGCAATAGTTGTGTAGAGGCCGTGCCGGCGGATCCCGGCGAGGCCGAATGACGGCTAATGGCCCGTTAATAATGCCGCCAGTCGCTCTGTTAGCGGCCTTACCCCGCCGCGAGTTACGACTTCGCACCAAACTTAACTGAGGACAGAATGTCCGGACTGGGTTTTTTTGAAGTGAAAACATCTTTTTGCGCACCAAACAGATTTTTCGTGGACTGTGAATTGAGCTCAAGCGTCACGCTCGTAAATGAAAGAAATCTTCGGGTAAAGTCGGGGCGGTTAGAAGTATATGTGTATAAATAAAACCATGCTTAGAAGACTTATTTAGACGATGATGCTTTGAAGATTTTTTCCATACTAGCAGCGCTCTCCAGTTTCACCCGCGTAATATTCAACGTGAGCTATCAAATTCTGAGTTATAAGTTTTCACTTATATCGGCAGTCCATATGATTACCATATTTTTTAGTTTTAAAGAAAATGCTACGGGTGGATATTACTCAAGCCCTTTACAGAAAACTCGTTTACCCAAAATAAGGGGTGATCATCTTTATAGATCAAATTTTAAGTTTCTGCGGATGCGGATCTATCCAACTTACAGCCCAAATGGATCCATCCGCAATGAGTGAATGATTTCACTCAGCACAAACTCTCCTAGATTTACAGGGTTATACAGAACTTCATCTAAATTGAAAGGTGCACTCAGGAAACCACTCATCATTGTGACTAACTTTTGCAATTCTACACCACCTAAAATCGCGGACATATCATATTATGTGTTGTTCTTGAATGCCCTTTGGACTCATGAAAGCAGTGTTTTTTTCGTGATTTCAGAACTAAACTCATAACGTTTTTAAAAGTGAGTAAGGTACTTACATCTATCATTCCTAACGGTTTATAGTACTACTAGCGGCCCGCCCCGGCTTCGCCCGTGGTACATGTATATAACCTACAGCATTCAAGGATTACGTACATATGAAAGAACGGTGAACGATTTTTTTTAATCGGTTCAGTAATTCCCGAGATTAGTGTTCAAACTATATATATGCTATAGGCTACTTTTGGATCCCCAAATTATCGTGCTGGTTACTGGGTCAGAAGTGACACCTGTAGACAACTGGCGGGGATAACTAATTAAATGACGATTGATAAGTTATCGACCGGGGATGAAAAATGATTAAATTACTAAAATGGCTATTAAAAAATAAGGGTTGATCGTAGAAGGGTGAAAATTGAGGATTGTATGTATTTTTGTATGTTGTATCATAATTAAAGAAATTAAAAATGTTGTATAAAAAATAAAAGTTTAGGGATGGACTACCATTTAGGGGGATGAAAAATAGATGTTGGCCGATTCTCATAGATACCGGATAAGCACAAAAAAATTTCATCAATATCGGTCAAGCCGTTTCGGAGGAGTATGGCAACGAAAACTGTGACACGAGAATTTTAAATATTAGATATCTATCTCGTAAATAAGCCTGATGAAAATTCATAATTTATGTACGCTCTGTAAGGATTCTGCAGCTGCCTACACGAATGAAGTACCATGCTCAACTAGTTACATAAATGTTGAACACGAAGTAACTATTTTCTTATCTGTGGTTGAACTTTAAACAGAGCAAATACAAAAGAAGCTTCAAAAAACTTCATACTTCTGTTTGATTTTTTATTATATTAGATTTTGTATTCTTTTTTTTCGACAATTTTTCCGCCCATAACTTCATTCTACCTCGGTGTTATTCCGTAATTTAGCAGCTTTCCCTAGCACGAATTACGAGTGGGGGCTTTCTGCTAAACTGCCGAGAATCGCGCACTCCACCCGAGGAACGTTAGTACATACCTACAGCTGCTTAATGAGCGGTCATGTAGCTATGATTAGGGAGGCTCTTGACGCCGACATTGTGTTAGGTGCGATGGTTTTGGACCTGCTTAGATATTTTTTTTCATTACGGGCATTTTTTTAATTTCGAAGGAACAAAAATACAATACCTACCGTATGTAAAATAAAATAAATTAATAAAATTGATTAAGTTTTATTCTGCCTTCTGGTTTCAAAAAATAATGTTTTACATAAATTCAACATCGGAGTCACAACTCGATTTTAAAATCCTACGTTGTATAAAGTTAATTAGTAGTCTCCAATTAAAATTAAGATAAGTCACTAGTTTGTCACAACATGTATTCTATTCTGGCAATATATCTATATAGCATTGAATAATATTAAAGCAGCATAAATATGTAATAATATGTAATGTAGTACATAATGTGTATTATTAATTAGGAACATAATTTAGGCCATAAAACAATGTTGCATTCTAAAGTGTAATTGTGCCTCCGAAGTTGATTTTATAATAATAATTAAACTATTTACATATTTTTTTTGTTTTGTTATCAAAACATTACACAAAACATGTTGCTGTATTGCTAGCACAAACAATATTAGTTCGTAATTTTTTTAATTTGAATATTACTTTTTCCTTAAAGTAAATGCCAAACTCTTCAATATTCTGACATACAAGTATTTCGATCTTAATAGAGTGCATATGATTGACACGACGCAGAAACCGTCTTTTCTTGCGGTTCTGACACCAGACAATTCTCGGAATTGGATCACTCAAGTAAATTGGTAGCCGTACTTTGAAGGCAATATCTGGGATGAATATCATACGCTCAACTTGCAGTTTATAGGGGACATAGTAAGAGTTATCCTAAGTGATAAAGGAATATCTATGGTGTAGTGTTCACGAAGTGAAGTTTTAATCTAACAATAGATTTTTTTATTAAATTTCAGTGACAAACAGCAGATGGTAAGTATTTATCGCCACTTCTGAAACACCTGTATCATCAAAACTGTTGACTATGTTTTGCCAACCTCAAGTAGTGTTTGACGATACCTTTTCTGAAGGTTCGTTGCCACTAGTTCCATTCACAGTTTCATGATGGAACTACTGATAATTATTTACAACAATGGATCTCGAAATAATGGAACTAGTGGCAATTTTGAGTTGACACTAGTTCCATTTACAATGCATTGTTTCTTACTGAAGTTTAGTGGAAAATTCTGTGGAGGAATAGAGTTACCTGTTTGGGAAGAGCGTTAGCCCTATCGGACTGCAAGGGAAACGAACGAGAGAACGAAACGTTCTAGCATTTCCATTTTGCCAGTTGAATAATATTCCAAGAGATGGCACCAACTTTTCGGTAGGTATTTATACAAGTTGAAAACGTGTCACATAGCTCTGCTATTATACTCCAACATGGAGGTGCAGACCTGGCTGGTGAGTAACGGCGGAAAAAGAATTCATCCACATTTGCGTTGACATCGTCTAATAAATCGATGAACGCCGGCCGCATGCAAGAAAAAGTATCCAGTTATGTCTTGTTTCGCTCATAGTCCCGTTACGCTCATTGTACGCTTACACCGCATCTATCAATGTTTTGTTATGACGTTGTCACGTTAAACTATCGTCCGTAAGCCAACCGACTTTACAGACAACCAATTTTTTTACCTGACTGCGCGACGCAAAGGAGTGGTAATTAATGTGTTTATCAGTCTATGTATGTATGATCCTTTGAAGCCACTATACAGGCCAAACGCGCCCAGGCGTTTGGTCGATTTTTACGATTCACATGTCAATCAATTCCTCTTAGTCTAACGAGTGACACTAAAGACAAGACATTAGTGTAAATTCAATATGGCTTCCAGTATGGTCCGGTTCGCCGACTGTTCAGTTGTTATGTTCCCATAATAGAATATATTTTATATTCTGCAATAGTGTTAAATCAATAACATAGTATAGAATTCTAGACCACCAGATGCTAAGTGCTTTTTTTTATTCTTTTCAGTTTTTTCAGTATGTTACTACATAGTTTGGTTCACTTTTTATTCAGTCGGGTTTTTTGAATTTTTGTATCATATTTTTTTTTATTTTAACCTTTAATGAACAACCCGTTATTATGTTTTAACAACTATTATATTTTTGTTTGAACGAACTAAAAAGACAAAAAGATATTTTAGTGACATGTTATGATAACACTATTTTATTCCAAAGGGATCTTTATCCCTTCGGAGTAAAATAAAATCGCTAAATGAAATCGCAGTAGACAGAGTATAGTATCACCTTAAATAAATAATTCATATTTTTAAAATAAATACACGGGTAACTCACGTTTGGTTAGTCCAATCTGACTTAAGTGTATAATAACCACGTTAGTTTCCATACTAAAATTAAAAAAATATCATATCTAAATTTGGCTCATAAATCCTGCTTGTTTTGTCAATCCTCGCACCAACAGAGTTAGAAAGTTATTCGCATCCATGGCGATACTGTAACTGCACTAACTTTTATGCAAATACAAGCTGTAACGGAGCATCCACCTGGGAGCCGTTCCAATTAACGAGCCAAGTTGGGACAATATCTACCGAACTTGGTTATTACTGCGTTGCCGGAAAAATACTCATTTGTAATTAGCTCAGACATTTTCTTATTAGTTAAAACAACCTGATGAATAAATTTCATCGAAAATACGTTTAGGTTTTCTTTCTACAGTCCTAGATTGGCATTTTGTATAGAGGATATAGGATGTAGCCATGCGCGGTCCGAAGGGGGGATCACAAGGGACAAAATCTTATACGTTAAACTAAAAATCTAAGAAAATTAGAAATATCTAATAGTACATATACTATTTTTTTAACGCGGAAAACAATTGGAACGGGAACTACGCGGGTAAAACCGTGAGGCGCTACTAGTAAATATTTTTTTTTACTCGATTTATTGTATTTCTACTGGTAGCCCCGAAAAATCTGAGGCTGCGTACTGGTGACCCCCTCCAAAATTCGAGGCTGGGAGCGCACCTGGATGTAGCTCTTTGCTGAAGAAGGATTCTGGAATATTCTACTATCCTGCTAATACTATAGTTGTGATAGCTTGGATCTTTGGCCATCAACCAACAATTCCTGAACGAATATAGTTAAAATTTGAATTACAGTCTGTTTTTTATCTAGAGAAAATGACGAGAAAGGGAACTATGCGGGTGAAACCGCGGGCACGGCTAGTGTTTTACAAATGCCTATTTGTATTTATGTGCGTAATGCTGTTAACTTAAACCGGTGACGGAAAACATCGTGAGGAAACCGACATGTCCCTAAAATCTTGCAAGGCCATGTGTCATCCACCAACCAGCCAGCCAGCGTGGTGGATTATGGCCTTGACTCTCTCCTTGCGGGAGAAGGGTGATCTGCTTATGCCGTACTTTGAGGATTACTCGAAGATGCCGTATAGAAGTGCATTCGTGCGTTATTTTCTGATTTTTGACCATTGAATATTTGATGAATATTGATAGTATGCAACATGCCTGCCACATAACAGTACAGTGACACGCAGCTATTGGAAAATGAAGAGTCCAAATCATTACCTAGTACTGCACTGAGCTCGTCACGCATAGGTCTAAGATGTCATATATCTAAGCCCTGTAACTTCTCTGCCCTTAACCATTGCCCTTAACCCTTAAACATTGCCCTTCAATCCGGAACACAGTCTTGATGTAAAGTAGCGTGTTTGTGCTATACAAGCAGCAGTCTAGAGAGTAGACACGGTTAGCTATCTGGAAAATTAATTACAGTTGAATTTAACGACACGCCGCTGCGCCGCATGCAAACTTCGCTGACTTCGTGAAAGCTTATCATTGTCTAGTTCGTGACTCTCATTATCCAACTAAAAATAAAACGGTCAAATGCAAGTCGGACAAAACAACACTTCCATTTTAGCAAACTTGATAGAATTTATTTTATTAATTCTAGTCGTAATGAATACCAAGCCTCCGACATTTTTTTGACAGTTTTTGAAATCTAGATTCACGCAGCAGTCATTAAGAACATTATTGGGCTTCTAGCTATTTAGAGTATATTAACCATGGACGTATAAAAAAAGTCGGACGTAGTCTCGCTAAAACAAAAACTGTGTCCATCGAGTCGGCCACGTAATATGCACGTCGGCGCTGTCACATCCAGGCTGACACGCAAACATCAGTGGGTCATTACACACGCTACTTGTGTATAATATGTGTGCAAATGTGGAAGTAAAAAAAAAAAGAACATTTGTTATTATTATTTGATATTATAATGCTTTATAATATTAGCTTAGATTCAAAGAAGTGATTTTTTTAACAAAGAGTGACGAGACGAGCGGTACATGTGCCTGATGGTAAGCAACTTGCCTGCCACATAACAGCACAGTCACATGCAGCTATTGGAACATGAACAGTCAACATCATTACCTAGCACTGCACTGCGCTCGTCACCCAAAGATCTAAGATGTTATATCTCTAAGCCCTGTTATTTCTCTGGAATTTTATACGTACCATGGGCGAAGCCGTGGCGTACCACTAGTTACGAATAAGTGGCAAAGGTATTGTACTTTCCCAAGTGTACCGTGCAATGAGGCCTACCACAATAACATATTGATATTTAATACTTTCATTTTTTTGAATAAAATGTAGTACACGCAGCGCACTAAATTTTCCCACTGATGGGAGTCTGGGTCTTCTCTCGCAAGGAGAGAGTAAAGGCCATAATCCACCACGCTGGCCCAGGGTGAATTGGTGGATGCCGCATGACCTAGAAATATTCCAGAAACATCTCAGGCTTCTCACTATATTTTCCTTAGCCGTTTTCAAGTTAGCGGCGTATATGACTTTGAAACGACAGCTGTGCGCATGGGTTCGAACCAGGGGATCCGGATCGGGAGTTGCCGGTCTCCCTATTAGACCAGTCGTAACTTAATGCCGAATAAAACGTATACAACCTTTATTTATAACCTTCTAATAGGAACGTTTTAGATAGAGTAGTTAGTTTAGACCACAGGTTTCCAAAGTGGTCCAGGAGGACCCCCAGGGGTCCAAAGGATACGACATAGAGGTCCACGTAGACTTTTAAAAAAAACAGGGTTTCTTTTTCCGTCAGTCAGTGAAAGAAAATCCATCAAGTACATAAAGCAATAAGGATTTTATTACGCATGCATGTCGATCACAACAGTAAATTATGTATTCCAGACATTTTGTCCTCAGAGAGCATTAGGTACGGAGACCGACTCATACCTAAGAGAACGTACCTCTACTACTACGTCACCCTATAAGGGATGGCCGCGGCACAGATAACAAAATATGTAGTGAACAAGTCATTATTGAATTATGACTATTTTTTAGTGTTGATTTACATTACAGAGTCAATTGTTCGTAATAATAAATAAATGGGACACAAGAAAATGTCCTGTTTTTTTCTATTTAGGTTTAAATTTTTTTAGAAGTTTTGTGAATACAGTAGAAATACATCAGCAGAGGAGGTCCACCGAAAATAATTAAATGTTGAAAGTGGTCCACGAGAAAAAAAAGTTTGGGAACCTCTAGTTAGATGTTTATGAATTACGGGTTAAAATAACACCACTCAATACCAAAGTTTGTCGATGTAAACGCTAAGGCGATTTCATTACATATTAATCAAATGTTACAACGTAGTGGCTTGTTGTGTGTAACTACAAATCAAGCTCTAATTTAAAGTTTATTACAACTCGAATCCTTAGTGGCAATCTCAATCACATAACAAGGTAACCCCCTAACGGGTTCGACCCCAATTTCCTCGTACAAGTTAGGTATTTGGGCAGTCCGCAGGGCATTTATAAATGGAAGGACAAACTCGTGGGCACATTGAAAATTTACAGAGTTATACCAATAGGAGTTTCTCTAATTAGAGGAAAGTTGAACAAATTGGCAGAGGGGCTATAAAGGAAGATGTATTTGCTTTCAATTTTTATCTTCAACCGTTTTCCGCGTACGTAACGTGCCACCTCTTAAGACGGTTCTATGTAGAGTATATTTAATGTTCACCTGTATTTATCAAAATTTTATACAATGACACATAGATAGGTAGATACATCACCCCGTATGACATTTCGTATCATCTCACGACTTCATTGAAAGCAATCTAACTTTTGTGTAATATTTCGTAAAAATCTGAAAAATATACAATAAAAAAGAAGTGTGGCACTCGGGGACTGCCGCGGTAAAGCGCGTGTTGCATGCATTTTTATCAACATAAGCAATAGGGATGTTAACAATTTTTCGGAATTGCATTTATTTTGAAGAGTGACATTTGTTTACCTTAAAAAATATCACGGGAAATCCGTTAAGGTGGCAACACTGCTAAGAGCATTTAGTCTGTAAAGCTAATACAAATAAGATTCAAAGTCGAATGACCGAGTGGGGAGGACGGCGTTACGGTCTTCCATCCCTCTTTCTTGTGAACATAAGAAAGAGATGCACGATCACTAAATTCGGTCCCCAGGCCCGCGATAAAAGCTATGCAATAGCTTAAAAAATATTATTTTTTGCAGTGGTAATGAATGCAGTGTAATGCAATGCAGCGGTGAAATCAGGTTACGCAGAACATTTATATTAAGACAAAAGTACGGCATTATAAACAACTTTAACGACATCCATAAACCCAATTAATGTTCCCACTGCTGGGACACGGAACCTTCTCTCACATGGATAGATCCAAGGCCACGCTGGCAAAGTCCGGGATTCACGGTTTTACGTAAAGTTTGTGTTACACGTTTAATATAAAATGTTATTTACCTTAAAAATATACTTATATAAGGACGCTTTTCCAATGGACTAACTAAACTACGAAAAGCCTGTAGGTATTTCGGGCGCCCTTCATCAGAAACAGAAACAGCTAGCGCTTGGCTTGTATTCATTTAAGGGCACAAAATGAAGTTTATTTTATCTTCTATATATGTATTATATTTTACATCATAAAACAAGAAAATTATAAATACCTATATGCTGCTATAAAATGTTGCTGCATTTACGTAATAGATCTACAACTACATTTTCAACATAGCCACTTCAACGTCAACTAGTGCTTTGCTCCAAACATGAGCGCTAAATGCTAAAGCGCTTTGTGGCGCTTGCAACGGCTGAACAGCGCTCATATTACAAGTACGTAGCAAATAGGTACTACTTCGAATATTGCGGCAGCCTAAACATGCTAGACACGTGATGTGAGCCGTAGGATAACTTAGCGCCAAGAGAATTCGCAATGTCATACCCTTATCCTGACTCCTTGACATTTGCGTGCGGCGTTATGAGGTAACGCTTCTCTCATATAAAATTCAGGTAAGTGTGTACGTTTCGTATCAATTTTTTCGCTTCTGGATAGAGCATGTCATTTTCATTTCCATGGAGAGTTATTGTTATTTTCGGTCCGTCGCTATTTACGAAATTGTGAGACGTTGTACTCCATTACAAATATGTATGTATATTGTTCCCATAATTTTATTTATTTTTGAAGTTTTCTTTTGGCACGTTAGGGAAAAATATGATAGTATAAAGTCAAAACCCAAGTTCTTTATTGATAAATGTACAATTTACACGTCAATTTTAGAAAAAAAACAAAATAAGAGCATACAAACAGTTTACATTTTTAAAGTTTAAATTGAACATTATATTGTACCTACGATAAAAAGTATCGTACAAATAAGTGTCAATAATTAAAATATATGTACTTATTACAATTGTAATGAACAATGTCAATTGTTTACAATTTTATTGTGAGTTTGCCATCACTAAGTACATAAAAACTCGCTGTAACTATAAAAAGTAGGTATATTTGTACAATGCGCGCGTACACCGTCACGGAAAACCGACACCCAGAAGTTAGGTACTCAACAGTTTAGCATATACGAGTATTGCAACTAATATCAAGTTAATGTCGCTCGGGTTGAAGATATTATCTATACCATACCATCGGGAAAAACGTAAAAGTTTTCTTAATATCGTTTCCTTTGTTTTGCTCTAAATGATGATGAAATCAACGGCGTAGTGCGTTTGTCTAAGAGAAACCGTTTAACACCCCTACTCTGGGAAAATACGAGTTAGTGTACTACCAACCTGTCGGTTCCTTGTGACAAAAGCTATATTTGGATCTTTTGTTTGAGTTTTTGTAATATCTATTCAAGAAACGATGTTTTTTTTAATGTTTTGTTCTGTTGGTCCAAAAAAATTGATAAGAAGATTAAAATTTGGAGAACAGTACGAGTATTATTATACTACATTATAATAGGCATAACGACTCATTTTTGGTTGAATTTGCCATCAAAAGTCTACTCAATAACTGAAACATAGGTGAAAGAATTACTTTGTTATCTTAAAAACTTCCCGTGATATCACGATTATAAAATCACAGTTTTGGAATTTCCCAAAAACGCTTCATACAAAAACGCCACTAAAGCGTGACGTCACAATCTGGGATTTTCTATGAGTCGCGCGTAAAATTTGTAGGTTAAAACTATGTTAAATATTGCATTATTTAGGAAACTGCTTTCAAAACAAAAGTATTTTTAAATTAAATAGGGTAAATACTTTTTACGTACTTTTAAAATGGACTTGCCCATCCAACTTTGAATGTAAGTTAAACAAAAACATACCAAAATTTAAGTAGGTACGTATTTTATTCTATTTAAAGACTGTTGTTGTATAAAATAGTTTAATATAATTTCAGGATCAGTCGTCATGGTTATTATGCCTCAAAATGGGAAATTATAGTGCATGATTATGTTAGGCCTGATTATGATTACGCTAGCATGATGTGGAGAAATACTGCTGATGGCAGAGTATTCCATTCCATCGTCGCTGTTTGACTTATGAAAAAGCATTTTTGTGTGGAATCGAAGAACATCAACTACGAAAGAGTGGTCACGCGCATGCACACTCCTTGAAAAGGGCCGCTGGATACTGCTAAAACTTAAGTTGGACTGGACTGAATATGTCACACGTGTAGTTTACCCACAAAATAATTTTAAAAGTAGATTGAATACTGCAGATTGCTACTAGATTACATACGTAATTTTCGTTTTTTTTTTTTTTTGTAATAGACACGTTTGTATGAAAACTGTTGTAAAATAACTACATTTTCCCATAAATGCACTGGTAACTCACGTTTGATATAGTCAGTCCAGCCTGACTTAAGTTTCGGTCGCGGTCCGGCGACCTTTTTCAAAAAGAGTGCGCGCGCATGACGCACGCAAGCTCAACGATTGTGGGTCGCCGGACGCGACCGAAACTTAAGTAGGGCTGGATATACTATATAAAACGTGATTTACCCGCGTATACATGTATTAACACATACTTATTAACAAAATCATTCCATTTAATAATGTCTCACAAGCAATACGTCGCGCGTATATGTTACGTATAGGTACAAGTACATATGCTAGAGCTCACATTTACGAGTATCTTTGGATCCTTTTCCGGTCAATGCAATATGAACGAAGTCGAAATGAGCGCCCACTAATCCAGCTTACGGCTCTATTATCGCCGTAAGAAACAAGGGATCAGAATTAAAGAAAAGATTAGTAATTCGCCAGCCAGCATCGTTGAAGTGACGCAAACAATAAATCTTGCCCGTTTTCTTCCCGCTGGCCGCTGCAAAAACAGCCACGCGTAATTAATTACCAGCTTCGAGCTCAATACAACTGTATACTCGTATCTGGGCCGAATCTCAAAGTACAATTACAGACATATTATGAAACCGAAAGTTGATGTATGTGTGCTTGTGTAACGGAGTTTCAACATGTTGTGGGTGTGTTCGTGGAGATAAGCTTGTTTGGTACGTAAAATATACATAATATAGGTCTCTATAGGCTCAATAGGTGAGGATAAGGTTTACTAATAAGTAATACAAGTCGTAAATTATATACCGCTCATTAAATAAAAAATATTACTAGACTACAGGCCCGTGAACAAAATTTATGGGTCATATGAATTACCGGGAGACCTATGTAGGATGATAGAAGGGTATAAAATAATAAGATTCAGCACCATGCCGTCACTTGAACTATACGTCTCTAGAACCGCTGCCAATTGCAACTCTTTTTGTTCTTTTGTGTTTTGTTTAAAATTAATTGGAATAAAGAATTAATGTACTTATCTTCTTTTGTGACAACTAGAATGTTACATCATTTCTACTTTATTATTTTATCAAACTGAGCACTGTTTATTAATTTCCACCAAAACGAGAAAGAAAATTTGTTTTCTACTTCTACAAATTAAAACCTTTTCAGTAAAAAGCCGTCTGATAGTCAGACAAGAAAAAAATTAAAACAGCTTCCGACTTGAAGATCTCAGTAATGATCTGCAGAGAGAGGATCGCTTGAAATTGTTTTCGTTTTCTTACAGCTTGGCTTCCCTGAACTAGTACATAACGGTATCTTGTATAGATACTAAGAATACATCTCAACGTATACTTACTGCACAAACGATGTTTTAGTATCCTAATGAATGCTTTATCCTCTTAATATTAGAAACGTCGAAATTTTAATGTTAGTGATTTCTCTAACCCGTCGGAACGTCACACACATCACGTTTTTGGAACACAGTTATGTTATTGATTAGTGAAAATTTTACCGATAAAACCTAGACCTTTGAACCCTAAGAGTGACTGAAATCTGGACGCCTACAAAGATCAACTGAACAATTTTCAAAGCTGTTTTTCCAGCCGCTTTTGAATTCATAGGCTCTAGCCGCCTCTTTGACGTGGGATATTTCAAGTTTTTATTTTGTGAAAATAACAGTTACGTTTTGATCTTGCGTTCGACAGGTTACGTAACAGGTTTTTCAAAACTAATAAACATCAAAAGTGTGAGTAATAACTAGGTACTACATTTATTTGAACATTGTATAATTTCAAACTTCGATTTGATTTCATAATATGTATAAGCGATTTATTTCGTTCGCCGCGATTTGGGTACTATCACGGATATTCGGGGGATATGCCTTGATTGCAAATTTAGTTCGAAATACGGGGTAGTGATAGTCTTTTGACATTTGCTCAAGTGTCTGAATTCCATTTTAAGTATTTTTTTTATATTATTGAAGTCGATTTTTGGGGAAAATAAATTATTTTTGAAGACTAAATCGCAGATTTCGTAATACAATGGCAAGTACCGTCATTAATGCTATTTTCCATTTACTTACGGATTTCAAAGATTTGAATTTAAACTTGATACTCTTAGTTTTTATGAACTGCGAAAAGTACCTTGTTACAGTTCGACCCATAAAAATAAAAGCACCTTTTGTTGTGAAACTGATTACATCTAGTCTCATTTGTTCCTATTCTCCGTAAAAAAGGTTACTTCGGATATTTTTACATCCCCTTTTTACATTATTCGCTCTTGTTCCGCACAAATCTCATTTCACGCCTTTCGCATAGTTATGAATTATTTTTCATACCGTTTTAATATGTAAATACATTTTCCCCTGTACCTACGAGTGGTTAAACTTTTTATGCTCGGTAATCGACTTCTGAATATAAAAAGGTAAACATACTACTTTTTTTTTTTTTAATCATTTGTTTATTCGGAAATGTATTACAGAGTTCCTTATAACAATTTTTATTTTACATTAAAATAGAAAATATTGAGCCTCTGGATCTGTGGGAGAAAGGTGCTATTTGATACAATCAATGCTACCACAGATCCGGAATACCTCTAAACTATATATACTATATTTACAGTAGGTACCTACCAAAAATATTAATATACAAGTAAGCATCCTATTCAATTACAAATAAATATTTTATATGCAATGTATTTATACGTTAGAGTCTTAAGAAAATAATTAACATAAACATAAAGAAAGAAAAGTGGTCATGAAGCTTTCAAAGTATTGTACAGGCTATGTACCATTAAAGATCTTTAAATTGCTAAATATCCGTACAATATATTTTGTCCATGACTGAATAGCTGCTTCTTTTAAAATTAGTTCATCTACATCATAGGCCGAAACGCTCAGAAACCGGCACATTTCTTCATGCTCATGTCTGAAAGCAGAGAACTCGGAGCATTGCTTAAGTAAGTGTTCAACCGTTTGTATGGAACTGTTATCGCATGGACACTTATCCGAGTCGATAATTTTAAAGCGAAACAAGTAAGATTTATAGAAACCATGCCCCGTAACTACTTGTGTTATAAAGAAAGAAGTTTCAACTGATTTCCGAAATCTATTTATGTGTGTAAAAGTAGGGAAAATGTTACGTGTATGTTGACCTTGAGACGCGTTAAAGTAACGACGCTCCCACGTTTCTTGATTCTTTACGTGCAATTTTTGTTTTATATAGGATAAAGGAAATTTAGAGTAAACAGGTGGAGACAGTTGCTTAGAAGCATCGTTGGCAGCCCTGTCTGCGGCTTCATTTCCTTCAATCCCCACATGATTCTTAACCCAGCAGAAGCTGAGTTCACCTATGGATTTGTAATTTCTTACAATAAAATGTATTTGCGAAACTAGTAGATGCGTATTGCTCCGGTCCTTTAAAGCCTGGAGTGACGACATAGAATCCGTAAATACAATCACTACTGGACATCTGTAGTTAAAAGCCCATTTGCATGCCTTTAAAATAGCCAAAAGTTCGGCTTGGAAAACAGTGCAGGTGTTATGCAATTTAAATTGGTTGGTTGAGATTACTGTTTTTGTACCTGGATCAAAACAAACATAAGCTGCTCCAACTGAACCATCATCTTGTTTGCTACCATCTGTGTATATTTCAGTAACACCTAGCTTTCTGCACTCGTTGACCTGTTGTTCATCAGATGCAGTTCTATAGGAGATTTGAATTCTGTCGGCTGGATGAAGTAGTTGGTGCACCGGGATAGAGCCTTCCCATGTTGTTTCATTGGGAGCGAGGTCGCTGCCCCCTGTCAGTTTCAGCCGTTCAAGATGGTGTACCTCCATAACTTTAAGGTCAAGAGGCACAAATTGAGCCAGTGCTAAAGCAGCTGTGGTAGAAACTGTACGAAAAGCTCTGATAGCTTTCAGGGCAAAACCCCGCTGCAAACTAAGCAGTGCCTTCTGAACATATTTCTTTATAGCAACGTGTCCCCAAATTCCAGCGCCATAGGTGACTATAGGTTCTATAACTTGCTTGTATATAACGCGTATATTGTCGGGATGAGGTCCCCACGTTGCTCGAGAGAATAAACAAAGTTTGTTGAATATTCTGGACGCTTTCCCGAGAACATAGTCAACGTGTTTTCTAAATAACAATTTCTCATCAAGAATAATTCCGAGCAATCTGATTTCGTTTGAAAAGTGTAACGGAACTCCTTCCATAAAAATATGTGCGCTTTTAGCCTTGGGAGTAAAAGCGATCATTTGCGTTTTGTCGGGGCCAAATGTCAGCTTTACACTTCTGCCCCACTGCATTATTAATTATTATATTGAGAGCTTCATTGGCGCGATGTTGTAACTCTGTAATAGTTTTAGCGCTTACGATGAGGAAGACATCGTCAGCGTAAGCTTGCATTGAACAGTTTGTAGGAAGCTGGCGATTTAAGAGTTCATCCAGAATGAAATTCCAAAACACTGGACCGCATGCAGAACCTTGTATGCAGCCTTTACTCATTGTCTTGGTAACTCGCTCCCCCGAATAGTCAAGAATTACTTTGCGGTCTTTTATGTAACTTAAAATGAGTCGAAATATGTTATGAGGGCAGTTCAAGTTTCTTAGTCTTTCAAATAGGGCAGGCCACCACGCATTGTCAAAAGCCGCTTTAATATCCAATGAGACAGCCAACACCAGATGTTTATTCCTCTTGGCTTCGCGGACAACTTCTAGAGCAGAGTAGATTGCAGTGGTGGTATTATTTTGTTCTCTGAAACCAAATTGTTTTTCACTAAATTTTCCACTTTTAGCTGTTGTGTACATTACTCTTTTGATGAATAATTTTTCAAGTAGTTTACCAAACACTGGGAGGAGTCCTATGGGTCGATACGAACCAAGAGAGCTATGGTCTTCCTTTCCTGGCTTCGGGATTACTTTGACGTACGCTTCCTTCCACTGTCGTGGAAAATGTCCAAGGTTTAGGCATCTATTCATGACGGCTGTAATTAGCACTGGATAGTTTAAAGCAGTCTGTTTACAAATGTCCGCTGTAAGGTTGTCGATTCCGGGAGCCTTGTCAGGCTTCATTTGGCTAAGTTGTTCTATTATTTCTTCCCAAGCAAATAACGGATCATTTATAGTGTTTGGGGCTTTTTCAGTGCTATTTCTCAGAAAATGATGTCGTGGTTCGGTATCAGTGTTATCATCATCAGGATAAAAATGATTGAGTAGTGCCATTGCAGTTTCCCTTGGACTACTTGTGTAGGCATCGCCTACTTTTAATGTTGCTGGAGGTCGTCGTGCGAATGATTCTTTTAGAAGTCTGTTTGTAACAGACCACACATTCTCTTTACGTTGAAGTTCACAAAATTGCCGGAAGTGCTTTGTGGATTCCTGTTTCAATTCATTGGCATACATTGTCTTCAATTCTTGGTGCTTTTGGGTAACATTTTCTAATGGTTCCTTGCGTCTTTTGCTGCGTGTACATCGTGATGTGCTGAGATCACACCCCGTTTCATTTTTTCTAGCTTCTCAGTCCACCATGGTGGTTTGTATTTAACGCCATTTTTAACAACAGGCATGGAATCGTGGCATGCTTTATGTATCACAGATGTTAAATCATCGATAATTGTTTCTAGTTCAATAGCGGTTGTTTTGATACGTCCTTGTCTAAAATACTTGAGTTTGCTATATAAGTGTGCAGCGACTCTTTAAAGATCGCCCAATTTGCTTTTTTGTTTTTTGTAACGAATGGTCGAAGTATTCAATTCAGTTCGTAGCCGACGTCTCCCAAGATTTATAGTAAATTCTATGGCATTATGAAGTGATGATGGACAAGCGTCGATATTTACTAGCCACTCATTGACATCATCGTAGATCGAGCTAGAGGCCAATGTGAGATCAATAATCGACGACCTGAGCTTGTTGCGAGTTATGGTTTCAAATGTCGGCGTGTTGCCTATGTTACATACATGAATATCATTATTATTTATCAGTTCCAGTACTCTGATACCACGTTGGTTTGATCTATTACTTCCCCAAACAGGATTCCAGCCATTAAAATCTCCGCCAATAATGCTATGATAAGTTTCAGTGGACTTGAGGAAGAAATCAATCCGCTCAAGAGTATTATTTTCATCCGTGATTGGTTCGATGTAAGCTGAAGCGATGTAAATTCTTTGGTTTTCTAACTTCAGTTGCACAACGCTTAAATTGGAAACATACTACTTGCATCCAAGTAGTATCTATCAAGAAAACAAAACAAATGAGAATCTACGCGGCTAATGATTTCTCTCCTTTCAGTAATCGTCAAAAGGTAAACGATACATTATTATATTAGACTGCAGGCCCGTGAACAAAATTTTTGGGTCATATGATACAGCAGGAGACCTATGTAGGATGATAGAAGGGTATAAAGTAATAAGATTGAACACTATGCCGTCACTTGAAAGCTGTCCAACTGAGTGCAGTTGAAGAGGGGGGGTTCTAAACCTCGATCATTTCTCCTTGTCGCATGATTTTTTGTACGGCATTGCGAAATAATGTATTAGAAGAGGTATTGAAACTGTATGGAACCAAAGCCGAACATAATCAAATGACCAAATTTACTCTGTAAATCGTCGGAAAAATCATGTTTTTTTTTTCACAAAGTAATGGTAGAAAATTTAAAATTTATGATTTTTCTAGTTTCAATACCTCTTCTAATCTATTATTCCACAACGCTGTACAAAAATCATGCGACAAGGAGAAATGATCGAGGTTTAGAACCCCCCCCTCTTCAACTGCACTCAGTTGGACAACTTACAAGTGACGGCATAGTGCTCAATCTTATTACTTCGTACCCTTCTATCATCCTACATAGGTCTCCTGCTGTATCATATGACCCATAAATTTTGTTCACGGGCCTGCAGTCTATATGACATTGCAGGAACATTTGAAGATGCTAATTAACACCACCACACTTTTAATTTTTTTAAACTTTTAATTTCACCTTTCACCTGAGTGAACGACGAAAAGTGATAAAGAAGAATTCATTCTATTAGAAATAGAATAGAAACTATTTTATTTGTGCCTCAGAGGTTTGTTTGTCGTTTGAACTAGAAAATTCACTTTCATCCTCAGACAAATTTATAGCTAAACACTGTAAGCTCTCATCATTTTTTTCAATCGCGCCAAAAGAAGTATAACATCAAAGCAAACAAATCCGTCAATTAGTTTCGAAGGAGAGCGAGTATGAACACAAACATACTATATACATACAAGATTTTCTTATCAAAATTAGGAAGACTAAATTAAAACCTAAATATAACTGTATGTTAATTAAATACATCCACAAAATATTTCGATCTCTGCCGAGTTAACATGATAGAATTAAAAAAAAAACTTATTTGTTAAAAGTGCTACTCAGAAGTTAATTTGCTAATACACTACACAATATTTCTAAATAAACGTGAAACTCAAATGTGTCAATGTCTACGTTCCTGAAGGAGACGAGACCCCATTGTTTTCCAAGTAAAAAATGTGTCAGACGAGTCATCTTATTTTTATCAGGGTCCTTTCGCATGGTTGCATTGTCTGAATACCAAGAATTTATTGCGTTGTACAGCCTTCAACGGAGCGCAAAGAATTAGCGGGCAATCAGTGAGTTCGCAGGGAGAAAAATAATGACGAGGATTCGTGAAACCGTCTAGTTTGTGGCCGTTTTATCACAATACGCGGTTTTCTGAACATGTAGAACGTTTCTGAAAAAGCACTTAAGCCTACATACTCAGCGATCCTTTAATGCTTTTGTAGAAGGGTACGGATAGCATTCCGACAAATTATTGTAAGAATTTATGTAATGTAGTGGAGACATTTATTTGGATCCTTTAAATTTATATTCTTACTGAAAACATTAATACAGGACTTAATCACTATCTAAATTCTAAATTATTATTTAATTGCACCGCGAAGTGAGTGTGGAGAAATCTGGCGATATGGTTAATTTTGCGTATCGTGGTGGCAACCCTGCTATTTTTGAAGACCAAATCAGGGTAGATTGAGATCTCCTCATTTCTCAATGCAACGATCCGAAATTTCTTCATTCTTCTCCTTCTCATGACCACGACGAATTCTCATGTAACGCAGCCGAAACGTCGAGGTAATTAAATAATAATTTAAATCGTGATTAGGTAAGTCCTGTGTAATGTTTTAATAATGTAAATTCTGATCTCGAAAGTTTAAAAACCATATTACTCTTAGTTAATGTTATTTTAGGTCTGTGAAACGCAAGCCCTGCAGCTTGTATTCATAATAAATGCAAATTGAAATTGACGCTGTGATACATTTCATAGCATGATTCAGCTACGTACAATGGCTTGGCGCGTCAAAGCGAACAATTTACCCAGCAGCGCTACCGCGGTAAAGTATTTAAAATTGTACTTCTGTAACTGGATTGTCGCGAAGTAGACGTGCATATTGTTTTCGGAAAATATAGAGCGGACCGGTACTCCGTCGGTCTCCAATAACAGAGACATATTTTTTTACGGAACTGGTATCTCACTCCAGTTTTGAATGATCGCAGAGGATTGATAGTGGAACCTTACCTCCTATTTAGGAGCACATAAATATCAGATGTGGTTTAACTAATCCCAAACGTTTTATAAATAGAATTAAATCTGCGAACGTCTTTTACACGACTGCCTTAGGACTTTGCCTTATGACGTTTTAGGTACCATCGATTAGTGATGATTTTGGTGCTCCACAAACTGTAGGTAGGTACTTATCGAACAGGATTAAAATACTTAACGCACCGCACACAGATTTTCCGTGGGCTGTGAATAGAACTCGAGCGTCACGATCGTAAATTAAAGAAATCTTCGGGTAAACTCGGATGATCTAGATGGCCATGGTCATGGCCAGGCCCTCCGGTTTCACCCGCATAGTTTCCAAAGTGAGCTATCAAATTCTGAGTTATTCGTTTACACTTCTACCAGCAGTGAGACAAATATGACAACTTTTTTTTTTTAAATGTAATTTTGTAATATCTCATCATAAAATATTATAACACCGGTAATCAGTTTTGACGAAATTCAGTATGGAGTACTTAAGTTTGTTCAAGGAAAGACGTCGTAATTTTTTGCATCTAACCACAATAACCAACTTTTACGCGGACAAAGTCGCGGGCAACAGCTGGTAGATGGTTGCCATTTAAAACACATATTTTATTTCCTTAATTTATTTTGTCATAATGAATGTAGCATAACAAAATATATATAACTTTTGCATAATAGTTTTTTGCCGTAATGTGTTTTAGCATAACAAGCAAAATATATAAAAATGCGGGAACCAGAAGCTCAAGGGAGGTCACTCAGGGGTGACCGCAGAGCTTCTGGCGGAAGCCCACCCGGAGTTAAAAAATGCACCATGTTCCTTAGGTGTCTGCTTTTCTCAATATGCGCCTTTAATAATTATGCTAAGTTATCTAAATGCTATTTTTTTCTAAGTTATCTGTATGCTAAATATATGGTTATGCTAGTAAACATTATGCGAAAACAGTTATGCGTTTAGTTGCTATGGTCAATAATAATCATTAGTCCTAAAAACCTACTTTGTTGTGCCTACTTAAAATCGTACAAAAATTGTTATGCTACCACACATAGACCTCTGGTAGATTATAATAAGACATACGTTTAGTTTGAGCATAGCGGCATAGCGGGTGAAACCGCGGGGTAAAGCTAGTCCGGGGTGCAGAGAAGTGATTATCAACGCCTCTACATATTCTAACTCGAGGGCTGCGTCCGTCCACAATTTATGTTTCGCCCGCGCGTCTAGTGAAAGCCTCCGATGAAAGTTTCATCGTATCTACGGACTGCAGGCGTGAAAATAAAATTGGACCGAGTTTCGGGCTTCCGGAAATACATGCTATCGTACTGCGGTTCGGGAACTGTGGAATAGTTGTTTTTCATCAATGTTTTGCGATTTACACGCGTTGCAGAGTTGACAGACAACTGGTGATGGGCATGCCGCTTCAATGGTGCCAGGCCGTTTTAACTGGGCATGTATAGCTGCAGTATTGCACGTTGTGTCGCGAAATGTTAAAAACACAATACTTTGTTCCTACTGCGATGTAAACCACACTAGAACCATTTAACTTTTTTTGAATTACAGTGAAACAACATGTATGCAGTTTAAATAATAACCAAAAAGACATAGGTACTAGTTTCGACATAAGTTCTTAGGGTTTATAACAATAGATACATACTATTAGCACCCACGACTAAGCCAGGGCTTAGTCATGGGTGCTAATTTATTTCAAATACACAATCTTTCTGTCTTCAAATCGAGACTGAATCGGTTTCTTCTAGGTAAACACGCTCCATCGTGGACCGCATCGTCGCTTGACATCAGGCGAGATGGCGGTCAAGTGTAAACATTTAAAAGTCAAAAAAAAAATACAACGGAATCCAGGGATCATGTTATACTTGAACAAAACATCATTCGTTAGCTGAGCTAAGTCTATTATGTATAGGTATTCGGTATATACTCAATTAAATACAATTATTAAATTAGAGATTTTGACTTTGATAATGTACTGTGGTCTATTTAGATCTTTAAATTGAAACTATATTTTAATTAATGGTCAGTGAGCTATCAAAACTTGTAGCGTTATTAATATAATTCAAAATTGAATTCCTACAAATTCTAGGAAATTGTCTCTAATTCTAGGATTTACGCTTCAGCAACCTATTAGTATTCTGTTGACATAGTTTTAAGCATTATTGATGGGTGCCTTCCTCCGTCGAATAATAAGCCTATTGTGATAAATCAAATATCATGCGGGTCGAAAGCTCGTAACTGGTAAATAATGTTACGTCAACAAAAATAGCCGCGGGAATTATAATATCAGTACTTTAGGACTCCAACCCACGTATTAATACGTTTTAGACACTTTTAGAATTCGTAGAATTTAAACATTGACGTTTGTGTATTGTTTGGTTTAAGTTCAACACGCGACTAACGTACTCACAAAGAAAACTCAAACACAAAGAAACGCACACAGAGAAAATTGAGACTGATTCGGTTCTTCTAGGTAAGTTTTTTCTAGCATAGGGTGACGAGACGAGTAGCGCATGTACTTGATGGTAAGCAACATGCCTGTCCACAACAGCACAATGTCACGCAGCTATTAGAACAAAATGAGTCCAAAACATTAACTAGCACTGCACTGCGCTCATCACTCAGAGTTTATCTCGGTCCTGTAACTCCTCTGGATGGTGCGCTTTATCTTGACCGCATCGTCGTTTTACATCAGAGATGCTGGTCAAGCTCAAAATATACTACTTCGTTTAAAATAATCTGTTTAAAGGTCTTACAAAAAATAATCAAGCATACTCTCCGTGAAGAGGATAGAAAAGTTTAATTTTGTTTTTCTTATTCGCCGTAATTTAAACATTCCAATGTAATCTTAACTATTTTTAACCGTGACTATTTATTTTTAAGTTACTTACGAGTACGACACAAAACCAAAACCGCTACCAAACCAGGAGAATTCATAACTCTTTAGACAACTGCTCACGCCACGCCGACTACGGAGAGATCCGTGCATCCCATATTCGATAGGACCATACCAATTGTAGTATCAAGTCCATCCTCACAGGCACGTACGTAAATGCATTTAGGTCAATAGTTATTTGTTTTGTATTTATCGCTTATAATCGCTACGCTAGAAGCCGGAGCTTCATCCTAAGGTCCATTCGAGGGTAATGTCGAATATAACGGTCAATAAAATTGAAAGATATGATCGCACCCAAATTTATCAGCGGAACATCAAATGTCCCCCAAATTTCACACTACAACTCCATTTATTTGATGAACAGCTATGATGAAAATTAACCAATAATTCGGCCAAAAGCGTGTCGGATTCCCACATTGTATGTTATTCTAAACGTTTGTAAATCTGAGTTTAAAATAAACAAAATTTACAAATAAACATTTTCCACACGCGTGCGATGTTATTATTACAATTAGAAAGTAATAGAAATAAGTTTATTGTTGATATGTTGTATTTTAAGGTTTTTACAATAAATATAAAAATAATACAAACATTACAACAAAAAAAAAAAAAACTAGGGTACCGCCAGCAGTTGGGCAGGGTCTAAGCTACCTGTCGGTGGTTGGGGCTGCAGACTGAGGAACCTCCTGATTATGCGTGTTGTGTCAACGATGACCGCCTTCTGCATCTGACCCTTGAACTAACCGTCTAGCGAAAGTTTTTAATTATTTAGTATATCATTTATGTTCATGTTTCAATTTAATTTTAAGCTACATTCTAGGGTGTTTCTAAATTTTTTAATCAGGGTTTTTTTAATTGAGAACTATATTTATGAAAAAAATAATAGTTTATAATCAGCAAGTCAAATAACATCATTTTTTTTTTATAACTTTAAGAATTTTTACTATTTCAACCAAATAGAATCAGTGAGAAATCGTAGATCTTGTAGATAAGTTCGCCGCCCTAACAAAAATGTTATTTAGCCTGAAATATGGGTCTTTTATAAGAAGGAAAAGCAATTTCCCGCTCGCCTAGGCTCAGGGTAACTTTTCAGGGGAAAAATGTCTGGGAGCCAGTCACCTACAGTACCTATTAGGCAAATGGGATCTTCAAGTCATTATGCTTTGTAGTGAGTTTTCATAGTTGTGGTTTAAGTAATGTACAGTAGTTGACCTGGTAAAAAAAATCGGAGTAATAACGTGTTACAAAAGTTTTTGAAGTGAAAATTTCTGTAGCCAAGTTGAGAGTTTTTGGTGGTTGAAAATCTTATTTAAATAACATACTCATATTGCGTTGTAAGAGCGTTGAAGTGTGCAGCGAAGTAGCGGAGCGGGGGGTCTACCGCCAAATGAAAACTGTCTTAGCTTTGGAGATTCTCTCTCTTTTCTTCGCGTTTGAAATGTTAGAGATGGCAATAGCAAAGCCAAAGCCGAATTAGTTAGGCGGTAGAAGGCTGGGACGTATGCGTTAGACGGTTTTTTGTATGGGTGTAATCTTGAAAGATGGCGTCACCAACAATAGTAATAGAAGTATATCTGTAGCTATACATGTGACGAAACGCGCAACATTAGTGCTATTTTTAAACCCCGACCAAAGGGGTGGTATAAGTTTGACGTCGATGTCTGTCTGTATGTCTGTGGCACCGTAGAGCTCAAACGGATGAGCCGATTTCGATGCGGTTTTTCATTCAAGGTTAATTTTTGTGCGGGTGTTCTTAGTATCGTAAAATATTAACCAGATACTATCTCTAACGGTATCTGGTCAATATCGATTCAAAATGACCGCCTCAACAAAATGGCGGACAAAATATTTCTTCACAACCTACCACAATATGGGTATCACATAAAAGGGCTTGACTAGGAGAATAATACTAAGCACTATGACAAATTAAAAATCCAAGATGGCCGCCGCCACAAAATAGCAAATAACATTTTTTTTTCACTGCTACCTCAATATGAGTATCAAATGAAAGGGCTTGACTAGTAGAATGTTCTACAGATTACAAATCCGAAATAGTCCGGTGTAAATATTTTTTTTTTAAATATTGTTCTTGGATACTAAAATTCTATGTTTAAGTATTTACTTCTATCGATAGTTTTTATTACTGGCTTCTTTGTGAATGATTTAGGTATCAATTCCTCTGAAAAAAATATTGAATTAAATCTAGCCAATATAATCTCCATGATTTTTTAAGTGAAAACTTCTTTTGGCACACCACATACTTATATAAATTTTCCTTGCGACATGAATTGAGCTCAAGCGTCACGTTCGTAAATTAAAGAAATATTCGGGTAAACTCGGATGATCTAGATGGTCATGGTGATGGCCACGGTCTCAGGTTACACCCGCGTAGTTTTCAAAGTGAGTTATCAAATTCTGATTTATTATTTTTCACTTCTATCGGCCGTCTCTATGACTGCCAATATTTTTCTAATAGAATATTCTGTATTTCTATTTGCTTTGTACCACGAAAATGGTCGTCTTTTCTTAGTGCTACCCATTGCCGCCTGGCCTCCTTGCTCCCTGTTCCGTAACAAACGAACACGCTAAAGCGGTCCTTTTATCTCATGAAGCAGACGGGTTTGGGCAGACAAAGCTTTAGTTTAATTAGTCAGTCGTTCAAGTGGCTGATATTTGGACACCTTGAGAGAGACCTCTGAATTTGCTTCGTCGCCTTGAAGGGGCGATAAGCGACGCTTTTGGAGATTAAAATTCCTTGGCGCCGGTTAAGTGAGTCTGAGGTAGACATTTAGTTTAGTTATTTTCGAAATTAGTCTGATTCTGTCTCAACTTACATTTTGTTCGACAGTGTACTAAAATAAATTTGTATTAAAATAACTGTTTTTAAAACAACTAGGTACTTACCTACTTTATTGTATTAATGTCTTACAAGTATCTGGCTACTTACCTATGTATACATAATATGTATCAACGAACCTATGTACCTAGCTAGTAGCTATTTGACTTGGTTGGCATCGACTTAAAATAGATGAGTGGGTAGCGCTTATATTAATGTCTTTTTGTGCTTTTGAAGTCGCTTTTATTTTCTATTAAAATATAATGTATTCTTTTTAAGTAAGTAGTCTTCTCTTCTGTGGTAGTGAAAGCTACTATCTGCTAATCTAATATTTCAGCTTCACCTTCTCCATTATTTCGGTTCTCTTATAGATACAGGCTCTGCTTCGTTTGAGGCTCGCCGGAAACTGATTATGCAACAAACCAAAAGGACAAAATATTGTACATATTGTTAAAATTCTTGTTGTATAGTGATATTGTTCTTTGCCGTCATAGATCGTAAGTTTTAGTCGGTCTCAACTAGAATAAATGTGCTCAAGTGCAAGTCGGACTCGCCCATGAAGAGTTCCGTAACAGCAAGTAACATTAATATAAAAGTTCTTGTAGTTCGTTGTTACTTTAATCAGTGTTTTCACAGTAGTCAATTTATGACGTATTAAAATAAAACTATTTACTAGATCTCATTCAAACCAATTTTCGTTGATAGTTTACATGGTTTAATGGTAATGTAGGTACATCATACATTTTTTTTTTGTCATTCTCTTATTTTAGAAGTTATAGGGGGGGCGGGGCACACTTTTACCACTTTGGAAGAGTCGCTCACCATATCTATTCTATGCCCTCACGCAAACTATTCAGTTTAGAAAAAAAAATGTTTGGAACCTAAATATCATTTTTGATGACCTATCCATAGATACCCCACACGTATGATTTTGATCAAAAAAAATTTTGAGTTTCAGTTCTAAGTATGGGACACCCCAATTTTTTTTAGTTTTTTTCTATTTTTTAACCCCCGAATAAAAAAAAGGGGTGTTATAAGTTTGACGTCGATGTCTGTCTGTCTGTATGTATGTGTGTGTGTCTGTCTGTGGCACCATAGAGCTCAAACGGACGGGCCGATTTCGATGCGGTTTTTTTTATTTGATGGTTAATATCTGCAGATGCAGATGTTCTTAGCTATGTTTGGTTAATATCGATTCAAAATGGCCGCCGCCACAAAATGGTGGACAAAATATTTCTTCACAACCTATCTCAATATGGGTATCAAATGAAAGGGCATGACTAGTAGAATACTATAGATTATAAAAAATTCAAATCCAAGATGGCCGCTACCACAAAATGGCGAATCATATTATTTTTTTCACTAATACCTCAATATGGGTATCAAACGAAAGGGCTTGACTAGTAGAATACTATGAAAAATTTCAAATCCAAGATGGTCGCTTCCACAAAATGGCGAAATACATTTCTTTTTTCACAACTCCCTTAATATGGGTATCAAATGAAAGGGCTTGACTAGTAGAATGTTGTACAGATAACAAATCTGAGGTAGTCGGGGGTTAATCAAAATTTTTAATTTTGTTCTTGTGTATCAAAATCTTAATGCGGTTCACGTATTACATCTATTTACCAAGTTTCAATAGTATAGCTTTTATAATTTCGGAGAAAAGTGGCTGTGACATACGGGCGGACAGACAGACAGACATGACGAATCTATAAGGGTCCCGTATTTTGCTACGGAACCCTAAAAATATACATCAAGATCATTTCCAGTCACAAAAGTTATTAACGCGAAGAAAACATTTATAGCCTCATTATTTTTCTAAGTCCGTCATAAAATAAGTGTGATAGATTCCTCTAATAAAGTTGTCTCTTTGTCTGCCTGTCTCTCTTGCTGCGAAATTTAAAATACGCTCGTCACTCTGCCCTCAGCCTTATTTGCGAGGTAAACCTGATTATAAAACACGGCCCTATTAAAATGCTTTGTATGGCATCGGCACCTTAAGACGCGTCTTAATTACTTAGCCCCTTTTTCTCAAATCAACCTTAGGCGACCGCTAGACGTAGGTACACAAAGTATTTATTCGCTTTAGACTTTTATTTAAAATATTTTGATTGATCGGCGAGATAAGGTTGACAGACATAGAATATTTTAATTGGCAAAAGTTTAAAAATTGCAAAAACTTTTACCTTTTTTAAAATTGTCAGCAAAGTTTACGTCATCTTTGTTAATAGCTAGAATTAGAATTATTTTGTGATAAAACTGAGTACAAAAGTTGGTGTTAAACACATTTAACCCAAAAATAGCTGCCAGCTCGCGAAACATCATTGTATCTATACTTATAACAATACGTGAAACAGAAACTTCACACCTCTTTTTTAACCCCCACCAAAAAAAGGGGTGTTATAAGTTTGACGTCGATGTATGTCTGTCTGTCTGTGGCACCATAGATCTCAAACGGATGGGCTGATTTCTATGCAGTTTTTTATTATTTGAAAGTTAGTATTCGTGCGGGTGTTCTTAGCTATGTTTGGTTAACATCGATTCGAGATGGCCGCCTCCACAAAATGGCGGACAAAATATTTCTTCGCAACTTACCTCAATATGGGTATCAAATAAAAGGGCTTGACTAGTAAAATACTATACAGTAAGTATAACAAATATCATATTCAAGATGGCCGCTAAAAAACAAAATGGTGAATTATATTATGTTTTTCACTACTACCTCAATATGGGTATCAAACGAAAAGGCTTGACTAGTAGAATACTTTGCACTATTACAAATTTCAAATCCAAGATGGCCACTACCAAAAAATGGTGAAATACATTTCTTTTTTCACAACTCCCTTAATATGGGTATCAAATGAAAGAGCTTTACTAGTAGAATGTTGTACAGATTACAAATCCGAGGTAGTCGGGGGTTAGTCAAAATTTTTATTTTTTACTTGTACGAAAATTGCGTGAACAGAGAAGTATGAAATTTCGCACATTTATAGTTCATATAGAGAAAGAGTGCCGAATGCTAATATTATTTTAAGTATGCATAAAAATACATTACATCAATACAAAATATTACTTATACTACCATGTATTTGAACATACGTACCTACATAAATACTCATACATATACATACAAGTATGTTACATACATGTTTATTTTTGAAGTTTGTCTAATTGAGAATAGCAAATGGCATTGTGGTTACATTTCGACCACATGGCAATAACGAGTATATGATAGAAACTCAGAAATTAATAATGTAAGAATTGGTAATGGTTTTAATTTCTGCTTTATCACTGCAGACTGACTTAGTGACTTAGTCGGTAGTGAATATATTAATGAATAATTGTAGGCTTGATGTGATGGACACGGATGTTTGTTTTGTGTATTCCACCTGGGTATTCTTATGTTTAACCACTGCGCACTCTCTTGGTAGTTGTAAACTTGGGCGCAAACGCTGGCTTACCGAGCAGACGTTCTATAGCTATGAGTATAATGAATTTATTAATTTAAAAATTAAATATTGTATTTTATGATATGACTTGACAATACTAATTACTTTTGTTATATAAATTGACATGTAGATATTTGATTGTGTTAATTTACAGATTTTTATTAATACTAACATACAATGTCTGATAATTATTATTTTTTTAGTAATTGTTATGTTTTAACATACAAAACAATGACTTGTAACCAGTGTTATATAAATTATGATTATTACTAAATTATTTCCGTTTTCTAACTCACATAGTAAAAAAAGCTTTGTTCAATTTGAAGCTAGATGGTGTTGTGTGTATTTTTACTGTTTATTTTCTTATGTGACGTTAGTATATTTTTAAAAGACAATAAGATTGTCACCAACGCGTCGTAAATTTAAAAGTGCACTGAGCTCGAATGAATTTAATTTACATCTAAAGCTTAACGCTATCGCAAAATAATCATCACAAAACTCTTTATTGACATAGATATTCCAGAAAGATCGTAAAATTTTCATAGGTGACTCCTATGAAATATAAATTTCAAGTGGGTGTGTTAATACTCGCCAGGCGAAGCGCTCCAGTCATCTTTTGAGAGATGTTAAACCCCCGGTATTAAGTCCCATGCTAGTTAAGTTTTACGACTTTCATATGAGTAATTTGGACTGGGAATTAGTAACATTAAAAATCTTTAATAGGCTTTTAGGCGATGGAGTTGGCAAGCAATTATCGATATAGGTTCTGTACGTAGTAGGTACCATCATAAATTTACCTATATGATAAACCTAATAAATTGGTATTAATATACCACTAGTGTATACCAATAACAAAATGAAAGTCCTAAATAAAATAAATTGGTAGATATACATAAATAAAAAAATGTTCTTTAGACCACACAACCAAAATTAAAACTTTGAAGCTTCATCTAAATGTAAATTATATGCATAATATATTCATGTTATATAATTTACCACAAATATTTAATTATATTCTGGGTTTTCGTTGATAAAATATTATTTTTGAATTGTTTTTTACTCATTTCATTACAAATTAAATGACTGCTCGTGGATATATGAACGATTTGCAAAAGCGACAAAAACAGAAAAAAAATGTGTGCGATCACCTAGAGAGATTGTTCTCTCTCAACTTCCGTTCGCCTGACCACAATTTTCGTAACGCTCTCATTACGCTTTCACCAGCTTACTATCCAAGTCAAGCCCATATTCTATGTTTCTCACACTTGTACATACAACCAATGAACGGGAAAATTCATCGGCTAGCTTATTTCATATATAGTTTTCTAAATCAATCTTTCGTCTGAGTGCCATACATAGCTCATTGTTGTCAGCTTCACGTTACACCCAGAGACTGAATCGGATAGCGTTATGTACCTAATTGACATTGCATAATGTGCTATGCCTAGGACTATTATCGAATTAATCATTCCAATTTTGAATTTAGGGTGTGTTTATTTATACTATTGGCATTTTTAGGGTTCCATTCAACAGAACTGAGGTTTCTAATACCTATCATTTTTTCTACACTGAATAATTTGCGCGAGAGACACTTCCAAAGTGGTAAAAGTGTGTTAAAAATAGTTTAATAGACTGTGGTATTATTATGGATCATATTAATAGGATAAATAAGTACTTAAATGAATAACAAGTCATTTTGTTTTATGTATGTAAACAATACTTTTAGCATAGCGATAGACATACTAAAAGTATTGCAAAGAACATTATTTTATTCAGCTTACTCTTTTATATTTCATATATTTTACAGTATTTCATAGTTACTTCTGTACGAACGTAACTTCTGTACGAACGTATGCTTCTGTTTCACACCAACACGTTACATTCACAAGCTAAGAAATGTTATACTTATAGTATAAGACGTAGTAAAAAGGTGTGAGAGAATAAATCAAATACATTAAAATGGAACATCAGGTAGGTATTTACTATATTTCTTCAATTTAAATTGAACAATTATAGTAAATACACAGCAGTAAACAACAGTAGCTAAATATTTCTTTCTCGCTGTGGCACACTCAGTAATCCCGAGTTCACCCGAACATTTCTTTAATTTCCGAGCGTGCCGATGGACTTCATTCACAGCCCACGAAAAACGAAAAATCTTGTGTGGTGCGCCAAAAGAAGGGTTCACTTAAAAAAAGGAAATAACACCTCTGTAGAATTTTCCACACAACATCTCCGAAAATCTCGTACGTATAAATAACAAGAGAAATTTTCAAGACACTTTCCCATAAATATGATAAAGGGGGTGAGAGAGGGTTCTTCAGAACGTCACCTAAGGCACTTACTGCTCGCTTCGACACCCATAATTTTAATAAGACATCCCGGGATTCGCTACATATGATCGTACGTACAGATACGCATCGATTATTCCTATATTGAGAAAATAAACAGGGTGACGATAGGTACGAGTAAATAACAGTGTTGATTCTTATATAAATTTTTCAGCTTTTGGTAACGCTGAAAGGATAGACAGACCCCACATGCCCACATTTATTGATTACCACTGATCGGACTCTGGGCCTTCTCTCGCAAGAAGAGAGTTACGACTATAAGTTCACCACGCCGCAAACCTGCGGATGACTCATATCTCTGAAAGTTGTCTTCTAAACACATCGGTTTCCTCGCGATGTTTTCCTGTCTTCCTGTACCATTATACATAAATACTTACCGTTATAAGCTTAGACCTTACCATTACTCTTCCACATATGTAGGGGAACCTGTTGTACCTAGGCCAGTTTTTTACATTTTCATTTTTTTTAAATAAACGATGAGAATAAAATCTGCCAATTATGGGAACAATGGAAAGATTAGTTATTCAGCTATTTAATTAGTGTATAAAATCTACGGATTTAATATGAAGCTGGAAACTAAAGCCGCTAGAAAAAAAAAGGGAAAACTGACCAAGGTACAACAGACCTGATGTACCATGGACCGCACCAGTTGTACTTTGGACACATGAGGATTAAATGAAGATAAACACTAGCGGTTGCTGTAGGCCGTTTATTTTTTAACGTCTACAACAATTGGGTGATCACACCAACACTTGCGATCAATAATAAACATGGCTATAGATAGCAATAATTAAATAAACCATTAACCATCGTGATAGATTTGCAGCACCTAAAGAGCCTTCTGGTGCTCCGTGAATCATGAACTTCTTGAAATTAACTCTTGGAAATATGAGCATTGGAGGAATTAATCCTCCGCCAGTATTACAAGCAGCTATCGTAGTAACAGTGGTTCCTCTTCAGGCACTAGTCACAGATCCAACTTGTTAACTCCAGTTGGTGCAAGAATTTAGTTTCTCGATAGCTTCACTCCAGATGTGGGTGACATACGCTAGAATATCCCCGGTGGACCGGTTCCGGCGAAACCCGTATTGCCGGTCACTGAGGAGGTCGTTCGATTCTAGGTATGTCAGGAGCCTGTGGTTTAAGACACGTTCCATAGTCTTGCAGAGTATGGACGTGACTGAGATGGGCCTGTAGTTGACAGGGTCAGCACGACTACCTTTTTGGGCACTGGTTGCACGTTAGCAAGCTTCCACGACTTCGGCACTTGCCCAGTTTGGAGAAAAAGTCTAAACAGGCGCGTTAGTACTAGAGACAACTCGGGTGCACAAACCCTCATGGCAGGAATTCCGTCCGGACCATTGGCTTTATTCACATCCAGATTGCGTAGCACTTTGGTACCTCCTTTTGGCGAATATGTATTTCAGACATTACAGTCGGACTGCCAGGTGGAGTAGGAGGTATCGCACTACCAGCATCTAGACGCGAAGATTCCGCAAACTGATATGCAAACAAGTTTGCCTTCTCTGTTGCGGTGTGAGCCAACGTCCTATCAGGTTTTAGCATTGGAGGTAGTGAGGGGCGACAGAAGTTCGATTCGACCGATTTAGCTAGGGACCAAAACGCTTTGCTACCCGCAGGGTATGAAGCTAGTTTGTTCCCTATTCGACTAATATGGTCAAAACGAGCCCTCTGTAAAACCTTTTTGCATGCCTTAGCAGCCTTGTTGAACGCTTTCTTCTTCTGGTGTGTGTGAAGCTCCATGAAGTGTTAACTTTTTCTCTTTCATTAATCTGATGGGATTCACAATTTTATTGACATCGACATGGGATCTTTTTATATTTATCATAGGTACTTAGCGGCATATTTTCTACAAAAAAAATAAAATAGATAGGTTAGTGTCCATGGTACAATCGATACGGTGTACCTAGGCCAGTGTCCAAGGTACATAGTCAGATGGGGGGCCAACGTACAACATCTCAACAACTTAGTCCAACTACATAAATAAACCCACTTAAAATTGAGGTAAGCTTTAAACACCCATACCGTTTATTATCTACATATATGGAGATTAGGTTGGGAATAAAAGATTTTATATATATATATATTGTGAGAAATAAATAGGCAAGAAGTAAAGTGCAAAAAATGAACTTTTTGAGTAGTAAATAATAAAGTACCTTTTCTGTTTGCACTGACGCGGCGCCAGCGAATCACAACTAACTTCACGTTAGAGTTGTCAAAGGCTGTTTCGACTGCCATAGACGATATTATTTGAGAGCGCGGGAATTTTCGAAAAATTACGATTGTTCTAGGTACAACACTGTCCAACGTACAACAGGTTCCCCTACTCATTGCGTGTGGCGCTAGTGTCTTATTGCTCCGACACCAGAGAATTTAATAATATAAATGAAATAGTTCGAGATTTTTTCCTAAGATCAGAGTTTCTGATTACGAGAAGGAACGCCTATGATCGTGTGTTTTTTTAAAAGCAGCTATGACAGGTAGTCTCACGTGGCCTTCTTGGCTTCTGCCTTAGGACCACCGATCATTTAGTTCCTAGCCAGGTTACGAACTAGTAAAATTCTTGTATCATTTTACAAACTGATGTTTTTCATCTAATATAGTGTAGGTACTTATAGTTGATCCAACGTCGTAGATATAATAATTGTATTGTATTAATTACTGTGCAAGCAGAGTTATCTCCTAATGATGCGGTATCAATGTGCAAATGTCTCTGGTTCACAGAGCGCCGATGTAATCAGACGCCAATGATTATTGCCCACTAAGGTAATATTGACCAAGGTAATGTTCGGATATGTATGCATCTTACGTGGGGTTATGTAACTTGATATTTATTTATTGTGGCATTGAATGTAAGTACTATAATATTACGTAATTGTACTTCGGCTGGTTGCGAGTCATCGGTCTCATCGGATCTGACATAGGTACACAATAAGAATTTATGTAGGTAGGTACAAAGGTACAAAGGTACAAAGGTACTTAACCTTAACCTACTTAGGTACAAAGTATATCTGACTTGTACTTAAGTATATCTGACTCTTCTTTCTACGAACCTAGAGTTAGTCGAGTCTTCTCGTCACCCATCCCACAAAGTCTCAAAACAAAAATATACAACCAGTGCGTCCTACCCGTTATGGCCTACGGTGCTGAAACGTGGACACTGACAGTCAAAATGTTTCGAAAGTTCAGAGGCGCTCAGCGAGCTATGGAAAGGGCTATGCTTGGGGTTTCTCTGAGGGATTGCATCCGCAATGAAGTAATTCGTCAGAGAACTAAAGTCAGCGACATAGCTCAGCGTATTAGCAGACTGAAGTGGCAATGGGTCGGTCACATCTGTCGCAGACCCGATAACCGTTGGGGTAGGCGGGTTCTGGAGTGGAGACCTAGAATCGGTATACGTAGTGTAGGACGCTCTGAGGCTAGATGGAGTGACGATATACGAAAGACGGCTGGTGGCGGTTGGAAACATAAGACCGAGGATCGGACTGAGTGGCGTATTATAGGAAAGGTCTATGTCCAGCAGTGGACGAACACGGGTTGATGATGATGAGGATTAGTGCAGACGGCACAGGATCTTCCTAAACCCAAGTTAGCTATCATACTTACGTTAAATGGATTCAACTGATATCTGAAATAAAATTACGAGCTAAGCACTGACTCTCCCATCATACGCTACTGTATGCGATTCGCACAATATGTTTAGTTATTTTAAGCATAATTTACTTACTATCAAGTACAGATGACATTATTGTTTGAAATATAAATAATGATATTTTGGCAGCTTCGACGAGTTTTAACAGCAAATTGGTACAAAACACATAAGTACAAAACTATATTTCAACTGAGTATTCCCCTCAATGACTAAAACTGTATAGCCCGGTCATTAGTGAGATGGGTATTTTAGTTTTCAATTAAAATAGATTCAGAAATCTAATGTAGATACTCAAGGTTAGGTAAAGTTAAGAAATCGCGTATAAATTATCTCAAAATAAAAAAAGAAAATCAAGATTATTTCATCTGAAATAAGATCTTCATTTGACCACGAACTGACCGAAAAAAACTGTTGTATCATCGGGCGCAGTAAAAATCGCATTACTCGGACAAATAGCGATAAAGCACGTAATTTAGATACGAGAATGGATACAAAATGTGAATAAATCACTCGCCGCAATAAATAACAATGACCGTGGGATGGAATGGAACCCTTTCGTAGACGTAATAAAATTGTGTTTACTATTTGGTATCCAATTTTAGACGTTTGTCTCTTTTTTCATTTTTTTCAGATTGATAAGAACACGTTTATGTAATAGCCGTAAATACCTACCATGCTGGATGTGAGAGTGTGGTAAGTTAGCGAGAGTGATAAGTAGATAGGTATATATGGAATGCTTTCATGTAAGTATGGACTACATACGTCGCTATAATGTACGTAAGTTCCTACAGTTAATACGAGTAAGACAAGGTACATATCCGTGGTTAGTACATATGAAGGTAGGGTCCTGTGCCTTCAGTGATAGACCAAAATTTCAGTGGAGTTCCAAAAGTTCAAGCAGTGGAGGTCACCAAAGTACCTACCTCTACAACTACAAGTCTCTAACAAAACAAAAGGTTTATTTTTATACAATGGTATATTGGTAAGTGGCTACTAGGTGCGGGTAAATGGGGCTTGGTAGATCATCCAGTTGAGCAGTGCGACTATGGTGTAATCTCTCAGACCATGGATCACCTTCTCATATGTCCACTGTGCCCCAATACCTGTACACTGAGCGACCTGTGCGAACCAAACCCCGTTGCAGCTTAAAAAAAAATAAGAAAAAAAAATACAAAAAATTTTTGAAAACAAAAGACAAAATTTAAAATTCTTATAAATTCATTTAAAAAAAAGTTTTTAGATGTAGCTAGCGCACAATGGAATCGCTGGCACTACAAAAAGAAGGTAGGTAGGTAACTGCAACACACCATTATGTAGGTAGGTACCTAAGTATATCGTGATTAGATAATATGGACTTACATCAAGTGCCTATTATAAATTAATAATTTAGATGGGTCCCTCCAATGTGAAACATCAATCATGTGATGAAAGAATCGCGTTTACGTCTATTGCTTGTCTTGACTAATGGTAACCGCAGACATTTTTACAGCCTTACGTAGAGACATCTACCGACTGTATCTGGAAAGAATCAGGACTGTTACTTCGCTAGCCAGAGCCAGAAACCTGTGAAATTTTTAGGTAGGTAGTAGGTAGGTAAAATCTAATCAATATAGAAAGTGACGTCAAATCATGCGCGGTCCGAGGGGGGTCACAGGGGACATGACCCCCCCCCCCCAAAATCGTATACGTTGAACAAAAAATCTAAGAAAATTAAAAATATCTATTAGTAGGTACATAGACTATTTTTAAGCGCGGGAAAACAAACCTGAGGCTGCGTACTGGTGACCCCCTCCAAAATTCGAAGCTAGGACCGCGCCTGCGTCAAATATACCCAGCTATAAACACGATCCTCAGTCATGAGAGAGCGACCACAGAGAGAGATGACGTCAAAGGGACTCAGAATAAAGCCTAAGCCAGGTTTTGTAATGCGACGGCTGGTACCTAGTAATGTTAGGTAGTTTCGTAAGGCAAAACAAACATTACACCATTACTCTTAGAAGACATGTTTGTATTGTCGAGAATTTCATAGGACTGAGTTGGACATATTTGATAGGACTAAATTACACATCTTAGTACAAAATTGTCTTCAAAGAAAACCTCGTAGGGAGGAATTCGTGCTATCCCAAGTTTAAATTACTACCTAATGCATTTGGAAATGTAGTTACCGCATGGTCCGAATGTGACTTTTAACCGTTTACATTATGAATGAGAACGTAAAACACATATGTACTTACCCAACCCTAAGAGCTATACACCACCCCATTTTGTGTCACAAAGCCCGACACCCGTATTCCGAGTATAATGTAGGGGGTGACCGGCGCATCCAATTTTGCCTTTATCTATGTTGATGCAGCTCAGCCCCGCTTTCTATTTCCCAAGGCAATCTGCACAATATCTCCTTCGACTAAGTTTAATTGAGATGGCAGGGACATTATGCTGTTACATTTAGGACACTGCCTTTCCTCTGGCACGGTTATTGTTTGTATTAATTATCTAATGATCTCATACTGTCGGTAGTTTCAAGGCACAGCCACTTACGGTGAACTCAATCACTTATACTGTTCTTGCAACCTTACAAGAACATTTTCAGGGCTAATCAGAGTGGATGTACCTATTAATTCAAAATTTATTCAATTATCGTGGAATTTAAGAACAATTTTACCATCATTTTTCCTCATAGGTGCCTAGAAGTTATTTCGGTCAGATTTGACCCCGTAACGGACCTATACGACTTGTCATGCCCTAAGATTTTTATGGACTTACAATTTCGGTGTTTCAATATTTCAGATGGATATTACTCCTGATTTAATTTTACGATTGCCTTTTTAGTACAACTGTAAGTAATAGGTAGGTACTTTAAAAAAACACGCAAATTAATAAGAACGTTAAATTATAAGATTCACCAAACAGGCGAATATGTCGTCGGCATTATGACTCTAATCTGCTAATGTGGGTAATGCCATTTCGATTTTCATATAACAATGAGGCGTTTAATGACGAGATAAAAAAAATGGTTCGAAAAAACGACGATAGGAGGCGCTCGTAAGTTTTAGATTGCGATGTCAATGTCAAAAGTCACTGAGCCACATAGTGAGTGACCACTGGGAACACTGAACTTAGCTCGCATACCTGTGCTGAACTAGTTCGCTCCTATCTTTCGTTCGTTCGGTCTTTTTCAAATATTTTAGAAGACAATATTACAATTTTTTATTCATACTGCACTCCAATATTTAACTATTTCATATTATGTTAAATACAAAAATTTCTCGTGAATTGAGAAAAGTCTGGTCTGGAAACGGCTGGTCTCGTCGGGAGAATGGCAACTGCCGATTGGGATCCTATCGTTTCGAAGATATGTGCGTAATGCCGCTAACTTAAAACGGTACGAAACAAAACCAACAAATACCTAGAATTTTTCGAGGTCATGACTGTGTCATCCACCAATCCACACTGCGCCAGCGTGGTGGACTATGGTCTTGACTCTCTGCAAAAGAAGGCCCTGCAGTGGGAACAGTTAGTGGGATGCTTATGCTTTTGCTATCTGATCGTAGATGTCTACGATTGTTGTTATTTGCTATTGTTGTTGTGTTGTTGGTTGCTATTGCTTATGAACATCTGCAAAATCGGAAACGCATCTTGTACATGCATTAAATTCAAGAGAACTATACATTGTCTGATTTTGTACAGTGGTAGAAGTAATACTTTAGAAATGCTTAACTTTTTTTTTACTGTCGCTTTTTCGAATTTATTTTCAAATCACAACTATGCTAAAGAAATGTTCACTACACAATACGAAGTCTAATGAAATCGTTGAATCCGTAACATACAATTCGGGTAAGAGCGAACTAAATCAGTCAGTTGACCATGCGGCATTACTGAACAATAGTAGATTGCCGAAAAATAACGGTCACGGAACAAGATAATCGATGAGCTAATTCGTATAGTTCACTAAAACTTAAGGCGCGGTTCTTTATACTCGTCGTTTGGTAACTAATGTGCCAACACTATTATTTTTTTTATTTATTCTTGGCCATAGATACTAGTCCTTTAGCCACAGATAAATATTTCTTTTCTTTTTACTTGTGCTTAGTTTGTGTCTCTGCATCGAGAGTTTTAAAGATTTTTATTGAAAATCGAATGTGATCAGTAACGATTTTTTATTGCATTATCAACTTAAGTGACTATTTTTATTCCCAATATTTTAACACTAAAAAGGAAGAAAAATTGTTTTAGTGTGAATTTTTTTCTTCGAGTATTTGGGGGTTATAGAAGGTAAACAAACCATAACACATCGGCTGAGCTGAAAAACAAATTAAGTATAATTTATATAAAATAAGTGATGTGTTTGGGAAACCTCCAAAATTTTTAGTTTTCACAAATAAATTTGATTTATACTTTTTCCCTGAACATTGGAAGGGGCTTCATAGTAATTACACTTTTGAGAGTCTATGGTAGAGACAAATCTTTTTGAATCCACACTATCGCCATCTAGTGCGTACGTTAGAACTATTTTTGTCTCGTCGGAAAACGGCTCATAGGTGTAAGACGATAGTGTGGAATGTGCGATTTTTTTTTATTCCTTTATTTTTTTATTTATTTATGGTACACAAAACAGGAAAAGAACGAATGGGGTCTATTTAACTTATTTCCAAACATAGATAATTCATTCAAATATAATAAATATTATATGTACCTATTAAGCTATGAATATGTAGGTATATTATACAGAAATATAATTTAACCCAATTAGGGAGGAGTAACATGCCGTCTTTCTCTCTTTCTACAAAAAACTAAATTTCGAAATAAACGCGACTTTCCTACTAGAGGTTTGCACCGGAGCGAGATTTTAACAACCGATTGATTTCACCGGTGATCAGGCAATCTCCGGTGAAAAACCGGAGGTCACCGGAAAATAAAGAAATTTGTTTCTTATTTATAAATTTATACATTCATAATGCAGAAATAAGAATAATCAACAGATATACTTTTATTTGTGTAACTTTATTATATAAAAAGATAGATGCGACGATCACCGGAGATCAATCGGTTAAGTACCGATTATTTCAATAGAGTACTTTCACCGGTTATTCTCCGGTACTCACTGCTCCGGTGCATGTCCGGTGCAAACCTCTATTTCCTACTACTACGAAACGAAGTAGCGTTTCGTCAGATCGAACATTGTCTGACGTTTAAATTTTCTAAGCCTATTCTAGTTAAAGTAGGCTTAGAACATTTAAACGGACGAAACGACGGATCCAAGTAGAACCGGAGTAAGAGTCGCCAGGTTATTCCGAAATTAGGTACGTTTTTCATAGAAAGAGAGTAGACAACCAGTTTGTCTATAGGTTAATGAAAATAAAACACATAATCAAAACCCAATAAGGATCATAATTTATTTAAAAAAATGATATAATACACTTTACAATTGACCGAACACTCGTTGGTATGGCCGGACAGTAGAATTTAACATTTCATATTAAATTCTAACAGGCACCAACGCGTCATGTCGTGCCGTGGAATTATAATGAAAAAGTTTACATTTCTAAGAGAACGACTCAAAATACAATGTAACCCCTATAACGCGGTACATTATTTAGTGCTTATACAATAGTGACTTATAGAAGCGCGAAATAAACAGTAATTGGTATCACTAGCTGAAAATTTTCAGTATGTCGATGATAACTATCAAATCTCATAAGTATGGAATTAGATACTTATTTTCCGATGTTTTCGCGAAAGATACCCTACTGTTTAACCTATCAAGGTCTATTAGTCTTCATGTTTTAAAGTCGTACGTCGACAACTTATACACATAATATATATCGTAGACTGGGATCAACGGAATCAAATGCAAGATTATTCAAGATTTATTATTATTGCTTTTCAAATGACTTGATATTTGTTGACAATCTCAAGTAAAGGTCACTTCATTAGCTCGCGGACTAGTGAGAACTGTTTCGTTCTCATGCATTATGGTAAACTTATAGAACATGAATTCGAACCTTATCACGAGTATTTAGGATATTTTAGTATTTATCATACGTTATTTAGAAACAAAAAAATTAGAAGCTCGGTCCAGTGACAGTTATGAAATCAAACAGTGCATTCAAGCGGAGCAGATGACGTGCATGCTTTCTATGGCAACAGAGTGATGTGCCGCGACAAAAGTATAACTCTTCCACAAGAGCGACAAGGCAAGAAAGATGCTACCCGTGCTTTCAGTGTAAAGCGTTTGTACCAACTCTATACGTAGTATATGTAAACTATTTGATTGTACCTAATTCGATAATTTCGTTGAAAACTGTCATCACCGCGTTATTGACAGGTCTTGGATTCGATAATTTACCTTTTTCCACATTATCGAGCAAAACAAAATAAGAATGCTGTACTTTTTCCGTTAACTCAGACCACATCAATATTCATTAGCAGACCATACTTGTGCAGGTAACGTTGCGCTTCTAAATAACGCCCATGTTTTAAAACCATTGTTCAGTCGTTTTTAGTGTCAGAAGATAATTTTAGAAAAACACGTACAATTTTCAGTTATTGTTCCTGGAGAAACTATTATATGAATAATGACTTTAGAATCAGTCTTGCTAACTTGTGTATTTTGTGACTTTATGTCGTCATCGTCAGCCGTAAGACGTCCACTACTGAACATAGGCCTCCCCCCTCGATTTCCACAACGAACGGTCCTGCGCAATCTGCAACCAGCGGTTTCCAGCGACCTTTGTGAGGTCATCTGTCCATCTAGTGTTCTAGTGGGAGGCTGCCCAAAATTGTGTATTCCGTTTCGTGGTCGCCACTCGAGAACCTTTTTTCTCCATCGATTGTCAGTTCTACGAGCAACGTGGCCTGCGCATTGCCAATTTAGCTTGCTTACGCTATGTCTGCTACTTTCGTTCTTTTGCGAATATCCTCATTTCCGATTCTATCGCGCAAAGACACTCCGAGCATAGCTCGCTGTACGACTTTGAGCTTTGTTATGAGGCCCACAGTTAAGAACCACGTCACAGTTCCATAAGCTATCACAGGCGACACTTACTGATTGAAGACTTTCGTCTTCAGGCATGTGGGTCTCAAAGATGTGCCGAAATTTTTGGAACGCTACCGAAGTTCGAAGTTGGATTTATCAAATTGGTTCTTTTGACCCGGGTAGACGTATTCGTCAACAGCTTCGAGTGTGGTATTCCCAACAATAACCGGTACAAATAAAGGCGTGAAGGCTTGGTGGTTTGTGACTTTTGCTTAGTGTATATTACCATTTAGATATAGATTAGATAGATATACAGAAGTATATCATATTGCCAATGCTGTATGTGTTTATTATTGTCATGTATTATACAGTTAGCATTTTATGAACATGTTTGATGAACGAGATGATACAATACTACTGACACTAGAAACAACTGTTTTAGTCTTATTTCTAAGTTAACTATTCTTGCCTATACCTCTTACGTCATAGAAATAAGCTCAATAATCCGGCCACACTAACTGTCGTATAAATCGATGCATAAATGCATTCTACACACATATCTTCATTGGTAATAATGTTCATTAACTAGAAATTAAACTATTTACAGCTATTTACAAATATTCGAGACGATTTTAATTGTCACCTTGCGTCACTTTGCGAACGTTAACACAAAAGTCACTGCTATTATTTGCGAAGCTCATCGAGACGCAAAAAGACAGAAAAAATGTCGTTTTGATCAACGTGAAGTTGGTCAGTGGTTAAGATAAAGATATATGTTTTTTAATACTGGAACAGGATGAAGTGCAATATACATGCATGTAATATTTGTGAATGTAATAAAATGTGTGTGTGGAGTTTCAGACGGTTAATCATGAATTCTGAGCACTTTGGCTAGTGTTAATGTAGCTTGCACATCTTATAATACTTACAAAGAGGCAATTTTATTGGTCCAACTTTAACCACAATAATTAAATTCTGCCTAATCTTCTAACCGAAAAATATTCATGAAGATAATCGGCCACTTCATACGCAACTGGTAAATGTGTTGTTAAAAAGGTCATGCTAAATTAAATAAATGCAATATTTATAAATAACAGTTCCTAAAACAGGAAACATCGAGACCAAAACTCATAAACACATGGTTAAAATATTTTATTAGAAGGAAATACGTAATAATTATGTACAATTTCATTGGGTTGAAGTATAATGCTTATCCGACAGAGTGCAGCGTATATCACAAAAAAAGAACCGAGCTAGTGAATGTCTACCTACGCACTTAAGTATTTGATAAAATAAGGATTGTAAATGGTGATGACGTCAAAAATGCAAATTAGTTTCCACCTACATTAACTAAAAATGCGTAATCAGATAGTACCTATTTCATTTCAGAAGCACTAGTGACCCGTTCGAGATGTGTACGATTAGAACTATATCATATGGTATACGTCTTAAACACTGAAAATAATATAGTTTTAACTATTGTAATGAAGATTTTTCAAATGCAGTTAATTCGGAATTTCCCCAGACATATAAATAAACATACACAATCGGCGTTCTTTATAAAATTTGTAGAGATAATTCTATTTCTACTAGTTTTGATTTAATGCAAGTGCTGTATGAATAAAATGACTGATTTACCAAAACATTAGATTCATACAATACTGTCATAAAAGTAAATTTAAGTGTTTAGCTCCAGCACGATAACACGACTTATATCTGGAGATAAAAAAATGTGTTATCAACGTGGTCGTAGGATTTGATAAGGGCATTAGGACATTATTTGTATAATTTTCCCACACTTTCTCAGATAAGACATATTATTCACAAATTAACCGTAAGGAGAAGATAGTTTGATTGGATCTGCACATTCGTCATCATAATCAGCTCATACTTGTCCTAGGTCTCTATAATAAAACGCCACTCAACCCGATCCTCGGCTTTACGTGTCCAATTACGACCAGACGCCTTTCATAAATCGGCACTAGTCTCTGAATTCAGCCGAATTCTCCTCATAGCCTCAATATCTAAGCTAGTTTTATCTAGTCCGAGCGTCTGTCTTAGGTAAACATGTCTCCAAACAATCTTCAGAGTCGTAATTCACGGCAATCGCTCTTGGATCAACGAACTTGTTGCTCATGAATTTGGTTTTGTCCAAGTTCATTCGAAGAACGGATTGAGTTGAGTTAGCCAGGTCGTCCTGTATTGTCCTGTTCTGTGTTGTCATTGAAAGTTCTTCAGAGATTCAGCTATTAAGGCGGTTTCGTCCGCAAATTGTAAGCGAAATATGAACTCGTTATTGATGTTGATGCCATGTCCAGCCCAAACCTGCGTCTTAAACATATCCTCCTTGTGCGTTGGAGAACAATTTCGGGAAAATTACATCCCCTTGTCTCACGGCTCGATGCAGAAGAATATGTTTCGTCAGCTGGTTTTGAACATGGTCCGCCATCGTAGCGACGTCACATCATCACTTCGATGTATCGCCAGTCAAATTGGCATCTCTGTAAGAACTCTCAAACAGCCCAGGTTTCCACCCGGGGGACCGGGGTTCTTACCGCCTAACGCTACTGCTTTCTGCAATGCTTTGATTTGTGACGTCATCGGCCAATTTGGTACCGCCAGTGAAACCCGAAAACTACATCTTCCTTTCTACCGCCCGACTAAATCGGCTATGGCTTTGCTACTGTTGTCTCTGTCATTTCAAGCGAAACGAAAAGAGAGAGCAATTTCAAAACTAAGACAGTGTTAGTTAGGCGGTAGACCCTCCGTACTACAAAATATTGTTGGGAATTTCTGCGGCGTTTTGTATCTAACATAAACGGATTGCCTGACTGTACAAGCGAACACAACATAATAATAGGACTTAAACTGATGGGCCTAGTACATTTAGGTCATAGCCATGTGGTAGCCAAATTGTACCGCAGGGCAAAAACGCTTCCTATATACAATGTACAGAGACAGTATTATTGTAAATAGCGTTCAGGGGGGAAAGAGCTTGCCGCAAATCTATTGTCACTATATTATTAGGTAGGTTTATTATGTGACAAATATGCAATGATGATTAACCGCAGTGTAATTGCAGCCGAAGTCGACTTTGACCTTGGAACTGTTAAGGCTTGGATATTGGATTAATTAAGATGTGTTCTTTGTGTTGTGTAGGCATTCACTAAGAAGATACTCCAAGAATTATCTCCTCCGGGAATCATACAATTTACTGTGACTAATCCGAACATATACTTTTTTTACATGCCAGAAATCGCGAGGATCCCCCATAGAGATCAACTTTACTGTGAGTTACTTTAGAAGTTTACAAATAATGCATTCGTTCAAGCTGTATTTAACGAGTGTTTAAAAGTAGAATGAGATAAAATAAATCTAATTAAAATAAGTTAATATTTCAAGGCAATATAAGTTTTGCCTGCATCTGCTTCTATGTACACACCTTAACCACTAACAAACTGGACACATTAGACAGGGTTAGTGACAATATGCTAAAAACTTTAAAAAAACTTCTGTTGTTAAGTTTCTGTAAATGTAATACTTTTACTAGACACGCTATACAATCAGTTCGTACTTATTCATAGTTTCCAGCTTGTATGGAGAATGGAGCGGATGCTGAACGAACTCACAATAACCCCTTCAGTAAAAAAATTGAGATATCAGTACAAGTTCTCAGACTATTGGATTGTTTTTTTTTTTAATGTTGCACTCCTTCAACATATTTAGGATTGAAACGAGATTCTCAGTGGATGCCAGTAATGGTGTTTCCAAATACTTTTGATAGATGAATTATCACAGCATCAACCAGTGACTTCAGTAATTCGAATAATGAAGCAATATTCTAATAGAATGCAGACAGTGAATGCATAGCATCTTAGCATCCTCAAACTCAGTATTCCAGAATGCAGTTTCCAGAGAACCAAATGGAGGAGCAAATACTTATTGAAACGATTGTCAGATTCGTTTGCAAACAGCAACGGAAATATTTTAAAGTAAAGTTAAATATGTTCCTGAATATTTTAACTATTTTCCTCAAAGTTACAAATTATTAATTTTAACCTTGATTGCTTGAAATTTGGCCTTGTGACGCAAAATATATGCGATTAGGTAAAATTGTAATGTATAGGATATGTTAAGTTGTAGAGCGAATATGCATTTTCTATATTGAATTTAATATTTGTTTCATTTTGTGTATCAGTATACTCAAAATGAAATAGAATGTGTGTGAAGGAGGGTGTCCTTAAATCTGTTATAAAAGTTTTAATGATAATTTTTATAGCACAATTTATGGAATTGTTTAAAGCCACATCATATGATTCCTAACGTTGTTGAGCCTAATTCTTTTATGGGTCTTTATATTATCTCTCGATTTTTGTTTCTTTCATTGTAAATAATGTTGTTATAGAGGGGTACAGCATGTACGTTTCGGCTTAATCTGTGTAAGCTGTGTTTATAAAAGATTTACAGGTAACAAGAGTTACCCGTGAATTAGTTTAAAAATAAGGACAGAAGTTTTTTTTAAACATCCTTAGCATATTCTTGAGAACTCTGTTCACCAACGAAATACAACTAACACTTGACTATTTCACTCAGTCCATATATTGAGCTTCAATCCCAGCGGGCGTCTGCAAAATCAATTGTCCACGCCACACGCATACACTAGCTATGGTTATTACTGTACACAGTATTGTTAATCCTCTTCATACTGACTGAAGCACTGCTTCCGTTCTTCTCCAGGCCCGCTAAGAAATCTTCTAGAAGCTTAGCGAGCGCCTTACGTTTAAATCGTAATGATTCATTGATGACGTCCCGTATTACTTCTTTTTTGTGATCCACACTGCCTTGTAACTGCTTTAGATGCTCGAATAGTTTCGAGAAATCTGAAATAATAAATTTATTATTAAGCTCTATTTAACATAACAATTTTAAAATGGATCTAACTGGAATCACACTGGAGTCAAACTGACTAAAACAAAATCTGTGTTGAAATTAAGATTTCACAATCATTTAGAAATTTCAACATAGTGATAAGCTGATGCATAAGACAAAAAAGAAAAATCCACCAACCTAATTACAGAATGGTTTCTGAGAGTGTGAGAAATCAACGCAAACAAATGCAAGATGGGAGACCAATATGAACTTTCAATTAAAATGTAATTTTTTAGCTCTTTTTCTAGCTGAATCAGAAGAACCAAATTTAAATTATACTAAAAATGTATGGTAATGTACCTAATAGTTTTGATAATAAGGGCTATAATATTTTATTGCCATTCCAGCTTCACTCGGACATTGTCATACAGAGACCCATTAATCGAAATACAAGACCAAAATTAAAAATTATGATTAACCCCCGACTACCTCGGATTTGTAATTTCTACAACATTCTACTAGTCAAGCCCTTTCATTTGATACCCATATTGAGGGAGTTAAATGTATTTCGCCATTTTGTGATAGCAGCCATCTTGGATTTGAAATTTGTCATAGTGCATAGTATATTGAGGTAGGTACATACATCATCACTCTGGATTATGATATATTAAGAATTTATTGTATAATATAATTTAAAACAATGTCAGAATTTGGCTGCCTTCCCAGTCCAAAATCGAATAAAATATTAGCTAGCCCGTAAAGCAGCGGATTTGACTCGTCATCTGATTTTTTTTTTTAAATTAAATGTTTAATCGACCCTCAAAAAATTTGAGGGTAGTTTAATCGTCGCAGTTTAGTCGCAGCAACGAAAAAATAAAAAAACTACAAACTAGGGACATGAATGAATAGAAGTTGTCTTAAAAGTTTCAAAAAGTTAGTAAAGGAAGATAAGCTCACCTTTCCCAGGACGCCGCACGGCCTTGAACACCATCGTCCGGACCTCGGTGTTGTGCCTCTTGATGTCGAGGACCTCCTTCCGCGAGAACTGCGGCGGCAGCGGCGGCGGCGGCGCGGGCTTCGGTTCGCTCGCGTTGCTCTTCTTATTTGAGGATAAGTTGTACTGAAGAGAAGAAAATAATCAAAATCGGGGTACGCAGTAAAAAGATATGCGTCAAAAAACAGTTAAAATATATATAAAATATAGTTAAAATAAGTTAGTCATAAAAAAAACAAGTCGACTTGTACCTTGCTCCATTTTTTGTCAGTTTAATAGAGTTCATGTAAGCAAGTTAGTCCATAACCTCTTTATTACAAAGGTTATTTCATATTAAAAAACAAAAGTGGCCAAGTGCGAGTCGGGCTCGCCGATGAAGGCTTCCGTAGCAGCAAGTAACATAATACAAAAGTTCTTGTACTTCGTTGTTACTTTAATCAGTGTTTTAACAATAGCCAATTTATGACGTATTAAAATAAAACTACTTATTAGATATCATTCAAACCAATTTTCGTTGATAGTTTACATGGCAATGTACATCATACACTTTTTTTTATTTTTGTCATTCTCTTATTTTAGAAGTTACAGGACACACTTTTTACCACTTTGGAAGAGTGGATTGGAGTCCCTCGCGCAAACTATTCAGTTTAGAAAAAAGTGTGTTAGAAACCTCAATATCATTTTTGATGACCTATCCATAGATACCCCACACATATGGTATTGATCAAAAAAATTTTTTTGAGTTTCAGTTTTATGTATGGTATATACCACCCCTAAAATTTTTGCTTTTTTTTTCTATTTTTTGTATCAAAATCTTAATGCGGTTCACAGATTACATCTACTTACCAAGTTTCTATAGTATAGTTCTTATAGTTTCGGAGAAAAGTGGCTGTGACATACGGACAGACAGACAGACAGACAGACAGACATGACGAATCTATAAGGGTTCCGTATTTTGCCATTTGGCTACGGAACCCTAAAAAGCTATTTCATACATTTTGCAGAGTCCAGAAGTCACATATGAGATAAAATTTATTTGATTCGTAAACATACCATTACTTAACAATTTTAACTTTTCAAATTGTTTTGACGTCCCAACGTCAAAAAATGTTTGTAACAATTTGATATTTCCCAAAATATTGCCAACTTTTTTGGCTGGAGTAAGTTTGAGTGAGTGTTTGAAAAATAGCGATAATACACTTAGTGATGCGCGTTTATTACATAAATATAACTCTTCTTGTACCTGGTTAAAAATATTAAAATAGTGGTGGTCATTTCTCAGACAACATTTCTAGCCTTAATCTATGCAAAGCCTGTACTATGGGAGCCAGATAGCTAATATCGCTGTATATAAAAACATTATGTTGGTTTGTGTATGCTTCAAAAACTCAAAAAGTTCTGCACCGATCGAGTAGAAATTTTAGAATGATATATAATCCGCATCAAGGATTGTTTTTAACCCCCGACCAAAAAAGGGGTGTTATAAGTTTGACGTCGATGTCTGTCTGTCCTATACAGGCAGATAGGTGTGTCAGTCTGTGGCACTGTAGAGCTCAAACGGATGGGCCGATTTCGAAGCGGTTTTTTTTATTTGAAGGTTAATATCCGTGGGAATGTTCTTAGCTATGTTTGGTTAATATCGATTCACGATGGCCGCCTCCACAAAATGGCGGACAAACCTACAATCTACAGCCTACCTCAATATGGGTATCAAATGAAAGGGCTTGACTAGTAAAATACTATCCACTACAAAAAAAAATCAAATCCAAGATGGCCGCCACCACAAATCGAATTATATTATTTTTTTCACTACTACCTCAATATGGGTATCAAACGAAAGGGCTTGACAAGTATTGAATACTTTGCACTATGACAAATTTCAAATCCAAGATGGCCGCCACCACAAAATATCGAATTATATTATTTTTTTCACAACTCCCTTAATATGGGTATCAAATGAAAGGGCTTGACTAGTAGAAAGTTGTACAGATAACAAATACGAGGCAGTCGGGAACAAATCAAATTTTTTAATTTTGTTCTTATTTTCTAATTTTTGCATCACAATGTGCCACAGCGAAGCGTGGCATGGTAAAGCTAGTATACTAATACTTATAAAATTAATCACCAAATATATTCGTTATTCGCACTAGGTGGGAATCGAACCCACGACCTAAGGCTCCACAGGCATAGTTACTAAAAACTAAACCACTAGGCGAGTCCGTAGTATGGACTTCCTTTACTTGAGTTCAACCATCTATAGTTTCTAATCGGAAAATAAATTTACAGAGTCCATTCAGGTTTGACAGCCTGCCATCTGATTCGACAAGTTCCAATTGGAATATGATTTTTTTACAAATCAACAGTAACACGCAGTGCTGACAGGACTTAAGCACGGTGCATTATGAAAGAGGCCCAGAAGTGCAGGTTCCCAGGCTTGCTTTTGCATTCTTATGATATTTTAAATTACCGTAGGATTACACGCAATCTATGCATATAACAAACTATTTTCGTACAAAAAATTAAACTTATTTTACCCTTTTTAGTGCAAAACAAGTTTACCCAATTTCGAACGAACGACGAAACATACGACGACAAACATTTCGACGAAGATAGACATTGTATACAGTAATATTAAATTTAAAAAAAAACTGGTAGTCTGTAAAGTCGGTTGGTTTACGGACGATAGTTTAACGTGACAACGTCATAACAAAACATTGATAGATGTGGCGCTAGCGTACAATGAGCGTAACGGGACATAACGGGACACTTTTTCATGCATGCAGCTGGCGTTCATCGATTTATTAAACGTTGTCACGTTAAAAACTTTACTTTTTTATCACTATTGATTTGTATATTTTTGCTTCGTTTAGAAATTATCCTTGTTTACGACTGTGTGAGACTGTGTTTGTAACAATAGCATTCCGACGCCTGCGAATTAATTAATTTATAATGTTTGTACACGTATTTTCTCGTAAGTGAATATTGTATTTTTTAGAGAAAATAAATATCTTAAACCATAAAACTGGTGACACTTCATACACAACACCATCTGACCCCAAACTAAGCAAAGCTTGTATATGGAAGCTATATAGCTGATACAATAATTGTATAGTTTTAAAGAGACACTTATTATACATAGAAACACCCAGACACAGAACAATACTTGTATTCCCCAGTGCAAATATTTTTGTAATGGAACAAAAATATTTGCATTAATGGAATAGTAGAATAGTGGGGAATCGAACCTGCGACTTCGCAGGCAGACTTACTACCAACTAAATCAAGAGGCCAGTCAATTGTTTCAATTTCACAAAAGTCGCTGGAAACCCCCTGGTTGCAGATTGCATAGAACCGTTCTTTGTGGAAATCTAGGGGGAAGCCAATGTTCAGCAGTGGACGTCTTGCGGCTGATAATCATGACGAGATCTTGCTTTACCATTGACCACCAAAATTTGTAGGTTAGACCTTGTTTTCGAATAGCCGCCTCTATTTCGTTACAGTTACCTGTCGTTTCCGTTTCTTCCCCCTCGCGTTGGAGTTGTTCTCGGCGGCGATGCCCTGCAGGATCGCGTTGATCTGCAGCTCCTGTGTGTCGTGGAGGGGCATGGGGGGCGGGGGCGGGGGGGTAGGCTCTGGCGGCGGAGACGGCGACCGCGCCAGCTTGCTGCCCATTGTCGTGTACGCGTCTGGAATTGAATTTACATGGGTTATGTTATATCTTATACTTTTTTAAACGAGTAATAGGCATGTCGACTCATATTTGATTTAATATGCCATCAAAAGGCTACTCAATAACTGAAACATAGGTGAAACAATTACTTTGTTATCTTAAAAACTTCCCGTGATATCACAATTTTAAAATCACAGTTTTGGACTCTCCCAAAAACGCTTCATACAAATAACTACAGAAACGTGACGTCACATTGACGTATTTTAAAAGTAAAGTTTGAATGGTAGTTATATTAAATATTGCGTTTAGGAAACTGGTTTCATAACAAAAGTAACTGGAAATTGAATGGGTTATCCAATGGAAAATACATTTTCTAATAATTTCGTACTTTTAAAATGGACTTGCCCATCTAGCTTTGAATGATCATAAAGTAATTTAAACTAAAAAAATATAAAAATTAAAATTGGTACATATTATATTCTATTTATACACTGTCATTATATCAAATAATTTCAAATTATTGAAGTACCTGTCGTCACGCCTATTCTTGTAGGTATATATATATAGAATCAGAATCTCGGAAACGGCTCCAACGATTTTCATGAAATTATGTATACAGGGGGTTTCGGGGACGATAAATCGATCTAGCTAGGTTTTATTATTTTTAAAAAATCATTTTGTGTGCGTTTTTAGACAATGAAAAACTCCTACAATGTCATTAGATAACTTATTTCACCACTGTTCTTTAAGTCTAAATGGAATAAGCTCGCCCTCGGAGTCAACAGGCCCCGGTTCAAATCCTGATGGTTACACTCGGGACTTTTCCTTTTTGTTCGTTTTTTTCTGAGAAAATCTTAGAGCATAACACTTAGAGCCTTTTATAAACGCATTTAATTCGTATCTAAGTAGGTCTAAGTAAGTCATCACTACGTAATTCGTATCTGCCTAAATATCATTTAAAAAACCGAGCAAAGCTCGGTCAACCAGGTACTTAAGGTATGAATTCGAGGTGACGATTAAGGCTAAGAACACATGGATCTATTGTCAGGCGCGCCCGCCGCGGTTGCGGGCCTGCAGCTTCTGCAGAATGCCACTATATATGTAAAAAATAAAACCACAACTCAGGACGCGTTATACGCCGCCGACCCGTCACCCACCACGTTCGCGGGCCATAATTTCACCGGCGGCGATGCGAAACCGCATAAATCAGCAGTCTCGTGAGTTTTGAAATAAAACCTGCTCCCGTCGCAGCTACGCAACCCCGCGGCGGGCGCGGGTCAAAAACTTTCTATGAGTTTTTCTGAAGTCACGTGCTTCTATTTTCAAGCGTGGTGCAATGTCCAAGTTACTCGAGAACATTTGTGTCAGACCAAATTTCGGACAACGCTTATGTTTTTGAAATGAAAACTTCTTTGGCGCACCATACACAGATTTTTCGTTGACTGCAAATGAAGCCCAGCGTCACAGTCGGAAATTATTTTTTATTTTATTTTTGCGGCAAATTTTTAACGTTTTCGAAACATTCTTTTGAGTAGCTGCGCGTGCCCCCCACAAAAAGCCCTGATTGTAATTATTGAAAGTATCGCTCACCTCCGTTGAGGAAGAGTTTGACGACGGGCGGCAGGTTCGGCGGCGCCGTGACCGGCGGCGCGGCCGGCGGCGCCGCGGGGCTCACCGCCGGCCCGGCCATCTCCACGTTCGGAGGCTCCTGGAAAACGAAACGACAGTTGTAATATCACAGTCACAGTAGAACCTCGATTATGCGAACCAATTGGGACTTAGTAATGTGCCGAGACAAAAGTATGACACTTCCACAAGAGCGACCAGACCCGTGCTTTTGGTGTAAAGCGTTTGTTCTAACTCTATATGTAGTATATGTAAACTCTATGGTTCTAACCCTACTCACAATAATTACCTCAGGCGGTCGTCCAGACGGCAGTTCCGAGGGCACGGGCGCGAGCGGCGACGTGGGACGTCGCGGCGAGGCGGGCGAGAGCGGCGCGGCGGGCGGGGGCGGGGCCGCGAGCGGCGGCGCCGGCGCCAGCGGGGCCAGCGGAGCAGGCAGCGTGGGTGACGGCGGCGCGACTATGACTGCCGGCGAGGACGGCCGCCGCGCCACCACGTGCGCCGGGATCGGCCCGGCCTTGCGCTTGGGGAGGACGATGCGCGGGTTCTCCACGCCGCGCTTGCCGCCCGCGGCGCCGCCGCTCGCGCCGGCTCGGACCGCGCCGCCCACCGGGTCCAAGTCCGCCTCGTCGACCATCATGCGCTAGAACATAAAATTGTGACGTCAGTCAACGCTTATACTTGACAGTTTATATTGTAACTAGCGATCCCTCCCGGCTTCCCCCGTGGTACAAATATACGCACTCAGGCATTCCGTAAATATACAACGGTGAAAGAACTTTTGAAATCAGTGCAGTAATTCCTGAGATTATCGCGTTCAAACAAACAAACTCTAAAATTTTATAATACTAGTATAGATTTAGAAAAAAAAAATAGTATTAAACTAATGTGGTTGTAGGTTTACACATGTTTAATTACGTCATGGGTAACAGACGTGTGATATAGTTGGACCAGTCTGATTCAGCCGCGTCAGGCGAACATTTTCAACGCGTTTGGCAAATACAGTGCCACACGGACTGGACTATATCACACGTGAATTACCCGTGACGTAGTTTTACTAAGTAAAATATATAATAATCAGTCCTTTATCGTCCACTTCTGAACATGTATATGTTCAGAAGTGGCTCGTGTTCGGAAGACGGGCTGCGTCGTGGTTTTTCTCTTTTGTTGTGGCTTTTAATAGAAAGTTTTCTAATATTATCCTACCTTGTCTATCTTGAAGGGGTTCCCGAACATGTGCTGCCTGACGGGCTGCGACTCGATCTCGCGCAGCTGCGGCGTCATCCGCTTCAGGTACTCCTGGTAGTTGCCCATCTGCGCGACCGGCATCGAGTGCACGCTGTCCTCGTCTACGAGGCGAGTGTGCGCCAGCGACGGCTGGAGGAAGTTTGCTCGCATTCGTACCACCTGCGAATTACAAATATAAATCATTTAAACACAAAAACAGAGTACAATTTAAAATTCATCATAACAAACCATCACTGAGTCCATCTAAATAAGTTTTTTTTTTATAATGACGAGACGAGCAGGACATGTGCCTGATGGTAAGCAACATGCGTGCCACATAACAGCACAGTGACACGCAGCTATTTGAACATCAGGAGTCCAAATCGTTACCTAGCATTGCACTACGCTCGTCACCCAGAGATTTAAGATTTGTTTGACACAGTATTGTTTTCAAATTACTGCTTAGCGGTAGAATAACTGGCAAAGGTGCGGTACTTCCCCAGACGGACTGCAAAGAGTCGTACCACTACAAAAAGTGAAAGGAAATTTGATTCTTTGATCATATTTCAAAAACCACCGCATCAATTTCGATAAAATTTATACGGGAGGAACACCTCTGAATACCTCTGATCTACCAAAAAAAACAACACAAAATTGGTTTACAATTCGCTGAGCTATATAGCATAACATACAAACAAAAAATATATACAATCTGTGAACCTCCTCCTCGGTGAAGTTGGATAACAATATGTGATGGTTAGTGATCTGGCTCAATCGTTACTGAAATATTTCATTTATACCTATCGTAGGTTTACATTCGGCAGCGATCTCACCTGATGTTAAGCGACGATGCGAACCAGGAAGGAGCGTGCTTACATAGAAGAAGAAGAAGCGTAGCTAGAAGAAACCTTCACTCTCCATTTGAATACACCAAGAGCACTAAAGCAACCTACTCTTAAGAGAGCATAGCAGGTGTGTATCTTAGCTGTCTGGACTGCTTTTTTTATAATTATAGTAACAAGACGAGCATTGCATGTGCCTGATGGTAAGCAACACGGTCTTTTTCTACTTTAAAATAAAATATTTTTTTTTTTTTGACAATAAATTGATTTGAAAATATTTGACCCATCAGCTCCCGAACTAGTCATAGACTGATTGACAACATCGGTGTCAATGGCTACTCTAAAGTGTGGTACAAATGTGAATTATTTAGGTATACTATTTTTTATCGTAGCAAGTGCGTATTATTATAGTAAGTATTTATATAAGTAATTTCTCTTGATTTATTTTGGAGCAATTGTTCCACAGATCATAATTATAAAAGATAACTAATAACTAACTATTGATAAATACCTGATCTAATAGATCTCTTCTTGCGATATCGAAGGGGTTCCTGTACGTGTGGGTCTGTGCTTTGTGCCGCCCCCTCGAGAGGCCGACGACGAAGCCGCCGAACTCATTGAGCTGGTCCCGAAGCGCCGTGAACTTGTCTTGTAGGCTCGGGTGCGTCGTGAGGTCCTTCTTCAGCGGTGACCGGGGCATCACTCGGACGCTTTCGGCAGCCTGAAATGGGTAAATATTGCATTATAACTAGTGACCGACCAAAACTTTGTAGACGTAAAAAAAAAATAACATTGATAATATCAATCATATTATGATTGTTATCGGTGACTTAATATTTTTTATTACAGCTTAACTTCACGGCTAACACGTATTATTAGCCCGTCGCCCCGCGGGTCTGCAGCGGCGCAGTTCGCCACCGTCTAGTAGTTTATCGTACTTTAATTATTGTCTTTTTACTTTATTTAACACTCCATTAACTGTTTGTTTGTGCAAAAAATTGTGTTGTCCAAAATACACTACACTTTAGTTTTCTTTTTCGCATCTGTTTTTATCTGTAAACAGTAGTGTTTACTATATATGTATACGATATATGTTTAGCATTTGTGCGGCCTTGTAATACTGTGTGCAGTAAGCCCTCCAGTGGGGACAACTGATCCTAGTAAATTTAAGATTTCAGTACAAACTAGAAATTCCAATGTTCTGAAACTGCATCCAAATATCCATGACTCGATCCACCTTCAACTACAGTAAATATTCGATAAATAATAATATAATGAACAATCATGAATTCATGATAGCTTAAAACAATGTTTACCTTTTGCGTATTATTGGAAGAAGACTTGTTGATGACGTCAGCGCAGAGTTTCTCAAACTCAATCTTGGCTTGGTTCTTCAGTCTTTTCAAATAGTTGAGTACGGAGAAACTGAGCGAGTTGTCCTGAGTGTCGGGGATCAAGCTTTGCAGCAGCGGAGCCGACGCGCCCATCTTTGTCAGGGCTCGACGAAGGGGCTGAAACATATTAGAAATACATAATGTGAATAAAAATATTGATGAAAATTTTCATTTGCTAGCCCCCAAACTAAGCATAGCTTGTATGGACTACAGTTGCTAAAAATGCATTTATTGTAATAGATATACTATTGAAGATATCCAAAAATGATCAAACAATTTGTTTATGTATGCACTCCATCTAGGCATATAGGTAGATGGATGGATACATTAACATGTCAATTACATAAGATGTTACTGCATGGATTTAACAGTAACATGATAGGTTAGGTTTAAAATATTCCCAACTCCCCCCTATTTTTATCATCTCCTAATGCAACAAATATGTAAAAAAGAAAAGAAAATGAAAAATGGAAAGATCACGGACCCCGGAGTCTGGAGTGGCAAATATAACAACAACAGTATCCTGCTAATATAATAAATGTGACAGTTGGATGTTTGTTGCTGAATCACATCAGAAAGGCTGAGTTGATTGGGCTAAACTGTATGACACAGATTATTATCAAATGAAATAGCACATAGGATATTTTTCATTGCCGGAAAAGTATAAGACAATAAGTTCATGAGTAAAACTGCATGAGTAATTTATCATTTTACCAGCGTCATTGATAACCTTAGCTCTCCTTTTCAGATATGATCTCGAGTCCCACTTATGGGATAAAATGGGTTGTTCAATGTTTTTGTTGTAACTCACCTGCACATAATACGACGGCATCCTATCCAAATAATGCTGGAAGGCCATCTTCCATTCAGCCGTCGGCTTGCAGCGGTGCACCTTGAATAAGTCATCGAGCAGGGGCAGCAGCATCGGATAGTTGTACGGCAACACGAAGAGATTCACGCAGGTAAGGTTGGTGGACGCCTTGAGGTAACCGAACGGGTGGTTCATTTCGGAGTTCTTGCAACCGCTGTTTGCTACGAACACCTGGAAATAATCGAACTAATGTTACTGTCGTGAAGGTTTCGTCATATCGACGAATGATTTTTATTAGTCGGTCGCGACTTAAGAGGTCACAGAAGACTCGTTCCCTGAGGAACTTAAAAAAGAAGGATAAAAAGTAGTCCAGATATTTAATCCAGACTCAAATCTAAGTTTAAAATTTCAGACACGGGCCATTCTTCCGACGCGATTGTTATTCGTTAGAAAGTATCATGAGTAAATCGGCGTATTCCAAGACTTCTTTCGCGAACATGTGTTATCTGGCAACCTACACTTGACCATCGTGGTATATTCTCTCCTTGTGAGAAAAGGCCTTGATCCCCAACAGTGGGATCGCAAAGTGGGATGCGTATGCTTTTGGCAGAATAATAACATCCAAACCCAACAACGCATTTGATTACCCGATAAACGTGGTCAAGTATGGCATTAAATTACAATGCTTATTTCGCTTCGAAAAATCAATACATTAGGAACAAATTATAAACATAATATTTTGTTTATATCCATATAAATCGTTGTAACACTATCTTTTTACAAAGGCCTTGGAATAATATAAATATTCTAAGTGGGTTTGTGATAAAAAGGAAAATCTCAACTAATTAATATTTATAAACACAGTCATGTGGTAAGGTCATCTGTGTAAGGTACAACAACATTGTAAGGCCGAATACCTACTCGTAGTTTCATTCATTGACAAATAGTATTTTTACTCCATGAGAGAAAAAGTCTATGGGCATGTAAATAAATGTCACGATATTTGTTATCGATCTCTTCTGAAACGGCTAGACCGATTTTTATGAAATTGTTATATATTATGTTTGTTGATAGGTATGGTGACAGTTTCACCCGAAGACTCGGTGAGTTTTAGTCTCCTGAACCGGGTACAGTCCCATGGAATAGACCGCATCCACACGGTGCGGCAGATTGTAAAGAAGTTCCAGAAGTACAATCTTCGCGTTCGTGGACTCCGTCGAAGCCTGGCATGTTCTAGGATCCTTATGGCGATGCCAAGTAGACTGGCTATACATCGACGTGATGAGGTGACGCCGCTACGATGGCAGTTCAAGTACAAAATCAGCAGACGAATCATGTTCTTCAAGCATCGATATGTGGGACTAGGAGATGGTAATTTCTCCAAAATTCTTCTCCAACGCACATTTTTTTTTTATTATAATAATATGTTCGCACTTGACCACCATCTCGCCTGATATTAAGCGACGATGTGATCTACGATGGAGCATGCTTACCTAGAACAAACCGATTCACTCTTTATTTGAAGACAGCAAGATTGTAACTATAGGGAAAACTCCAGTCAGGCAAAGCATTCCACAACCTAGACGTTCTTATCACAAACGTGGAGTCAAATCTCTTTGTTCGTGCCTTTGGAACAACAACCATGAAACGATATCGCTTTTTTGAGATACGAGAAGTCCGAGAGAAGAAACGGCAAGGTGGTATTAGATCATAATAGAGTGACTAGAGGATAATATGGTTTAAAATACTGGTTTGGGCTGGACGGACCAATGGCAATGCGAGTACATTTTTCACCTACGATTCGCAGACCTGGCTACCTAGATAGACATTTCTCACATAACACTATCTAGCCTCAATCTAAGTAAAGCATGCTCTGTACATGGAGCCAGACAGCTTGTACAATACTTATGTAATTGTATAGCAAGAACTAAAATCTAAAAAAAAAAAAAATTATTAAAAAAAAAGCTATATGTATATGTTTACTCTATGAGTCCAATGTTTGTTTTAAGCTGACATTTCATTTTTATTTCTTTTATGTACTCATTAATTTATACATATTATTTTATTTGACGTGTAAATCTTATTTTTACAAATAAATAACTTTGAACTTTATACACACTTATTATACACAAAATCCCAGAGATAGAACAAATATTTGTTTTCTTCACACAAATATTTAGCCCTGGTGGAAATCTAAATCACGACCTGCGGCTCCGCAGGCAGATTTACAAACCCTATGGCAAACAAATTAGGACAATTCCATTTTAAATGCGATATTACACTCAACAAACACCTAGGCTTCATGTTTTTTTGTGAATTGATAACTAACATAAGATACGAAAGTGTCTTAATCCTACAACAAAGAAGAATATTATGAAATTCTATTTGAATAGTAGTCAAATGCTATCTAAACCCCTCAATCGTGACAGAAACAAATAACGATCGCACACTATTATTCACAAGTCATCTGCTCAACTCACACAGTCAGAATAACCTCTAATGACCCTAATATTGATACATTGATTACGTCACCGTCATGTTTTTGTAATAGGTATACATGTGCTACGAAATAGTGAGCGCACTCGAATATTTTTAGCACGTTCCTGTAATGAGGTAATAGGTCCAAACGTGATAGAAGTACAAAGAAGAGTAATACGTAACAATAACAAATCGACACTCTGTTGGATATACGTCGTAAGAAAACGTAAAGTACACTTTTTTTTACCGAAGATTTGGAGTACAAAAAACATGAGTCACGATTCTGTGACGTCATTGATTTATTTTTCTACGCAGCGTCGCATCCTACGACTCCCAGGTTTTTTTTCTGTTATATTTTTTGCTTATTGACAAAGGTTTACGAAGTGTAATGAAGGCCATTAGGACAAGTTTTACATTTCTATGTTGGATATGTTATAACGTCATAGATTTCAAAATAAAATTCTAGACATTTTAAAATTTATCATAAGCACCAGAATCCCTGTGACAAAATGTGGAGAACTTCACACTCTACAGGTTAAATAGTTGTGACTCATATCCTGTGCTATTGAGAGAGAATAATGAATTATTCAGTGCATATGCACATCAAACATATAGACGTATTGACCATATATGTTTATATTGGCCTTCTTTAAGAACGTGATCGGCAAGCTCATATTAATCTACGACACTGGCCAAGTGCGAGGTAGCAGATGAAGTAAATACATGTTCTAAAATATCTCTTTTATTAAACATGCCAATTTGCAGGTTGTTATTATTCACCGTTAACGCTAATGGAGTTGACAAGCTATTTGAAGGTACATATCGATACCTTAATTTGCAAAACGAATAACTCCAAAGTGGCAAATTCACCACGCTGGCCCAGTGCGGGTTGGTGGATGACACATGACTTCGAAAGATTCTGGGTACATGTCGGTTACCTCACGATGTTTTCCTTCACCGTTTTAAGTTAGCGGCATTACGCACATAACTTCGAAAAGACAGTGGTGCGTCTAGGGTTTGAACCCGGGGTCTCCGGATCGGCAGGCGCCGTTCTCCCGACTAGACCAGCCGCAAATTACTAGCCCACAACTTTTAGGTTCATATACAAACATGATTAATAGTTATAACAAGACAGAACAAATTAAACCGTTAACCGCCGACCTCATATTTTATAACAGTGAGTCAGTTGACTCAAATTATAAATACATACAATAAAGATGGATGCATTATGCTACAATATGTAATTGATATGGTAATTAATGTCGACGTTCCGTACAGACTTAAGTGTAAATTAAGTCAATTGTAATTTATTACTTGATTAACTATTAAGCCGATTATGATTATCTATCTTTTCAAAACGACCTAAGCATCATAGACCCAAACATATTTGTCGGATTCATCCGACATACGAGGTTAAAGGGTAATACCATAGTCATTTAAATCATACAATCGCTCGACGAAGACGGGGCCATCGTGCGGGGTGTGCGGGGCGAACTCTGAAAGCGCGCTCCCAAGCAGCAAACACGATCATGTTAACAGTTTGGGAGCGTTGTTCGGGGCTGACGTTTAAAGCCTATTTTGATTTTCTTTTTATTCATAAAATTAGTGTTAATAATAAACAAGATTTTTTATAGCAATAAATATTTTGTTTCTATAATGTTGCTGATACTCAATAATATTGATAATAAATAAATAATAAATGAAATATTCATGAATAAGAAAATTATATTTGTCATAGGCCTATAGGTCTACAGGGGTCAGTGCGTTATTATTGCTGACGTAATCACCATATGTACCCCCCATGCCATCAAAATTAAGTAAAGACATACCCGCCCCTCCCCAACCCCTATAGTGCTTACGTAATACTTGAACGACCCCATATTGGTAGTGTCTCTATATACATACTATGGTAATGCATACCTGCCAGCAGATGGTGGGTTGTTTCCTGGCTAGGATGTACTGCGTGAGCGGACTGGGCTCGAGCTCGTACTTGTCGAACGGTAAGTTGTCTATCACCATCGGCTCCTGGCTCGAACAAGTGAACTTCACCACCGGGTGCGCCGAGCGGGGCGGCTGCGACAAACATGGCTTTGTTAGTATCCTTGTTCTATCAGTTTATAATTAATAAATACTAAATAAATACTGGTGGACAATTCACCTACAACACCATCTGACCCCAAACTAAGCAAATCTTGTACTATGGCGACCAGATAGCTGATATAATACTTATTTAGTTTGAAATATATACCTTTATACACAACACCCAGACACAGCACAAACATTTGAATTTATCACACAAATATTTGCACTTGGGGAGAATCGAACCTACGACCTTCGGTTTCGCAGGCAGAGCTACTACCAACTAAGCCACGAGACCAGCCAAATAAAAAAATAAAATATAAATAAACAAATAAAATAAAACGCCTGAGATTGTAAACCTACGGTAGGGTAGGTTAGTTCACAATCTAACGTAAATTTAATCAATTAATTTTGTGGTAGCGTAATAAAATTATTAAAAGTAGTTTTTCACGACTTTTTCGCAAAATCCGATCGCGATCGCGAGTTACTTTCGCATTTATGTATCATAATATTAGTAGAGATTAATGACTTACATGCATTTTGTAATCTAATTTTTTTATAGGCAATGAGTTCTTTGCATTTTTAATATTCAAGTAGCCTCCTTTATTAATATTTAACTTTCATTATCAATTATATAGTCTCAGTTCCTAAATCTTGACACACAATTTCATTTATATTTACTTAATAATGATAAACTGAAATTATCCTACTCGAGAAGTATGGCAGGTACATATTTTTACACACATATTATAATATTTGAAATGCAATCAGGTATACCTACATATGTGTGTTAGTATAGTCAGGTTAGCAGGGCCCTGCATTTAGTCTTCTACTTTAGCCCGTTGGGTACGCAGTATTTACCATCTGGTAGGTTAGGTTCTAATTGGTTCCTTAAAAACAAATACAAACTTACCAAAGTCGGTGCATTGGGATCAGACCGAAAGGACTCTGGTATTGGCCAGAATCCGACAGCGAAGCCTTTCTGTGCGACAGTGCGGGGCACGTAGATGAGTCGCCGGCAGGAATGCCACGCTTGCGGTGCGCTCGCGCCCTGCGTCGCTGACGACTGGTAGGCGCCGCCGTTCCAACGCTGCTAACATAATTAACAATACAAATAGTGCAAAACCACTCAACACTTGTAACAGATAAAGTTCAAATTAAAAAAATATTAAGATTTATTTTATTCCTTGAAGGTAGGTAGGAAGGCAGGCGCGTTTAAAAACAAATGTAAACCACGAAAGTGGGTGCAAGGCTTCGGCTAGTTAGGGAACCATCGAAACTTCGAAACGCGAAATGATGTACCATAACCTGGCGATTTTATTTATAAGAAAACTATACATTTCCATTTACACACTCTCACTTAAGTTGTAGGTATCAGGAAACAAGAAAGGCGCAAAGGTATTCTAATAATTGGCGATATCTTTTAGTAATCAATGCTCAATTATTTATTGTCGAATAATTAAGTTACATATAATCACTTTAATTTAAAAAACCCGACTGCAAAACATCAACAGCTAAAAACATTAAATACTATCACTTGTACTTGGGTGATTGAGACAAATCTAACGATATCCGTTTGGAAGAAACGTGGAAATAAAGAAATTTACAAACATACAAGATACGAGTGAAAAACATAACCCTTCTTTCAGTCGGGTAAAAAAGATCAATCATACAAACAAAGGCGACTGGGAACACAACACACAAGTACGTACATACAAGTAAGTAGTTCGATAGTTTATAGATCAATCATTATTCCAATCAAATCTTAAGAATCTTCAGTAAATTCTGACAGGTGTTGCTTTAAATTATCACTCAAAGCAGTTAATCATTAACTAATACAAAAAACTTACTTTGTAATATTCAGTTTTACATATCAGACGTATTTATTATTCATATTTATTGGCCGTTTCCAAACAAAACGTAACCCAACGCATTATTAATTAAGAACAAAGTATGCAATCATTGACCCACAAAGTAATTACGGATCGACGTAATGACGCGTTCGGATATCGCGCACCGAAAAAAATGAGCGAATTGTAGATAGAGCGGTCTATTTTCGTCTCATCGGCGTAATATCTATTTAGACTTGTAAGAACTCAATTAAAACGACCGTTTTACATTCGAGGACCCTTGGTAATTAATTATGCTAGATTTCTCCTATGGTTGCATTGGATTCTACTAATATAAACGTGAAAGTGATGAAAATGATAGATTTTTTTTTTTTTAAATAAAGAGTGACGAGACGATCAGGATATGTGCCTGATGATAAGCAACATGCCTGACACATAACAGCACAGTGTCACGCAGCTATTGTAACATGAAGAGTCCAAATCATTATGCACTGCGCTCGTCACCCAGAGATCTAAGATCTTATATCTCTAAGCCCTGTAATTTCTCTGGAAACATTGCCCTTCAAACCGGAACACAGTAATGTTTGCACATTACTGCTTGGCGGTAGAATAACTGGCAAAGGTGTGGTACTTCCCCAGGCGGACTCTACCAAGAGTCCTAGATTATGGTCTGGAATAACACCGGCTATTTTTTATCCCGGGAAAATGACGGAATCGGAACTCACGCGGGCAAAACAGCGGGGCGCTGCTAGTTATAACTTTTAATATTATTTACCTCTGGATGATATAGGTTTTTAGTGTGGAGTTATTAATATTTGAGTAGGTACCTACTTCGAAAGTTTCTTTTTTTTTGCTAGGTTTAGACTATTACATTATTTTAGTCTTAGGTCTTAGCCTAGCAATTAGCATTTGTGAGTTAATTAAGTCTACTATGTTGTCATGGTACAATCTATGTACTGAAATGAGTTTTTAACTATTTTAGGTTTCCAATTGATCGCCATCTCACCTGCTGTTAAGCCACGATTCGATCTATGATAGATAGTGATTACACCTATTCAAATGAACCGACTCACTCTGAAAACACCTAAAACTGTAAGCAAATGGAAAACCCCACTCATTGTTCAGCTGTTCTAGACCAGCGGTCAGCAACAGGCGGTCCGCGAGAGGTCGAACCTCAGACCGAATAGAATTTGGTTTGAAATGCAAAATAACAAAAAACTTAACTATGATCAATTGTTATTTTCAGCACCCCGTTAAAAATTCCCGCGGTACTCGGACATCACCTAAAACTACTTGCCGACCCCTGTTCTAGACCTTTCTATAATAAAATCACGAACAAAATATGGAGAGGTCGAGAGAGCTACCCACGTTCCTTTTTAGCAGGAAATCGATGCAAGGGCGAGCTTACGCGTCCGAGTCCTCTTTACGAGTTCCTAGAATACCGATCGTTCGCGTAACCATGGCAAATAAGCAGATTAAATTTTCCCAACAGACCCAGGAAATTAAATACCTACCTCGTATTTATATTCGCCGATGATAAGGTTCTTATATGTCTAATCTTCAATTCTAAGCGGTTCGAAAATAATAAAAGAGATTTTCAGACAAGATAAAATGTATTAAGAGATTAAAAAAAGTATTTATTTTTATTTATTATGGTAATTTTATGGAACGAGTTCCCCATTTGAGCGCAGTTTCGAGGATAACCATTAGCGACGAATCACAGTAGTAAATGATAAAATCGTTGCATATGATGCGTTCGATATGTACCTACATGACAAACAGCGAAGAGTTTCCAAAGATCACTTTCAGAGTATAATATAGCGTAACTAGACTCCGTAGTGTCTGTCATCCCCTACCCAGTATGTGAAAGATAATGAAATCACTGCTACGTTTATCAATACGACACCAGACCTGAAGACACCCAGTGTTGACGTGACAACGTCTTATAAATTGGTTTGCCGGGTGACACTTGAAGAAACTGCGTTACGCTCCGCTCACGTTATGCGCTCACAACGAGAGCGAGTGAGAGGCACGCGTCCCTTCCACTCGGGCATGGTTAGCCCGCCTAAGAGCGAGAGAGACAGACATAAAAAGTGAAAGGCACGCCGTCCCTTCCGTAAAATTATTTTACCACTCAAAGTCGTTGTCACGTAAAACTTTCGCCCGTATACCGACTTTACAGGCAACCAATTTTTTTTATAATTTAGAGTGACGAGACGAGCTGGACATGTGCCTGATGGTAAGCAAAATGCCAGCCACATAACAGCACAGTGACACGCAGCTTTTGGAACATGAAGAGTCCAAATAATTACCTAGCACTGCACTGCGCTCGTCACCCAGAGATTTAAGATGATATGTCTCTATGCCCAGTAATTTCTCTGGAAATATTTTCCTTCAAACTGGAACACTTTACACATTACTGCTTGGCGGTAGAATAACTGGCACAACTCCACGCATGCGAACGTTAAGTGATCCTTACCCCATTCCTGTCGGCGTCTCCGTCGACGTCCTTTTCAGGTTCATTGTTGATCTCCTCTTCGCCCTCCCGTGCCGTGGCGCCGTCTATCGGCGGCGGGTCGGGACCTATCTTCTCGAAGTTGATCACGACTCCGCTCTGAACCTTCTGAACCAAGCTGTCGATGCACTGCATCAGCATACGGTGCGATGTGATGCAGTAGGAACGACCTGAGGATACATGGCATCATTGTTACAATCAGTCGTAACACAAATCAAACATAAAAAGGCTGTTAACAGACCACCCACAGAAAAAAACCTCAGCTGTCGTCTACGGTGTTAATTTAACGTAAACGTTAACAACTAAATTTAAAGGGATAAAAAGCGTTGATTGTTTTAATCCAGATATTACGCTTATTACCTAAATATTTAACTTCAATCAAATCAGTTGAGCAGTTGCGGAGATACGTAGGCACAAAAATATAAGCTTACAAGCACACAAACATTCGCCTTCAAAATATTAATGATTTAAATAATTCTTCAAGTAGTAGGTGGAGGAAAACATTGTGAGGTAACAGGCAACTTGCAGGAAAGTTTCACGGTCAAGCGTCACCTACGAACCCGCACTGGGCCAGGGTGGTGATTACGACCTTGACTAACTTTTTGCGAGAAGAAACCCTCAGTCCCAACAGTGAGACCCTTTGGGCGGCTGCTTATGCTAATCAGACATTTGAGATTTAATCGCCTCTATCACATTAAGCTGTAACCAACTGTAAAACGCGGAGAAAAGGTTAACACAAATACCTACAAATGTCAAAGTTGAAAGTAACGCGACGTGCATATTTTTAGAAACGTTTTTGAATATTTTTTCCTGTAGGTAGTAGAATAAGGAATACATCACATTTTCTGTTTTTCACAAAAACCAAACAACCAGGGGCGATTTAAAAATTAAACACAATTTTTTTAAACGAAATAGGTGAGCCGAGCCAATAATGCTAAGACGGGAAGGTTTCGGAATCAACGTAAATAATCACCATCTCCTTATTGTACTGGGCGGAAAGGAGCCGGTTGCAATTTGGTAAACACACTATTGGTCCGGAATAACACCATAAGCTACTTTTCATCATGGGAAAACAAAGTGAACTGCGCGTCTAGAAAGGCGGGGCGCTGCTAGTTTACTAATAGTTGCTTAAAAGATAAAATAATACATATCTTGCACTAAAATGGTCAAATAAGTAACATAAAAATGAATGCTGTGATAATTGCGTAAAATAAAAAATTTCAATGCATAACATTTAAATGACTGAAAATAGCTCTTTAGCGAGTGTGTGAACTGCTCAAAACAGGTCGGACTGGTTCTAAAGGGCTCACAATGCATAACGCCTTAGTAACTGAGCTGTCTCCATCCGCGTTCAAAATAATACCTACTGGGCTTACGCTAAAGATCTGTGCTGCACCAAAAAGGATGGACTGTATCCATCAGGATTGAAATCGTGAAAAAAAAACATGCTTTCCATATATTTTCTGGAGGCCTATATTATTTTTTAAACTGAAAAGTATTTTTTTTTGTTTTGCTATTTCAAGGTCAAACCATACCAAAAAAAGATACAAAATAATAAACGTAATTTTTTTTAGAAATAGGTTAAAAATACTCAAAGAGCCCTCCCTCCGAACAAAAATCGAAAACTCACAACTCAACTACTATTTACTTGATGTAAACATGTCATGTCAACAACATGCCCGCCAGTGTACAACATGTTGCCAGATAGCATCACTGAGGCTCCTAGCCATTTAAATCTCGCCTAAAGCGATGGCTTATTGAGCAGACGCTCTATGATTTTGAAATGCTAAGAGTACAGAAGCCATAGTAGTTTAAATTTAAAATTTTAAAAAATGGTGCATAATATCAATTTTCTCATCAATTTTCTTTTTAATTCATCAATATTATTACTTTGTTATGATTTAACTGTAATGACATTAAGACAATTTTTATATTATATTTTTTTAAATCTGTTGACTTGTATCTGTGTTTTGGTATCAATATAAAACTATGAACTATAAAACACTATTCTTACGCTAGTCCAAAACTCACCTCCAGTAACTTCACACATAGCGTCGATAGGTGAGGAGTCTGATGGTACCAGCCCTGTATCGCGCTCCACAGCAGGAGTCCCAGCCAATCTCAGCACAAGCGAGAACAGCCTCTGGTCCCAGCGAAACGGTTCGCGCGTCAGCTCTGATCCTGGTATTGGGCAGTTCATGGGCAGATTGAACTGAAAATTAAAACAAGGGCCAAATAAAAAATTAAGTTCAATTAAATTCCCGACACTAGTACGAGTATGGGGTCAAGAAAACGATCTCTGTCAAATAAATGGTCGTCATAGTTGATTGATCAAAGACTCAAACAAAGAGATTTGACTCTACATTTGTGATAAGAACGTCTAGGCTGTGGAATGCGTAATCTGAGTGGGGTCTCCCGATGGTTACAATCTTGGAGTCTTTAAATCGAGAGGGAATCTGTTTTTGACTAGATAAGCACACTCCATCGAAGATCACATCGTCACCATCAAGCGAGATGGCAGTCAAGCTTAAACCTAAAATAGTTTCATAAATATTTAAAACCGCTACAAAATCGGTCAACTTCTTTAGCTACGATGGTACTGACAGACAGACACACAAATACATAGCAAGACCCGTCAACGTCCCCTCCCCCCTACCCCTCTTTCTTTACAATATCTGGGGCAAAAATAAATACTTGCATTAAAACTGATTCGAACAAAAACAATAGTATTAAATTAAACTACATATTAAATAGTTTAACTATATGTTTTTAACATACGAATAGTGTGACCATGAAGCGTGCTGATAAGTATTTTCGATTAAATGCAGTATTAGCATCTAGATAAATAGATAAAATAGTACCGTAGTTTACTAGTCATTTCAATTCTAGCATGGAGTAGCGCAAATTGATCAGATTTCGCAGAAATTTCATTAAAATCTATAATTCATAAACAAGTATTGGCTTATTTGATTTTTAATTAACGTGCTCGTAATTAACACAAGGTTAATAAGTTTGCAAACGTGATTATGAAAGTATTAAGGAAGTAGGTATTCAAATATACATATAAAATCTACACAGGAACCTGACCTATACCAATAGTGACGATAAGAATTGATTAAATCGAATGAGATACGTGTAGTATAAACCAAAAAATGACAATCTCCATTCATATTTCAAACACAAACAGCCGTTACAAAACTCAAAACCTCCATTTCCCGTGAAGTAAAACCAACTTTAGATAAGATATGAAACACATTAGTAACATGTTCACAAGCTATCTACGTATACTGCCGCAGCCTCTATTCATAATCCTTAATGATACGTTCACATAAATTATGGCGTATGCTCCACGTATGCATTGCGTATGCGCCACATGCGAGTTGCAGTCTTATTCGCGAATACTAATAAGCGAAACACAAAACAGAGGGTATTCAAACTTAACTTACATGTAACTATGTTCAGAATAGCAGCGGTTCAAGTTATACTGGCGAATAGATACGTTTACGTTATAGGTCATAGTCAATCAACGCTGTTTGCACGCAAATAGTTGCTGCATTAGAGCATAATTTATAAAATAATTATAGTGCTGTCAAACGCTATTTAAAACTGTCTTATATTTACAATGTTATCCTTTTGTACGATAGTGATTTAGCCTGCTTGCTACACGTATTCTTCAAATCTAAACACACATAGAATCATAAAGCTACCGATGCTTCATAATAAACTTGCGAAAAGCATGTATGAAAGTGTATACTTGCATATTTAACACACTTATTTACCGAGAAAAATGGAAAAGCTATAGTAGGTAAAAAGTAAGAAACTAAGGATAAAGATAACTCGGGTACTTTTTTAGTCCTATTGAAAACTAGTTGCATTACATACATTTATCCACTCACTGTAAACCAGTCTCATCTGCAGCCTACATACCAGTCTATAACACTAATATTATTAATATTTATTTTAACAGAATATTTATCTTAGTTACATTAAAATATATGGTGGAGCGAATCGTCGATATTTCATAAATATCCGATATTCGAATTGGTAACATACCCACACACGCACGCACCCTTACACGCACGTACGTACACAAGAGTTACACATTCACACGCATGCACGTGTAATTAGGAAATAGTGTGATTATTTACGAGACATACACCCATATACCTAATTAGTTAAAATTCATCTCCTAATTAGATCTAATGAGTAAAAATAATCATTGTGCGAGGCAAAGTGGCCCCTCACAATATTTAACTTCACAATAAAATCTATTTGACATGTTTTCCAAGATGAACGAAGGAGTTTGGAATGTAATCGTTATTCGAACAGTAAAACCGTGGAATATAATAGTAGAGTGTATCCCCATACATACAATCTTAGCGTCACAATCTTAGAAAATACTACTATAATTTAAATAATCGATCTTATTGAGGTATACGGGTCCTGGAGTGGAGACCACGAATCGGTTAACTGTAGGACGCCCTGAGACCAGATGGAGTGACGATATACGAAAGGCAGCTGGTGGCAGTTGGCGACATAAGATCGAGTATCTTATTATGGAGGAGACCTATGTCCAGCAGTGAACGAATACATGCTGATGATGATGGCTCATCTTAAACCGCATAATCACACTATATGAAACGAATTGCCGGTCTAGCGCAAAACATTCAGTAAAACAAGTAAACCCGCAATCTTTGTACTTAGTGCTATATTTATGTGTACCATTGTGTGACTACACAAATATTTGAAAAAATTGGCAGTCATAGGAACTGCCGACAGAAGTGAAAACTTATAACTCAGAATTTGATAGCTTATTTTGGAAACTACGCGGATGAAACCGGAGGGCGTGGCCATGAGTATAAGCTATGGGAAATGCTGACACGTTTCTTGATGGCCAATGCCTATGGTCCCGAGTTTACCGGAAGATTTCTTATCATTCCCGAGCATGACGCTAGAATTCCATTCACAACCTACGAAATATCTGTTAGTACTGCGCCAAAAGAAGTTCTCACTTGAAAAACGTAAAAGCACAATCCTGGATCCCAAATTCACATTAGTTCCTCTGAACCAGACGTTAATGCAGGGACAAACAATTGTCCAGAATTCTAATAGTACTTATTCTTAAATTCACAACAGATGACTTTGCATCTCATAAAATATTCACATTCAAAGAATTCAGGTATTCTTAAATATGCAAAAACAAATTTGCATGGTAACCATTACCACATTGCATTATTTATCAGATATATCAATTCAGTCAAAGACTGACTTAGAATGACATCAGTTTAACTTCTTTGACTACTTGAGCTAAAAAAGCATAACAAGCATTTAATTTTAGGTTTTAGGGAGTTCACAGAGGACATGACCCCCCCCTCAAAATCATATACGTTCCTAAAATTCTAAAAAATCAAAAAAAAATCCAATAGTTCATTGACTATTTTTAACGCAGGAAAACAACTGGAACGGGAACTACGTGGATAAAATCGTGGGACGCTACTAGTGAAGTATTTTGTACTCGATTTATTGTATTCCTACTGGTGAAATAAAATCTGAGACTGCGTATACTGGTGACCCCCTCCAAAATTCGAGGCTGGGACCGCGCCTGTTGTGATTAATAAATATACGGTAAATTTTATTTTCGAATTTTAGGTAACAATTTATTTTCTCTTCGCAGCATAGATCCCATTTGAACAGATGCCTAGACATTTTAAGCTGTTTTACTAAACTTACTAGTGAAGTATTTTGTACTCGATTTATTGTATTCCTACTGGTGAAATAAAATCTGAGACTGCGTATACTGGTGACCCCCTCCAAAATTCGAGGCTGGGACCGCGCCTGTTGTGATTAATAAATATACGGTAAATTTTATTTTCGAATTTTAGGTAACAATTTATTTTCTCTTCGCAGCATAGATCCCATTTGAACAGATGCCTAGACATTTTAAGCTGTTTTACTAAACTTAGTTTTTCATACCTATTTAAAAACAAGGAAGGTAGAAGGAACAGGTAATGAGAAACTAAATTTGATAAGAGTTTTGTTATCCTTACTAATATTACCTTTTGCTATATTATTATATAATATTAAGCAGCGCCCCGCGGTTTTACCTGCTTAGTTACCGTTCCCGTTTTTTCCCAGGATAAAAAACCTATATGCTATTCCACTTTATATTCTAACAGTGTTCCAAATTTCAACCCGATCTGTTCAGACATGATTGAGCATCAAGCATTTAAACATTCAAACTTTTGCATTTGTAATACTAATAAGATTACCTGGCCTGGTGTCAGCAATTCAATTTAGAAACACATCTAAAATCATTTTTTTATTTTATATAAGTAGGTATGTTTTGAAATTTTGTCTTTTGTTTTTAATGTTTTTCCAAATATTTTTGAGGACTACACAGGTTACTCAGTGTACAGGTCTTAGGGCACAATGGATATATATGAGAAGATGATCCATAGTCTGAGTTTGTACCAGTCGCACTGCTCAGCTGGAAGCTGGAGGGTCTCCTAGATCCCAGACCACATTTACACATTATGTCAGCAAAGGCCTACTTCAGTTCGAACTTATTTAAAGACTTCCAGATCAGTTTGGGGTAAATGGTATTGTGGGAAAAAGTGTTGAAAAATATTACTATTTCATGCATACATGAGGAGCCTGTCAAATTCTACTACAGCCACTTCAAGATTATTATCTAAAGGAGATCTGTCAATACTGCACAATTAGTATTCCATGTTTATTTCATTGAGCAACTATTTAAATTAATTAATGCTTATTTGAGATCTTTGACCATAACCATAGAGTTGAAATTTCACTGGGTCTTTATTGCACCTACAAACCAATTTTTATCTAATTTAAATTTTATAATATCCACAAAATTTTACTAGTTTTGTATTTGTTAACTTGTGTATCTATAAATGAATGCCACCAATTATGAAGTTTAATAAATTTTTGCCGATATCATGGTGTCATAAAAATTCAGTTTTAACTACCTAAGACTGCATTTCACTTTAGTATACGTCTATACCTAGTCATTGCAATTCATAATCACAAAAGAAATAACATGTAATCTCAAAACAAACAGTTATTGTTATATAAAGACATTATACTACAATATGCACAAAATTAAAAAATCTAGAAGCAACTCCCCATACATGTGAGTTTATGCAAATATACAAGCAATAAGGCTGCCAATTAAGAGTCTCACCCGTTAGTTTTTTTTTTTTAAATTGACTAGACGGGCAGGACATGTGCCTGATGGTAAGCAACATAACACATAATAATATAATAAGCCACATAACCAGTTATGAGTTTTTGATTTGTTTTTCTTTTCTATGTGTGGTCTTTTAATAAAGTGTTTTATTATACCCACATACATAGATAAACACACTACCAGAAAAGTCTAACATTATAAAAGTGAGAGTAGCCAGGTCACCAACCTCTTACGATAGGGTACAATGGTAATAAACAAAACAAGCCGTTTTCAGCAATTGTGTACAATTGAATTTATATATCGAGTATGCATAATAAAATTCCATTCTTATTATCAATGCTTAGCTAAATTTCTTAAGTATTTACTAAGTTTGCCCCAGAATTATTATTGTGAATATTTTTGAGTGAATATTAAAATATGAAGATTCTAATTACATTTAAATTGGGGGTATTCAAAGTATATTTTTGTCTTTATTTTCCCATTCAGCTGTTGTTGTCCTAATAATAATAATAGAGCATGACCTTGCAACACTATCATACAAACAAACAAAAAAAAACTATCATATAAACAAAATAGTCCCATGTCACATGTAACACGGGACTATGCTTTTACATAAGAACACAGCAGTAACCACAGCCCATTTAGTAGCATGACACTTATTAGCCTTTAATTTGAGCCCTTCTTATTTATTATCTAAGGAATATATTCATAATAAATACCTATTAAATACATTGCAATGTTGTTGAATTGTACTTACTTCTTCCTGTATGCCAGCATTGCTAGACAATTTGCCTCCATCAGTGATAACAACAATAACTGAAGGCTCCAGGTAAAAGGGGCATCTACCTTGCCCATAAGTATCTATGCCTGTCTGCATTCTGTTTATATTTAGGACATCAAAAGCATGCTTCAACGCAGCACCCATTGTAGTCAGTCCCAGGCATTGTAAATTTTTCAGCTCATTTATAAATGTAGCCAAATTCTCTTTCCACCCAGCCTGAAATGAAATTACATCAGGATAAAGCAAAGTACTGCATCATTATAGGTAGCGTAGTAAAGGGCCATTAAATATTTATTCAATAACTTAGAGCATGGAACCTGCCAAGGTAATGAGAAATAATAGATGTTTGTTTTCTTAATCTCATGTCCAATAAGAATTGCACTAGCTGTATTGCCAAACATTTTAAATTTATAAACAAAGAGTGATAATTATCTTCCTGTTAAGTGGAGCAGTTCAAATTTCCCCCCCAAATCGCCATTTCGAAGTGGGTGGGTTCGGCCAATAGGAAGTGCGACGAACGCGCAGTAGCGAGCGAGAGCGAGCGCTATCGTATCGCGAATCGCGAAGGCAGCAACGGCGGTTCCTCCTGTTTACGTCGTGCTGCCTAATTCAGTAAATCCTTACTTTCAAAATATGTTTATGTTCTTGAATTGCAGATTACAGTGCTACATGAACGGACACCGCCTCACCGGCGTAAATATGCTCATTCACGCATAAATAACGATCAAATCTTGGCTAACGTGTTCACTATCATGATACTAACCTTGATGTTCGCGGGTGGCTCTTCGAAAGTTAGAAGCATATATCTGTCGCCTCTGCTCTCTGGAGAACGCTGACGAACCTACGAAATGAAATCCATGAGTCCCACACATTCACACGAGATAAACAAATCGATCACAAAAACCAACGTTTGACGAGTCGATGACACTGCACGTACCTTTACGAACGTTTCCACGGCGCCCTTGGCTACATCGAGTAACGTTGGGCGTCCGCCCAAATAAGCTCTTTGGTTCATAGAAGCAGATGTGTCTATTAGAAAAACTATGATAGTCATCGTGAAAATTAGCTAAATGTCCTTGGAAATACATTAAAATATGCGCACGCTATTATGAACTAAAGAACAAATATGGCCGCTACATCGTTCGCAGACTCGCTATAAAGCGACCGCCCGACAGCCGCTTCGACGAGCAGCTGAACAAGCTACGCCACGAAGACTCCAAAAGTACCACGTGACCTAATCAGACGTTCGGGCGTTGTCGGTCGCCAATAGAAAAACGTTCGGCTATTTTCGCCTCATGGCAACTGTGTTACCAAGTTTTAATTATTTATGTGCTCACTTTTATCGTGGAAATGTAACACGAGCATAACAAAGCTGCTATTTTAACATTAATATCGAACACATGCAGTCACATTGAAATCTATCAAAGAGTACCTGTTTTTGTTTAGGGTTTAATTACGTGCTACGTCAATGAACAAAATATTTTTGTTGATAGTGTAAAATTAACATATTGCAGCAAAATAGGTTATCTGGAAAAAATGTAGTGAATATATATTATGACACCGAATATCCCTATCAAAAAATTCATTTTGAGTTTACCACATCTTGTGCAAAATTCCATTACTTGGCAACTCTAAATCCCATGCGTAATCAAAAAAATCTACAGGGAACGACTTTTAAAATAATTATAAATTATAATCTATTGTTTTTATGCCACATATTCTTATTTAAAATAAATTAAGTTAGATAAATGTCAACATTATTCAATGTGTCGTTTTTTTGGGAGTATTAATTTAAAAGTTTTAAATCCACTAAAACGCGGAAAAATTGAATTTGATACCGAGTGAATAACTACCTACGTGGGAGGTAGGTTTCCCTGGGTTCTAGGTAGATATAGGCTATGGGTATAGGTACATAGTCTGGAAAATACAAAAAAGACTTTGCTGCAAAAGAGAATTGCTGTTAGTGTTATTGTTCAAACTGTACAATAAGTACGTAATTTGAAGGTTATACCTCAATAACGGAACGAGGCATTTTCAGAATTCAAATATAGGCACTTACCTACATACCCATCAATTATAGTTACCTATATATTCATCTTGTCTTCAAAAGCCTTTCCGAGCGCTTGGTCGACGCGTGACTAAAACGCTGGCGTTTATTGGCCCAACGCATAAGCATTGCCATTCAGCTTGGTAATGCCGCCAGCATGCTGTGCACGCTTCCGACTGGTGTGTGGGCTTGAGCATCTTGATTATCTGCAGACCTTCATTGGTAAAACACATTCAAATAGTGCTAGGTACCTACGTTGCGAAATTAAAAAATATTTTGACAGGTTTGTATTTGCATTCTGAAAAGTACCTATGTAGCTATGAAAATTAATTCTCAGAGAATATAAGTATTTACGGAAAGAACATTTTTGATTGATATAACTTTTGCAAGAAATATCTAGGTGTACAAGAGCCCCCCAAAATCATTGAAACTTGAATTACAATATTGCTACAAGAGCGACCACATTTTGGTATTTTCAAAGCCTTGATCCACTAACTTGGCCAAATAATCATAAATAATTAATTAAATATGTTTCATATTCCTATTCTCATATTCCGTCCTACCAACGAATAGCAAGTCAGCAAGTCTTGATGGAATGCATCATAGTCATCAGAACCTATTATTGTAAAAATAATCGTGGGTACTAAAACAAAACACAACTTTACTAATAGTCTTAGGTTCCGTTCAGCCTTCATAAAGGACCTTAACCGCAGCAACCTAGCTTTAAAAATGTAATGTCGCATGCGCGAACCCAGAGGGTGGTAGGGTGGCCAAGGGGGTGTCGGCTGCCGGTATATCGTGCATTTACCCCCTCAAATCAGTTTGCTTCATAAATAGGTACCTTGTAGCTCGAAAGGTAGGCTACTGTTAGCATTTCGTATCTAAACCTTTTACACGACACATAAAGGGAATGTTATGCATTTAAGGTTCATTTTTTGTATGTACCAGTGTATATAATGTGTTTTTTGAGCTTTAGCCACCACATGCATCCTACCAATATTATAAATGTCAACGTTTGGATGTTTGTAGTTAAACTTCGTAACGTCTAAACGGATCGGTAAAACCGCGAGGCACTGCTAGTATAAGTATAATTATGAATATTTAATAAAGTAGAGAATCAAAAAATGACATAGTGGTAGGACTCTTAGCAGAGCCCGCCTGGAGAAGTACTACACCTTTGCCAGTTATTCTACCGCCAAGCAGTAATGTGAAAACATTACTGTGTTCCGGTTTGTAGGGCAATGTTACCAGAGAAATTACAGGGCTTAGAGATATAATATCTTAGATCTCTGGGTGACGAGCGCAGTGCAGTGCTAGGTAATGATTTGGACTCTTCATGTTCCAATAGCTGCGTGTCGCTGTGTTGTTATGTGGCTGGCATGTTGCTTACCATCAGGCACATGTCCAGCTCGTCTCGTCACTCTAAATTATAAAAAAAATGAGGAGTTTCCAGATTACTTAGTGAATAATATTATATAAGATCTCCATACAAAACACGTAACTAAATATGAGTGTAACTCTATCTGTCTGTTGTGTTTTAACACCTAAACTACTGAAGCGATTTTGATGAAATTTTATGTTGAGATAGAGTAAACTCAGGAAAAATCAGTTATTATCTTTTTATCACCGAAAATAGTTGAAGAGGTGAAGAATTACAGTTTGCATAAAATGTTTAAAATAAGTTAAAGTTAAAGTTGAAGTTAAGCTGTTTTTTTGAAAATGTAAATCTGTATGGGTGTACAAATACTGCAGTTACATTAATATTTATTTCGCGCGAAGTCGCGGTTAAAAGCTAGCTAAAATTAATTAATTAATTTTAATCAAACAATGAATAATTGGTCAGTCGGACTCCCACATCGAAGCGAAGTTTTCATAGTAATCGTACCACAGCCAATATTGTTAAGAGTTTACTTACTGGAGGGCAATAAATAAATAAATATTGGTGGACAATTCACACACAACACCATCTGACACCAAACTAAGCAAAGATGAACTCGCACTTGGTCAGTTATACGTATTTTATTGTTACACCAATGATTTTTAAATCCTGTTTTATTCATAGGTCAATGTTTACATACACAAAGATAACTTGATACCATGGCTAATGCATAGACTACACATTCTCCATGCTTGATACCTACCTATACTCTAGAGTACGAGACGGCATTACAACATGATGGTAAGCAACAAACCTGCCCATAACAGCAGTGAGCAATTACAGTTGAGCAAATTTTTTCAGTAATTTTACAAGTTTTTTTACAACATAGTGACGAGACGAACAGGACATGTGCCTGTTGGTAAGCACCAAGCCTGCCACATAACAGCACAGTGACACGCAGTTATTGGAACATGAAAAGTCCAAATCATTACCTCGCACTACACTGCGGTCGTCAGATCGTCACCCAGAGATGTAAGATATTAGATATAATAAAGCCTAAGCCCTGTAATTTCTCTCGAAATATTGAACACAGTAATGTTTGCATATTACTGCTTGGCGGTAGAATAACTGGCAAAGGTGTGGTACTTCGCCAGGCGGCCTCTGCACAAATGTGCTGCAACACTACAACATCTGACCTATATAAATAGGATCATCCAACATTTATGACAGTTAACTACACTATTTTCAGCCGTCTTCAAAATACGAGGAGGGAGAAGGTTCTCATTTCGGATGTAGAAATTATTTATTTAATTAAGAAATATTAGGTAAGTGTGTTTGGAACATATTTTTTGCAACTTGAAGTGTCAGACACTTATGTAAATGTATTATCAGTGTATCAGACACTTATGTAAATGTATTGTATCATAAATTTCAATTTCAAAATTGTCAAGAAAGCAGTTGGTGGGTATTTGTGTGATACAAAGCACCACACCAATCAGCGCGTATTCACTTTGTTTGAGTGTTTGTTACGAGTGGTAGCTGGTAGTATTAATCTCTTTCTACACCCGCCTAAATGCAGTATGTTTTTTATAGTTTAGAGTGACGTCCTATTGATCTAATAGGACATGTGCCTGATGGTAAGCAACATGTCTGCCACATAACAGTACACTGACACCAAAGACAATATACTTACCCATCAATTTTACCTCGTCCTGTGCCCCCGCTGGTGACTTCTGCAGGTCTACTACGAAGTCCGATAAACGATATATCGGCCGAAGTTATGGACGTTTTATACCACGAAACACAATCGGTCGGTTGATCTGATCGGGCGTTTCGTTCATCCCGACCGACGCTGATTTGACAGTTTTTGTGTCATCAACCGACCGATTGTGTTTCGTGGTATAAATAAAACGTCCATAACTTCGGCCGATATATCGTTTATCGGACTTCGTAGTAGACCTGCTGAATTTAAGTAAGATTCGTTTCATCGCCGGTCAACAGGGTACTTAATCTGTGAGTGACGCAGCTATTGGTACCATGGACGTATAAAAAGTCGGACGTAGTCTCGCTAAAACAAAAACTGTGTCACTAGAGTCGGCCACATTTGCACGTGTACGTTCTCAGGTCTCAGGTTGTCACTGATAGGCTGACACGCACTCATATACACTAGTAGCGCGTGTAATGGCTCACTGATGTTTGCGTGCCAGCCTGTACTATGTGACAGCGTACACGTGCATATTATGTGGACATGTGGCCGACTCGATGGACACAGTCTTGGTTTTAGCGAGACTACGTCCGACTTTTTTTTTCGTCCATGATTGGAACGAAGTTCTTTATGGCAAGCTTGGAAGAGATATTGATTATCTGATAATTACAGACCTATTTCGTTACTCAGTGTAGTCTCTAAAATCTTGGAAAAAATTGTCAATAAAAGGTTAGTAAATTATCTTGAAAAATATAGTCTTCTTAGCGACCGGCAATTTGGCTTTAGGCAAGGGAAATCGACGGAACATGCAGTTCAACTCCTTACTGAAACAGTTGCTAGTCATTTGGACAGTGGGAGACGATGTGTGTCTGTGTTTCTCGATCTCGCTAAGGCATTCGACAGTCTATCGACTCCAATACTATTAAAAAAACTTGAGAGGTTAGGTATTAGAGGTATCTCCCTCAGCTGGTTCAAAAGCTATCTGTCGAATAGACGTCAATTTGTCAGAATAGGCAGTCAAAGAAGTAGTGAGATGCCTATTGCGTTCGGCACGCCACAAGGTAGCATATTAGCTCCGACTCTGTTTACGGTGTACATGAATGACCTTCTGAGTCTTACTATACCCAATACCGAGCTAATCTGCTACGCTGACGATACCGTGGCTATTTTAGCGGTAGAGATTGGAAAACTGCGATTAGAATGGCAGAGATAGGGATTGAGAGACTGTCCCGGTGGCTTTGTGATAATCTATTAACGCTTAATCTAAAAAAAACTAATTTTATCACATTTAGTATCACACAGGCCACCGGTACAGACCTGACTAAGTTACGGATCCATAACTCTAACTGTGAAAATCCAAATTGGGCTAGTGAGATCGAGTGCGGCGACTGTTCCTGTAGTTCAATAGACAGGGTAATATTTACAAAATATTTGGGTGTGATTATTGATCAAGCTCTTACTTTCAAAAATCACATCTCATATGTATCTAATAAAGCCCGAAAACTAATATATGTAATGAAAATCCTGAGACCAATTGTTAACCCGGAAGTCAAGATGATGATTTACAAAGCTTTGTGCCAGTCACTGTTTGAATATTGTATAGGTGCTTGGGGAGGAGCTGCTCAGACACACTTCATTGAGGCTGAACGTGCGCAAAGAGCTGTCATTAAAGTAATGTTGGGTAAGCCACGGCGCTACCCTACTGAAGATCTGTACAAAGAAGTCACAGTGCTGTCAGTTCGTCAGCTTTTTGTAATGCGAGCTTGTGCCAAAACTCACCACCGATCTCTACCTCAGGACTCTACTAAACGCAAGCGACCGCGTGACCTGAGTCTTCCTAGAGTCAGCTCTAAGTTCGCTGCACGATTACCACCATACGTGCACATATTTACGTACAACTCAGTCTGTAGACATTTGGATATTGCCGGGTCACCCCTCGTTGAATCTTGCGCTAAAATTCGCAAATGGCTAACTACGCTATCGTATAAACAAACGGAAAACTTGGTAGCTTATAATGAGTTAATATTTAGAGAAGAGTTCCCCCCGGCGGAGATTTCTTTTTAATATCTTTAAGATCTGCGCTACGTTCCCTCTTGCATAAACACAATATATTTGTATCCATACTCTGTCACAGGCTTAAACACCTACTTTGGTCTTTATGATACTACCTCACTCACACATACACAAACAAATACTCACAAGAACTTACACTCTCTTTTCGTCACATCCGCATATCGGAATATCCTATATTACTTAATTTTTGGAACCTCTACTTAATTTTTATTAAAAATGAAAATAATGGTTTGCAGCTTGGCAATGAAATTTGATGTGGAACGTTAGTTTTATTTGTATACAAAACAATTGACAAAAGTTAGAACAGATAGCGATAGAAATGGTGTCACTTTTTTCTATTCTTTGCCCAGCTGTAGTAAAATCGAAAATTGATTGTGGTTGGATCTATAGATGGAAAATTACGTATCGATTGAAATATTGTTTGTTTTGTTATTCATTTTCAATGTTCTATAAAATTGTTCTAACAGCACTGCATTATATTCGTGTGTATTAGGAGCTGCGTAAACGAAATAGTAAACCTATGAAGGGTGCCCAAAATACAGGCTTTGCCTAGTTTGGGGCTCGCTGTACTTCAAATTATCAGTGTAACTTAATATTGTTATGTAATGCAATTTGTTAATGTAACTGAGCTATTTTTGGGAACAATAAAATATATTATATTATATTATCTCTCTTCTTGTTTAATAAAATACCAACTGCGTCTCTCTTAGGGTGTCTGTGTGTGTGTATGTCTGCATCGGCACCGTGAGCTCAAACGGAGGGGCCGATTTCGATGAGGTTTTTTATGACTTTGACTTGACTTTTTCACTAATCACTTCATGCTACCTCAATATGGGTATCAAATGAAAATGAAAGGGCTTGACTAGCAGAATACTATGAAAATTATAAATCCGAGATGGCCGCTACCACAAAATAGCGATATAACTCCCTCTATATGCGTCTCAAATGCAAGAGCTTGACTAGTAGAATGTTAGAGGTAGTAGAAAGCCGTTTCGGGGATTAGCCGGAATACAATAATAGACAGTGCAAAATTTAAGGAGTAAGTGTCGTTAATCCTTCACATAAATTTAATGAAAGTTATTCAACATAGAATGACGAACAAACACAATTTTATTTAAAAATTATTAGAAGATTATTGATAGGTAATTTGCCTGGCAGCATTGACCGGATGACCGGCACAGTCAGCGTTGCCAGCTCAACGTATTTTACGTAGATCTACGTATTTTACATCTACATAGAAATAAGAGGACGACAGGTCACAAACAAAAATTTCAAATAGAAAACTCTTAGTTAACTTGTCAAAGTTGTCAAACTCTAATGACTTTGACCACTTTCTCAACCGCTGACTCGTAAAATCGCACTAGTGATAACAATCCGGCGTAATTTTCAATCCGGCTGGATCCGACTGAATTCCCATTGATCTGGTTTGTCAAATCGGGATGATTTGATTTGATTGATTTGATCGGTGCAGAATTAATTGTTAGTAAGTTAATCAAGTGTTTGTATGTTGTTTGTATAATAACGGTAGGTTATAAAAATTAAATGTCACGAGTCTATCACTTTAGATTATGACCGTATAATAGGCATGACGAGTGATCCTGGAATTATATTAAATTATTTGAGACAATGACAGTATTTTAATTAAAATGTGCCCCTAATTTTCATTTTGAATTTTTTTTGTTTAACTTACTTTACAACTTACATGACAATTTATAAAATGAAAACCTAAACACAACAAACACAAGTTTGGAGTCATCAATTTATGATCATTCTTATACTTACTTTATGATCATTCAAATCTAGATGGGCAAGTCCATTTTAAAAGTGCGAAGTTATTTAAAACTATATACTTTATTATTATTATTATTATATTAGAGATCCGTACACGTATTGAAATAGCCCGAGCTGCATTTACCAATATGCAAAAGGTTCTGTGTAGTCGACAACTCTCCATTAAATTGCGTTCCAGGCTCCTTCAATGTTATATCTGGCCCGTTGTTCTGTATGGATGTGAGGCATGGACCATGAAAGCAGAACTCCGAAAAAAGGTTGAAGCATTTGAGATGTGGTCTTATCGCCGCATGCTTCGCATCAGTTGGACGGATAAGGTTACTAATGTGAAAGTTTTAGAGCGAATGGGAAAGAAACTGGAACTTATCCGTACCATTAAACAGCGAAAAGTTGCCTACCTTGGACATGTTCTGCGGCATGACCGATATTCTCTCCTACAGACTATCATGATGGTGAAAATTCCAGGGAAGCGTAGAGTTGGAAGACGCAAGATGTCGTGGCTCCGCAATATCAGGGAGTGGACGGGGATCAAGACGGTGGAACAACTGTTCAGACTAGCGCTGGACAAAGAAAATTTTAAGAAGCTGACTGCCAACCTTCAGTAATGGAGAGGCACTATAAGAAGAAGAATATATATTATTATCAGCCATAGTACAAGTTTTGCTTAGTTTGGGGTCAGATGGTGTTGTGTGTGAATTGTCCACCCATATAATATTAGAAAATGTATTTACCATTGGATAACTCATTCAATGCCAAGTGACTTTTGTTCTGAAACCAGTTTCCTAAACGCAATATTTAATATAGCTAACATGCAAACTTTACGCGCGACGCATAGAAAATACGACACAGTGACGTCATGTTTTAGTAGTGTTTTGGATGAAGCGTTTTTGGGAGAGTCCAAAATTGTGATTTTAAAATCGTGATATCACGAGAAGATTTTAAGATAATAAAGTAATTCTTTCACCTATGTGTGTGTGTTTTCAGTTATTGAGAAGTCTTTTGATGGCACATTTAATAAAAAATGAGTCGTCGTGCCTATATGCATTGTTTTTAAGTTTAAAATCACATTAATACCAGCGTTAACTTCTGAATATATTCGGATTGATCTCGATATCGAATATAAATATAATCAATATCTTATTATTTAATATCAATAATCCAAAAATTCAATCCTGAAAATTATAGTCACTAAAACAACAATGACAGCAATTTTTGAAGTAAAAACTTCTTTTGACGCGCTACATTCAGATTTTTCGTGGGCTGTGAATTGAATGCTAACGCCACGCTCGGGAACGATAAGAAATATTCGGGTAAATGTGGGACCATGGCCAATGAGCGTGCTCATGGCCACGCTCTCCGGTTTTACCCCGTAGTTTCCAAAATAAGCTAAACTCCGTATGTCTGTCCGTCCGTATGTCACAGCCACTTTTCTCCGAAACTATAAGAGCTATGCTATTGAAACTTGGTAAATAGATGTAATCTGTAAACCGCATTAAGATTTTGATCCAAAAAATAGAAAAAAATAATTTTTTAAGGGTGTCCCATACATAGAACAGAAACTCAAAAAAAAAAAAAAAATTCTGTACCATACGTGTGGCATATCTATGGATAGGTCATCAAAAATTATATTGAGATTTATAACATTTTTTTTCTAAACTGAATAGTTTGCGCAAGAGGCTCTTCCAAAGTGGTAAAAAGTGTGTGTCCCCCCCCCTGTAACTTCTAAAATAAGTTAAAATAATACATTACCACGTAAACTGTCAACGAAAATTTGTTTGAATGAGATCTAGTAAGTAGATTTATTTTAAGTCATACATAGACTATTGTTAAAACACTGATTAAAGTAACAACGAACTAACGACAAGAACTTTTATATTATGTTACTTACTGCTACGGAAGCCTTCATGGGTGAGTCCGACTTGCACTTGGACACTTTAATTTGTTGATTGTGTTGCTTCTATTATTATCTGAAAGAACTTCGTGTCTACCTGGTGTCCCATGACATCACATCTTGTTTTAACTTATATAGGTTTATACATAACCACCATCTCGCCTGATGTTAAGTGACAATGTGGTCTACAACGGCAATCCATTGCATGTACAAGAGTGCAAGCATTTTGAATCAAGGGGCTTATCAGGTCTCCAAACTGTTTTATGACTTTACAGGTCTTCAGAAACAAAGCTGTAAAAAGTAATAAAATCCATGACGTATAAAAAAATGCGGACGTAGCCTTGCTAAAACAAAAACTGTGTCCATCGAGTCGGCCATATAATTTGCACGTGTGAGCTGTCACATACAGGCTGACACGCACACATCAGTGGGTCATTACACGCGCTACTTGTGTATTTGTGTGCGTGTCATCCTATCAGTGACAACCTGACAACGTACACGTGCAAATGTGTTTTAGCGAGACAATGTCCGACTTATTTACAGGTCCATTAATAAAATCATATATTTTGTGGCTAAATTTGCCGCCTCCTATAATCTGCCGCCCTAGGCTTCAGTCTATTTCGACTATTTGCAGTACATCGCATCACTATTTTACGTTACGTTATACGCATAGCTTGTCACTTAATTTTATTTTATGTAAGACTGGAATCAACTAAAACATTCTATTTGGTTCTCATTTAATTTACTGGTGCAGATAATGATAACAGGTAATGATTTAAAGTATAACATATTAGGTAAAATATTGTAAACCGCGGAAACGTGCATGGTACGTTTCGTGTTACGAAACTAGAAACTAGCCGGGTGCGGGTGACAGTTACTCACCCGTATCCAGTTTATGTTTATGTTCTATGATTGTTTGATGTTTGATTGTGCGTTTCTCTTTCTCTTATTGGTCTGTGATTGTGCGACTTGTGCATGCTGCGTGGTTTGTGCGCTCAAAGTAACAAATAATAAAGTATAGTAGGTACCTGTACCTATTAGGATTTTTCTCGAGCAAAGGCAAACGTTCTACGCATTTTGTAACTCTGTTTACGTAAGTTTAAAAATCTGTGTGGGCGGCACTGGGCACAACTGTGATTCTGTGATTCGTTCGATCTGTTAGCAAAGAGAATATAAATTACTCTGTATATCTATAATAGTATAATAGTGATCTGTAAATAGAGAAAACTGTTTCTCACTCGCTTTCTAACGTACCTAGGTTCTTCATTCTACAAGCTACTGAAGCTACAAGTGGTATTTATTGGTCTAGTGGTACTCTCGTACTCTGGTACTGGATGTGGTACCTACTTGCAGGTAGGAAAGCGTGAACAAGAAAACAAGCCATACGTTTATTTTCTTCACTTCTCTTTGTTCAATAAATCCACTTTGACACATTACCTACTCTAGTATTTTGAATTAAATGTTCGTAGTTCATGTTTGAGTTTTCAAATATTTCCAGGTTATTAAAAACAATATGTAGTACCTAATATTAAAAGTACAATGCTGAGCCCACAATTCAATAAATTAAATTTTCAGAGTAATTACTTAGACCCGAAAGTGATTTAGTTTTTGGTCTAAAGCTAAGAACACTGCAAGTAATCACTAGCTAAGGAAAGGCTCTTAAGCTCTAAACATGGATTTAGTTCTCAATCAATTAGAAAACACATCTATTACCCCAACCGAGTCTGAAAACTTAACACATTATGATGTTTTGTACAAAAACTGGGGTAAATTGGGCAACCAGGAGGAAAGGCGAAGAGAAATCCTGGAGAAACAGAAAAGGTACCTAATTAGATTTTGTTTATTCACAAAGTATGACCGCGATTTATGATCGTTTGTTTTGACCTTTGTTAACAACTTTAGAAACAAATGTTTATTAACCAAAATAGTTACATTACGTACATACCTATAGGTGACTATTTTTCATTTACGTCTGGGTAAATTTAGTCAAGTTTTACCCAGAAACCCTAATCATAGCTGTATAGTGGATAAGTTTAGCAAAATACTTATAACATTGTTAATCTTCTGTTGGGTAACAAGATTCTGCCACATTTCTTTCCATAAAAATTCTTCATGAATATTGGTTGATTTTGTAAAAGGTTCAATGGGAACAAACATCATGCCTATTTATTTTTATTAATGAAGATTTCATCATAATTTCACTAATGATGATAAAGCATAACCAACCCATGTTCCCACTTCTGCACTAATGATGGCTATTTCAATTTTGTTGGAACTGTAATTGTTCAAGGTTGTAACCATCAATATGAACCAATAGATGTGCCCTGAGCACCTTGGAATTGATAATATACTGCGTCTCTGTGTGTATCGTAAGTGGTTTACACACAACCAATCTACTTGACCCCTGGAATCGCTAGCGCCGAGATATGTTGTGATTCTACTTATGTTGGCAACAAATAGTGATAGGTATAAATGTCTGGCATTTGTACATTCATTAGAAAACTTAAAAAAAATCATGTAAATCCTAGAGAGAGGTTATCCCAAGTAAATTGGCATAAGACTAAATTATTACAGAAAAAGTTAACTAAATCAAAGAATAGGTAAATGTTGGCCATGATTAACAAACAAAATAGGTACATCAACCTTCGGACTGACTTTTACTACTAATAAGAATGTATTTGAATCCAATTACAACCATCGATTAAAACCATTAATTTTCCCTCCCAAACTTCAGGAGCATGGAATTATATCATCATTAGGAAGAGTGAGCTCACTCTTTCCGTTCTAGTCGGTTGCAGGAAGTGCTGAAAGCCAGACGTTTTTCCTAACACTATTTGTTGTCAACAACCAAAATAAATAGATCCACCGCATACCTAGCCGCTACTGATTCTAGGTGTCAAGTAGATTGGTGGTGTGTAAACCACTTATGCTGCTGCACACATAGATGAAGTTTATTACCAATTTCAAGGTGCTCAGGGCACATCAAATGGTATAGTCTTTTACACATCTTGGAATATTTTGCTGTAAAGGAAAGACTCTATTTTATATATTACAACTTTATTCCAGTGACCGCAACACTAAGTGGGATAAATTCAGAGGAATTTTAGAGTTAGTGCAAACAGTTGAAGAAAGCTCAATATTCAGAGGTTACAATAGGGTGAGTATCATAAAGCTCAAATATGTTTTTGCAATGCGAGCATGGTAATAACTAATAAATATACTTTTTTTCAGTTAAATTGAAGAAGTATTTGTATATCATGCACTAAACGGCATTTTTACAATTTTCCACAGTACTATATCTAAATATGTGCTTATAATATTATTTGAGCTCAATAATAATAATCAACAGTAACAATACCATTACAGCTATACTAGTAGTGCTAGATAGCTGTAATTGTAAGGTTGTACATTTTAACGATGCTGCTATTGAATGACAATTGTGAAGACTGATGACCAAGTGGGAAAATTATGTTTTGAAAATAATTTATTAAGATACCTCATCTGTATAAAATCTAGAGGTGAAATTACTTTTGCCACCTATGATCAGGATCGGCAAAGTACCAGCACGAAGCTCTTGACTCGGTAGAACGCCGCGCTGTTCGGCTAATAGGTGATAGAAACTTAGTAGCTAAAAAGCTGCTAAGCCTAGAACATTGTCTAAAAGTGGCTAGTCTGACAGTGTTTTACAGAATACATTTCGGAGAGTGTGCCGCGGATTTACACAACCTAATTTGCCTTCCCCTTTCCACTACAAGACAGTAAGCCCACTACCTACTTTTTGTTTGAATCCACTATTCTCGTACATACAGCTGTAGAGTGGAATAAGTTGCCGGCCTCCTTGTTCCTTGAGAGATACAATCTAGAACAGGGTAGGCGAACCTTTGTACATCAATGTGCCATTTTTTCTAAAAAAATTGTTTAATGGGGTCATTGCCGTGCCATCAAATAATTTTGACTTTCAGTTTTTTTTTTCAGATTAGTTCAATGGTCATAAAATACCTACTTAACACATTTTTACTCATGTTTTATGATCGGCGACGTGCCTAAAATATTGTGTCGCGTGCCATCAATGGCACGCGTGCCATTGGTTCGCCTACCCTGATCTAGAACTTTTCAAGGTCAGAGTGAATAGGTACTTACTAGGTCAACATGTGTCATCTTCCATACCGTCGCTTATCATCAGGCGAACATATACGCAATAAAAAAAGAAATTGACTTGGGATGCCTCAAGATAAGTTATCACAGAATGTTATGGGAAAATTAATACCTACCCACTATTTTTAACATCAACTAAACAACAACAAGAACACAATTTTTTTTTTATTAACGCCCGACTTTTGCAGATTTGTTATATGTACAACATTCTACTAGTCAAGCCCTTTCATTTGATACCGATATTAAGGGAGTTGTGAAAAAAGAAATGTATTTCGCCATTTTGTGGAAGCGGCCATCTTGGATTTGAAATTTGTCATAGTTCAATGTATTCTACTAGTCAAGCCCTATCGTTTGATACCCATATGGAGTAGTGAAAAAAATAATATAATTCGCCATTTTGTGGTGGCGGCCATCTTGGATTTGATTTTTTATGATGTTGTATGATGCGGTTTTTTTCATTTGTAGGTTAATTTCCGTGTGGTGGTTCTTAGCTATGTTTGGTTAATATCGATTCAAGATGGCCGCCTCCACAAAATGGATGAAAAAATATTTCTCCACAACCTACCTCAATATGGGTATCAATGAAAGGGCTTGACTTGTGGAATGTTGTACAGATTACAAATCCGAAATAGCCAGGGTTAAATCAAAATTTTTAATTTTGTTCTTGTAAACAATAAATAATCTAGCTAGGGCTAAAATAAATCATTAATAATTTTAATGTGATAATTGGGTGTTGGACAAATAAATTTTTGACATCAGTGTCATCTAGTGAAAAATAATTGACCTTAATAGACATAACTAATACTGACAGTTGAACCTAATATATTCAATGTACACTACATGGCGCTCTGGTGGAAAATTGATGTGTTGATGTTTTATTCTTTAAACATCGGTGTGTCGATGTTTTCCTGCTAAACATCTATGTTTTTTCAACATCGGTGAATAATATCGATCATCCCTAGTTGGAATTCGAAAATAACGCTCACAAAATCTACATATAAATATCCATTTTCAAAACTCTTAAAATACTTTCCACGCAAAACTGCTATGTGACCACTACTATGGCCATGCTTGATTTTAGTGTAATGAAAATAAATCTTGTCTCTAGGTCTACTACAAGCCCACCATCTATGTGGCCGGCTTCAACAAGGCACCTTCTTACAGTGAAGTACTGATGTTGTCAGAGTGGATGATCGAAAAGCCATCTGACTTTGAAACTGACTGGATGGTGGTACCTGCACCTAAAGGAATTAGAGCGCTTGTGGTGGCCAATGGTGTAAGTGCATGTTGAAATTATAGTACTACTTTTGACATAAAATGTGGAAAAAAAAACAATTTCACAGTACATTTTACATAATTTTATGCTATCATAATCTTCAATATTCCTTAGTTTAAAGCTGTCAATCAAAAGATGTCAGCTTAGCTAAAGCTAAATCTTTGAATGGCCTTATTTCACAGTTACAATTTTCGTTCAGGAAATGGGTATATCCTTAGGTCACTTTGCTTTTCAGATTCAAATTCAAATTCAAAAGCCTTTATTTACTGAACAGTTTAACAGTTTATTAAAATACATTTCATTTTATGACATCATTCCCCTGTTCAGTGCATCCTTTGACGCAAAGGCCTCCTCCAGCACTTTCCATCTCTCTCTGTCTCTTGCTACTCTTATCCAAAGTGGGCCAGCTACTTTTTTAATATCATCTGACCATCTTTTTAATTGTCTGCCCCTTTTTCGTTTTGCACAGTACCGGGGGGTCCAGTCAGTCAGTGTTTTGGTCCACTTTTCTTTTTGGTCTCTAGTCATGTGTCCAGTCCATCTCCATTTGAGTGTCTTGTTTTGGTTTCCACATCTTCCCATTTTGTGATACTTCTTAGATATACTGCACTCTTCCTATCCTTTCTTCTAAAACCTAGTACACTACTTTCCATGCTTCTCTGACATGTAACCAATTTTTGGATGTTGTTTTGTGTTATTGTCCATGTTTGGCATCCATATGTCATTATTGGTAATATGCAGGAATTGAATATTTTACGTTTCACTGCAGTTGCGTATTGCTTATTTTTCATTATATGTTTAAGGGACCAAAATCTTTTCCAGGAGTTAGCTATTCTTCTTTGAACTTCTTGGTGCATTTGGTCCGAAATAGAGATAATCTGTCCCAAGTATATGTAGTTTTTGACGTAATCTACCTTTTCTCCGTCTATTGTTATATCAATTTCTGATCTGTTGGTCATTGCCTTTGTTTTGTTTTGTTCATGGTCAAACCAACTTCTTCACTTTTCTTTGCAAGGTCTTGGATCATGAACTGCAGTGATTTTGGGTTATCAGTTATCAACACTATGTCGTCTGCAAATCTTAGGTGGTTTATTCTTGTTCCGTCAATGCTGATACCAAGATTATCCCATTCAGTATTTCTGAAAATTTGTTCAAGTACAGATGAAAAAATTTTTGGAGAGAGTGGATCTCCCTGTCTAACTCCTCTGCTAACTGTGAATGAGTCTCCTATAGATTCTAATCTGACTTGAGCTGAGCTATTGCCATATACGTTTCTTATAATTCTTATGTATTTGCTTTCTATGCCCTGGTTTTTGAGAGCTTGCCATATGCAATGGTGTTCTAAGGAATCAAAGGCTTTGTTGTAGTCTATGAATGCCAAGTATATAGGATAACCATATTCTTGGCATTTTTCAACAATTTGTTTTAATACATGCATGTGGTCTACAGTAGAGAATCCAGCTCTGAAACCGGCTTGCTCCTTAGGCTGTTGTTCATCAAGCCTTTTTGTGATGCGATGAAGGATAATTTTTGCAAACACTTTGTAGATGTTGGACATAAGACTTATAGGTCAATAATTGCCTATGTCATCTCTGTCGCCTTGCTTGTGAATAAGAATAATATTACTTGTTGTCCACTGTGTTGGTATGTACTCAGAGTCTAAGATGCTATTGAATATGTTTGTTAATTTTGAAATGTTGTCTGGTAATGTTATTTTAATTATTTCGTTTGTTATGTTGTCTGGGCCTGGAGCTTTATCATTTTTTTGTGATCTGATTGCATGTTCTACTTCTCTCGCCAATATTGGTGGTATGTCTTCTTCATCTTCGTCTACTAGATTGATATTTACTTCCTGGGGAGTCTTTCTTGAATATAGGTCTCTATAGAAATTGGTTGCGGTGTCGAGAATAGACTTCCTTGTTGTTGTCTGTTGTGTCTTATGTTTATTTTTCATTTTAGGTATCCATGATTTAGACTCTTGTAGCTCTTTCAGTGCTTTCTTGATGCCTCCTGTCTTTGCTATGTGGTAGTTAATACAGTCCATCTTCCTTCTGATTTTGTCCTTTTTTTATGTTTTTGCTAATTTCTTTACTTAGGTTTGTGATTTCTTTTAAGGTATTTTTGTCTTTTTTAGATGAAAATAATTCTTTCCGCTGTAATATTAGTTTTTTTGTTTGTACGCTTAACAGTTCTTTTTTTGGTTGTTTTGGTCTTATGGTATTGTACATGCTCTTTATTTCTCTGTCATAAGATTCTTGTAATTTATTTTGTGTATGAGTTCGCTGTTTTGTATTTTTATTTGTTGGAGAGCTTGAGTCAAAGAGGACGGTTCTGTTGTGTTTGAAATGTTTTCTTGTTTTGGTTTGTTTCATGGGGTTCAATGTTGCTCTTACCATATGATGGTTGGTGTAGAAGTTCAGATTGTTAATGACTTTTACATCTTTGAAAGCTTTGGGTTGGTTGCTGGTTATATAGTCTATTTCGTTGTGATATTTGCCATCAGGTGAAACCCAAGCTTTTCAGATTAGCTCACATCAATTTTAGTATTTTGGTATGAAAATTAACGTGGTTATAAGTTATAACACATTTTAAATATGATATAGTGCGTCCAACTTAAGTTTCAGCTGCGTTCAGTGGCCTTTTTTCAAGGAGAGTGCACGCGCGTGACTGAATCGGCGTTTTCAGGATACGTTTTTTTTTTTAATATATAAATTCTAAATTCGAGGTTTCCCACAAGGTAGCATAATAGGACCCTTAGGTTTTACATGCTGCATCAATGACGTTCCCAATACAACTGAATGTAAATGTATTTTATATGCAGACGACACGACTCTTTTTAGAGAGAGTGATTGATATAAAAAAACCTTATCAACTAGAACAGGCTACTAAGAGAACAATGAAGTTTACTATAAAATGTCTCAAATATAATGATTTAAGTATTAATATGACGAAAACGAAAATGATTAAATTCCAAACTTAAAATAGCATTAATTTGCAACTTGATGTAATTCATGATAGTAATGTTTTAGAATTAGTATAATCCACAACTTTCTTAGGGATAGTGATAGACAAACAATATAACTGGAAAAACCATATTGACATTTTGTGTAATGAATTAGACCGCTATGTGTACGTATTAACACGAATGAAGCGTGTGACAACTGTGCAAACAGGTCTAAGTGCATATCATGGATATATGTCTTCTTTGTTACGTTATGGCTTGATTATATGGGGAAACTCGATCAATCTGGAGAGAGTATTTTTGAAGTACGGAAGTAACATTTAAAGTAAGAGCTCTATGCGGCACATATTTTCTTGCCCCACTTTAAAAAAAATGTAATATTTTACCCTTGCCGTCTCTTTATATTTATGAGATGTGTCTGTTTGCGCGACGACATCTCAGCAGTTTCCCATTAAATTGTGACGTTGTTGGTAGAGATAGGGGAAATCAAATTAACATAAATTGCTTGACGGAATCAGAGGGTCTGTGTCTATAGTAATAACGTTTACTGCATGGCTATTACTATCTACAACAAATTACCAAATTATTACAAGGAATTGAATCATAATGCGATGAAAAGTAAATTATTTGAAAAATGTTATTATGACAAAAATGTTGAATGATAAATTTAGGAATATTGACTAATTGATATTACAAGTGATGATACAATAACAATACATTGTAAATGTTTGTGCAACATCTTGAGTAGAATATTTGAGACCAATGTTTTATTTGTAACACCAAATTTGTGACAGTATTCTCACAAATAAACTGATCTTGATGTGATTTAGTGTACATAAGTACATATACCTGATTTCGTCCAGATTGCTTCAGTAGTTTTTGCGTGTAAGAGTGACAAACGTCCATACATACTCATTAACTTTCGCGTTTATACCCGTTAACTCTTTCACGCAAAAAACTACTGCAGGGATCTGGATGGGTACAAATAATGGATAGATAACAAATTATCTGGAAGTTATTCCAGATTATTTGTAACATAAATGTGTTACCATTTATGCCCGATTTACACTTCAATAAGTACAGTAGCGAGATAAAAATTCAGACAGTTAAGTAATACTAGTAAGTAGCGTCCAAACGCGCGGAAGTGAGTAGTCATAAGTTGCCTAGAAGAAGAGTAGTCGCTTTTCGCATTGTTTTAATGCCGGCCGGCGTCTACATGCCGGCCAGTTAAGTTGGCGGGGCGCGGGAAACGCGAGAGAGGGGGCTACTTCGCACTGGACTCGCCACGATCACAATCTATTCAACTTAACTTAATCAACAACTTACTACTGAACTCGCTTTTGCCGTTCCAACAACTTAACTCGCCAATGACGCAAGTGAACTCGCTACTTTACTTATTGAAGTATAAATTGGGCTAATTTTCATCCCAGAAAAACGGGCTCAGAAGCCACGAGGGTGAAACTGCGGAGCGCCGCCAGTAGTAAATAAAGATTAGACAAATAATGCCCATCACTTGGTTAAGTTATTTTTGTTTTATTTTCATCTTTTCAGGGCGTAACCAGAGCATACACCAAGCATGGACACCTCATATTCCAACGCCGCTCAGGCCTTCCCGGTGGCAATCCTGCAGATCTCAAGTCGTCTAACAGTTGTGTTTTGGATTGCTTCTATCAAAAGAAAAATAACACTCTGTATGTGATGGATATTTTGGCATGGAATGTGCAACCTATGACGGATGGAGAGGTATTTAATTCTTGAGTTAATCTCATACTTGTGACTTGAACAATTTATAACAATGTCAGAGATGTGTTGGCTCACAGGGTATTGTATTATATTTTCTGTAAAAATTTCAAATATAGTAAAGATTCATAAAAAATATTTTATACGCGACGCTGTAGAGGTTGAATATCACTAGGTTTGAAAGAATTGGAAGGAAATCTGTGTATCAAAACATGTTTTTATTTAAATTGTGCATTACAACACGAGAGATCATCATAATGCAATATGCAATACGCTATCTGGGGTATTGATCGCATAATACAGTGCCAAACGCCCTCCATTCATTGTGTGTCTAGTGCAGTATAAGGCGCAAAATAAGACTTTATGGCTTAAGTTCACTCAATCTTGCAGTATGCTATTATGCGCCTTGTATTGGGTGCGTTTGTGCTATTCAATATGACACCATGTTATTATAGCTTGCTAAAACTATGTATGTGCTTTTTTTGTGGTAGGACTGAGTCTGGCTAGGGTAAAAAGAAGTACCACACCTTTGCTAGTTATTCTAACGCCAAGCAGTATTGTGTCAACATTACTGTGTTCCGGTTTGAAGGTCAATGTTTCTAGGGAAATTACAGGTCATAGATAAATTATTATATTATATATCAGGGTGACGAGCGCATTGCAGTTCTAGGTAATTATTAGGACTCGTCATGTTCCAATAGCTGCGTGACACTGTAATGTTATTACCAGGCGGATTGCTTACCATCAGGCATATTCTTGCTTGGCTTGTCACGCCATACTATGAAAAAAAAGCTAAATGACTGAAGTCAAAGATGTTTTTTTTACTAAAAATAAGTCACTCCACAGACTCCTGGGTACGTGACTTTTGTCATTTGGGTTCTATTTTTAACATGGATACGGATTAGAGAAATAAAAGGAAATCAGAAATTTTCCTGCACTAACTTTGTACGCAGTAGGTAATCTATAGTATGGTTTCAACATATCTGTGCTTGCCTTTAATACATATTAAAACATGCACATTAAACATCCAAATATTGGAGATAAATTTAAATTCATTAATACATTCTCCGTCGCCTGAATGCTTGAATAATGTATCATAACTGATCGCTATGTAAGTTAACGCAATCTGACTTTAAAAAACCCGATTTACAATAATTAAAATATAATTTGAAGTATATTAAAACAAAATGCATGATTTGGTTTCCAGTTCGAGTTCCGAGACTACTGGATGAAATCAAAATTTTCCGAGATGTGCGAAATAAGCTCTATCAACAAGATGAATGAGGTTAACTTTTACCTGCTGCCTAAAGTGTCATGCGATCCAGAATCTTTTAATCGGTTTGTACAACACACCGCTTACAACGTAAGCGCGACGTTGCCGCTCCGTGTAACAACAAAAAGTTTGAAAAATATTCAAAATTGTAAATGTATGAAGGAATGTAATAGGTACATATTTTGATTATTTTTTAAACTTTTTGGTTGTTACACGGAGCGGCAACGTCGCCTTTACGTTGTGACATGGCGATTGCTATGTTCTCATTGTATAGTGAACACGTATTTCTTCACACGCACGATATGACAACGTCGCACGCACATTTCAGCACGTCAGTACATTGTCCGGTCTGTACCGTTCCCGGGGCAAAGGATCTTAAAATGCTGGTAGCATTGCCTAAGCATAAGGAGCCAACTAAACTTGTATCTGTACTTTTTGAAGTGAAAACTTCTTATGGCGCGCCTAGACAGATTTTTCGTGGGGTGTGAATTGAATTCTAGCGTCACGCTCGGGTATGATAACAAATCATCGGGTAAACTTGGGACCACGGATATTGGCCATCTAGAAATGCGTCACCCAATGGGAAATGCTCACGCTCACGCTCATTTCTAGATGGCCATGCCATGATGGCCAGGTACCGCCCTCCGGTTACACCCGTGTAGTTTCCAAAGTAAGCTATCAAATCATTGTTTTAAGTTTTCACTTCTATCGGCAGTTCCTATGACTGCCAATTTTTTTTTGTAACCTTTGACTCAACAAAAATAGTTTATATGTGCATATATATCTGTACACGAGCAGCGCCCGCATTTTCTTTCGTGTATTTTCCGATTCCGTTATTTTCCCGGGATAAAAAATACTGTATGTGTTATTCCAGACCATTATCTATCTATGCACCAAATTTCATCCACATCCTTTCAGTAGTTTTTGTGTGAAAGAGTAACAAACAAACATCTACACATGCTTACAAACTTTCGCGTTTATAATATTAGTAGGATATCACCAAGCAGTAATGTGAAAACATACCGGTTTGAAGTGCAATATTTCCAGAGAAATTACAGGGCTGAGAGATATAATCTTAGATCTCTGGGTGACGAGCGCAGTGCAGTTCTAGGTAATGATTTGGATTCTGCATGTTCCAATAACTGCGTGTCACCGTGATGTTATGCGCCAATATATATGTGGATATTCGCAAAAGAACGAAAGTGGCCGACATGCTCAAAGAGTAAACAAGCTGAAGTGGCATTGGGCAGGCCACATCGCTCGCAGAACTGACAAATCGATGGGGAAGCAAGGTTCTCGAGTAGCGACCACGAACCGGAAGAAACAGTGTTGGACGGCCCCTCAATAGATGGACAGATGACCTCACAAAGATCGCTGGGAACCGCTGGTTGTAGGTTGCGCAGAGGCGTTCGTTGTGAAAATCTAGGGGGGGAGGCCTATGTTCAGCAGTGCACGTCTTGCGGCTGATGATGATGATGACGCACATATCGTAGGATTATAATATTACCAGTTAGATTATTATAATCTGACGGTGTTTATAATTTACGGCGACATACTCGTATATACCCATGTATATACGAGTATGCATACTTATAGACTGATAGAGATCATGGATGGAGTTGAGTGTTCAAAATATGAAGGCCCCATTCGGTTTACGGTTTGAACTCAGATAAGCATGCGAATTATGATTCTGGATGTTGCCAAGACGTGTATTGGCCCATTTTTTACACCCCACCCCATTACCATGCAAGCACATAGACTGAACCAAAGAGTTTACATATAAACGCTTTAAACCGAAAGCACGGGTCTGATCGCTCTTGTCTTGTCGCTCTTGTGGAAGTGTCATACTTTTTTCGCGGCACATCAATCGGCACTCGGTCGCCATAGCTAACATGCACCTCATATTCTGCTTACGATTGGAAGGAACACGTGGACGCAACGTGCGGGACAACAAAGGAAACGTGCGTAAAACCCTGATCTATCTTCTATCTATATGTAAAAACGTTATGTTGGTTTGTGTACGCTTCAAAACTCAAAAAGTTCTGCACCTATCGAGCTGAATTTTTAGAATTATAATATACTAGCTTTTACCCGCGACTTCGTCCGCGCCACATATTTATTTAAGTAATTGAGACAGTACCTACTCGTATGTCTACTACCATACAAATTCACGTATCCTAATCAAAATCGGTCTTAAGTCAAAGTTTTATATTTATTAATAAATGTACAATTTACACGACAAATTACAAAAAAACTATGTTCTCAAAAAATTAATCAAAAACAGACTTTGATTTAAAATCATATTGGGACGGTCCACCAAATTTTATTAGAGTCTATTAGTAGTCTGATTACATGAACGCAAATTTTAGTTTGTTGTTCATATTTCAAAAACCGCCGCACTGATTTCGATAAAATTGAACTATAATCTACCAACCAAAAAAATAACCATCTAAATTGATTCACAATTGGAAATACAACTGGATTGATAACCTCCTCCTTTTTGAAGTCGGTTAAAAATAGCATACAAAGAGTGCAAAGATACTTCCATGCACACTTTTACTCCTCATTTCCACTCTTTTCAACTCTTTTTTTGTGATAAAAAGTCGCCGATATCCTTTCCTAAGTCTAGTCTATCTGTGCACCAAATTGTAACAAACTCTTTAAGTGGCTTAGGCGTTAGACGGTAACGGACAGAGAGTTACTTTCATATATATAATTTCATATTAGAATTAAAAACAGGTGTTCCTGATCATTTTATAGGAGGCAGTTGTAAAGATTACCGAAAAGTAATACGTTTACTCCTCCAAAAAACTCATTTTCGCAGTTCTTAATTTGCCTTAATCGAGCATCCATCATGCATAACATTTGATAAGACACCATGGAAATCTCGTCGACTATCAAAAATTCTGTCTGATACGCCATTTAGTGGCTGCGCCCATCTAAAATATTGAGGTTGTATAGTGCACTGTATTCTTCTTGTCAAGCCCTTTTATTTGATACCCATGTTGATGGGATTGATAAAACCTAAGTTATCCGCCATTGTGTAGAGGCCACCATCTTGGATTTTAATTTTATATAGTACATTGTATTCTACTGGTGGAGCACTTTCATTTGATACCCATATTGATGGGATTGATAAAACCTACGTTATACGCCATTTTGTAGCGGCCGCCATCTTGGATTTCAATTTTTTATAGTATATTGTATTCTGCTTGTTGAGCCCTTTCATTTGATACCCATATTGATGGGATTAATAAAACATAAATTATCCGCCATTTTGTAGCGGCGGCCATCTTGAATTTATTTAAGTACATTAATTGTAAATAAATGATACCGCTAGAAGCGTCTTGAAACGCTCTTGAGAGTAAATGGCTCAAACGGGTAAAAGTAAGGCGGCACTTCATATGCCGAAACATAAACACCGCACTTATGTAACCTAACACCCGTTTTCCCGCCAAATTTGTAAAACGCGAAAAGCGGCCAGTGTATCAAGCGGTTATATAAGTATCCCCGTATAGTTAAAAATTATAAAATTGCTGGAACAAACGTTTATCGACTCCATTTCAAGTGTTTAGATACAAAGTTTCATGGTTTTATCTTCAATAATATTGAACTTCCAGACTTTCACCCCCAATTCCACCCCCGTAGGTACAGTTCGAAACTACAAAACTGCTAAAACATACATTTTATGGTTTCGTGTTAAATATCTAGACGTAAAGTTTCATAGTTCTTCAACAATGACGAAGTTTTCCATATAAACTTTCATCCCTTATTTTAACCCTTTCAACCCTTATTTCGGAACAAAAAGTAGCCTATGTCCTTTCTCGGGATCTATTCTATCTATGTATCAAATTTCATCAAAATCTGTTGCTTGGTTTAGGCGGTAAAGACGGACAGACAGACAGACAGACAGACAGACAGAGTTACTTTCGCATTTATAATATTAGTATGGATAATCCGCATCAAGGGTGGTTTTTATCTAATTTTTGCATCACAATGTGCCACAGCGAAGCGTGGCAGGGTACAGCTAGTTTATTATAGAATTCTAGAGTATATACTTATTCTCCTTTATCTATCTATCCTTATCCCATGTATATAGTCCTGTATCTAAGGACCTGAACACATGAATAAAAACTATTTTCGTACAAAAAATTAAACCGAGTTCAAAACCACAAATAGGCACTCAAAAGCGAAAAGTAAACTAAAATCATTATTAAAAGCGCTACTCACTCATCTATTTGAAGTCGGTGCCAGCCGAATCTAACAGGTAGTGGATAGAGATACTACTTACCTGTGCCTACTTACCATGTGCCTACATAGCATCAATCTACTAAATTTTTGACCTCACTGGCACCGACTTCAAATAGATGAGTGAGTAGCGCTTATAATAATGATTTTAGTTTATTTTTAGATTTTGGGTGCCTATTTGTGGTTTTGAAGTCGGTTTAATTTTTTGTACGAAAATAGTTTATTTTACCCTTTTTAGTGTACAAGAACAGACTTCTTTTTTATTAAACCCTGACTACCTCGGATTTGTTATCTGTACAACATTCTACTAGTCAAGCCCTTTCATTTGATACCCATATTAAGGGATTTGTGAAAAAAGAAATGTATTTCGGTATTTTGTGGTAGCGGCCATCTTGGATTTGAAATTTGTCATAGTGCAAAGTATTCTACTAGTCAAGCCTTTTCGTTTGATACCCATATTGAGGTAGTAATGAAAAATATAATATAATTCGCCATTTTGTGGTGGCGGCCATTTTGGATTTGAAATTTGTTATAGTGTATAGTATTTTACTAGTCAAGCGCTTTCATTTGATACCTATATTGAGGTAGGTTGTAAAGAAATATTTTGTCCGCCATTTTGTGGACGCGGCCATCTTGAATCGACATTAACCAAACATAGCTAAGAACATCCGCACGGGTATTAACCTTGAAATAAAAAAAACCGCATCGAAATCGGCCCATCCGTTTGAGGTCTACGGTGCCACAGACAGACAGACGCACAGGCAGACAGACATCGACGTCAAACTTAAAAACCCCCTTTTTTTGGTCGGGGGTAAAAACAAGTTCTTATTAATCCATTTACACAATTTCGTATTGACAGGATCGAGTTTTATAACTTTTGTGAAATCTTCAACTACGTCATCCAGAAAATTGTACGCAAATTTTAGTTTATGGTTCATATTTCAAAAACCACCCTACCGATTTCAATAAGATTTATATGGGACCATTCGGGAAGCATACCCATCTGAACACAAAAATAAATTTTAAAATCGGTGCAGAGGTTCTCGAGAAATCAGGTAACATACATAAAAAAAAAACATAGGGGTCGATTTGATAACCTCCTTCTTTTTTGGAAGTCGTCTAAAAATGGTTATCCCTAAGAGATAAATATATACCATCGCGGACTTTTTTGTAGACGTTTTAAGGGGGTATACTAGGGGTATACAATTTAAGGGGTACAATACTCCAGTACATTATTTTGATCTTTTACGTAGCTTTCAGTTAAAGTATGCAAAGTAAGTTAAAAAAAAAAATGTGTAGGTACCTCTACTTTTATTTTATAACACCACATTAGAAACCTTTTAAATTATCAGTGTTTCGCTATTTATTTCATGCATGTATTATATACCTATAAACCGTCCTCTTGAATCACTATCTATTGAAAAACCGCATCAGTGATGGAAAATATCGTGAGGAATCTGACATGTACCTAGAATCTTTCGAGGTCATGTGTCATCCACCAACCCGCACTGGGCCAGCCTGGTGGATTATGGCCTTGACTCTCTCCTTGCGAGAGAAGGCCTCGAGTCCCAGCTGTGGGAAAGTTTAGTAGGCTGTTTATGATGCTGCTGATGGTGTTGCCGTTTTCACATTTATTTAAAATTATATCTTAAATTACTTTGATTAATTCTAATTCAAAAAATCTTATTTTCAGGTTCATGATGACAATCCAGTTCGATGGTGACATCAACTTTTTGGATGGTCTGCTGTTCTTCCATAAAAAGGCGCATTACTTCTCGGGCGAAACCCCCCTGGTGGGCTGGCTGTACCCCTTCATGGTTCCAGAGGTTCTAGGAAATGGTAAATACTAAATACAGATCATATTTTATATAGAGCAGGGGTTCCCAAACTTATTTTGTCTGCTGCCCACTTTGAGAGTAAATCATTCTTTAGCGCCCTCCTGATTTCACATAGGTACTTAAAAACCACTGTAACTTCAAATTACATTAGTTAATAATTATTGTGAGATATATTAGCGAAGATTTAACATTCATCCTAAACGAGACGTTTACAATAGTAAAAGTTATCCGCAAGAGTTAACATGATCGCAGTAGGTAGTACGTACACAACGAACTTCAAGCCTCTACAGAACGCCCCCTTTAGGCCTCCCACAAGGGGGCGTAATCGCTAACTTTGGGAATCACGGGTATAGAGTGACAAGACGAGCAGGACCTGTGCCTGATAGTAAGCAACACGCTCGCCCATAACAGCACAGAGTCACGTAGCTATTGGAACATGAAAAAGCCAAATCATTACCTAGCAATGCCCTGCGCTCGTCTCTTAGATTTATGCCCTGTAATTTCACTGGAAACTTTAACCTTCAAACCGGAACTTAGTGATGTTTGAAAAAAAACTTACTACCAACAAAGTCACAAGGCCAGTCAACCAGTCATCTTAACTCATGGTTAGGTATTCCCAGATTTCGGCAACATTTGTAAAGAAAAACCACGAAATACATTTTTTTATCGTTTTATTTCATCGTCACTAAACGTAGTGTACAGGTTCCGGCGGAGCATGGGGTGCTAAGAATCCCCGGCAGACGCCCCGCCACCAAACCCAACGACTCGACCTGGCAACATTTAACGCACGGACGCTGAGGGCTGACGAAAAGATTGTGGAGCTGGAAGAAGAAGTGGACAAGTTGCGCTGGGATATCATAGGGTTATCAGAAGTCCGTAGACAGGGCGAGGACCGAGGACAGGATAATCCTTGAATCCGGCAACTTGTTCTACTACCGGGAGGGAGATCAACAATCCCAGGGGGGTGTCGGGTTTATCGTCCGCAAGTCTCTCGTCAACAACGTGATAATGATCGAGAGTGTGTCGAATAGGGTTGTATACCTTGTACTTAAAATTAGCGACCGGTATTCATTAAAGGTCATACAAGTATACGCACCGACCTCGACACTTCCCGACGAAGAGGTTGAGAGCATGTATGAGGACATCTCCAAAGCCATACATGTCTCGCCAACACATTTCACAGTTGTGATGGGAGACTTCAACGCGAAAACTGGGCAAACGTAGCGGTGATGAGTTGAGAGTGGGGAATTTCGGATATGGGCAGCGGAACCCAAGAGGGCAACGTCTAGCGGATTTCTTGGAAAGGAGAGCCTCTTTATGATGAACTCCTTTTCAAGAAACAGCCACAAAGAAAGTGGACCTGGATTAGCCCAGACGGTTCCACAAAATGAGATCGACTTCATTATGACGACTAAACGGCAAATATTTAGCGATGTCTCTGTGATCAGCAGGGTTAAGACCGGCAGCGATCACCGTATTGTAAGAGGCACGCTGAATCTAAACATTAAGTTCGAAAGGTCACGTCTAATGAAGTCCACGCTCCGACCAAATTATGCTCAAATCGAAGATCCCGATAACTTTCAACTCGAACTTCAAAATCGCTTCGAATCCTTAGATGAGTGCGTAACGGCGGACGAAATAAACGACAGGCTAGTGGAAACTGTTCATGCTGTTGGCAGAAAATTTTATAAGAGCCGACGCCAAAAATAGAACCCCAAAACTCTCCGATCAAACTCTAGATCTCATGGCAGTCAGACGAGATATGCGGTTACAGTCTTCGGTCGACATGACGGTATACAGACGGCTCAATAGACAGATCTCTACTTGTGTGCGACGCGACATACGCTGCTTCAATACTTCGAGTATTGAAGAAGCAATCAAGCAGAACAAAGGCTCGAAAGTGTTCGCAAGAAATCTGTCTCTTGGGCAAAGTCAGCTGACCAAACTGAAGACCGATAGTGGAAACATCGTCTCGTCGAAGCCCGAGATTTTGGAGGAGATTGAGAGGTTCTATGAACAGTTATACACCTCTACGCAAGCACAACCTGTCGTTAGCATGGCAAAAGACCCCAGAGCCAAGCTGACCCGACACTTTACCGAAGATATCCCGGAAGTCAGCCTGTATGAGATTAGGATGGCCTCAAACAACTTAAAAAAACAACAAGGCACCTGGCGACGACGGAATTACGACTGAGCTTCTGAGAGCGGGTGGAAAACCGGTACTTAAAGTCCTCCAGAAGCTGTTCGACTCCGTCATACTTAACGGTAATACGCCAGAAGCGTGGAGCAGAAGTGTGGTGGTGCTCTTCTTCAAAAAGGTGACAACACCTTGTTGAAGAACTACAGACCCATCTCACTTCTGAGCCACGTTTATAAGTTGTTTTCGAGGGTAATCACGAATCGTCTCGCACGCAGGTTTGACAACTTCCAGCCACCCGAACAAGCCGGTTTCCGAAAAGGCTATAGTACCATAGACCACATCCATACGCTTCGGCAGATTATACAGAAAACCGAGGAGTATAATCGGCCACTATGTATAGCGTATGTGGACTATGAGAAAGCCTTCGATTCCATCGAGACCTGGGCAGTGCTTCAGTCTCTCCAGCGATGCCGCATTGACTATCGCTATATCGAAGTGTTGAAGTGTATCTACAGTAAAGCCACAATGTCTGTCCGATTACAGGACCAGTGCACAAAACATATCCAGCTACAGAAAGGCGTGAGACAGGGAGATGTTATATCTCCGAAACTGTTCACTGCCGCGCTGGAAGATGTTTTTAAGCTACTGGACTGGAACGGATATGGCATCAATATCAACGGCGAATGCATCACTCACCTTCGGTTTGCCGACGACATAGTCATTGTGGCGGAGTCGCTGGAGGACCTCGGTGCTATGCTCAGGGACCTCAGTAGAGTATCCCAACAGGTAGGTTTGAGGATGAATATGGACAAGACGAAAGTCATGTCAAATGTTCATATCTCACCTGTGCCGGTTATTGAAATACCACACTCGAAGTTGTTGACGAATACGTCTACCTGGGTCAAAAGATCTAATTAGGTAGATCCAACTTCGACAAAGAGGTCCAGCGAAGAATCCAACTCGGATGGGCAGCGTTCGGGAAACTTCGGCACATCTTTGAGTCCAGAATACCCCAATGCCTAAAGACGAAAGTCTTTAACCAGTGCGTGTTGCCAGTGATGGCTTATGGAACTGAGACGTGGTCCTTAACTGTGGGCCTCATAACGAAGCTCAAAGTCACACAGCAAGCTATGGAGAGGGCTATGCTCGGAGTCTCTGCGCGACAGAATCCGTAATGAGGATATTCGCAAAAGAACGAAAGTGGCCGACATAGCTCAAAGAGTAAGCAAGCTGAAGTGGCAATGGGCAGGCCACATCGCTCGCAGAACCGACAACCGATGGGGAAGAAAGGTTCTCGAGTGGCGACCACGTACCGGAAGACGCAGTGTTGGACGGCCTCCCACTAGATGGACAGATGACCTCATAAAGGTCGCTGGAAACCGCTGGTTGCAGGTTGCGCAGGACCGATCGTTGTGGAAATCTAGGGGGGGAGGCCTATGTTCAGCAGTGGACGTCTTGCGGCTGATGATGATGATGATGAAACGTGGTGTACAGAATGCACGAGGAGGAAAGCTTGACGCCACGCCGTCGGTACCACAGACAACATGTTGTTTATGAATATTAGAAAAAACTTTTAATTTGAGCTTAGCATAAAGAGTTAATAATGTGAGTTCTAATATGAACAAAATTAGCTTACTAAAATACACCATGTCGCCATTGTAGATTCAAAACAAGAACAAAATTAAAAATTTTGATTAACCCCCGACTGCCTCGGCTTTGGTATCTGTGCAACATTCTACTAGTCAAGCCCTTTCTTTTGATATCCATATTAAGGGAGTTGTAAAAAAAGAAATGTATTTCACCATTTTTATTGATACCCATATTGAGGTAGTAGTGAAAAAAATAATATAATTCGCCATTTTGTGGTGGCGGCCATCTTGGCTTAGAATTTTTTATAGTGTAAAATAGTATTTTACTTGTATAGTATTTTACTAGTCAAGCCCTTTCATTTGATACCCATATTGAGGTAGGTTGTAAAGAAATATTTTCTCCGCCATATTGTGGAGGCGGCCATCTTGAATCTTCATTAACCAAACATAGCTAAGACCACCCGCACGGGTATTAACCTTCAAATAAAAAAAAACCCATTGAAATCGGCTCATCCGCTTGAGCTCTACGGTGCCACAGACAGACACACACACACAGACAGACAGACAGACAGACAGACATCGACGTCAAACTTATAACACTCCTTTTTTTGGTCGGGGGTTAAAAATTGAGAAATACCCTAGAATGTTACTTGCAACGAAACCGAAAGAAAACATAAAATATTAATAACGTAAAGTGTTTAAGAAATACATACATTTCTATGGCGCGTTAAATACTACTATACCACTATTATAAATGCGAATGTTTGTTGCTCAATCACGCCGGATCATCTGAATGGACAGGGTTAAAGTTTTGAAAACAGATTCTAGCCAGGAATCACACATTGGCTTATTATGACGGAAAAATAACTGGAACGGAAACTGCGCGGAACCGCGGATCGCTGTTAGTATTAAAATATATGGTCAGTGTAATATCTTACCTTATATCAGAAAAGGCTTTTAATTTATTGAAGACTCAAGGGGGTCACATAGTCATAGTCAAGTCACAAGACCAAAGAGTTGATATATACTACGTATAGAGTTAGATTTTCCGCACGGTTCCTTTGTATCAACCTTAAGCAGATGACGTGCATACTTTCGATGGCATCAGATTGATGTGCCGCTACAAAAGTATGACACGTAGTATATGCAAACTCTTTGCTCAAGACCGTGCGATAAGCGCGTGCGTGCGTTTCAGCTAATGGTCCACCTAGGTTCTGGACCTAGGCCAGGGGGGCAGGGTCATCACCCCCAAATATGAAGACTACATAATATAAGTACTCGTAGTTTTAAGCAGCGCTGACTGAGAGTTCGGGACGTGGTCCTGGCTGCACTAATGTAATGTGCGGCACTGTTTCAGATGTAAAAGTAAATGCTGCATACATGATTCAGAAGCCGGAGAACTACACGAATCAGGCAGAGTTCATCACCGAATTTAACGAAAAATTGGAGAAGAAGAAGAAGAAGAGGCCAAATGTCCATGAGAATCGTTCAATCAGGTGGAATAGATCGATGGATACAGCAGAAGTTGAGACTGAGGTAACTTTTCAGTTACTAGGTTATACAGGGTTACTGGTAATCAGCCTGCTTCCTTTTTAAGGGATGTTAAGTACATTAAATACGACAACTTTTGTTCTAGAGTTTATAAAAAAAAACTCAGACAAAAAAAGTTTATTTGCTCTGTCTAAAACAATCGAACTCTTCATAACAAGAACGCACCCGCTCTTTAACGGTCGATAAATGATGTGCAGTGTAAAGTGAAGTGAATAAACGCTAAACAGCCGCTAAACAGTGCTAGAGAGGACAATAAACACAATTTTTATTTTTGGGTTATATATTGAGTTTTAACAAATGCGAATGGGAATGCTGAGATGGATGTGTGGTGTGACGCGAATAGATAGGATTAGAAATGAGTATATTAGGGGAAGTGTGAAAGTAGCACCCGTGACAGAAAGGAAAGTACTAGGTTATCGTGGTTTGGACATGTTATGCGTATTATGAAGACCACACAACCAAAAGAGTTTTGAATATGAATGTAGATGGGTGCCACGGTAGAGGTCGATGAAAAAAAGCGTGGATGGATTATTTGAAAGATGACATGAATAGGAAAGGAGTGAGATTAGATATGACGAATGACAGAGATGAATGGAGGAAACGTACATGTTGTACCGACCCCACTTAAAGTGGGATAAGGGTAGGCAAATGATAATTGAATTTTGACAATAGTTGTAGAACAAACGTTTTTTGTTTAAATATACAGAACACGAATGCAGGCTGATTACCAGTAACCCTGTATAGCTTATAATTATATATCCTTTGATTTAATTACCGGTATTACAATAAATGTATTTTTCAAGTGACACTAATCCGCAACATAGGCACCTCTTTTTATTTAATGTAATAGAAAGTGTATACAATACAATGCAAACACTTTATTATACTTACCACCAAAATATTACAAAAACAAAGATTAAACTTAACATCAAAACATTTTGGGCACAAAAGGCGATCTTATCGCTAATAGCGATCTCTTCCAGATAACCTTTTGGTAGATAGGACAAGGTTAACGGATAAGCGCTGTGGTGTGGCATGTGAGGTGTAAGGAGACCTCAACATCTAAGTGTCCCCAAAACTGTCAACCTCACCTGCCCGTGGTGCACCCTGCCGACCAACAAAGAGGCTCTGACGACCGACCGATGGCGGGATAACCATCCAAATAGCCGTGCTGTAAATATAGCTGTGACGGGCAGCAGCGTCACATGCATAAGATGGCACGGCACTGCGGTCGCCAACCCGCATGCCCAGCGTGGCGACTATGGGCAATACCCCCTTCATGATAGGTACCAAGAAGAAAAGGCCCCTAGTTCCCGGCCGCCCTGCTATTCCTGGCCAAGACGGCGGTCATGGTAACGGCAAGGCAGGGGGTGCGAAGAATCCTCGGGCTACGGAAGGCCGCCAAACCCAATTGACCCTGGCTGTGCATAACGGACGGACGATTCGGGACGACGATAGGCTCGCTCAGCTGGAAGAAGAACTGACCCACATAAGGTGGCACATTCTCGGGTTATGCGAAGTCCGAAGACAGGGAGAGGACACCGTAACATTGGAATTAGGCCATCTTATGTATTACCGTGAAGGTCACCAAGCTGTCGCAAGGTGGTGTCGGGTTTCTGGTCCACAAAACTCTCCACAACAACGTTTTAGAAATCGCAAGTGTGTCTCCGAGGGTCGCGTACACTCCGCGAGGCATAAGCTGAGCTTTGCATTTGTGTGAGTGTACATGGATAGTGTAGGTGTGACAACCGGCCTTAGGCGCGGCGCCATTCTGTCTCGTCGCGCTCCTGCCTGATTGGTGATCACTCACACTAATGCAAAGCTCAGCCTATACCTCGCGGACAAAATTTCAAGCTCCTGCCTGATTGGTGATCACTCACACTAATGCAAAGCTCAGCTTATACCTCGCGGAGTGTACCTGGTGCTGAAGTTGACCGAGAGGTATACTCTCAAAGTGGTCATGGCGAACGCACCCTGGGAGGCATACCCTGATTCAGAGATGGAAGCTTTGTATGAGGATATAGCGAATGCTTTACATAACACCTCCAAAGCCCACTTCAACGTTGTTATGGGGGATTTTAACGCCAAAGTGGGAGTACGGACTTGCAGTGAATCGGTAGTAGGACCATATGGTTTGGGAAGACGAAATGATAGGGGCCAAATGCTGATCGACTTTCTCGAAAAGGAAAGGCTGTTTCTGATGAATTCGTTCTACCAGAAACAGCCTCAGAGGAGGTGGACATGGCGAAGCCCCGACGGACGAACGAAAAATGAGATTGACTTCATTATTGCGGATAAACGGTGTATATTCAGGGATGTCTCAGTGATCTCTAGGTTTGTTACCGGAAGTGATCACAGGCTTGTGAGAGGCACCCTGAATATTGATTACAAGCTTGAACGCGCCCGTTTGATGAAGTCAACACTCCGTCCGAACCTTCTCCAAACCATAGTTGGGTCTGAAACATTTCAGCTAGAACCGAAAAACCGGTTTGCTGCCTTGGAAACCACAGACAGCGTTGACCAGAAGCTCGACAGAGTGGTGGATGTCCTACGAGATGAGGGCACAAAATTCTGCAAAACGCGGCGCAAAGGCAGGAAGTCAAAGCTTTCGACGGAAACTCTGCAACTCATGGAGGAACGACGAAATCCCACGTTAACTTCGTCAGAACAAGGGGCTCTAAATAAGAAAATTACCAAACTTGTACGACGTGACCTCCGATTAGCTAACACGCTCTTGATTGAAAAATCAATTGAGCAAAATCGGGGGTCAAAAGTGTTCGTCAAGACACTAGGTAGAAGCCACCTGACGAAGTTAACCACCTCGGCGGGGACAGTCGTTACATCCAAAGCGGGTATTCTTTCGGAAGTGGAAGACTTTTACGGCCAGCTGTACGCATCACATGCTCCTCATCTCCCACAAAACGAGGACAAAAGAGCCACTCTGACACGTCACTACTCTGACACGCCACTACACTGAAAACCTGCCGGAGATAAGTCTAGACGAAATTGTGATGGCTCTTGGGCAACTTAAAAATTAGCCGAGAACTGAAAAATTTGAAAAGCCGCGGGCGAGGACGGGATTACAACAGAGCTTTAAAAGGCTGGTGGAGCCCCACTTATAAAGGAGCTCCAAGAACTGTTTAACGCCGTCCTCTTCACCGGGAGGACTCCACAGGCGTGGCACAGAAGTGTAGTCATCCTTTTCTTTAAAAAGGGAGATAAGACCCTTTTAAAGAACTACAGGCCAATATTGCTTCTGAGCCACGTCTATAAGTTGTTCTCAAGAGTTATCACAAATCGTCTCGCCCGAAGACTCGACGAGTTCCAACCTCCTGAGCAGGCCGGGTTTCGAAGTGGGTACAGCACCATAGACCACATTCACACGGTACGGCAGATTGTATAGAAGACAAATGAGTACAATCGGCCTCTTTGCTTAGCGTTTGTGGACTATGAAAAGGGGTTTGACTCAGTCGAAACTTGGACTGTTCTGGAGTCCTTACAGCGATGTCAAGTCGATTGGCGATACATCGAGGTGATGAGATGTTTGTACGACGCCGCTACGATAACGGTCCAAATTCAAGACCAGCAGTTGAAGCATATAGACTGCAGGCCCGTGAACAAAATTGATGGGTCAAATGAGCCAGCATGAGACCTATGTAGGATGATAGATGGGTATAAATTAATAAGATTCAGCACTATGCCGTCACTTGTAAGCTGTCCAACTGAGTGCAGATGAGCATTCAAAAGCGCAAGTAGAGTGGTAAATTTTGGTCATTTGTTTTTGTACGGCATTCGTACCATCAAATAAATCCATAGAAAAAAATGAGAAAACGCGTAGTGCCGTACAAAAATAGTGGTCCACCAAATCGGAAACATGTTTGATATTTCGCAAAATTTCAGGAAAAATTTAGTCATTTGATACTGTACGGCATTGGTTCCATGCAGTTGCAATAGCTCGTCTAACCCATTATTCCGCAACGCCGTACAAAAATAATGCGACAAGAGGAAAATATCGAGGGATCAATCTCCTCTTTTCAGTGATTCAGAGAGGTGATTTGATACAACGTAAAATTAATTTATTCCGAAAGCATTTAGTGCAAAGATAAAAAATTTACACGTGCCGTACATTTTTGTTAGTCCAAGAGTCAGTAAATGCCAAAAAACTCAAGAAAATACCATGTGACTAAATTTACTATAAGGTGATATTTAGTACAATTTTTTAAACGGCATTCAGATAATTATTTGAATTAAATACATGTCTAAGAAAAGTCAATGCTGTACAAATCTGAAAGTTCATATCATATAGGCCAGTAAAGATTATAATTTAGCTTTGCCATAAATTTCCGACACAAATTTCTTTTTATGAGGTGTAGGATCTCTTACTGATCATAAAACCACAAAATGCTGACAGATTCAGGAGGAGCCCCATCTGAAAAAAAAATGTTTTTGGCCGATATCTCGGAAACTATGCACTTTGTGGCCAAAATAATTGAACTAATTAGTGTAGAAAATAAAATTTTACACCTTTTGTTGCCTAAAACTTTTTGTGAAACGTACCATTTACGATTTAAGGCCCATTTGATGAACCGGTTTTTTTTTATCGCGGCCGATAACTCTTGAAATATTAGATTAATCAATAAAACACGTCAAGACATTTTTAAAGACCAGTTTATTCTTTTCAAATTTTACCAAATTTTTTTGTAATGACTATTCTTTTTGAGTTATAAGAAGTTTAATGTTGGACTACTGGTCGTAATGTTGAAAATTTCAAGACACGCATGGTAACATTCTTATTCTTAAAAGTCGCTTATGTGTTATTCCAGACCGTGATCTATCTATGCACTAAGTTTCATCGAAATCCTTCTGTAGTTTTTAAGTGAAAGAGTTACAAACATCCTTCTCTCCATCCATACTTATGTAAGAATAGATTGATGGAAGGATTGAAGTATGTACTCCGAGTAAGTTAGTTTTCAACTCTTTTAACATACTTTCATATTCACTCTCGTCTCATCTGATACTGGTTTTCATTAGACTCGAAGAGTTTACATATACCCCGTAAAAATACGTAAAGGTAAAAAAAACCCTTGCATGTTTTAAATTTGTACGTCAGATGTGATTTTGAAAACATTCTTCATATTTCAGAAGATGATAGACAAGATAATTCTGACATCGATGAAGACGTTGATTCCAATGACGATTAACCCTCCGCTTATAAAGGAAAATCCTTCCCCGTACGACGTTGTTATTTTAACCTCACATTTATGATAAAAGTAAATATATAGATAAAATAATAATATTCAACACTATGCCGTCAGTTGTTAGCTGTCCAACTGAGTGCAGGTGAAGAAAGGATGTTGCAACCCTCGGGCTTTTCCCCATATTGCATATTTTTTATACGGCATTGCGAAATAATTGACTAGAAAATGTATTGAAATTGTAAAAGTTGTAAATTTTAATTATTTTTACTGTTGGATTTTTTATCAGGCTATTTTCAGGGTAAATTCGGTAATTTGATAATGTATGGCATCGGATCCATACAGTTTAAATACCTGTTCTAATCCTTTATTCCGCAACGCCGTATAAAATCATACGACAAAAAGAACAGATAAAGGGTTGCAACACCCTCTCTTCATCTGCACTCAGTTGGGCAGGTAACAAGTGAAGGCATAGTGCTGAATCTTATTATTTTACAGGTACCCTTTTATCTTTGACCTACATAGGTATGTTAGTGGCTTAAATAACCCATCAATTTCGTACACGGGCCTATAGTCCCTAACTAGGTGAACATGTTTTGTTTGATTGAGGGTTAAAATATACGGCATTTTTTATTCACCTGAATACTGTTTAAAGCAACGAAACTATGTTGAAAATTCCTATATTTCACTAACCGATTCGATGCGAAGGATACGACAGGCGTGTCTAAGAAGTTTTCGTTTTTTTGTCTCACAAATACAGAGTTTCCATCGTCTAATAACCCACCACTAACAAAACAATTGTTTATTTTAATACAATTCTTAAATTTTTATTATTTTTGGCAGAATAACAGAATTTAAACGTCTTATAAATCAAAACGTATGGACTTTAGAGAAAAAAGGTGAAGGTAAAAGTTAAAGAAAATAAACTGACCTTAAAAATGAATAGATGCGTTCTATTGATTTACCTAATATTTCAAAAGTTATCGGCTGCGATAGAAAAACTGTATCATTAAATGAGTCGTAAATCGTAAACGGTACGTTTCACAAAAAAGGTTTTTGATAACAAAAAGTGTAAAATACTATTTTCGACAATAATGACCTCCATTATTTTTGCCCTAAAGTACATAGTTTCCGAGTTTCTAACTAAGTGATACACATTTTGTTCGATTAAGGGTTAAAATGTACGGCATTATTTTTTCCTAATTTATTTAACTGAATACTATTTAAAGCAACGATAATATGTTAAAAATTGCTATGTTTCATTAATCTATGCTTATTGAAATAAATGAAAATTTGCATGTTTTGTATTCCTCTGTAATTTTTTTTAGAACACGTTTTTTTGTACGGCGTTACTATACAACAATAGTTTTTAGCAATGTCATTTAGAAAAATAAGGTGCCGTACAGTATCAAATGACCTACCACCTTTACAAATAAAGTATACGTTGAAATTAAGGTAATTATCGAAAAACATTAAAATGAACAGTCATTTTTGTACGGCATTATTTTTAACTGTACGTTTGACTGCTAGATAATGTTTTGGAACCGATGCTGTACTGTATCAAATCACCTCCTTGGATCACTGAAAAGAGGAGATTGATCCCTCGATATTTTCCTCTTGTCGCATTATTTTTGTACGGCGTTGCGGAATAATGGGTTAGACGAGCTATTGCAACTGTATGGAACCCATGCCGTACACTATCAAATGACCAAATTTTCCCTGAAAATTTTCGAAATATCAAACATGTTTCCGATTTGGTGGACCACTATTTTTGTACGGCACTACGCGTTTTCTCATTATTTTCTATGGATTTATTTGATGGTAAAAATGCCGTACAAAAACAAATGACCAAAATTTACCACTCTACTTGCGCTTTTGAATGCTCATCTGCACTCAGTTGGACAGCTTACAAGTGACGGCATAGTGCTGAATCTTATTATTTTATACCCATCTATCATCCTACATAGGTATTATGCTGGCTCATTTGACCCATCAATTTTGTTCACGGGCCTGCAGTCTAATATTCCTCTGCTGCGAGGCGTGAGACAAGGGGACGTAATTTCCCCGAAATTGTTCTCAAACGCACTAGAGGATATGTTTAAGACTCTGGATTGGGTTGGAAATGGCCTAAACATCAATGGCGAGTTTATCTCTCATCTACGATTTGCCGACGACATCGTTATCATGGCAGAGTCGCTGGAGGACTTGCAGTGTATGTTGGACAGCTTGGCTGACGCTTCTCAACGCGTCGGCCTCCGGATGAATTTGGATAAAACCAAAGTCATGTGCAACGAATTCGTTGCTCCGGGGCCGATTGCCGTAAATGGAATCACTCTTGAAATTGTACAGAAATACGTTTACCTAGGGCAGATGCTCGAACTAGGTAGAAGTAACTTTGAGAGGGAGACTATGAGAAGAATCTAGTTGGACTGGGCAGCATTTGGAAAACTTCGTCGAGTCTTCTCGTCACCCATCCCACAAAGTCTCAAGACAAAAATGTATAACCAGTGCGTCTAACCCGTTATGACCTACGGCGCTGAAACGTGGACACTGACAGTGAAAATGGTCCGTAAGCTCAAAGTCGCTCAGCGAGCTATGGAAAGGGCTATGCTTGGGGTTTCTCTGAGGGATTGCATCTGGAACGAAGTAATTCGTCAGAGAACTAGAGTCACCGACATAGCTCAGCGTATTAGCAAACTGAAGTGGCAGTGGGCCGGTCACATCTGTTGCAGACCCGATAGCCGCTGGGGCTCTGGAGTGGAGACCGCGAATCGGCAAACGTAGTGTAGGACGTCCTGAGACTAGATGGAGTGACGATATTCGAAAGGCAGCTGGTGGCAGTTGGAGAAGTAAGACCGAGGACCGGGCTGAGTGGCGTATCATAGGGGAGGCCAATGTCCAGCAGTGGACGAATACAGACTGACGATGATGATGTGGCATCCTTGATACGTTATCGAGAATAATTCCACTAAGAAAATGTATTCCATTTACAAATAAACACAAAAATGTAAATATAGTATATATATTTAAATAAATATAGTACAGGTGTATAATATAATACATAAACATATATAGGTATATAACTAATTATCAAAAATGAATAATCTAAATTAAACGTACATAAATACATTAAATTTCATTAATATACGTAATACATACACTAAGCGTAATGGAAATGAGCACAACTTTATGCAACAATGTTGCTTAAGTAATGCTGCGAAATCTGAGCCTTAAACGAGTCCACGCTCTGAGCACGTCTAATGGTCACCGGAAGAGCATTCCAGAGCGCCACAGCCCGCAATCAGAACGAAGAGCTAAAAAAGAAGCTCGAGTGAGATGGAGTAGACTATAGTAGTGTATATATAGTATGTGTATAGTAGTTATTATGTTACTACAGTTGGTAGTATTAGTGTAGTAAGCATGTTAATTTTTACCAAATACGATTCAATGGTGTTTTTTTTTATAAACTTACAATTTATCAAATCATTTTTTTAAACATTACAATTTTTTTTTAAATGCAAAATGTTAAAAAAAAAACTATTTTTAACCCTCCACTGCCCCCTCTGTAATTGTTTTTTTTCTTTCTCTTTGTGTACAAAGATAATGTAAATTACCTATGTTAGTGTATTAGAAATGGCTTGTCATTATTATTACTATTTATTTAGGTCGATTGCTGTGATCACGTCAAAAATTGTATTCATATTCTTTATTTGTCTTATATTTATCATCTTGTCAATAAGTGTGTATGTTTATGTAGGTATATATTACTAGATGCCCGCCCCGGCTTCGCCCGTGTTACATTATATAGCACTCATCAGGATCCCGTACATATACAACGGTGAAAGAATGACTGAAATTCATTCAGGTTCAGTCATTCCTGAGAATATCGCTTTCAAACAAAACACCTCTTCAGCTACCTGCTATGCCACCTGTCATCGTTGCTTCACTGAGTTGCATCAGAGAGGTCATCGTGGCGAACTACAGTCCACAAAAATAAGTTTGAGGAGAATCGTCTCACTGATTTGGACCGAAAGCGCCAAATCCGCAAAGATAGACCCAAACCCACCTATAATAACAGTTTAATTTTCATACAATTCAGACGGCCAACTCTGTTGTAATATTTGCAGCAGAATATTTAGAACTAAATTTGGTTTTGCGAGCCACATTAGGGCACACGCTCGGAAACAGTTGGGGTCGCCGTCATCGAAAACGATGAGGAGGACCACACGCCACCTGTCGGAAATTGGTCGTACTAATTCAGATTTAGAAACAAATTTGATTAATAAAGGTTTATATTCATTGACGCCATCTTAGACACATGCTGTCATGTGTCATGTCAAAGCACGAAACGTACGAAAACTTTTAAAAAGAAATATTTTTTCCCGATTTTGTTACATTCTTGATTCATGCTCCGCTTCTATTAATAGTAGAGTTATGTTCTATATATAGCCTATAGCCATCCTTGATAAATGGACTATACAATAGAAAAAGAAAACAAAACTTTCATCTCCGTTCAGTTAATTAATAATTAAGAAATAGAAATTACAAAATTGCTACGTGAAGCTTATTATATAGCGAAGCGATTGCTTCGCGTCAAGTGTCTAGATACGAAGTTTCCTGGTTTTATCTTCAACAGTAACGAACTTTCGTACTTTAGATATAAAACTTTCATCCCCCATTTAAGCCCCCATTTCATCCCCGTACAATTATAAATTACAAAATTGCTAAAACAAACACATATTTGCTTTGCGTTAAATGTCTATAGTCGGGTCATTTTAATAGGTAACATTTGACGTTTGTCAGTTATGTCGTCATAGTGAGGTGACCTGGTTAAAACCTCGATTAAAGTGACTGAATCGATTCGGACTTGAAGCACCAATATGTGATTTTTAAAAATCATCAGGCAAATCTTAGTCTCATAATTATTATTTTTTACGGAAATTTAAGGAGCAATAAAAGTCAAGTGCATAATTTAACAAAAAAATGCATTTATTAAGTTGAATTATCTGAACAACAGTTAGAATTGTCATCTTTTCATTGCTGTCAGCACTCAAAGATATTATTAAGTATGTTCTACAATATTGTCTATTCTCACAGTTATTTTTAATTTTTATTGAAATATCATTTTTTTCGAATATAAAAGCGAAAGGTCACGAAAACTCGGAAATTTTGCATGGAGGTGTATTTTAGCACATAGGCGCTCACTAAGACGGGGGTATTGCGAAATTCAACTCCTAAGAGGGTGAAACAAGGGATGGTTGTATGAAGATTCCGTAATTTTTAAAGTTATAAGCATGTATCCACATAACCGATTTTAATTAAAGTTGGTACATAGATAGACTTAATCCCAAAAAAGATATAGGTTACTTTTTATTACGGAAAAAGGGTTAAAATGAGGGATGAAAGTATATGGGAATTCGTAATATTTGAAGGCAAAACCATGCAACTTCGTATCTAGACATTTGACGCGAAGCAAATTTGTATTCGTTCTAGTAATTTTGTCATTTCGAATTGTACGGGGATGAAATGGGGGTTTAAATGGGAGATGAAAGTTTTATGTGAAAGTTCGTCAATGTTGAAAACCGTTAAATTTTTAAGCTAGACACTTATAATGCATACTATTTTACAGTAAGTAAGTGTTAAGTTTTGACGCCTAAACCACTAAACTGATTTTTATGAAATTATAGGTACCAAAATATTTTAATATTAGTTAAAGTAAATTTGTATGGGTGTACAACTGTTCAAGTAAATATGATGTACTGCCACAGTTACCTTAATTCTTATTTTCGCGGTCGAAGTCGCGGGTAAAATCTAGTAGTTAATAAAAGAATAATAAATATAATTATGTTTTATTATAATCACAACGTGGTCACTAATTTACGGTGATATTTCTTCACAAGTAATCATTGCATTCGATTCAACTTATCAGCTTACGATTTTACAGTAACATCCTTAGTGGTTAAAAACAAAAAAGGTTAACTGACGCAACATTGTAGCGACGCGCAGTTCTTTAGATCAGAAATTGCTTATTATATTTAGAATGGTTTATTAGTTAAAACAAATCGTAAAATTGCTCATATCAGTAATTATTACAATAAATATGTAGTCGTAATAGAAAAAAATTAACCAATGTGCAGTTCTAACAAAACGAAAAAACATATTATTTTATGCCCGCCGTTACAAGGTTACGTTGTCGAATTTTGATCAATTGTCAAATGTTACCTATTAAAATGACTCGACTATAGTACGAAGTTTCATGGTTTTGTCTTCAAAAATTACGAATTTCCATATACATTCATCCCTAATTTCAACCCTTTTTCCGTAATAAAAAGTAACCTATGTCCTTTTTTGGAATTAAGTCTATCTGTATACCAACTTTCATTAAAATCGGTTATGTGGATTTCATGCTTACTATCCAACCATCTATCCCTTGTTTCACCCTCTTAGTTAAATTTCACAAAACCCTGTCTTAGCGAGCGCCTGTGTGCTAAAAGACACCTCCATGCAAAATTTATGAGTTTTCGTGAAGAGTGACCTTTCGCTTTTATATGATATTTAGATAAAAATGCAAAAAAATGACTGAGAATAGACAATATTATTGAACATAGTAATTAATAATTTCTTTGAGTGCTGACACCAATGATGAAGATGACAATACTAACTGCTGTTCAGATAATGCTTAATTAATGCATTTTTTTGGTAAATTACGCACTTGTCTTATAAATATTGCTCCTTAAAATTTACGAAAAAAAAAATATTATGGGGCAAGGATATGCCTAATGATTTTTTAAATTCACATATTGGTGTTTCAAGTCCGTATCGATTCATTAACTTTAATCGAGATTTTAACCAGGTCACATCACTATGACGACATAACTGACAAACGTCAAATGTTACCTATTAAAATGGCCTGACTATAGTGTATTATGTTTTTGAGTAGCTGAAGTATTTGTGTGTAATGCTATTAGAATGTACGTTTATCTTGTAGTAATAGTCTTTATTGTGCACCATGTTTTTATTTTTCCTATCCTTTTCTCCACCCCAAGGTTGCCTGGAAGAAATCGCTTTCAGCGATAAGGCCGCCAGCTGTTTCACTAGTTTTACTGATTTCCTATATTGTATGTGTTATTTTAAGTTGTGAACAATAAAGAGTTTTCATTCATTCATTCATTCATCTGTCGAAAACAGGTTGGTGTCTTCAACCAAAATGCACTTGGCCAGTGTGATGGGTTACGATAACTTTGACTCTCTCTTTGCGAGAAAAGGCCGAACCTCAGTTGTGGAAATACGAAGTAGCTTGTTATACTTATGTTTGTCTTAATTAGGTTCACTTAACCTCAAAGAGTGAAAACTAAAAACTCTACTTTTGGATTCATAGCAAAATATGTACCTTATTAAAACAATATTTTTTTTCCAGGTTAATTCTACAATACCAAACGAAAATCAAGATGCCACAGATACAATGGAAGCTGAATCACCTACTGATTCCGCGACTAAAGTTTCTACAGAAACTGTAAACCCAAAGTCTTCAGACAAGGACGCTTCAGCAAGTATGACTGATGCAACAACAGCAGTGATGGAGGCGGAATCTTCTCTGGAAACAGAAAATAAAGAAGCAAAATCCTCTGTACAAATAGATAACACACCCAAAGACTAAAATTTTCTTAGTTTTTATGCTAATTGTAGACTGAGAGTGCACATGAGCTGTGCGAGGAAGCACTGCGGGAAAAAGATCTGTTAGCCATGGATTCACTTTTAAATACTTAGTTCTCACTTTGCATAAAGCAGCTCTGGTAGAACCATATAGAGAATGGACTGAGTGTTTCCACCTCTTAGCTCTCGTAAGATTTTTTTGGTGGAATGAGTCACTATTAATATCCGCTTATTGTCTATAATACTATTAATATCCGCTTATTAATGTCCGCTTGACACTTCGGACGCGCACGCATGTTTACAAAATTGGCGGGAAAATGACTATGAAATGTGACGTTACTTGAACCCATTTTGACTTTCAAGGACATTTCAAGATGATTCCAAGAGTAATACACAATTTTGCTTACAATTAAGTGTCTGACAACTATGCCAAACAGCACTGCACTGCAGTTTGTTGGCAGCAATACTCTCAATTACTCTCTGTTTCTTTGTAATTTTTGTAAATTAATATTTTTAGTGGTTACTATACAAACTACGATATAAGTAGCTTAACAAGTTGACAAATAAAACTACTGTAATACAAAAACAAGCTATAATTTAAGCTCATTATCTAACAGCAGCTACTTTGTTTTTGGGAATGTAACCTTATTTTTGAAATGGTCTTCGAACCTCACAGACAAATCATTACCAAATCTAGTCACGATCCATCTCCTAGTAGCATAAACGAATATGATATGATATACAAACTGTTATTTTCCAATGTTTACATGCCTTGGACGAAAAGACTAGTTTATAGTAGAATCAGCGAGCAACACGGTAGGGAGTAGGCATACACAGCGTTTCCCCTCTATCAAAGTACAAGTCCGCGTGGACCATGGAGTTCGATAATATACGGTGGCGTGAGGGCGGGGCTAGATTTGAATGGTGCTTTATTTTTTATGTGTTAGTGATTTGGCTGTGTGAGTATGATCGGCAATGGAAGGGTACAGGTATGTTTTGTATGTAATAGTGCGGCTTTACGCTAGTGTGCAACTTTTCCCTCCCGCAAGAAATGACAGAAAGATTTCAACAATATTTTTAGCTAAGCCTTCCGTGCTTGCGTTTAAGATCGAGTTGCTCGATGAGTAGAATCGATATCGCTCGAGGTCCGTTTTTAGGTCGTCTAGTCAACAATGGTCAATGCACGTGAAAATGGAATATAAACTTTTATGTATAAGCTTACTTTGAGTTGAAAATTTGACTATTTTATCAAATAGTCTGTACACTATGATATCTTGGGTTTTAAACTCGAGAGTCTTAGTGATGACTAATTACTAACTATTTAGTTCCTAAGCATCCACAAGCAGTACAGTTTCCGCGCACAGCTCAGCTGGACTCTTCCCAGCATAACCATTGGAACTGACTGTACATAAAAAATGAATTACTTCAACAGTAATAATAATTATTAAGCAAAATGTTATGGTGTATTTATGTATAGTTTTTTTGTGTGTGTTTGAAGTCATCGGCGATTAAAGTATGTTTTGTATGTAGTCTTTTGGAATCGCGCTCTCGTACAAAATTCAATGAATGCTTAGGACAATTAACCATGTATGAATAAAACAGTGACGCTCTTGCATATTTTATAATATAGTACCTGGTTGACCGAGCTTTGCTCGGTTTAAATGCTTATAAAGGGCTCTAAGTAAAAGATTTTCTCAGATAAAAAAGAACAAAAAGAAAAGACCGGAGTGTAACCATCAGGATTCGAACCGGGGCCTGTTGACTCCGAGGGCGAGCATATTCCGTCTGAGCCATTTAGACTTAAAGAACAGTGGCGAAATAAGTTATCGTATTCTAATGACATTGTAGTTAGTTTTTCATTGTCTAAAAACGCGCATAAAATTATGTTTTTAAAAAACAAAACCTAGCTAGATCGATTTATAGTCCCCGAAACCCCCTGTATACATAATTTTATGAAAATCGTTCGAGCCGTTTCCGAGATTCAGATTCTATATATATATATATATATACCTATATACCTACAAGAATTGGTCGTTTAAAGGTATAAGATGGAAAATGAAAATAGCGCCCATTTCCTAAAGTTATGTTACAATGAAATTCACGATACTTATTCATACTTATATCATCAATGTTCACTTCTTCCTCCATTCGCCTTTTCATGTTCATTCATTCGACATTGTGTAGTGGTAGGAATCTTTGCAGAGTCCGCCTAGGGAAGTACCACATCATTGCCCGTTACTCTACTGCTAAGCAGTAATGTGCAAACATTACTGTATTCCGATTTGAGGTAAAACTTTTTGACGCACCAAAATTCCGTTTTTATCTGATTTTGCTTTCATCGTAATTAATATAGGTAATATAAATGTTGTATAGAAAACGTGATGGAACAGAGTTCCTAGAAATTTGTTGATCTTTTTTTATGTGTTTTTGATTGTGTCTTTGTTTTGTTTGTGTACCAAAATGTACTAAAATAAATTAATATCTAAACATTATTACTATATTTGTTACATTCGTAAGTTATTACTAAGCCCCTTTGCACAACTCCTCTGCGAAGCTGAAACACCGGAACCGCAGTAATTTCGCTATGTTTTGTTAGTATAAGGAGAAGTGAAACACTAGCGAACTAGAGACAGTTCTCTTCTAACGTATGGATTTGTCTATAATGCTGCCTCTTTCTCCGCGCGGTTTGGACGTTACGCTCTGATGCCAGCCACACTATGCCATTGTGTTGCGACACTCGATCATAGCGGAATTCATCACGCGGTTCCGCTACTCATGTTTCGCGGCGGAGGTGTGGGAAGGGCGTTAAAAGTAAGTTTCTTATGGTATATATTCACTCAATGTTAGTTTAATAAAAATACGTTTGTGATTTTTAATCAAGTTTATTATTTTGAGGTCATCACAGTGAGGTGTCACAGTTATACTTAAGGTCTGTTTTTCGTTAACTGGCTTATGAATACGGCACATCTATACTAATATTATAAAGCTGAAGAGTTTGTTTGTTTCAACGCTAGGATCTCGGGAAGTAGGTACTGGTCCGAATTGAAAGATTATTTTTTATTGGATAGTCCATTTATCGAGAAAGGCTATAGGCTATAGAACATAACGCTACTATCAATAGAAGCGGAGCATGAATCAAGAATGTAACAAAAATGGGGGAAAATATTCCTTTTTGAGAGTTTTCGTAGCATGCTTTGACTTGAAAGCATGTTTCTTAGAATTGAAACGTCCTTGAATATAAACCTTCCTTTGGTATCAGATTGAACACCTCCCTTTGGTAATCAAATTTGTTTCTAAATCTGAGTTGCTACGACCAATTTCCGACAGGTGGCGTAGCAGGTAGCTGAAGAGGTTTTTGTTTGAAAGCGATATTCTCAGGAATGACTGAACCGATTTCAGTCATTATTTCACCGTTGGATATGTACGGGATCCCGATGAGTACTATACCTATAATGTACCATGTACCACGGGCGAAGCCGAGGCGGACACTTAGTTCCCTAATATACGTTAATAAAGGTTTGGGCTTGACCGCCTTGACCTTGAGTGACGAAGCGAGCAGAACATGTGCGTGATGTTGACCAACATGCTGCCACATAACAGCACAGTGACACGTAGCTATTGGAACTTGAAGAGTCCAAATCATTACCTAGCACTGCACTGCGCTCGTCACCCAGAGGCCTAAGGTTATTATATCTCACAATTGCCCTTCAAATCAGAAAACAGTATCTAATCTTTGCACTTTACTACTTGGCGGTAGAATAACTGGCAAAAGTGTGGTACTTCTCCAGGCGGACTCTGCTAAGAATCTTAACAAGTCACTTTCGATTTGAAGCAGACATCTACTGGCATCTCGCATAAAGCTACGACCATCATACTTAAAGCCTAGACTACCAGGTGTGAAACACCCACCGCCAGCTACTATAGGCCAGTTAGAAAAAAAAAGGTGTGAAACTAATACTAGGCGACGAAGCGGACTACGATGGAGCGTGTCTACCTAGAAGAAACCGAATCACTTTCGATTTGTAGACACCAAAGTGTAACCATCGGGAAAAACCTACTCAGGCAATGCATTCCACAGCTTACGCGTTCTCATCACAAAAGTAGAGTCAAACTTCGGAACACGAGCTACGAGCAAAAGGAGAAGGTGGTATTACATCATGCAGATCAGTGGCACACTCTCCGAAGTGTATCCGGTAAAATACAGACAAGCTAGCAATTTTGCGACGATGTTCAAGTCTTTGAAGTCTTCTTATGCACAAGGGTGTCGTTGCCTATGAATCTTTTCGACACGTCGCTCGATCGGTTCCAGTAAAGTACTCCACAATCGTACAAGAACGAATATGTGCGTGGTATAACATGAGCAACTGCTTAGATTTTACCTGCACCTCTGAGAGGATGAGAGAGCACCTAGTTTTATGGCAGCTAATTTAGCGATTTAGCCTCGATGTAATTGAGTGCGTTGATGTCAAAGAACCCCCAAAAATGGTCAGACACACCTAAAGGCTATACAGGTAATTATAATAATTAATTTACGTAGTCATTTACATTCTCTTTGGGCACCTGTTCGCAACCTGGAAACCGTGTGCCCTGTGCCTTGGGATCGGGAACTACGCAGGTGAAGCCGCGGGGGCTGCTAGTATAATATGTATATGTTAATCAACCATAATGTTTAATATTGAAGTGTTAAAAACTGTCGACAGCTATTTTGTATTACATTAAATAACTGATTTAGAAAATAGTCTTACTTTCAAAATCTCCAGCTGTGATTGTCAAAAATCACTATTCAGAAAACGGAAATCAGTTTGGATAGTACATAGATACAATCTCCATAGACAGATAAGACTCATAGGATCCCAGGGTCGCCAGACGTCACGTATTTTCTGATGAACGAAATGTGGACTATTGAGTAGAGTTAGTACGTACCTACCTACTAAGAACACATGCTTACCCGCTAAATTGCTTAGACGGCCAACGTTTTGTTTCAGTAATCTGTGGTTATAGACAACTAGCTTTTACCCGCGACTTCGTCCGCGCCACATATTTATTAAAGTAATTGAGGCAGTACCTACTCGTATGTCTACTACCACACAAATTCACGTTTCTTAATCAAAATCGGTCTAAGTCAAAGTTTTATATCTATACTTATAATAAAACTGTAACGGGTCGAATTCTGTACATTGAAGATATTTAGAAATTATTTTTTTTGGGGCACTCCATAGTGGATACTGATGGCGAAACTGCATTTTTTTTCTTTCATGTCTGTCTGTCTGTCTGTCTGTCTGTCTGTCTGTCTGTCTTTCTGTATAGGGATCACGCATCACGCCGAAACTACTGATTCAATTCAGCTGAAACTTGGTATGATTTTAGTTTAAACTAAGGAGATTGCTGTAGGCTACTTTTGATCCCCAAATTCTGATCGGTTGTCTTGCGGGAGGGGGTGAAAGTCAGAATGTGTATTTGGTTGTAACTCATGTTTGCGTTGTTTAATTTCATTAATTCTTTTTTTTTGTTAGAAAGAACACATTTTTATATTGTCCCATCAAAATTTGAACATTATCGGTTTGGTGGTTCGGAAATTACACAAACATTAAATAATAACGACACGCACGGCGCGTTCGGTACATACTAACTTCTAAGTATTCTGTGTATCACAGACGATCCACAGAATATCTAGATTCTAGATTCAAGAAGTGCCCACGTGATCGCGTCGCGTCGTCTTGAATGACAAAATAATTGTCAAAATATATTTTTGTGTGGAAAAGGAGGAGGATGAGAACATCCTCTTTCAAACAAGGAGGAAGTTCTCAATCGGGTTGCATGTTTTTTTATTTGATTTTATTTTACACGATAACTCCGCTAATTGTGAGTTGATTTTGATAATTCTTTTTTGTTTGGTAGAAAATACTTCAGAGGTGATCCTATATATCGAAAACAGGGAGGTAGTTTTTCAAATATCAACAAAAAACGAATATCAGCTTAGATTTATCTGTATTTAGTTAGTCGAAAGACAGAATTAAATTACCTGTCATTGAAGTAAATTTTGTTCTTTTGGAGAAAACATATCAGCATAATAAGTAGCAGCATAAACAACCCATTAAATGTTCCCACTGCTGGACGTCGGGGCCTTCTCTCGCAAGAGAGAGAGACAAGGCTATAATCCACCACGCTGGACCAGTGTCGGTTGGTGGATGACATATGACATATGACTTAGAACTTAGATTCTAGGTACATTTCGGTTTCCTCACGATATTTTCCTTCACCGTTTAATTACCGGCATTACGAACATGACTCAGAAAAGATAGTGGTGCGTGTGGTTTTGAACCCTGGGTCTCCGGATCAACAGTCGGCGTTCTCCCGACTAAGTCAGCTGTAGCTTGCTAGATCAGCCGTAACTTAACGTTTTATTTCAATCCAAATACTGTTTAAAATTTAAAGGTAGTGTTCAACAAGCTTCGGTAACCGAAGCAGACCGTTGTTAGGGTTCCGTACCTGACTTCGCTGTCCGTCCATCCTTCCGTCTGTCACCAGACTGTATCTCAAGAACGGTGATAGCTAGACAGTTGAAATTTTCACAGACGATGTATTTCTATTGCCGCTTTAACAAAAAATACTAAAACTAAAATATAAAAATTGAAGAGGGGCTTATTTCCATACAACAAACTTGACTTTTTTACCGTTTCTTGCTCGATACTAATAACGTACCTGTCACAGGTTGACGCTTTCACTATTCACATAATATTAAGTTTTATGTTCTCTTTAAATGTAAGTAATTAAAATAAAATAAATTTTAAGGGGCTCCCATACAATAAAATCATTTTATTTGCTAATGGTTCAGAACCCTTCGCGCGCGAGTCCCACTGGCATTTGACCGGTTTTATTTTTTCAAAAATTTTGTAATTTCCTACCCTTTCCTAATATTAATGTAAATACCTATGTCAATATTTAAATTTTTGCTGCTCAATTACGTTGGAATGGCTGAATGTATCGAGTTAAAATTTGAAACATATTCTTGGCTTAGCTTAAGTAACACATAGGGACATATAGTTATGTAACTATACATAGGCAATGTTTGGCCTATGTGTTCTTCCAGACTATAATCTAATTGTATTTCAAATTTCAGCCCGATCACTTGATACGTTCCGCCATGATTAAGTAACAAACATCCAAACATTGACATTCATAATATTTACAGTTACAGGACAACGTTGGAACGGCTGAACATATTTGGAAGGAATTCGAAACACACGTAGTTTGTAATCAGAAATAGCAAATCGGTTACTGTGACGTCGGAAAGACAAAGCAAATTTGGTAGAAAATTGAAACAGATAACTTATAGTCTGAAATACCACACATAGTTTAGAGTCTAAAATTTCACATGGGGTCTAAGTCTATATTTTCGTTTAACTCCATATTAATCTATAATAAGTATATATTTTTGTAAGGAACTTGATGTGATGGTAAGGTAAAAGCCAAAATTTAAAATATATGCACCCGTTTTGGCGTAGATAATACAGGTGATTTGCGTTCACAATCAAAATAACAAGCAACATTATATTCTCATTAGATGGCGCTAAGGCCAGTTTAAATCTAAAAGCACTAAAGGCCATTTAAATCAATGTTTTGCTATTGTGGTATGTATTTTTTCTTTTATCACTAGGTGGCGTTACTGGTATTCTAAATTGTACTAATAAGTTTTTGCTGCTAAAAGGATTTTGATGCCTAATTTGGATTCTTTCGTTCTTGGATTTTTTTTCTGTGTTACAATTAAATTCATACATTAACATTTCACTAAGACTTGGCTTAGATTTACGGGTTCAACTTTCTTGAGTACTACCTATCATTAAAACTCAAAATTTTAATCATTTTGATTCCACACAGGCTTCGTTCAAAATTTTACGCGGGCGAAGTCGCGGGTAACAGCTAGAAAACAGCTTGCGGATAAAAAGAGAAATGTAGGTAATCAGATCATGCACATCAGCTTCAGAATTTTCGTAATGTATCCTATAAAAATCCTACAAACTTAACACTTGCGGCTATGTTCGATACTACGAAACCTTAATAAGTATGTTTGATTTTGTTTAAAAAAAGAAAAATAAGGATGATAAAATTAAATATTTTTTTGTGGGAAAACAAATTCACTCGGTTTTCAATGATTACATAATGCAAATATTTTGACGTACGATACTTCCAACTAATTTACACTATAAGTCAGTAACATCTGCTTACGCGAACGAAGTAGCGGGTTCAGCTAGTTTATTAATAAATGTACAATTTTACGACAAATTACAAAAAAAAACTATGTTCTCAAAAAATTTATCAAAAACAGACTTTAATTTAAAATCATATTGGGACGGTCCACCAAATTTTATTAGAGTCTATTAGTAGATATTAGTAGATATATCGTATGATTACATGAACACAAATTTTGATTTGTTGTTCATATTTCAAAAACCGCCCCACTGATTTCGATAAAATTTATATGACCACCTCTGAACTATAATCTACCAACCAAAAAAAATAACCATCTAAATTGATTCACAATTGGAAATACAACTGGATTGATAACCTCCTCCTTTTTGAAGTCGGTTAAAAATAGCATACAAAGAGTGCAAAGATCCTTCCATGCACACTTTTACTCCTCATTTCCACTCTTTTCAACTCTTTTCTGTGATAAAAGTCGCCGTTGTCCTTTCCTAAGTCTAGTCTATCTGTGCACCAAATTGTAACAAACTCTTTAAGTGGCTTAGGCGTTAGACGGCAACGGACAGAGAGAGCTACTTTCATATATATAATTTCGTATTAGAATTGAAAACAGGTGTTCCTGATCATTTTATAGGTGGCAGTTGTAAAAGATTACCGAAAAGTAATACGTTTACTCCTCCAAAAAACTCATTTTCGCAGTTCTTAATTTGCCTTAATCGAGCGTCCATCATGCATAACATTTGATAAGACACCATGGAAATCTCGTCGACTATCAAAAATTCTGTCTGATACGCCATTTAGTGGCTGCGCCCATCTTAAATATTGAGGTTGTATAGTGCACTGTATTCTTCTTGTAAAGCCCTTTTATTTGATACCCATGTTGATGGGATTGATAAAACCTAAGTTATCCGCCATTGTGTCGAGGCCGCCATCTTGGATTTTAATTTTATATAGTACGTTGTATTCTACGGGTTGAGCACTTTCATTTGATACCCATATTGATGGGATTGATAAAACCTACGTTATCCGCCGTTTTGTAGCGGCCGCCATCTTGGATTTCAATTTTTTATAGTATATTGTATTCTGCTTGTTGAGCCCTTTCATTTGATACCCATGTTGGTGGGATTGATAAAACCTACGTTATCCGCCATTTTGTAGCGGCCGCCATCTTGGATTTCAATTTTTTATAGTATATTGTATTCTGCTTGTTGAGCCCTTTCATTTAATACCCATATTGATGGGATTAATAAAACATAAATTATCCGCCATTTTGTAGCGGCGGCCATCTTGAATTTATTTAAGTACATTAATTATAAATAAATGATACCGCTAGAAGCGTCTTGAAACGCTCTTGAGAGTAAATGGCTCAAACGGGTAAAAGTAAGGTGGCACTTCATATGCCGAAACATAAACACCGCACTTATGTAACCTGACACCCGTTTTCCCGCCAAATTTGTAAAACGCGAAAAGCGGCCAGTGTATCAAGCGGTTATATAAGTATCCCCGTATAGTTAGAAATTATAAAATTGCTGGAACAAACGTTTATCGACTCCATTTCAAGTGTCTAGATACAAAGTTGCATGGTTTTATCTTCAATAATATTGAACTTCCAGACTTTCACCCCCAATTCCACCCCCGTAGGTACAGTTCGAAACTACAAAACTGCTTAAATATACATTTTATGGTTTCGTGTTAAATATCTAGACGTAAAGTTTCATAGTTCTTCAACAATGACGAAGTTTTCCATATAAACTTTCATCCCTTATTTTAACCCTTTTAACCCTTTTTCGGAACAAAAGTAGCCTATGTCCTTTCTCGGGATCTATTCTATCTATGTATCAAATTTCATCAAAATCTGTTGGTTGGTTTAGGCGGTAAAGATGGACAGACAGACAGACAGACAGACAGACAGACAGACAGACAGACAGACAGAGTTACTTTCGCATTTATAATATTAGTATGGATTGTATTCTGCTTGTTGAGCCCTTTCATTTAATACCCATATTGATGGGATTAATAAAACATAAATTATCCGCCATTTTGTAGCGGCGGCCATCTTGAATTTATTTAAGTACATTAATTATAAATAAATGATACCGCTAGAAGCGTCTTGAAACGCTCTTGAGAGTAAATGGCTCAAACGGGTAAAAGTAAGGTGGCACTTCATATGCCGAAACATAAACACCGCACTTATGTAACCTGACACCCGTTTTCCCGCCAAATTTGTAAAACGCGAAAAGCGGCCAGTGTATCAAGCGGTTATATAAGTATCCCCGTATAGTTAGAAATTATAAAATTGCTGGAACAAACGTTTATCGACTCCATTTCAAGTGTCTAGATACAAAGTTGCATGGTTTTATCTTCAATAATATTGAACTTCAGACTTTCACCCCAATTCCACCCCGTAGGTACAGTTCGAAACTACAAAACTGCTTAAATATACATTTTATGGTTTCGTGTTAAATATCTAGACGTAAAGTTTCATAGTTCTTCAACAATGACGAAGTTTTCCATATAAACTTTCATCCCTTATTTTAACCCTTTTAACCCTTTTTTCGGAACAAAAAGTAGCCTATGTCCTTTCTCGGGATCTATTCTATCTATGTATCAAATTTCATCAAAATCTGTTGGTTGGTTTAGGCGGTAAAGATGGACAGACAGACAGACAGACAGACAGACAGACAGACAGACAGACAGACAGACAGACAGAGTTACTTTCGCATTTATAATATTAGTATGGATATCTTTAAAAATAAGGTCACAATACTCTCAGACACTTTCCGTTGGCCGTTCTGCTTAACAGACGCTTTATAACTCCCAAAGTCAAACTCAAAGTACCTACTTTATTCAAAACTGCACAATTTACACGTCAATTAATAAAAAACAAAAACAAAAGAAAGAGGATACAAATTGTATACATTTTCAAAGTTTGAAATTACTACATTACTGTATTATAATAATTATTGTACAAAAAACTGTCAAGCATTATACGAGTAAACGAGTATAATATGTTTTTAATACAATTGTACTGACCCAAAATAATTACTTAACTTCACTTAAAGGGCTAATTACTTATAGCTTTTTACTTAAAGCTAACTCCATACCAAATTTTATGAAAATCGCTTCAGTCGTTTAGACGTGAAGAAGTGACAGACATACCTACACCCACAAACTTTCGTAGTGTGATTAAAGATGACGTTGACCAGGCGCGGTCGCAGCTTCAAATTTAGTGAGTGACCAATAACCAACGAGAATCTCAATCCAAAGATGTGCCCTCCCGAACTTTAGGGCGCACGGAATCTTGTTATTGTTGGGAAGAGTGAATTCACTCTTTCTGTTCTAGTCGGTTGTAGGAAGCGGTGAACACAGGACGTTTTTAGGTTTTTACCTATTTGTTGTCAATAATCAAAATAAGCATAATCCATAACTACAGCATACTTCGCCGCTAGCGATTTTAGGGGTCAAGTAGATTGATGATGTGTAAACCATTTACAGTACACACACAGACGCAGTTTATTACCGATTTCAAGGTGCTCAGGGCACATCTAGTGGTTTATATCGATGCCAATAACAATACATTTTGTCGATTTTGGAGAGGGGGTGGAGGTCATGTCACCTGTGCTCCCTCCTTCATGCGTCTGATGTTAATACGTCGTGCTATCCGACGGGGTGTGTTTTGTGTTAATCTTCCTAAATAAGCCGATTTACTACGTTAAAGGATTTACTACGTAAATACACTTGGCTAAATCCAGTTGACAAAATTTTGCTAAGTGTAGTGAACTGTCAATTAACTATTTATTCCATTAGGATTATTATACAAAAATCTTTGTAGTACCTAGGTACCTACTTATACTCAATCTAACGACCATCAGATTGACAGTAAGGAAACGCAGTAAAATTTTGATGGTTATTTACAAATCGTAAACCGTTCATTTCTCCCGTTTAAACGCAGATAGAATATTAATAAAGGGCCGGTCGTAAACTGCGGCACTAATGCCGAATGAATTGCAAATATTGTTCAAGATATTTCAATATTAATAATTGGATCTTTATTTGCCGTCACTATTGACTTTTGTCTTAAATTCAATACTAGTACATTTTTGTTTAAGAGACCTTAAATGATTGCTGGTTATAGTAACCCAATATTGATGCACAGATGAAACCCAGGCGATGGATCTCACGCACACTGCGTCCGTCAACTCGGCGACTGCCAACGTTCGGTAACCTTTCGCCATTGGTCGATCAGGCGACCCCCACTCAGTCGCCCTGCTACCGCAGAAATCCCGTCCACCACTCTGCAGTACGCATCCGATCGGAATAGTTCCGGACTCCTCACCACCACCAGCGGCAGGTTAGCTTGCGACCAACAGCCGAGAGTACCTGCTGCTCGGAACGATTCTGCACCTCCAACCGTGGCGAGTCAACGCGGCAACGATCCCTTTTGCGGACGATCAACCTGGATTCTACTGTTGACGTCCTTTCTACCGCCGTGCAGCAAGGGTCCGGTTGGAAAATTTAAACAAAATAATTAATACAAACAGTGAACAGATCGCTATAACATTCTGATTCATAGGTAGGTCATACTGCACTATTTTGACCACGTGCGACATCGATAGCTGTTGTGTACTCGTAACTACATTCATACGACGACGACCACGTACACGCTCAACATCAGCTCTGTAAATAAAAATCAATAAAAGCGGATTTTTTGGAGCTACGAGCAGCCCAGTGATATCAGTGGACCGGCGACAGTTCAGCGAGCCAGGAGCCGTGTTGACAGCCCCCGGGACGTAAGGGATAAAGAGGAATCACCGAAAATACCGGACGAACAGCCGAAATCAAAGGTTAGTCTAGTAGCAACATCACAAGATCGCACAGCTGTATTTGGACAAAAGTCACGTCCGCCGCATAGCGATCTCATCGGTATAAAAATTCCGCCTGACACGTTCATATCGCTGCACGACCGACCGAAGCCGGCGACTCGACGCACGTCATCAGCGAATATCATCATCATCGCCAACCCCTGGGAAGAACTGACTGCTGGTAACTGGACATCTACTGGACAGCCCGAACACCATCTAAGTCAGGCGTGTACGGAAGAATATTGACAAATATAAACTTGAGAAGAAGAAGAGGAGGAAGAAGAAGAAGAAGGAATTACAATCTAATTTGACGTATCTAACACTCAACACTCTCCCTCACCTCACCTCACCTCACCCACCATCTGCCACAATAAAAATAAATAATTTAATTAACCTAATTTAGTTAGAAAATATTGTAAAATGTCCGACACAACGAAAAAGCCTCCGCCTCCACATCTGCCTGCCGCACATCTGGCCCTGCCAATGCACCCAGACGACCAAGGGTGCTCTCTGTAAGGTCAGTAGCGTCAAGCTTACATAAGCGCATTTAAAAAAAAATGTTAGGACCAGCGCGTCAGACGTGGTGCCGCCAACGCAAAATCGGGAGGGTACCCCGGTGTGCCCGTAGATGCCCCCGAGGTAGAGTCCCGCTGCGATCAATTACTCGACAAAGTCCCATCGCCACCGCGCTCACAAACAGTAAGCGAAACCTCTGTGCCGGTAACATCAGTGCCAGAGTCGAGCCCAGAACACCTGGCCGCAATAGATAGAGTCGAGAACTGGAAACAGTGTGGAATATCACCTCCAAAGGAGTTGACGATGGATGAGGAAACGGACAGTGTGTCAGAATCGTCTTTCCCGACCTCCGCCCGGTGCAAAAGAACCAGTATGCTAATCGCACACTGCTCTAAGCGGACGGGGGTCGAGATGGACAGCGCCACGAAAGTGGCAAATGACGCACTACTCCGGGGAAAGGACGCTCTCGAACAATCCACTAACCAAAGACGGATTTAAAACAAACCGCGATCGAGAGTCTCCAGACGCTCTTCGAGATAGTCCTTTCCTTGGCCGAGTCCAGGCATCGACACATCGCCTCACTCGAACAGGAGCGGACTCGACACGCCGTGGAGCTGCTCTCGGTGGAAAGGGCCCACACTAAGTCAGTACAACAAATTCATTACGATCTAACAAAGGAGGTAGCTTTGGCCAGGGAAACACTCACCGAACTCCAGAAAGAGTTAAGAGTCATTAGAGATTGGCAGAGCTTTGAATCAAGAGAGCCTCATCAACAAATTAAAGCAACGGCCGAAGCGGTGAAGGACATCAGTGGTTTTCTTAAATCGCCTGCTCCAATTCGAAGCGCCCCGTTGATCTGACTCCACTGCAGAATGACTATCTTGGCCTAAAACCGGTATTGAAATTCTTCGGAGGCAGGTCGACGAGCTCCGGAGGACTCTAACGCAGAAAGGACGAAAACCATCGAGGCCCTCCACCAAAACGCTGATATGCTGAAAGAACTCGCCTCAGCTCCACCACCTCCTACCCCCAAACTATTCGGATAAGCTAAGTAAAATTGAAAACATGCTGACGAAACAAACACCACCCCATCTTCTGCCCCAATTAAAATAAACATCGACGAGCACGTGCTGCCTATTACAGAACGTCTAGAAGCTGTATCGTCAGAACTCCGGACGATGCGCCAGGAAAAACTAATTCTTCCCCCACCAGCCCTAAGCATCGAGGCCGAAATCTGCCAAGCGGAGACGGGCAAGCCACCAAAGCCTAACTACGCAAAAATAGCGGCTAAGCCGATCGTGCCAAAACCGAACCACACTCTTATCGTGACAACGGCGAATCCCACATCCCCCACGACCGCCGAAAATTTAATAGACAGGATAGCGTTAGCTCTGGACACGAAGAAGACTGGAGCAAGAGTTGACCGAGTGCGAAAAGCTCGAAACAGGAAAGTCATCCTGAGTTGCAGCACAGAGGAAGACCTTGGTCTGGTCAGAAATCGTGTGCAGCAGGACAAGTCTTTAAAGGTGGAAACTGCGAAAGCGGGTAATCCACTGATCATCATACGAGACGTCCTGTCTTATCACAAAGACAACGAAATAGTAGAAAACCTTTTGGCGCAGAATAAACATTTGCTACAGGGGTTAATTTGCAAGAAAGCGCGATTAGAGTGCGGTACAGGAAAAAGCACGTAACCCTCATGAGTGCCATCCGGTGATCGAGGTCTCTCCTCGCATTCACAGAGCGTTTTGGATGCTGAAAAAGTCTACATAGGACTTCAGAGGAGACCAGTGGCAGACCACTCGCCCTTGGTGCAATGCTCGAAGTGTCTAGGTTTTGGTCATACAAAGGCGATCTGTCGGGATAGGGATGAGTACTGCAGTCACTGCGGGAAAACTCACTCCTGGACTCAATGCAAGGCAAGGAAAGAAGACCTGTCCCCAAATGCAAGAACTGCGCGACTGCTCATCCCAACAGACCCCAAAAGAACTCGCACACAATGCGTTTAGTAGCGAGTGCCCTGAAAGGTTAAAATGGGATGGGATAGCGCGGTCTCGAATATCTTATTGCTAAGGGCACTCATGAGGAACGTGGCTCAGTCTCCCAAAGAGTAGGCGAACCAGGTATGCGTTTCATTCAAGCAAACCTGCAGCGCTCCCAGAATGCAACAGCAGAACTCCTGAAGGTCGCGAGAGAAAGGGAGTTTCAGTTGCCCTTGTTCAAGAACCCTATGTGGGAAACAAAGGCGTAATGAAACAATATCCTGGAACTCGTATTATTCAGTGCAGTTTAAATAGGCAAAAACCAGTTAAGGCAGCCATAATAGTCTTCGGTGACAAACTGAGGTAATCCATGACCCCAACTTGTTACCGAAACGGAAGCGGCTGTCCTGTTGGTCGGCACAGGCCTAAAACTGGGAGTTATTTCTGTCTACTTAGAAGGAGACCAAATAGTCGACCCCTACCTCAGCAGGATTAAAGTATTCAGTGAAAACTAGCGACAAAAGATCTGATTGTTGCTGGTGACGTGAATGCGTGGTCCCACTGGTGGGGAAGTACATCCCAAAATGAGAGAGGAGAAGCCGTAAACTCTTTCTTCAACGAAATGGACTTATTTATTCTCAACTCTGGCGATACACCAACCTTCGAGATCGTTAGGGAAGGTAGACTCTGCACAAGCATAGTAGATGTAACAACGTGCAGCGAGTCTCTCCTGGGAAAAATCGAGGGATGGAATGTTGACAAAAGTATTACAACATCAGACCACAACGCAATTACCTTCACTTTGCGCCTAGTTAAAGCTCTCGAACAACAGAGACCAATAACAACACGCAAATACAACACCAAGAAGGCACAATGGTCAAACTTTATGTCACAGTTAAAATCCTCCTTGTAGAAGGAAACATCTCGCCGGAGTCAGTGGAGAAATGTGAAAGTCCATTGGAACTCGAGTCGATGATTACGAGCTACACAGCTAATATACATGAAGCCTGCGAACAGACCATCCCACTGGTAAGCTCGCCGAAGGAAATCCAACCCCCATGGTATACGAAAACGCTCGATAATCTGAAAAGGAAGTTCTCAGAAGAAAGAGACGGATCAGGAATGCCGCCCCGACAGAGTTGAACCTGTAGTCGAGCAGTATCAAATTGCTCGACAAGACTACAAGGAAAAAGTCAAACAAGCTCAGACGGTAAGTTGGAAGGAGTTCTGCACGAATCAGGAGAAAGAAAGCATGTGGGACAAGATCTACAGAGTGATGAAACAAACTTCGACAAGACAGGAAGAAATACTCCTAAGAGACACCGAAGGTAACACTCTATCCCCGCAGCTATCTGCAGAACTACTTGCCAAAACTTTCTATCCCGACGACTCTGAGAGCACAGACCAACCTTGTCATACAGAGCTACGGGAGCGAATGACAGAAACGCCTATGGGCTTACCGGAAAATGACCCACCATTCACATCAGCGGAACTGGAATCAGTACTGAGAACTCTGAATCCGAAAAAAGCTCCCGGTACAGACGGGCTAACCGCTGATATCTGTGAAGCAGCCATACGTTGCGAATGGGAGGTTTTCTTGGCGATAGCAAACAAATGCTTGTCGTTGAAATACTTCCCAAGCAATGGAAAGAAGCGCACGTGGTCATATTACGCAAGCCCGGTAAGACAGATTACACACATCCAAAATCATACCGCCCCATAGGTCTTCTGTCCGTTCTAGGAAAAATCGTCGAAAAGCTTCTGGTAAACCGTCTCCAATGGCATCTCCTCCCAACCATTAGTAGGAAACAGTACGGTTTCATGCCCCAGCGAGGCACTGAAGACGCCCTCTATGACCTGGTAGAGCACATCAAAAAAGGAGTAGACAGTAAAGACACAGTACTCTTAATCTCCCTGGATATAGAAGGCGCCTTCGACAATGCATGGTGGCCCACCCTCAAAAATCAATTAGCGAAGAAGAGGTGCCCAACAAACCTCTACGACATGGTAAACTCTTACCTCAGCGACCGTAAAATCAAGGTCAACTATGCAAGAGCAGTCTACGAGAAGGAAACAACCAGGGATGCGTCCAAGGGTCCATCTGCGGACCGACCTTTTGGAATGTGATCCTAGACTCGTTACTGCGAATGCTAGAAGCAGAGGGAGTGTACTGTCAAGCGTTCGCAGATGACGTCGTTCTCGTGTTTACAGGCAACTCGAATATCATCGAACAGCAGGCGAGCAGGGCGCTGAGCATGACAGTGGAATGGGGTAAAACTAACAAACTCAACTTTGCAGCGCATAAAACCAACGCGATGCTTTTCACAAAAAGTTGAAATACAAAACTCCAAACATAGTCATGTCCGGCGTCCGGCTCGATCTGGTCGATGAAGTCAAACTGCTAGGCCTACTGATCGACCGCCGGCTCAACTTTAAAGCACATGTGACCGCCCAATGTAAAAAGTGGCGAACATTTATAGACAGCTCGCATGTGCAGCGAAGGTGACCTGGGGATTAAATGGCGAAATCACGAGAACAATCTACGTCGCGGTGGTGGAACCTATCATCATGTATGCCTCAAGTGTATGGGCGCAAGCGGCAGACTTCGAGGAAAACAAGGCTCAGTTGAACGCTATCCAAAGAGGTTTTGCCCAGAAAATCTGTAAGTCGTACCGTACTGTTTCTCTGAAAGCAGCACTTGCCCTTTCCGGTCTGCTCCCCTTGGATCTGAGAATACAGGAAGCGGCAAATTTGTACAGAGTAAAAAACACCTCTCCCAAGACTACCTCCCACCAGAAGTGGAACTCGAACGAAATGTTAACTGCCTGGACCAACCCCATCCGTCCACGCAGTTATCCGTAGAGTACGAGCTCCTAGAAGACACCTCAATCTTCCACAAGGACCTCAAATTTATACTGATGGCAGTAAAATTGAAGGTAAAGTTGAGCTGCTCTAACATGGTGGGAGAATGGCAGAGAGGTCAAGAACTCGACCTTCAAGCTCCACTCCGAATGCACAGTCTTTCAATCGGAACTTTATGCTCTGTACCGGGCAACTCAAATGGCGTTAAAGAGCAAGGACCCAGAAGTCAATGTCCTGAGTGACTCCCGATCTTCACTGAACTGCTAAGTAACCCAAAACGAGCCACCCCTTGGTTAAGTGCGTAAAGGAAAACATTGGACAGATAAATGCTGAAGGAGATCTCTTCGTCTTTTCTGGGTGAGAGCGCATGTTGGCACCGTCGGCAACGAAAGAGCCGACGAACTGGCCAAATCAGCGGCACTCACGGAGTCACCCAGGGACTACGAGGGATCCCTTGTCCTACGTCAAAAGGAAAATCCGCGAAGAATCGGTCAAGAAATGGCAGGATCGATATGAGACCTCGGACACCGGAAAAGTCACCCAGACGTTCCTCCCCGATATAGCAAACGCATATCGGGTGATGAGAACCACGAAACTGACTCCCTTCCAGGTACAAGCGTTGACGGGACACGGAGGAATAGCAGATTACCTGTACAGATTTAAGCTCAAGAGCAGTCCGGCATGCGAGTGTGACCCCAACCAACCCGAAACAGTCTGGCATGTGCTAGTCGATTGTCCCCGATTCATGGTCGCAAGACATGAGCTCGAATCTATGATCGACAGAAGACTGGTTGTCTCGGATCTCCACAACATCTTAGTAGATCCAGATAACAGAACACGGCTCCTGTCCTTCATGGAGAGCTCATTCCGCATAGCGGCCATGAGAAACTCCACTAATTCAAATACGCGCCCCCATCACCACCACACCCTGCCCGCTGTCTGTGGACGCCGCGCGGCATGCGGTTCCCGCCAACATAACTCCTCGAAGAGCATCTCCGTCAAACAACTACTGGAGAACGCAGACCGAGGAGAAGCAGGGATCCGTATCCGCGGGTGGCTCTCTTCATGGACAGCAACAAAGAAAGATTCGGAATAAGCTTTTGCTTCGCTTGGGAGCGGAAACGAGCCCGTTTGTCGCCTGGATTGTCTTGCCTGCTCAATGGGAGTACCGCAAAAGTCACGATGAAGCGGAAAACCTACGACGCCATGCCGGTGTGCGAGGTAGACGGCCACCGATTTCGGTTGGTGCGATCGAAAAACAAAACGATTGCACTAATAGAGTACTCGGAAGGTCGGACGCCTTTCACACAGGCAAGTGCGCTGCTCGCACATCTGAGCAGAAATGCGGGTGAAACACCCGGGTGATAAGCGTGGATGCGATGGCAATCGAATATTCAAGAGCGAGAGTCGCAGACCGGCTGGGTTGCATTGAGGCCTCTAAACATCATGAGGTTGTCGTATACGAAGACAGGGAGAAAATCTAAGCTTCCTCAGAGCCCCTTCGCACGACCAAACAAATGCAACTGACAGCTGGGGACATCCTGTTCCTAGTTCGACCATCCAAACCGGCTCCGAAAGAGTACAGCAGAGGGCAGCCGCGGAAAAAGCTTCAGCCAATCTAACTAGCAGCCGAGGCACCAACACGGCGTTCGTGACTGCTTTCAACGCAGCAGCAAGGAGCGTACTCCGAATCACATCCCATTCATCGCCCCCTCGACGTCAAAGACCCCAAAGCAGCTTCACAGCAACAACCAGCCCGAACGAGAGCCGACATGGGACAGGTTGAACCGCCCCGCTATGTCACGGCTTCGGAGCCGCGAGCCATGCACGCAACGCCTTCATCGAATTCATAGCCACACTGAGCGCGACACGACAAGTCAACCTCAAGACCTGCGAAAACATCATGCAGTCCTATAGGCTAGGAAGTGAAAGCCTTTTTAAAGGCGAAACTCGAGGAGGCCGAAGCAGCCATTTACAATAATGTCACTTCCCGGGTCATCAAGGGAACCATGACAGGACAGTATATGGCAGCTTACAGTGCAGAAAATGGCTTCGTGACACTGAACGAGAGAGAGACAGAGCGCGCGGGAATGCCTGTTTATGCGACACCACCAAACGACCCAATTGTAGTTACTGCCCGATGCACCAAGATTATGCTGGACGATAAGATCCTAGAGATGGCCAAGACCATCGAAGGGAACGGAAACGTCAAAGCAGATTGGGAAAATTGGGAGGTACCGAGAATACAGTGGGTCAACGGAGTTCCAGGATGTGGAAAAACAACATGGGTGATTAGACACTTCGACGTGGACAAGGACGCCATCATCACTACAACTACTGAGGCAGCAAAGATCTAAGAGAAAAGCTATCGCACCGAATCGGAAACCTGGTCAAAACCAGAGTGCGAACCATGGCTTCTGCTCTGGTAAATGGTTTCGGTAGAAAGTTTCAGTCGCCTCATGGTGGACGAAGCTCTCATGAACCATTTTGGAGCCATTGTGATGGCTTCAAGGCTGTCTGGTGTTGGTGAAATTGTCCTCATTGGAGACGTCAATCAGTTGCCTTATATCGACAGGAAAATCTCTTCGAAATGAGGTATCATCGCCCGAACCTGGTAACAAAGATCAGCCAGGAGTTGCTCTGCACACATCGAAACCCAATGGACGTCGCATATGCACTGAGGGAAATATACTCCGGTATGTACTCTTCAGCGTCCCGTATAAAGTCCCTAGAACAGAGAAGATATAAGGGAGCGCAAATACCCAACACCCTACCAAATACCCTCTTCTTAGTTCACACTCAAGAGGAGAAGGAGACCCTGACAAACCAAGGTTATGGATCAGGCACCGGGTCACGCATCCTTACTATCCATGAAGCTCAAGGACTAACATACGAGTCGGTAATCGTAATCAAAACCAAGGCAAACATGAAGCTGCACGAGAGCGTGCCCCATGCGGTAGTGGCAATCTCACGGCACACGGGGACCTTCACATATTACGCTGACGACACCGACGACGCCATCGGTCGGTTCGTGCGGCGAGCGTGGGCTGCATCACCGAAGACCATCCGCGATTTTAACCTACAGATGGCCATCAGGGACAGAAATGCGGCCGTTGTGGAGGCTCTGGGCCGGGAGGAGGCAGCTTAGGCAAATGACAAGGCAAACACTCGATGTCGAGTCGATTACTAGCGGAATCCCAACCGGTAGTGATCGGCTCTACAGACGAGCACTAGAATTAGATTTTAAATGTACCCAACTCCCTCCTATTTTCCTCTTCTTCTCCTTATCCAAGATATGTGTAAAAAACGATAATTGTAATGACAAAGATCACGGACCCCGGAGTCTGTGGAGTGGCTAATTCAAATAAAAAAAAAAAAAAAAAAACTACATTCTCGGACTTGCGCCCTCAAATTACATTCTTAGAAACATATACAGGGCTACGAATCACATACTGATTGATTACCTACCTACCTCTTGAATGCCCTCACATAAAAAAAAATGTAAACCAATACTTCTTTTCATTTATTTAGTTCATATGTTTATTTATTTTAGTTATCGACACCTCGATCAGCCAGCAACTAAATAGATACCTACTTCATAAAAACATCGCAAACAAAATATCTACCTAGTAGGTACTTACGCCGAGTGTTTCGGGACAATACAGTAATTTTATTCCAATCCCTTCCGTTGTAAAGAGGAGCAGTTATACAGATACATTTCACATATCTGTGATCATACTATTTACTCCGCCCTGTGTTTAACCTTGTAATTTTTGTACGATAAAATGTAAGCGAAGCGATTTTCTGATGTGTTCTGTAAAGTTATCAAAATCCGTTTAGTGGTTTTTCCGTGAGAGGTTAAAATAAACATCTATCATCGAAAACGTTCACGTTTATCATATTAAAATGATAGGTACATACCATTATTCTAGAAGATAGGTAACCAATGTCCGACTGTCTACTACTCGTTCATAAATCAGCTCTTATAATGGAAACCTTTAGGACCTTAAGCTACTCAGAAATTTATTGTACGTTTGCTGACTATTTATCACATTCACGGTCCACTTCTCAATAACAGTCCATCTCTGCACTAAATCAGTAAAATTCGGACAGGGGATGAATAACTGAATCCTTACGTTCTGAATTCATTCCATACATTGGAGAAAAATTCTCACGGGTTATAGATTTGAATAAAATGGTAATTTGAAAATAATATTTCGAAATTCAAAAATACTCAGGTACTCATAGGTACCTAGACAATTTTATAGACGCCATTGCTAAGTTTAACACGACTACTAAGTAATAAAAAGGAGCGATATTTCTACATTCAGTTTCCAGTAGATTTGTACGAATGGAAGTATAGGCACAGTTAACAGATAAGAAAATAGTTACTTATGTAGGTCTTATTAAATCTGGGATTCATGAATGAAGTAGTTGTCTTGTTTTGTATAAGTAAACTCCGCATTCCGAAAGTGTCTTTTTTACTTCTTTGAGTTGTTTTGACTTTACTTCGAGTGTTTCTTTTAAGACTTTGGTAAAAAATTGGAAAGCATTTTGGCTCGTTCAAGCCTTGAGTAAAAAGATTAATTAGGTATAGATACCATACCATTTTGGTAAACAATCTTAGAAATTGAAAGGTCAAACACAAAACAGACATTCAATTTCTCCGAATCGCGAAACTTGGCCCATGGTGAGTGATCATATAACTTTGGCCAGAAGTCCGATTTCAAATGATTCAGCACGAACAAAAGAAGAGAGTTGTCCGAAATCGTGACTGGGCTTATTCTTTAGGATTCCTTACAAGATAGCATCGTCCGTCATATCTTTTGAATAAAACGACAGCGGTCAGGTACCAGCTTCCGACTTAATTCTGGCGATTTGCCAAAACTGGTGTAGGGTACTTTGTGCGTTACAAATATCCCACTAGCCACTATCCTACTTATATTATAAATGTGAAAGTTAGAATGTTTGTTACTTAATCATATTAATTATAGAGTAAGATCCCAGGGCCGCCAGATGTCACGTATTTTCTGATGAACGAAGTGGAGTTAGTACGCACTAAGAACACATGCTTACCCGTTAAGAAAGATTACCGTACTAATACTACGATAAGACCCGTTACTAAGATATGGGGTCCAGAGGTTACATAAAAATATTACTAAATACTTCACATATTTTCTTATAACTGATTTTCACGTATGTTGTAGGCAATATCTTTAAACGGAAAGGCTCTCCGTCGGCTGTTTTGCTTAACAGATGTTTTAAAACTCCCAAAATAATGACTTAACTTCACTTAAATTCTCATCCATACTAATATTATAAATGCGAAAGTAACTCTGTCTGTCTGTCTGTCTGTCTGTCTGTCTGTCCGTCTTTACCGCCTAAACCAACCAACAGATTTTGATGAAATTTGATACATAGATAAAATAGATCCCGAGAAAGGACATAGGCTACTTTTTGTTCCGAAAAAAGGGTTGAAAGGGTTAAAATAAGGAATGAAAGTTTATATGGAAAACTTCGTCATTGTTGAAGAACTATGAAACTTTACGTCTAGATATTTAATACGAAACCATAAAATGTATGTTTTAGCAGTTTTGTAGTTTCGAATTGTACCTACGGGGGTGGAATTGGGGTTTTCTTTTTTATTATTTATGATTATTTATTCTTGGGTCAAATTTAGTAATTCAAATTTTACCCTCTTCCTGTCAACCGATTAATCTGAAATTTTGTATACACTTTGGATTTTGGTGACAATACAATTATGTTTATTCATTATCATTATAAATTCAAGATGGCTGCCGCTACAAAATGGCGGATAATTTATGTTTTATTAATCCCATCAATATGGGTATCAAATGAAAGGGGTCAACAAGCAGAATACAATATACTATAAAAAATTGAAATCCAAGATGGCGGTCGCTACACAATGGCGGATAACGTAGGTTTTATCAATCCCATCAATATGGGTATCAAATGAAAGTGCTCAACCAGTAGAATGCAATGTATTATATAAAATTAAAATCCAAGATGGCGGCCTCTACACAATGGCGGATAACTTAGGTTTTATGAACCCCATCAACATGGGTATCAAATAAAAGGGCTTGACAAGAAGAATACAGTGCACTATACAACCTCAATACTTAAGTTGGGCGCAGCCACTAAATTGCGTATCAGACTATCAGACAGAATTTTGATAGTCGACGAGATTTCCATGGTGTCTTATCAAATGTTATGCATGATGGACGCTCGATTAAGGCAAATTAAGAACTGTAAAAATGAGTTTTTTGGAGGAGTAAACGTATTACTTTTCGGTAACCTTTTACAACTGCCTCCTATAAAATGATCAGGAACACCTGTTTTCAATTCTCATATGAAATTATATACATGAAAGTAACTCTCTCTGTCCGTTACCGTCTAACGCCTAAGCCACTTAAAGAGTTTGTTACAATTTGGTGCACAGATAGACTACCTAGACTTAGGAAAGGACAACGGCGACTTTTTATCACAGAAAAAGAGTTGAAAAGAGTGGAAATGAGGAGTAAAAGTGTGCATGGAAGGATCTTGGCACTCTTTGTATGCTATTTTTAACCGACTTCAAAAAAGGAGGAGGTTATCAATCCAGTTGTATTTCCAATTGTGAATCAATTTAGATGGTTATTTTTTTGGTTGGTAGATTATAGTTCAGAGGTGGTCATATAAATTTTATCGAAATCAGTGCGGCGGTTTTTGAAATATGAACAACAAACTAAAATTTGCGTTCATGTAATCAGTCGATATATCTACTAATATCTACTAATAGACTCTAATAAAATTTGGTGGACCGTCCCAATATGATTTTAAATTAAAGTCTGTTTTTGATTAATTTTTTGAGAACATAGTTTCTTTGTAATTTGTCGTGTAAATTGTACATTTATTAATAAATATAAAACTTTGACTTAGACCGATTTTGATTAGGAAACGTGAATTTGTATGGTAGTAGACATACGGGTAGGTACTGCCTCAATTACTTTAATAAATATGTGGCGCGGACGAAGTCGCGGGTAAAAGCTAGTACTCCATATGTTTATCAGACAACTATTTTGAAGGCTTTTTAAAAAAATAGACCAATCTAAGGGGCAAATCATCATCATCATCATCCCTAAACTCAATCGGCGGCATATCGCTAAAAGCGATCTCTTCCAGGCAACCTTAGGATGGAAATAGTTAGCAAGAATATATTAAAATGCGGGGTGTGTATCTAAAAATATTTCAGCAATTACAGTTACATACGCTAAAAATAAAAATACATACTAATACTTACGATACTTGTAAAATATACTAATATATAATATGAATACGACAAATAAATTGGTATATCTACATAAAATAAACCAAGATAATAATATAAGCAATGATAGACATGAAACATATTTTTATAAAATAAAATTGTATGACAACAACATTTGTCTACACAAATGTAAATTTGACAGAAAAAATAGATATTATAATTAAATTACTGTGACAAATAAAACTTTTTAACGTTAATTTTAAAAGAACCCAACGATGGGGATTTTCTTATAGAAACAGGCAACTCATTCCACAAGAATAAAGTTACGGCTGGTCTAGTCGGGAGAACGGCGACTGCCGATCCGGAGCCTCCGGGGTTCGAATCCCACCACGCGCACCACTTTCTTTTCGAAGTCATTTGTGCGTAATGCCGCTAACTTAAAAACGGCGAAGGAGGTCATCGTGAGGAAACCGACATGTACCTAGAATCTTTCGAGGTCATGTGTCATCCACCAACCCGCACTTGGCCAGCGTGGTGGATCATGGCTTTAAAACTCTCTTCTTGCGAGAGAAGGCCGAGTTCCAGCTGTGGGAACATTTAGTGGGCTGCTTATGGGTAAGAGCGCGAGGCTGAGTAAGACAATGTATTACGAAATATTGACTTTAAATTGAGTTTAGGGGATGATTGGCTCCTTAGATCGGTCTGTCTTTTAGAAAAAGGCTTTAATATAGTTGCTTAAATAATCTTGATGTGATGAAGGACCCATTGTAAATTAATCTGAATAATGAAAAAATAAAGTCTTGCCACTACCCAAATCGGACTCTTTGAGTTCGTATGACCTTGAGTAAATGTTTGAAATACAGCAGCATGGCATTCATGGTTTTCAGGAAATATATGTAATGCATGTAAGTATAGCTATTTCGCTTTTTTCCGTAATTTTATGAGGCACTGTTATGTCCTCTCATGGAAGACGCAAATTGGGAGTAATAAAAACAAACGAGTTGGGTTTGGGCACTTTAATCTTCTCATATCTTTACAGGAGCGAAATTATAATGTCTCAGGTGCTTTTAAGAATTTCTTTTCTGTTTACGGTATTTATAATACCCACAGCGTAAATATTACACAAAGAATGGGGAAATGGAGCATCAAATCTAAACTAACCTAAATTAGTTTAGGTTTGTTGTATCTGTAAGACGACCCAGATGAGCGCTTCATGGTAGGTTAGTGATACGCCTACGCATAGCAGCTACCCAATACCTACTTTGAAGTCTTTGAAGTTTGACCCAGCTCTGCGTTTGTTATCCATAGATATAAGGTGACTAGCAGTCCGCCCCGGCTTCGCCCGTGGTACATGATATATTGATATATAGTCTATAGCACTCAAGGATTACGGATTTTTGTTTTAACTATAATAGGTTCACACTTGACCACCATCTCACCTAGCGTTAAGCGATGATGCGATCTACGATGGATTTGAAGACACCAAGATTGTAACCATCGGGGAAAACCCACTCAGGCAACTCATTCCACAACCTAGACGTTCTTATCACAAATGAGGAGTCAAATCTCTTCGTTCGCGTTTTAGGAACATCAACCATGAAACGATGTCGCCCTTTTGTGGAGCGAGAAGCCAGATAGAAGAAAGGGCAAGGTGGTATTAGATCATGCAGATTAGTGGCACACTCTCCGAAGTGAAAAATTGAAATCGGTTAATTAGTTCCTGACATTAGCGCGTTCAAACAATCTCTTCAGCATTATAATATTTACTAGTATCTAGATTTATCACGTTACCCTGCAATTCTCTCTAAACATTAGTAGTGGTAGGACTCTTAGCAGAGACGCCTGAAGAAGTATCACACCTTTGGCAGTTATTCTACCGCCAAGCAGTAATGTGCAAACATTACTGTGTTCCGGTTTGAAGGTTAATGTTGGAGAAATTACAGGGATTATGTTGCACTCTATACCATGTAGGTATGGATATGGTGCCACTATCTACTAAAACCTCCATGAGGTTTCAACTCTGCCGCTGATGACGGGTACACGGAATCGCTCTCGGATTACTCCGCCCTTCAAACGATTTAGTACTCAACTTCGATCGAAAATGTATGATTATATAAGTACTTACACAAAACTATAAAAATTGCATGCAGTAGAAAAACCTACATATACATGAGTAGCAATGAAGACATGTGCTCAAAAACCAAAAGATACATATTTTGTTGAGCATAATGACATTGTTCATAACTAAAAAGTATAAAATAAAAAATAGTAGATTGACTTGATTGATTGATCACTGTCGTGAAAATGCATAATATATTCAATGAAAAGAGAAAGTGCTGGGTAATGATTTGGACTCTTCACGTTCTAAATAGCGGCGTGACTCTGTGTTGTTATAGGCAGGTGTGTTGCACACCATCAAGCACATAATATCCCATTCGACTCTTTACTTCACCCTATAAAAATGATTTGACCTTAGCGAATACGAAATAAGAACCTTCATCATTGAACAGATCATTGTAGCGTACAGAACCATGGAAAGGTCCAGTCTTTGCCACAAACTACAACACTGTGTTAGCAAGTTGGAATGGAGTTGAGTACAACACATCACTATGCTTGTTACTTCATCAGAAGAACTAAAAGCGTCATATTGGATCCTGAGCGCAGCGAGGGACTCGAGTCAACTCCCGAGCGAAGCGAGGGAGTTGTAGTGTCCAAGTCGCCTATGACACAAGACAGTTTTTTACTTCAGAGGTGAATACTCTACTTTTCATATCTTCTGCGAGGCAATTAAAAGAAAGGCTATGTAAAATACTTTTTTAGGTATGTATCTTTCGATTTTTCCGGAAATAGATTATTAGACAATAATCCCTATGATGAACTCCGGGGTCAATTCACTATCGTTTGAAGAAATTTTGGTGTTTTTTAAGAATTAGAGTGATAAAATTCAAAACTAACAAAGTCGTCTCAATGGCGCCTTTTTATATTTTCTTTTTTTGTGTTTTGTTTCTGTGAATACAAGAATACATTAATACAAGAATTGCTCGTTTAAAGGTATTGTTCATCATCAGCAGCCCACTAAATGTTCCCACAGCTGGGACTCGGGCCTTCTCTCTCAAGGAGAGTGTTAAGGCCATCAATCCACCACGCTGGCCCAGTGCGGGTTGGTGGATGACTTCGAAAGATTCTAGGTACTTACATGTCGGTTTCCTCACGATGTTTTCCTTCACTGTTTTAATTTGGCGGCATTACGCACATGATTTTCGAAAACACAGTGGTGCGTGTGGTGTTTGAACCCAGGGTCTCCGGATCGGCAGGCGCCGTTCTCCCGACTGGACCAGCCGTAACTTAAAAACTAACTTAAACAAGAACAAAATTAAAAATTTTGATTAACCCCCGACTACCTCAGATTTGTTATCTGTACAACATTAATACCCATATTAAGGGAGTAGTGAAAAAATAAATGTATATCGCCATTTTGTGGAAGCGGCCATCGTGGATTTGAAATTTGTTATAGTGCAATGTATTCTACTAGTCAAGCCCTTTTGTTTGATACCCATATTAAGGTAAGTTGTGAAGAAATATATTGTCCGCCATTTTGTGACGGCGGCCATCTTGAATCGATATTAACCAAACATAGCTAAGAACATCCGCACGGATATTAACTTTCAAATAAAAAAAAAAACCGCATCGAAATCGACCTATCCGCTTGAGCTCTACGGTGCCACAGACAGACACACACACAGACAGACAGACAGACAGACCGACAGACATTGACGTCAAACTTATAACACGCCTGTTTTTGGTCGGGGGTTAAAAAGGTATTATCAGATGAGTGATTAATGGATCAATATATGTGTCAAATTATTAACATTGACATAATTATTATGCTACTCGAAATTCTTTAGCAAAATGAAATCTTGGTGCCACCTTCGGTGGAATATTATCTTTGACAAGTATTTTAGGATTCTCATAACGCCTCATTATTATATCTATTCTTTTCACTATTATTAATATTTCAAGGTTTAAATATAGCTTTATCTAATAAGTCCCTGATATTCACTTTTTCTCGAATTTCCTCTAAGCCCCGTGCTCGTGGGAGAGTGTGGTCTCAGTGATCATTCTTCCCCCTCGCAAATTAACGTAATAACTTAACGGTTTGTACATCAATACCTATAGTATAACACATTATTCATAGCTCCTTTCACGTTATTACTATAATAAAATCTGCGAAAATAAAAAGCGTTATTTGAGTCGGCGTCTCGCGGCGAATCCAGCACTTATCTAACAGTATATGGGGGCGTAAAACGCTCGTGTTTCTATGCTTTATTGTTTAAGAACCACATAGCCATCATAATTTTAATGTGTCGAAAGGAAATTGGGCCTTTTACTCTCTACTTACGTATCGTAAACATGTTCTATTTACTTCGTAAAATTTGTGGGACTGTCTCACAGACCACTTACTCGTACAGCAAGAACCAGCAGAACATGTATAATGTACCTACATGTACACTCCGTGAGGTATAAGCTGAGCTTTGCATTTGTGTGAGTGTACATGGATAGTGTAGGTGTGACAACCGGCCTTAGGCGCGGCGCCATTTTCGTCCGGTAAAAAACCGGTTTAAACTGATTTTGGGTAACCGGCCTGAGGCGCGGCGCCATTCTGTCTCGCCGCGCTCCTGCCGCACTTCACCTCTTGTACAGACTGCAGCGTGACGTGTTTAATATTATTTTGTTTTTGTTTGATATAAGTGTTAGTAAAATGGATGCTAAGACAAATAACTCAAACAAGCGCAAAATACGGAAACCATTAAATAGCCAAGTAAAAGAAATTTTGTGTAATTTAAATAGCTATTTTAAAGACATGAACGATAAAGACATGTCAAGTGTGACTACATCAGCCCAATTGGTATCGACATCGACAGGAATTCCACTGTCAACTGTTAAAAGAGTCTTATTGGAAGGTAAACGTGTTTTGAAAGATGGAACCAAATTCAAACCTCCGACAAAGACCAGATGCAGGAAAAATATAATAATCATTGATGATTTTGATAAAGCAGTAATCCGTAGAACAATTCATAATTTTCACATTACTGACAAAGAGGTGCCAACAATGAAAAGAATTCATGAAAAATTAAAGGCTGACATTAACTATCCAGGATCAATATGGTCATTGCGAAAAGAAGTATCTCTTTTAGGATTCAAATGGTCAAGGACAGAGAATAACAGAAAAAAAGTAATGGAAAAGCATGAGATCCGTCACCTACGTATAACTTATTTACTTAAAATTTCCGAATACCGTATTCAGGGCAGGCCTATCGTTTATACCGATGAAACATATATTGACACCACTCACACTTCATCAAAATCATATTCAGATGGCAGCACTTCTGGTTTGAAGAAACCTATTTCTAAAGGAAATCGATTGATAATCGTTCATGCCGGCGGCGAGGACGGTTTCATACCAAATGCGCTGCTGATGTTTAAAGCTAATCAAAAAAGTGGTGATTATCATAACAATATAAATATGAATACAGAAAACTATACAAAATGGTTACAAACGCAATTAATTCCCAATTTGAAGCCCAATAGCGTTATTGTAGTTGACAACGCATCTTACCACAATTCGTTAAAAAATCCCGCTCCCAACTCAAATAGTCGCAAACAAGATATGATTGACTGGCTCAAGTTACGCAATATCGATCACTCAATATCCATGCTTAAACCACAACTTTATCAATTGATACTGCATAATAAACAACGATTTATTGAATATAAAATTGACACCTTATTAAGAGAACATGGTCACAGCGTCCTTCGTCTACCACCCTATCACCCAGATTTCAATCCGATTGAAAATATATGGGCAATGATAAAAGGATACGTCGCGAAAAAAAACGTGTCAATGAATATGGATACAATAATGAGGTTAGCAAATGAAAAAATTGAAAGTATCACTGTACAGGAATGGAAAAATGTTTGTGACCATGCAATAAAAGAAGAAAAAAAGTTTCATGGATACGACGCCGTTATTGACAATATAACGGAAAGATTCATTATTAAAACAAACGACACATCAGACGAGAGTGAAAATGATAACGAGAGTGATAAAGAAAGTGACTATGGTGCAATGTCTGGTGTAGAAGATGTGTAGTTATTTTGTCTTTCAAATTGAATTTTTAGTAATAATCACACAATAATTGGTACTCATCAGTCAAATACACAGCTGGACTTTATTTTATCAATTTAGTTTTATTTTATTTTAATATCTGACTCTGACTGTACTTTTGGTGATCACTCACACTAATGCAAAGCTCAGCTTATACCTCGCGGACTGTACATACTACATGTACCTACATGTTAGATTGTAAACACCGTTATATTACAATCTAACTAGCGAGATGGTAATCTGTCGAAATATTGTGAACCGTCGCATAGATACGGACATACGGTTTACAATTGAATGCATTATTTTTCGGTAGATGGTAGGTACTCGTAATGAAACCGTCAGTCAGATCACAAACCGTCACGATTAGTTGGTTTTACAGTAGGGCATTCTATTTCTGGGATGCATGGCTCGGGAACCTCCACGTGGGCCTGGCGTGGGTATACCCTGGGCATCATACAACAACTTGCCTCGGCATCTGGTTGTGTGATGGCGAATCCTGGCCGGGGCTGACAACTTCCACACACGCTCCTCGAGGTTGGGGAGAGTGACTGCAAGACTTGGAAAGGTTACTCGGCTGATATAGGTATAGGCCAAGTAAAACTCCCAAGTCTTCCAGATGAGGGTCCTCCACGAGCACTCTGATTAGCAGAAGCTCAGTGGAAGGGCAAGTGCCGCGATACGGTCATAGAAGCGGAACTATCCCTAGCCACGGTGGTGAGGGCGGACCTCTCGCTGCTGACCATCTCAGCCGAGATGCGCGACAGCGAGAGGTTGTGTGAGGATCGAATGTTGTGGAAACCCCTCGCTCCTTCACTAGGCAGAAGGGGACACGCAGGCGAGCATTCCGTCTCCTCTGGAGACCCTGGGGCGTCCGATGTTTAGTGCCGTCGGGCACCCCAGTTAGGATAAGCCTTCCCGAGGAGGTGAAGTGTCGCTGGTTTCCAGCGCGTTACTAGAGCTAAAGATTGAACAGCTGATTGAGTTAGTTGACTGTGACATATTGACACATATTATGGGAACAACAAGTCGATGAGATAAAACAATCAAAGTAAGTAGAGACATACGTTCTTCGTAACAAAAATACAACGCATAAAATTATTATGTACAATACGTATAAGTGAACAGTTACAAATTTCTCAAATTTAGTGATAACGATAGGACTGATTGGTTACAGTTATTATTGTGATATCCTTGATACTATGATATCACAATGGTGTTTCTTACAGCCGTCAAAATTACAATTAGTTACTCCGTTTAGCTTCATCTGTAGCAAAGTTGGTTCAGCTTTATGTTACAAATTTATTTGTGCAGTTCAGAGAAAGCTTCACCGTCGCATTTTTAAACTAAATTAAATGATTTCCTGCTATGGATCGCTTAGTCTCTTAGTTTGGTCAACTCTGTAGTGTGTTTTGTCGAACAGTAATCCGTATGATTTCGTTTATTACTAGTGGAAACAAGGGAATGCAGCTCACTGACGCATCTGGGCTAATGAAACAGGGACCGGCAGTCCCGTAGGAATACGTTTCGTAATATTTTCTGTCCCGTTTATTACGTTGGCAATTTTATATCTATTTTCTACTTTTAGGTCGTGTATAATTACGCAGTGTCGTCCGTCTCCCTCACACTTCAAATACAAATGTTTGTTAATACGAGTAATAAGTTGAAAAAATATTATTCCACTGCCGTAAATTGTTGCACATTATTGTAATTCTTCATTAATTTTCAGTATATTATCAGCATTATTCACCAATGGTTCTCATTATCACTCCATATTATTCCATTCATCTTTCATATTATTGGATGGGATATAAATAAGTGGGGTACCGTAACGCGTAATTCAACCAAAACCTGCGCGTTCATCTACAAAATTTGGCTGGTTTCCTTGCCATGAGCAGCTTAGTGTATGTTCCCACAGCTGGTACTCGGGGCATTTTCTCACAACTCACAAGGTACTCGTAAGAGTCTAGGCTATAAACCACCACGCTCCTCAAGTGCTGTTTAGCGAATGACGCGTATAAGATTCTTAGGACAGGTTTCTTTTTGCCGGTTTCTTTTCCAGATGTTCTCCTTGACCGTAAAATCAGTGGTGATGACAAATTTGTGATAACAAACAAGGCGGGATTTGAACTTACTACCTCACGATTGCGAAAGCGGACGTTATTGCAGTTAAGCCACCACGGCTTGATACCTTATATGGTCACTATTCCAGGATGATCTTTAAACCACGCACTAAGCTTTATACCACCACATCTGCGAACATGCTTCCCAACAATTATCATGCAAAACTAAGCGCCTTCATAAGCATAGCTATTAAAACATTTAAGATGACAAGTAATAAAAAAAATAGAGACTGAAGATAGAGATGAAAACTTTTCTTCTATCTACCACCGGCTAACCGGCTCCGCGCGGCTGCTAGTAGTCGCGCCGCAGTCCGCTTGCTTACAGCGGGTGGCCGGCGAGCTGTCAACTACCGAGCATTCTGTAAGTTTTCTGTCGGCGGCCGTCTGTTAATTTATATTGCCAATGTAATCTATATCGTAACGGTCATGGCATAAAACCCATATTTGCGTGGTGTTTTATTTGTCGTGTGGTAGCGGAGTCGTATAAGTGGGCGCAGGCCTTAACGCACACGTCCCGCTCCGCTGCTCTGCCGCCGCTCCGATGCTACGCTGCTACATTAGCATGTGAATGACGTGAACCCATATTTTTTTATCAACAATAAATTCACAACTCGACTAAAGAAGTTTACACTTCAAATATAATACACCTGTGGTTTAAATAGCGATAGATTTGTAACAAATCCCGGTTAAAATTAAAAGCAAAACATAATATTCTACGTTTTCAGCTTACGATCACAGACTACAGGGTCGTGTCTAAATTAGTTTCTGTCTTACAGAATAACCTCAATTATACTAGAGAGCGTTCTGTGTTTTGTCTGTGGCAGTTAGAAAATATAAGACCTGGCTCACGTCTACATCAGAGGTTGCACAACACAGTCTGTTTTTGTTGTATCAGAAATTATTGGTTCTTTAGTGTATAGAATTAGTTAATTTTTATCAGCGGCGGTTTGCTTTAAATCACGACTTGGGATTTTAATATTTAATATCGTACGACTGCACTACACTGACACCAATTCATCTGTCTCAGTTATTCCATAAGCATTTAAAAATACGAGTACCTTTTTACATTATTTCATTATTCGCGCATTTAGAGATGAACAATATTAATAATGATGGGTTTTTGGTTCAATGTTATAGTTTGTAATTCCAAAAAAATATGAATACAAATTTTAAAGAATTTACAAAAAAATTAAACTGTGTATCTCCTGTCCAGGTCTCCTGTAGCAGCACCTTTCAATTTCGATACTTTACCTAGGGACCATCGACATTTGCATATGATTTTAAGGACGAGCCTACCTCTATATAATAGAATATCTATCTATCTATATAATAGAATAATACTCCCGTATTATTCTATTTGCCATCACAATAGGAACGCTTAAAATTTCCACATATGATACTTCTTAAATCGTATGTCATAGAAGTCTAAGCCCATGGAGGTTGGGAGAGAGCACCAAAGATAACCCAAGATAGTAAAGTTCATCTCTGAAACATAGTCAATGTACTTTAGAATAGATGTCAATATCAATGATATTCTTTTAGAATGTAACTTCGGTGAAATCTGTCTGGAAAATAACGAATGGAGTAATTTTCTCATGGGCGGTTTCCCGACGAGCTCATTTCTCAGGATTCAAGTTATCGTGCTTCACAAACCCGAGTCCGGGGCGGTCTCACATTTGCATTAAGCTATTTTACTTTCATGATGAAAAGTTGATGTGACAGGCCGAATACTATACTCAGTGGAGTGATGGATGAAGCGGCACTATCGAGTGCTTTCAATTGAAGGCGAACACATAAATACGACACTACATTTAATCATTTGTAATATGAAAATAATGGAGCATACAATCCGTATGTGTGGGTTATATGGTTGTTTCTATTAATAAATAGATAATAATAATAATTATTGGTGGCGATTTCTCATACTACATCGTATAGCCCCAAACACAGCAAAGCTCGTCGTACTATGGGAGCCAAAAAATAAATTTATAATTGTAAATATATACTTTATAAACATACATAGAAACATCTAGACACCCAACAAATCTTTACATTGGGTGTCCAACCTACGACTAACGGCTTTGCAGACATCCTTACTACCAGCTAAGCGATCATGCCAGTCAATATTACCATTGATTGACTGATTATTTATTGATAATCGTTATAAATTCAGGAAGCAAAAATCTTTCGTGGAGTGTCTATTAATGAGGTTAAAATTTAATGAAGTCAGTAGCGTCTGTTAAACTACTTTCAACATAATAAAATATTTTGTGTGGAGATTGTTTACATCCTTAACAAAAAACTTAATCATTTTATAGCCCGAAAAAAAACATTACTCTGTTCATCGAGTGTTATAACGTATTTATTACATTTCGAGAGCTCGTAGCAATTTTTTGACACGCCCCATCGTAGACCGCATCGTCGCTTAACATCAGGTGAGTTAGCATGAGATAGCAAGTGTAAACCTATAAAAGTAAAAAAAATATATAGTGATAAATAAGTAAATTGGCGCCGTAATTAATTTGGTTCTTTCTAGTACCGTGCTCTATCGATCTTTTGTTACCATTCGCGCCATTTGCGGCAAAGTAAATTATATTAATAAAATACATTAAAAAAGATTGCACGCCGAAATCGTAGACCGCGTCGTCGCTTAACCTCAGGTGAGGTGGCGGTCAAGGCTAATAAATATTATAAAAGGCTTATAAAAGTAAAAAATATATATAACTAAAAATAAGTAAATTGGTACCATAATTCATTTGGTTCTTACGAGTGCCGGGCTCTATCGACCTTTTGTTACCATTGTGCTCCAAAGAAAATTAAATTAGTAAAAGAGATTGCAAAGTCGTATATATCGGTTTGAAAAGAACCAAATGCAATAAGGGCTTGAGACGGTGGTGAGTGGAATTCTAATACCGGCCCGCAATAAAAACTAAGGATTCAATCTGAGCTGGAGAAGCGGCGAGCACAGCTTAGTGTAAGCATGGCTTAATCCGGCAATACAAGAATAAATCCACGCCCGCTCACACTTAGAAACTTTATACTCTCCTTGAAAACTTTGAACAAAATGCAAAAGATTTTTTGTTGGCGGGACACGTGCTGTTTATTTGCGTGGATAGAATGAATAAGCGAGCCCTTGTACCTGGATAAATAGCAGTTTTTTGTTACAAGGTATCTCCCGAGTTAAGTTCGAGGCTGTTATGACAGGAAGTATAAAAACTGTGCGTTCGTGAAGGAAAAAGGGCTTGTTTATTTGGAACGCGTATGATCTCAAGGTTTCATACGTATTGTTGGCAGATTACAGGATAAGGAAAACCTGAAATGTGATTCTATAGCAACGAAGATCGCTGAAGTAGCTGACGCAGTTATCATAGCAACGAGCTCGTAAAAGCTATTTTAACGAACGTCTTATTCGCAAGACGGCTGTTTCAGTGACTGAACGGCTTTCGAGCAATAAAGCACGAGGAGACGTTTACGTTGGTTTTATAGAAGTTTTTTGTTCAGGACATTTAAGCGACGCGACGCTGATGAGTCGCCTCGCGGGATGGATTAGGCTGTCTGCTGGTATCGAACGCTAAATGTTCCATTACGGTCACTGTCGCTCGTCATTACGGGCACACTGCATAATCACCCGGTAACTTATTACAGGATGCTATTATGCATAATGCATAATTCCCAGCGAGAATCATTAAAGCTGTCGGAAGGCGAAAGCGGGCGGTAATGAACCTCGCGATCGTGCGCTGTTGTCTCTCTCCCGGCGCTAATTGCTGCACTCTTATTAAGGTCGAGACGCTGTAACAGTTAAAAATGCACTTTAACACAAAGAGACCACTTTGAAACGCTACAAGTTAAAAAGAAATAGTCTCGCCAACATTTGTTCCGTGATTCCGCGGCGTTTCCTTCGTTTAATGATGAGCTTTCCAGCATCTTGGCCGTTGGTACTCGTACTGTCAGAAGAAATAAAATAAGGTTAGACGTTTAAATCGAGTGGAATCGAGGTCGTGTCGGGCCTTCTACGCAGGTTGAATATTTAACATTTCAGCTGCCATTGGCTGCCTGTCGACGCGTCGTTCGTTTATTTTGCAAGGTGTTCCCAATTCGATAAAACAATTTTTCGTACTCAATACATTTTCGAATGAACCGAGTGTTCCGCTAATATATCGCTCAAAATTTCAAATTCAGCGAATGGAAAAAATCCAGTGATTTCGGGGCTTGTTTAACAAAGACGGTTACTCTTGAATGGACGTTGAGCTTATTTTATTCCTTTGTTCGCTGAAAATAGTGCTGTGTTACGTTAAAATATATTTCTTTCGTCTGGCTCGATCCATGTAAGTTGGTTATTTATTAACAGGGGCCATCAAATAACTTGATTCTAGGATAGCGTTTCGTACCGTACAAAAATTAAATTGCTGGTTTAATTGTGTAGCGACAGTTGTATACTGATGTTTATTTAACGTAGTGCAACGGACCGTGCAGGACTGGCAGGACAAGTGCATAAGCAATTTATCTGCCTATTATAACATAATACCACGCAGCTATCTGACGAATAATCTAGAAATTATATCCTAATCAATCAATCTACTAATTAATATCTAGGACTGCACTGCTCTCACCATCCAGAGAGACTAGTTATCTCTCAGTCCTGTAATTTTTCTGGAAATATTGCCCTTCAAATCGAAACACAGTAGTAACAGTACAGTGGTGAAATAACTGGCAAAAAAATTGGGTACCCGGGCAAACTCTAAAAACAGTCCTACCACTACTGAATTAATATTTTTTTTTTATTTCTTCAAATATTATATTGACTCATTTATTGACGGTTTAGCTCATTGTTGTGGGGTTTCCGCCCCTTCTTTACTATAGGATAACTCACAGAAATTAGATTACCTACTAAAATTAGATTTCTGTGGTATAACCAGAAAAACAAACACCCAATCGCATCCAGTTCGTGTTCGAAATTGCGAGAATGTGAAAAAAGTGTGTTGAATCCTTATTAACTTTGTCACTCTGTGTTACCTTTGTGTTAATCTGGATCCTGACAGATAAAAAAATTGTGGTTACTAGTTTTGTATTAGTAAGAATCACAACGTTTTAAATTACCTAATGTGTAGCCATAACGTGATCTTGGATAGAACACGAGTACCCCATTAGATTACCTAATTAGTCTAGAAATAGACACAGGTACAGTGTGTGCCCATAGCGAAACAGATTCAGATACATACTGTATTCTACAGTTTCGCGGTGCGAAAAATGGTAGATGTGGATTTAACACTTTTTTTTTTCTTTTTTTTTTATAATAAAGGTTCACCTATGTATTCTTCCTACTAATATTACAACTGTCAATCTATGGATGTTCAGATGTTTGTTGCTCAATCACGTCGTAATTTATGAACGGATCGGGCTGAAATTTGGAATGCAGGTAGATTATGGTCTGGCAGTACACATAGGATTTTACATTTTCACATTAGATGTATACAAAAATAATACCTCATACTACAATCCAGTGCTTAGAATGTGTCGCCAATACAATGAAATATCAAACAAACACCACAATTCGATTTTCTGTCAAAAAATGTGTAAATTTAAAAACGATGTCCAAAATATTTTGTTCACAGATTATGAAAACCCAAATCAAAATTTATAATTAAAAAAAAAAGGTATTTGATTTTCTAAGTTGTGTTAAACTCATTTTTGGTTTTAATTTCTTTTGAGACGTAAGCCTCTGTCACTCATGTTGTGTATATGTTGCAGCCAGATCGTATAATCCGCTGTATTACATTACCGCTAGCCGTTTTGAAAAACAGAGCCGTTTTGAAATGCGGCGGTTCAACGATTAGCCGGATTGTCATTGCGATACGTTCTTCAATACGGCGGCCAACGTTTAGCCGCATTGTACTACTGCTTAAATTGTAGAGCGACCATACTTACAAAATAAACAATGAAAATTAATTTAATCAGAAAAAGCTGACAGATTATCTATTGCCATATTTCTTACACTTTTTTTTAAACATCTTACCTCTCAGATAAAACTTGAAAGCCCCTAACTTGATATTGGTGATGGTACACCTAAGAAATATGGAGCACTTAGACAAGGGTCATCATTGAGATTTGACTCCGGGTGGGCTCCCGCCAGATGCTCTGCGGACAGCCCTGGGAGGACCTCCCTTAAGCTTCTGGCTCCCGCATTTTTAATATACACTCTAGGGGTAGTAGCGACAAGACTAGGTGGAGTCGGGGTGCTCCGAGTCGGATCTGTAGTCCTTCGTAACCTACCCGGTCCGATTTAGTCTTAGCAAGGTAGACGGTGGTAAACCACCCCAATAATATTGTGTAGGATTCCGCCGAACACCAGAATCCACAGTTACCTTAGCAATTTAGCAACACAGGTACTGTTTTCAACGCCATGGTTGTTGTTTCAAACAGCGCCATGAGTGTTAAGAATCGGAACTAAAAATTGCCAACGAGGCGGCTAATCTTACGCTTTATTACATTACAGCTAGCCGTTTTGAATGACGTATGGCGTCGAATACATTCCAGCTGTTTTTTAATCAGCCAATTTCAATCTGGCTAATCGTCAAACCGCCGCTTTACAAAACGGCCCTGTTTTTTCAAAACGGCTAGCCGTAATGTAATAAGGCGAATTATACGGTCCGGCTGATTTCAGGAAAAGTTAGAAGAGAGGTGTGTCGAAAATAACCAGACCACAAAATAACGATGAATTGAAATAACACCATATTATAACATAAAACCCATGATTATTAGTGCGAGTATCTATATCTATACTTATAATAAAACTGTAACGGGTCGAATTCTGTACATTGAAGATATTTTGAAAAATTTTTTTTTGGGGCACTCCATAGTCGATACTGATGGCGAAACTGCATTTTTTTTTTCTTTCATGTCTGTCTGTCTGTCTGTCTGTCTTTCTGTATAGGGATCACGCATCACGCCGAAACTACTGATTCAATTCAGCTGAAACTTGGCATGATTTTAGTTTATACTAAGGACATTGTTGTAGGCTACTTTTGATCCCCAAATTCTGATCGGTTTTCTTGCGGGAGGGGGTGAAAGTCAGAATGTGTATTTGGTTGTAAGTCATGTTTGCGTTGTTTAATTTCATTAATGCTTTTTTTGTTAGAAAGAACACATTTTTATATTGTCCCGTCAAAATTTGAACAATATCGGTTTGTTGGTTCGGAAATTACACAAACATTAAATAATAACGACACGCGCGGCGCGTTCGGTACATACTAACTTCTAAGTATTCTGTGTATCACAGACGATCCACAGAATATCTAGATCTAGATTCTAGATACTAGAAAGTGCCCACGTGATCGCGTCGCATCATCTTGGATGACAAAATAATTGTCAAAAATATATTTTTGTGTGGAAAAACAAACATCATTCGGTTATAATCGACTTCAAACAAGGAGGATGTTCTCAATCAGGTTGCATGTTTTTTATTTGGTTTTGTTTTACGCGATAACTCCGCTAATTGTTAGTTGATTTTGATAATTCCTTTTTTGTTTGGTAGAAAATACTTCAGAGGTGATCTTAGATATCGAAAACAGATATCAAATATCAACAAAAAACTAAAATCAGCTTAGATTTATCTGTACGCCAGTTATACCTTCTTATAAAATTTAGTCGAATGACAGAATTAAATTACCTGTCATTGAAGTAGATTTTTGTATTTTGGAGAAAACATATCAGCATAATAAGTAGCAGCATAAACAACCCATTAAATGTTCCCACTGCTGGGCGTCGGGGCCTTCTCTCGCAAGGAGAGGGACAAGACTGGCCCAGTGTCGGTTGGTGGATGACATATGACTTAGAACTTAGATTATAGGTAGATTTCGGTTTCTTCACGGTGTTTTCCTTCACCGTTTTACCGGCATTACGAACATGACTTTGAAAAGATAGTGGTGCGCGTGGTTTTGAACCCTGGGTCTCCGGATCGACAGTCGCCGTTCTTCCGACTAGGTCAGCTGTAACTTACTAGACGTATTATTTCAATCCAAATACTGTTTAAAATTTAAAGGTAGTGTTCAACAAGCTTCGGTGACCGAAGCAGACCGTTGTTAGGGTTCCGTACACAAAGGGTAAAAACGGGACCCTATTACTGAGACTTCGCTATCCGTCCGTCCGTCCGTCCGTCTGTCACCAGGCTGTATCTCAAGAACGGTGATAGCTAGACAGTTGAAATTTTGACGTGACAACGTCTTATAAATTGGTTTGCCGGGTGACACTTCAAGAAACTGCGTTACGCTCCGCTCACGTTATGCGCTCACAACGAGAGCGAGTGAGAGGCACGCGTCCCCTTCCACTCGGGCATGGTTAGCCCGCCTAAGAGCGAGAGAGACAGACATAGAAAGTGAAAGGCACGCGTCCCCTTCCGTAAAATTATTTTACCACTCAAAGTCGTTGTCACGTAAAACTTTCGCCCGTATACCGACTTTACAGGCAACCAATTTTTTTGCAGATGATGTATTTCTATTGCCGCTTTAATTTTAGCGGAACGTATCAAGTGATCGGGTTGAAATTTGAAATAGAATTAGATTACTGTCTGGAAGAACACATAGGCTAAACATTGCCTATGTATAAGTAAGTACTCTATGTATTACGTAACAAACATCCAAACAGTGACATTCATAATATTTACAGGACAACGTTGTAACGGCTGAACATATTTGGATGGAATTCGAAACACACGTATTTTGAATTCAGAAATAGCAAATCGGTTACTTATAGGTTACTGTGACGTAGGAAAGACTAAGCAAATTTGGTAGAAAATTGAAACAGAAATAACTCATAGTCTGAAATACCACATTTATGTATTTATTACCTATCAACCTGAAAAGAAGCATGGGCCCTAAGGAAACAAATATTAACTATCACGTCAAAACGGCACAACGAACTGGGTTGACATACGAAACACATATAGTTTAGAGTCTAAAATTTCACATGGGCTAATAAGCCTACATTTTCATTTAACTCCATATTAATATAAGCATATATTTTCGTCAGGAACTTCATGTGATGGTAAGGTAAAAGCCAAAAATGAAAAAATATGCACCCGTTTTGGCGTAGATAATATAGGTGATTTGCGTTCACAATCAAAATAACAAGCAACATAATATTCTGATTAGACGGCGCTAATGCCAGTTTAAATCTAAAAGCACTAAAGGCCATTTAAATCGATGTTTTGCTATTGTGGTATGTATTTTTTCTTTCATCACTAGGTGGCGTTACTGGTATTCTAAATTGTACTAATAAGTTTTGCTGCTAAAAGGATTATGATGCCAAATTTGGATTCTTTCGTTCTTGATTTTTTTCTGTGTTACCTACAATTAAATTCATACATTAACATTTCACTAGGACTTGGCTTAGATTTACGGGTTCAACTTGCTTGAATATCATTAAAACTCTAAATTTTAATTATTTTGATTCCACACAGGCTTCGTTCAAAATTTTACGCCGGCGAAGTCGCGGGTAACAGCTAGAAAACAGCTTGCGGATAAAAAGAAATAGGTAAAAAAAATAGGTATCAGATCATGCACATTACATAGCTTCAGACTTTTCATAATGTATCCTATAAAAATCCTACAAACTTAACACTTGCGGCTATGTTCGATACTACGAAACCTTACTAAGTATGTTTGATTGTGTTTAAAAAAAGAAAAATAAAGATGATAAAATTAAATAATTTTTTGTGTGGAAAAACAAATTCACTCAAACTCAAAGGTTTTTCAATGACTACTTATCCAAATATTTGACGTACGATACTTCCAATTAATGTATAAGTCAGTAATATCTGCTTACGCGAACGAAGTAGCGGGTTCAGCTAGTCTTAAAATAAAATAAGAGAAACATCGATCTATCTAAGCACCAAAGCTGCGTCGTTTAGTTAGAATCGACTACCCTCCCTGGGGATAAAACTACAACTTTTCTATTTGTACAATTTTACGCCAATAATAATATGATTACATATTTGTTCCGTTTATTTGTTTGAGTAGTTCTGGAGCGGAAAGGTTGGTTTTATTGACTTACTCAAGTTTTTCCAGATAGGTAAGAAGTAAGTAGGATTTTTTGTCATAACGATAAATAAATTATCAACTTATGTTAACGTTAGTATCTAATCTTAATATGTGAAGTAAAAACGTTGTACCCCTTTTTAAGGAAATTGCGGGTACGGAGAAGTATGAAATTTTGTACACTTATAGATGTAGTTGATATAGGAAAGGAGTAAATAAAGATCATATTAAAAAAATTGGTTGCCTGTAAAGTCGGTATACGGGCGAAAGTTTTACGTGACAACGACTTTGAGTGGTAAAATAATTTTACGGAAGGGACGCGTGCCTTTCACTTTTTATGTCTGTCTCTCTCGCTCTTAGGCCGGCTAACCATGCCCGAGTGGAAGGGACGCGTGCCTCTCACTCGCTCTCGTTGTGAGCGCATAACGTGAGCGGAGCGTAACGCAGTTTCTTGAAGTGTCACCCGGCAAACCAATTTATAAGACGTTGTCACGTCAAAAGATGCATAAAATCACTTTTAACCAATAAAAAAACATTATACGCATTACCATTTATTTGACACACATAATTACATGTTATTTTGTTCAGTTATTTATTAATTGTTCTTAAATTTAAATTTTATAATATCAATATAAAAACAACATAAAAACATTATCAAAACTTATACCTGCAGCGGGGCAAGGCCCAAGCTACCGGTGCTTAGGGCTGCAGGGTGAGGAACCTCTGACGATACGCGCTGTGTCGAGATTGACCGCCTTCTGCACTACCGAAAGCCTCTTGAGATGTTGGTAGAGTCTTTTCGCTATAAGGCCGTTTGCCAAGTCAGGGTACTTGCTAAGCTTCTTTTGTTTATTAAAGCCTGTGGTCAAATTGAGAATAGATTTAACATTATGGTCGGATTTTGGCCGCTAGTACCATACTCGTAGTAAACACAATAACCTTAGTTATTTCCGTTGTGCTAGTCGGAGACCCAGACATCACGAGATACTAAATGAGATCATCACCTTGTGCTTTGGAGCCTTCGGGGCTGTCTCGATCCGACGGCAAGCGTCTTGACAGTCTCACATTGATTCCTTGGCGTAGGAATAGCTGCCTGATCTGGGATGCCACGTGTATTAATACTTTCGCTTCTTGTCATCTCTCCCTGCCACGTAACGGGTAGCGGGTACGGTAGCGAAAGTTGCAGCAAGGATTAAGTTCCTCAAGTGCGCCGCTCTGGCGTCAGCGTATGCTTTCGTCCTATTTACAGTTGAGACAGCAGGTTCGTAGGGAACGTAGGCTAAGATCTTTGTCGTAAAGCTGCCCCTAAGTCTGCGGGAGAGAGGCCGAGGCCCTCGATCTGGTCAATACTTGGATCAAAATGTTTCCCTGGTTAAACGGCGCGAAAATGCTTTAAGCTTAATAGGAACATTTTTGTCGTGGAGTTGACGATTGCGGGGTTATTTAATCATTTGAATTATATATGTATATTTTTAATTTGTCATGTTGCTTATTTTGTTTTAATAGGATATTTGTTTTCAATTGCTTACTTTTTTTATTTATGTTATATTACATTATTTTAATACTTATTCAGACTAATTGATACTACAGAGCGTTTAAGTTTGCAGGAATATCCCTGATAAGAAGTTCTCTAGCCCACAGACTGAGGTTTGCAGTTTGCGAAAATATGAAAAAAGCAGTCCAGGGATGTATAATCAAGTCACGTTTAAATAACTGGTGTGACATGAAATCTAACAATTCACATATTAACATTAATAATAATTGTAGAATAAACCGTGCTAACGAGTAAAACCTGCAAAGTCTTCTAAGTATTTTGTTTCATCGACAACTTTACAAATCTACGATGAAACAAAATACTTAGAACTTATTGTTACACAATGGTACAAATTGAATGGTGGAATTTTAAACTGTATTGTTACACAATGGTACAGTCTTAATTACTTTGTATCTGTAATAAAAACACAAAGTTACCTACTCTATCTCAAGGAAAATAATTTCTATTACTCGCGCTTAAGTTGATGGAATTGCAGTTGCCAACAATGTTATTGTCTAGTGTTTACATAGGAACTACCCACATTAGAATACTATTAAGATATCTATCTATAATATTACAACTAAACTTATTCATAAGAAATAAAAGTTCCTAATAGGTATGGTCACAAAAAAAGTAATTATAGACTACAGGCCCGTGAACAAAATTTATGGATCATATGAACCACCAGGAGACCTATGTAGGATGATAGAAGGGCATAAAATAATAAGATTTAGCACATGAGACTTCACTACACTTGAAAGCTGTCCAACTGAGTGCAGGTGAAGATAGGGTTTGAAATTCTCGATCATTTCTCCTTGTCACATGATTTTTGTACGGCATTGCGGAATAATGGATTATCTGATCTTACGATTCAATTGTTAATCGTAAGATTAGTTGATAATTCTATAAACATAGTACCTACATACTTTATTATTTCGATTCTTTTGATTATCAGACGTTTTCGATTTTAATTTGTGCTTACCATCATCTTACCTGATGTAATGCGGCAATGTGAACTATGCCGTGACTATGAGTGTGCTTACCTCACAAAACGTGTTAACGAAAAAAAACCATTCAAGCGCGTTTTTAAACATGAAAAATACGAACTTTGTCCGACTAAGTATTAAAATTAAATGCATTGCAATCTCCATAGCTCGTAGGCAACAAAGCACCACTTCAGAGGGACACGGACTGTTTTGCAAGTCAATTTTAGCTCGCATTGCATTCCCGCTCTATTATTCCTTTTGGTTCTACTAAAATTTTGGAGAACTCTCGCTATCTCTAAAAACTTTGCCACTGTGCGGTCCAACCCTACGAGTACCTCATTAAAATAAAATTGAACGAGCCGCAAAGACCTTTTGTCCTATCCCTAAAAAAATATAGAACCTTTTTACGCTACAACTTTTTGGTTGTGGTGAAGTTCATTGATATTGTTTTTACAAGCTTTTATTTTATTTAACAGGATTTCTAGTAGCGGAGGTGTAGCGGAGCTCGAGGGAAATTACTCTTAATGAATCTTAACTGTCTTGTTTAATGGGATATTAAACAATAATAGAATAGATCGGTAAATTCCCGTGCTCGTGAATTTATCTTAATGTGGAGAGCCCACCATTTTAGTTTTGGGATAACTGCGCTACAAAAACTAAAAGTATTTCGGTAGAAAGTTTTCGCTTGAAGTTTGGGACGTTAGACTTGTTTATTTCCCCATTAGAGGTAGACAGTTGCGTATCTTATCTTGGGCGTAAAAGGTCTAAAAAGCATGGCAATGTTTCTTGTGCCTGCCACTTTGAGGATAGTGAAGCAAATGAAAAGATGTCGCGTCGCGGCGCGTTTTCTGCAGTTAGCTTTGAATTGTATGCAAGGCGGAGACAAAGAATGCTCGTTAAATATTTAATTCGCGTACCTTTCCCTCGGTTTGTAGTTCGTGGCTGTGTCGCCAGACACCTGCTGGAATGAGAAAAAAATTAACCACGGCGAGAATTCTATTATTAGAGTGCTTTGGGATATTTTATTACTTCTTTTGTTAATTTCAGGCATAAAGTTTTATGCAGGACTTTAGGAATTTTGTACAAAGTCTTTTTAATCATAATTAGGTAAACCGTTATTTTTGGGTTCAATCACATAAAATATTGGACGAATTTTTAATGACTTTTATAATAAATTAACCGCCAAACTAAGTGCTCTATAACAAATACAATGAGGTTAGAGTTTGCTAAATTTAAAACCTTTAAACGAGCCTTTCTTGTATTTACAAATATATGTATATATAATCTAAATCTCGGAAACAGGTCCAACGGTTTTCATAAAATTTAGTATACAGGGGTTTTCGGGAGCGATAAATCGATCTAACTAGCTTTCATTTTTAGAAAACGGCGTTTTATTCGTGTATTCAAGCAATGAAAAACCGAGTAAAGCTCGGTCATTCAGGTATTGGTCTTGTTTTTCTGTTTTTTAATTTTATTTGGTGTGTCAATAAAGAGTATACCTATTTACCTATTAGAATATAAAAGCGATTACTGGAGTAAGAGCAATTTTAAATAGTGACATACACCTAAAAATAAACATGCACACTAATAGAGATTACAAACTAATACATAAAATACTTGTGTAATGTTTTTGCCAATAAAAATTTGACTTCTTTAGTTTTTAGGTTTTTGGCCCGCGCCAGCCCAGAGCAAATCTTGAGAATACGGCGTTTATGATCTGATAGGGTATTTTTTAAAAGAAGTAAAAAATATACTAATATTAGTATCCGTGATAACAGTACATTGTAAGTTAAATAAAACTTGTGCTTATTATATGTTCACTGACCGCTTAAATAGACTTATTAGTCAAACGAGCAATCTGCTCCACTGCAGCTGAAGCTAGCTTTCAATTTATTTTTAACAATTCATTCCTTGGAAACTTGGTTTTCACATCACTTGAATACTCGTACGACTGAAACGATTTTAGTTTGAATGCTGTTGTTTCGATATTTAATATTAATCATTTAATAAGTATAAATAAATAGATATTAGTGGACATGTCTTACAAAACACCATCTAGGCCCAAACTAAGCAAATTAAAAGGTTAACATCATTTGACAAAAATATGACATACATATTATTATACTTGTTATATTGAGATATTTATATGTTAATAACTGATGATGTGCATAAGCGGTAGAGTTTATAGTTTCACGGTTGGGACTAAAGGCCTTCTTTCATTTGACGAGAGTAGAGGCCATAATCCATCGTCCTGGTTGGCTGATGACATATGCCCCCGAAAGAAGGTGAAGGAAACGTAGGGTGTCAAAAAGACATTTTTTGACACCCTCTGTTTTCCTTCACCGTTGAAGCCCATGGCGAAAATAAACTTGTACATGTGCAGTTTGTAACGGTTCAGCGGAGCTAACCCGTTAATAATCTTCAAATATTTCCATGATACTATGTATTTATTAATTAAGTGAATCACTATTGCTTATTACATCGGTAACAGGCATTAAAATGAGTTATTTCTTCAAATTTATTGAATTGAAATGGAGTCGTTGTGTTGAATAAGTCTTCAAATGGTTTACTCGATGGAGACCATAAATAGAGAACATACCTTAGAAGATTACATCTTACATCATAATTGAGAGTACTTATATGTAAGCTTCAGGTGAGAATTCCACTAGATAATTTTCCATTCTTGAAGTAAATGCAGAGTCCAGAGGCCATCATTTGATTTCTTCATGGAGCATCAGTAGTAGTCTGAGAAAAAGATACAAGACAACAAAGTTAAATTTATTATAGAACATAACAGTTCTAGACCAAGGAAAAGGCAGATTAGTTATAGTTAACACCGTTAAGAAAACATCTGGAGTTCATTAATAGATTAAAAGAGCTGTAATTTGAGACTTTTATAATTACTCGATTGATAACATTAATTATTGTTACTATTTTATCATAATATGAATTGTTCCCTCAGAACTAAATACATTTATGATCTCTCACTGCTTGTGAATACATAGAGAGATTTCTAGGAAAGTAGTGTTTCTCAATTATCATCATATAATTTACTAGATTGAGAATATTTATTGTTACTGTTATATTATAATTTCATGAATTACTCTTTCCACAGAACTAGAGAGTCTAATCACCCACTGCTGTTTATATTATGGAATGCATGCCTTGGAAAATTACTTATTATCTTGTTATTTCAGATGTCTATATTGTGTGAGTTTCAGATGGAGTTCCAGTGGATCTGTTTGATACATAGGTACAACATAGGTACATTTCTAGATCAAGAATTGGATATTGTTGGGATCCTACCCTAGCCTAGGAAAACTGTAGTGGTTAACACAATAGCTGTAATTGAGACCTCTTAATCAAGTACAAATCAGAGAAACAAATACTTGTTAACATATGCAATTATAGTTGATCTTAGAAGAAAACTCTAGATATATTTCCATTTGTCAAGTTTGGGGCTAATTGAGTCTAATAGCATCATGCAAATGATCTTAGATTGAAATTCTAGAGATATTACTATTTGAAGTCTGGAAACAGGCATTAATAATTGTTTTGTACAAAGTAAATGCATTTAAAACATGTTTGGATGGGCAAACAACCAATATTACATAGTTAAAATACTGCGTAGCTTCGTTTAGGTACATGATTATCATATTTTTCTAGCTCCGAACACTTATTTACACACAACACTATTTAATACTCATTATTTCTGGAGAAAACCAACAAGATAAACGATTACAAACATAGAAACTCACCATTTAATATCATTGGCGGTTCGGAACTGTTGCTTCGATGATTTTGTATAGAATCCATGTTTTCGAATAGTTTGTCCATATCACATTCACATAATGATCTTTGCGGAAACCTATTAGGCGAAATACACAAGAAATATGGAGTATTTGCACACATTATATTGGATTGTAAATAATGAAAAATATTTTGTTCCGCGCGTGTCAGAGATCGCGTCACGAATGACATTGATTGATGAATTTCAAAAATTTGAGTACAAACTTAAAATTTAATGTGGCCAAAAATGTGGACTAAAATATCCTTTCCGTTATTAATAACTATTCATGTTGATCTAGTAGTGGCGCCACCATCGGGGTTTATTTGTGTGTTGGTAGTCAAATAAAGCACGCTAATCTTCCTGGGACACTTAGCAAGGTTAGCAGAAAAGGGGCGGGGCTTAATTGGCGCGACATTTCAAATGCATAAAAGGGGAAAATGCGGGAGAGTTAACGGACAGTCAGTAAGCGATCGGGCGGCCAAGGATGGTCAACGAGAGTCAGAAATCGGGATAGTGAGTGACCGGGCAGTTAACGGAGAGTCAGTGATCGGATATAGTCGGGTAGTTTCCCACCGTTTTGTACCGTAGTCCGCGTCCCGGAATTTCGCGAGTGTGTGCTGTGTATTTGTTTTGTGAATTTAAGAGATTTTCAACTAAGTGGTTATTAAACGAGTGAGTGTATGTGTTTTGTGAATTAAGTGATTTCAACTCAATAATTGGATTGTGAACGAGCAAGGAGTTGCAGAATAACATAAACGGTTAGTTCTAAATTCTTTATTATTTGAGTGTTATAACAGCTTTCATTTGCACAATATATTTACAACTTTTAAAACTAAATTCCTAAATAGACAAGTTCTATGCTCAAATTGAGAGAATTGCGACGTACAAAACTATTTCAGGTGTTTACAGAGTTCCATGAATACTAATATTTACAAAAAATACTTTATAATCTTAAAGACTATTTAATAAACAATCTCCTAAGTATTTATTTACAGACCTATATATTGTATCATTATTTACATCACAACTATGGTATGAAACCTTACTTACAGGTTAACAAATACCTTTATAAATTCAATCCAGCAGTTTATTACATAATGTATACCAATATTTACAACATTACATTAAAATATTGCAAGACATCTAATAATCAATCATCTAGGTATTATTTACAGATCTATTTACATCACAACTATGGTTTAAAACCTACTTACAGGTTAACAAATACCTTTATAAATTCAATCCAGCAGTTTATTACATAATGTATACCAATATTTACAAGATTACATTAAAATCTTGCAAGACTATCTAATAATCAATTTCCTAGGTATTTATTTACAGACCTATATATTGTTTCATTATTTGCAACATATCTATGACATAAAACCTTATTTACAGGTTAACAAACACACTACAAATTCAATCAAACAGTTTGATACATAATGTATACTAATACTTACAAAGATTACATTAATATCTAATAACCTATCATCTAGTAACCTATCATCTAGGTATTTATTTACAAACCTATATATTGTTTCATTATTTACAACACAACTATGTACATTCACAAGTTGATCAAGCAGTTTTATACATAATGTTGTTCGGTGGACTTTACTGAGTTTGGATTTTCAGTGTAACTAGTAAAGTTATATGTTACTCAACCTTTACAGAAGTCTGCTAATTTTTGGACATTCTTTTAAAGTCATGCACGTGTCATGCAGTCGGAAGCCTAGCTGAAATGGGGTCGAAGACGTTATATATGTCTTTAAATTATCTGATTGGGTCGGTTGAACCCTAGTTAGTTCCTTTCTGCTTGTACAGAGGAAGGACTGACATAAGTACATCAAATTAAAGAGCTCGGTAGAAGCTAGATTATCAAAGTTACATTGGAAACTTAACCTTTAAAGCTTATCTAACAATTTGATAAGTTCTTGAAAAACTAGTAAACACAATTTTGTTTATTCCCGAAATCACATTCCTTTGCTGTCGATCGGTACAGTAAAGTTCTATGGGATTTCAACAGCTTACAATAACATACAAGACAAAGACATACAATAGGTATGTAAACTCATCCCTCCCCTGCATAATCCCTCCAATTCCCTTGGATAGCTTAATTTGGCATATCTACAAAATTTGTTAGGGAGTAAACTCGGCAAGCCGCGAGCTTGCAAATCTGTGGGAGACGCTGGATTCTTGTCTTTTGTGGGTAGCCAGCGATCAAGGAAAGGCGATTTGGTTCAGGGGCCTCCTTTTTACCACAAAAACCAAAATATTGTTAAGTTAAATAAGTAATAATACACTGATCCGATCAGTAATATACAGAAATATTCTATTTATCTTCCATATCTACTATCAATAGCATAATATATATAATAATATATAATATAAGACCATGACACCATGTACAAATCATATTCTCTAACTTGTTACATAACGATAATACATTACTATTACATAGTTTCAATGACAAGCTCTGTTCTCTTGCTATCTTAGGAATCTAACCATACTATTACGTTATAAGCTAATGAAACCATGATCTGATAATGCTGGCGTTACCTAACAATAATACATTACTATTACTTAGTTTCAATGACAATCTCTGCTCTATTACTATCTTAGAAATCTAACCATACTATTACGTTATAAGCTAATGAAACCATGATCTGATAATGCTGGCGTTACTTAACAATAATACATTACTATTACTTAGTTTCAATGACAATCTCTGCTCTATTACTATCTTAGAAATCTAACTATACTATTACGTTGTAAGCTAATGAAACCTAGATCTGATGATGCTGGCGAGAATCCTTGCATAAATTTAATTAAGACATCTCTAGAAATCATTACTGCGTCAGGCAAAGCTAATACTTATTCGAATATTTATCAAACTAGAATTCTTAGGTTCATTAAAAATCAGGTAAAATATTAGGTAGGTTAAACTCTTATTGTTAGTATTAGATCAAGGATTCATCTCAAATCTGTCTGAGTTACAACATACGGTTCACATACGTAGAGTCCTACTACTAGATGATCAAGGCCAAACTAAATACTAAATAGATATATAAGAACTGAACTCTACTTGTATAAATTCATATTTACATAACTGCACCTCTTTTAGGTAGATTAGGTTCAATCTCACACATAATATCAAGTTGTTAAAAGAGTAAAGGTGTAACGTTATTTACCTCCAATAAATAAAAATGTTTATGTAGACCAGGGTTTAAAATTAATAAAAATAATCAACTAAATAAAAAATAAAATAAAATTAATAAATATAATAAATAAATTTAATTTTTTTAAAGGGGGAAGGGGCGTTACAATTTGGTGGTGCCGCAAACCAGGATTAAAAAAGGTTAATTATATAATAATTTAGAAGGGGTTACAATTTAAAAACCATGGACTAGGACATGATAAAAATTTAAAGGGGGGGGGGGGTTGTTACAAGTTGTATATTAGAAACCTTAGGCTAATAGACTAAAGTATCAAAGACTAGGTAATAGCAAGTCTGGGTCCCGTCAACGGTTGGGATTTCTAACGGAACGAAGTAAAGTACTTACCACAAATATTGAACAATACTCGATAAAAGTACTCAGTTAAAAATTGTACATTACTCAGGACTTAATCGCGATTTATATTATTGTTTCAGTCTTCTCATGACCACGGCCTTATTTAGTAACGAGACCGAAACATCTGAAGGTAATTAAAAAAAATTGGCAGTCATAGGAACTGCCGACAGAAGTAAAAAAAATTGGTTGCCTGTAAAGTCGGTATACGGGCGAAAGTTTTACGTGACAACGACTTTGAGTGGTAAAATAATTTTACGGAAGGGACGCGTGCCTTTCACTTTTTATGTCTGTCTCTCTCGCTCTTAGGCGGGCTAACCATGCCCGAGTGGAAGGGACGCGTGCCTCTCACTCGCTCTCGTTGTGAGCGCATAACGTGAGCGGAGCGTCACGCAGTTTCTTGAAGTGTCACCCGGCAAACCAATTTATAAGACGTTGTCACGTCAAAACGTATAACCCAGAATTTGATAGCTCAGTTTGGCATCTACGCGGGTGAAACCTCAAGGCGTGACCATGGCCATCAATGCGACAGCATTTCTAGATGGCAAATGGGAAACGCTGATGCATTTCTAGATGGCCAATGACCTTGGTCCCGAGCTTACCAAAGTTTTCTTATCATGCCCGAGCGTGAAGCTTCAATTCACAGCCCACGAAAAATCTGTCTATGGCACGCCAAAAGAAGTTTTCGCTTCAAATAATATAAATTACGATTAAGCCTGCGTAATGATAAAAGTTATATTCACAGACAAATTATTCTAAATACTCAATCTGTCACGTCAAATACTAGCTGCCCCAGATGCCCCGGCGAACTTCGTCTCGCCATATTCATTTTTCATCCATATTTTCTGCTATATAAACCTTGTCCCGACAATAATGAATACATAAAATAAATAATCATTCAATTTGGTGCAGTGGTTCAAAGTTATGAGCGTTACATACATACATTTCAAAGATACATTTTATAAAAATATATTCGTAGCAGATTAATATCGGTTATGTCACGGAATCCACCTTAAGTGGGAATTCGACACGCGTTTTACGGAGTTATTTTATCATGTTACAGTTAAGTATCGGTTTAGTTTTGAATTTGGTCGTGACTTCTGAAAATTAAAATAAAATATTGTGAAAAGACATATTTCATATTATATTTTGTAGAGGTTGAGATTAAGGACTCTTGACAGAGTCTGCCTGGGGAAGTTCTTATGCCAGTTATTCTAACGCCAAGCAGTAATGTAGAAAGATTACTGTGTTCTGGTTTGAAGGGCAATGTTTCCAGGGCAATTACAGGGCTGAGAGATATAATATGTTAGACATCTGGGTGACAAGCGCAGTGCAGTGCTAGGTAATGATTTGGACTCTTCATATTCCAATAGCCGCGTGTCACTGTGCTGTTATGTGGCAGGCACGTTGGTCACCATCAGGCACATGTTCAGTTCATCACTCTATACTATAAAAATCCTTCGCTTAAACCGTAAATTGCAAACATACGAAATGTTTAGTCCTTATTCATGTAGGGTGTGAAACGTTGTACCTACCTCCTTTAATATATTGTCCACCACCTAACGCTGTAAAAAATGTTTCTGCGTTTAGGCACGTGTCCGTTTGGGCTTTTAACACATTCCTCATTTAAGACAACTTACAAACAAAAAGGATTTAAGACAACTGCTACAAAAGTAAAGTACAACACCGTTCGTATACAACACTACTACCATTATTAATAAATACCGCGATTTTAGATATTTGTTGGTCTCAAAGACAATATTTTTACCCACTTTAAAAAGTTCGGTTCGATTGTATGTATTATTTCCTTTTTTTGTTTGTTAGACCTCAGTTTAGAAGTGGTCCCATGTATATTCTATCGAAATTGGTGTGGTTGTCTTTGAAATTTGATCAAAAAACTGAAATTTACTTTCATATAAGTACCTCCTTATTATTTTCTTTTCTACATTGATGGCTTATTACTAAATTTGGTCGAGTATTGAGTTTCTTGACTGTGGAATAAGAAACTTCGATACAAAATATTATTAATTCTATATTGCAATGCCTAAATTGGGTACGTTGTGTTACGACCTAATTTAATATTTATCTGTTCTTGTAATCCTGACTATCTGTAACATAATGAAGCAATAATTATATTATATAAAATATAATAAATATATCATAATGAAGTATTAATTTAAAATTAGTCGTTTTTTTTAAGAAAACAGATTATTTCAAACACAAGTTTTTCAGGTTACAATAATGCAGTGTTGCAATTTTACGTTGTGTCTTTGAAGTGAAACCTTGGTACATACACATACATGTTTCCTAAAAAAATAATAAATAAATAAGTTCAAATTTCTATCCGTAAACATGAGGCGTGAAAGTGCGTGAAAATATCATGGACTCTGAAATATATATTTAATCTCGGTGAATCTGTATTAATATAAGTTAACAACCGTGATAGCTTAAAATAAAGTATTTAATTGATTTACCAGTAAGTACCTAGTAAAAGCAATTAATCAGTCATTGCATTTGAGCCCTTATCTGACTAATGTTTAGGTGCTTGTGGGAGTTAATCACTTCAAGTTGTTACTTCGCCTTCAAAAGTAATATATTATTCTAAAGCATCTTTCTTCATTGTCTAATCTTTAAGCGAATATCTAAATAACGACACCAATTTATCTAGAAGCTATAACTCTTCACGATTAGTAAGACTAAGTTTTAAAACGTTCTTTATATATCTTATCATTTTTTAAAGTTACTCGCTTTGCATTATCGCAGCGGTGGAGAGAGATTTGTAATGTTTGTTTGGGGTTTGATAAACGAGCGGATCCTCGCCATTTTGTCCCTCAGTATGAAGATAAATAGTTCTACGAGACAAAAAGTGCCTACATAAGAGCTATAATAGGAAAATGGGTTTATGCAGAAATACTATGCTAAATCAAGGGGTACGCTATACACATAGATTTCGAAATTTTAATAGATATATAGATTGAAGTCCTAATCCAAAACAAAAAGAATACATAAATACAGTCTTATAACTACTAAATAAATGGTAAGCTTATCGTTTTAGAGGGAGGGATCTTTTAGGCAACCGATATCAAGAATTATTCAATTTATCCTTTGTTGGATGCAACATAAGCAGCAAATTTTATAATGTGACTCAATAAAATCAAGCAACAAAAAAACAAAACCTTTAGTAGTTCTAAAAATATCATTGACTGAAGTTTTTGTACAGAACTGACTTATTTAGTAAAATTTTGGGTATGTTCCGTAGCATAAGCTATTCGCGATGGCGAATATAGCTTTTCTCTTTCAGCTAAACATGCTTTAACCTGGATGACCCTGTACTTTCGCTCAAACGTGCTCCAACGACCTATACGAGTGTGTGATGATACTTAGGACGGACGACTTTGGAATTCTTAATTAAATAGTTGTGAGAGTAAGTGTGGCGAGTAATAAATGATTTCATAGCTCAGTGTTGTTAGTTAGAGTTACATTTTTGGCTTTATTACATTCTTTCACGGTCTACGTAAGTGGGAATTTACGAGCCTTTTTTTATTCAAAGGAAATATTTGAAAATTTCAAGACTTAGGACGTTAGGGAATAGGGAGATTGATCCCTATAATAAACCACTTTATCGTGGCATGTGTTACGTGAACTAGTGGCGCTTCTTGGCGTGGCCATCTGGATTCGGTTCTGGATTTAGCGCACGATGTTAAATTTGTGAAAATAATGTCTTGTTAATATTCTCATTAATAAAGGTAAGAGTTTGTGTGTTTGTTGAGGTTCAGATTTTTTTTCATAACGATTTTATTCATATTGCTGAATATACTCAGGCGTCAGAAAGCTTCGGCTGATGTAGACGGGAGAACGCCAGCTGCCGGGAGCCCCTGGTTCGCATCCTACGCGTACCACTGTGTTTTCGAAACCATGTGCATAATAATTATAGCTAACTTAAAATCGGCAAACAAAAACATGGTGAGTAAATCGACATGTTCTTAGAATATTTCGAGGTCATACGCCATCCACCAACCCATACTGGGCTAGCGTGGCTTTCTCCTTGCGAGAGAAGTGTCTGAGCGCCAGCAGTGGGAATAGTTAGTGGGCTGCTTATGATAAGTATACCTACTTAATATAGAAATGCAACTAAGAACGTGTGTCATAAACATGTCTATCACCTCTATCGTGACAATACATGCATTCATTCTAGCGCGAAAAAGACTTTATAGTATAGAACATCGCCGCAAGATAGCTAGCTTATCGATTTTTTATCGGATACACTTCGGAGAGTGTGCAACTGATCTGCATGATCTAATACCTCCTTGCCCTTTTTTCTATCATACTTCTCGTAACTCAAAGAAGCGGCACCGTTTCATGGTGGATATTCCAAAGACACGGACGAAGAGGTTTGACTCTACGTTTGTGATAAGAACATCTAAGCTGTGGAATGAGTTGCCTGAGTGGGTTTTCCCCGATAGTTATAATCTTGGTGTCTTCAAATCGAGAGTGAATCGGTTTTTTTTAGGTAAACACGCTCCATCGTAGACCGCATCGTCGCTTAACATCAGGCGAGATGGCGGTCAAGTGTAAACCTACAAAAGGTAAAAAAAAAATTGCACTCTCCACTACCAGCAATATGAAATAAATAATCCGAGTTTAATATGGACAGGTGCGATATTTTTTCATCTCCATATATTGGAGTCGTGTCAATACATTGCGTTAGTTACGGGTCGTGGCACACGGTATTGCGTACCTGGCTACAGTTCGTATAACATCTGAAACTGTACCCCACAGTTAGTATACACAAAAGTTATATAGTACGACTGTGATACGACAGCTTTTGGCGCGCCACAGATAGATTTTTTGTTTCAATTGAATTTTAGCGTCACGCTTGGGAATGATAAGAAATCTTAGGGTAAACTCGGGACCATGACCATGCTCATGGCCATGCCCTCCGGTTCCACTCGCGTAGTTTCTAAAGTAAGCTATCGAATTCCGAGTTAAAAGTTTTAATGTAAATGGAACACGTGCCCCGTGAAGTATTTTCATTAAACACACGTTTTTTGTAAAGAGGACGACTCATAAGCACATGTATTTGTTGGATATTGGTATAGGATATGGTAATACTCCGAAAGTTTCGTGATATAATCATGACAATAGTTTTCAAGTCAAGCCATATTTCAATTCGTTTTCAATGGCTAATTGATGCTAAATCTACCTGTGATTTCGTGCTTAAATCTTGTCTCCTATATGACTGGATGCTAGGCTTAAATTATCGCGAGTGTAGGTAATTCGATGACAAACATAACTAGCTCCGAAAACAATATCTTGCCATTTAAACGTTCTGAAACTTAAAATTCCCATTAATTTGATGACATACTTAGATTATAGAAAAATTATTAGTAAAACTTGAAAGGGCTGAAAATTAGCTTGCTGTTTATTAATAAAATCAAGGACTGACCACCTGGCTTTACCATGAAGTTGGTGTTTATACGTATAGAACCTAAATTTTTACCTAATCTGTAACAGTGCTCTGTTCAATATGTCTTCTGATATTTATCTAAGACTATGCGATCAGTGCCAAAAGGAAAACTTTTAGTTAACATTCGACGTGAAGAGGAAATCGATAAAATATTCCTTTGCGAATTCATTAATTCATATTATAGTATGAATGGTGGTAGCATATCAGGCTACAGCTGGCAGATCATTGAGATGGAAACGTGCCAGAGAGCGGGAACCGTATCAGACTGTCCGGCGATGCAAATCGTTTCATGTCATTATGTGTATGAATCTATAACTACAAGTAGTATTATTTCGCTGTGGAGAATGATTTTTATACATTTTTAATTAATTTATACATACCTCAAGTGTTTTATGGTCGTTTAAACCCGACTTAAGTTTTGGCCGCACTGGGCAGGTTTTTATCAAAGAGCCACTCTTTGCATGCGCAACTACGTCATATTTAATTAAATGAGTCTGACTAGAACTTACTTCAGTTTAAAATAATAGTAGCGTGTTAGTAAAACTCGTTGCATGAGTGGGTTTTCCCCGATAGTTACAATATTGGTGTCTAAAATCGAGAGTGATTCGGATTTTTCTAGGTGAGCACGCTCCATTGTAGACTGTATCGTCGCTTAATATTAGGCGAGATGGTGGTCAAGTGCGGACCTATACTAGTTAAAAAAAATCAATAGAATTAATAATAAATGAATATATCATCAGCATACTATGTATTTGTTGATCTTTCAGAAACAATTCTAATTTTGATACTGGTCTACACTTTCGAACATAAAAATTACTATCAAAATCGGTTCGCCCAGTAGAAAGTTCTGATGTAACAAACATTCAAAATAGTCGAAAATAAACTCCTCCTTAATTTTTTGAAATATGTAAAAAAAAATCATAAGCAACAAAAAAAGTATGAGTATAGCTTGCCGTCAGATGCACTAGCTTTATATTTAAATTTACAAAAACTTTCTACTAGATGGTTTCCTAAAAACGTTTAATTCTAAACCAAGTTAATTTAGTCTAGATAATAAAAATAAATCCTAGTGTAATTACAGCCGTGATGAAACTAAAGTTCAACAAACTCCAAACCAATGAAATAGTTACCCGAAACGTTGTAACGTACTAAATCCAATATTCTGAAATTCTTTACCTTTAGGTATTCGTAGAGAATATTTAGTCAGTGTCCTTTTACGCACCATTTCCTTAGGACTCGCTTTTAGGTATTACGTAATCGAATTGTCTGGTCGTTTGGTGATTGTGTACATTTGCGTGAAATTTCAGTAAGTAAATAATAAATGAAGGCTTAAGACCCGAGCCCTAATTTATTTCCATCCAGATCGAAGTTTCTTTATTTTTTTACTTATTAGAAAAGATAATATACTATTATCTTTTCGTAAACTAAAAACCACAACACAAGCACACAAAATAAACCAAATTTACTATAAAATAAAAGTGACAAAGTGCGAGTCGGACTCGCCCATGAAGACTTCCGTAGCAGCAAGCAACATAATATAAAAGTTCATGTAGTTCGTTGTTATTTTAATCAGTGTTACTTTATGACGTTTTAAAATAAAACTACTAACTAGATTACATTCAAACCAATTTTTGTTGAAAGTTTACATGGTAATGTACATCACATTTTTTTTAGTTTTGTCATTCACTTTATTATTAGGGGGAGGGCACACATTTTACTTTACCACTTTGGAAGAGTCTCTCGCGCAAACTATTCAGTTTAGAAAAAAATGTTAGAATCCTCAACATCATTTTAAAAGACTTATCAATAGATAACCAACACGTATGGTTTTGATGAAAAAAAATTTTTAGTTTCAGTTCTAAGTATGGGACACCCCCAAAGTGTAACCTCAATTACACAAAAAAAAAAAAATTCTATTTTTTGTATAAAAATGTTGTATAAATTTCATTATAGTTTCGGAGAAAAGTGACTGCGACATACGGATGGACAGATAGACTTGACAAATCTATAAGGGTCCCGTATTTTGCCATTTGGCTACGGAACCCTAAAAAAACATATTTCAAATAACAACCTTATTACCATTGATATCTACGTAATATACCTACTTATGTCATAAAAGTATGTAATATTCACCTTGTGATTTAGATACGAGGAATGTGGATTATTAAAACGTGGAATTTCAATAAATCAGGAGTACAATTTACGTTAATCGTCAAATAAGTAAAAACCTTAATAATCATTTAGGAGTCCATGTGATGGATTTGGTCCTTAAAATTGGGCGTCGTTTACGTAACCAGGGTAGTGATTTCCACTCAGGTTCATATTTGAAGCAGAAAATAGCCATTCAGCGGGGTAATGCATCCCGTGTGTTTGGTAATGTTACGCTTGAGGTGGGGTTTTTGAAATAATGTTACTTTGTCGATGTTATTATGCGCATTTACTTACATTTTTAAACTGATTAATAGAAGAAATTACATCAATCTAATTTATTACACAAAAACATATATTTTACTCCAAAGCCTTCGTGCGTGTTTAAGCGTGTGAATATGTAGTTTTGTAATTCCAATAGATCAGCAATGAATCGAACAACGCACAAAATTTGGTTCAACATAGGAATTACTTTCAGTGAAACCTGCCGAATTTCGTGTTGAAGAGAGACTAGAGGCCTTACCTTTGACGCCATTTTACTTGGGTTTCCAATCGACCCTTTCCAACTCAATTATCTTCGCTCGTTTTCTTTCCTTGCCAACCAATGAAAAGGAATAAAAGCCAGCTAATTAAATAATCGCAACCTGTGGTCGAGTCCTAGTTTAACGAGCGAGTTTTATTACTGCCACTAACTGTGCCTCTGTGGGTACATTACTCGATTATCGCTATTTTCCTCCAAAGTGTGAATATTTGTTCGGTTCTACAGTAAACAATCGAGAAAACTAACAAAGATTCTAACTGCATATCAGTGATCAGTAGGGGTGTCTATACTACATCAAAATCTACGACATTTTAAAAATAAAACACAATTACCAAAATTGCAGAAGCGTCAATAAAACCTATCCGCCTAGGAAGGGACGTACACCTTTGCCAGTTATTCTACTACCAATCACTAATGAGCAAACATCACTGTGTTCCGGTTTGGAGGAGAATGTTTCCAAATAAATTATCGGGCATTAAGGTATAGATATCATCTCAGTCTCTGGATGACGAGCGCAGTACAGTGCTAGTTAACTATTTGGACTCCTCATGTTTCAATAGCGTATCAATGTTCTGTTTTAGGCAGGCATGTTGTTTGCTATCAGGGACAGGTTATCCTCGTATCTACCTACTGTTACTATATAACCGAACGAAGTTGTCACTTACGAACGTGACCCGAACCTGTGAACGTGACGATGACCTTCATTCACAGCCTACGAAAAATTCTGTGTGTGGTGCGTTGGTGCCAAAAGCAGTTTTCACTTGAAAATTGTAATGTCATTGTTGACGAGAAGGCCGCGGGGGTTCGCTGAAGAATGCAAGAGCGTCCTCGCGTTGCTGTAAGCGGCACATGTGAAACCCCGTGGAGCTTTTAGTCACTAGAGGCATCGCTCGAGCTCGACGTAACTCGACCGTCCGTCCCCCATGGTGGCGAAACAATAATAGGTAAAACAAAACACTGGAATTCACAATTATAAACTCGAATTGCGTAGAATTATTTGTGGGAACTGATATGTTCCGTCCAGTGGATAAAATTTATTTACTAACAGTGTTCAGAACTATACTGAAGGCACTACTTAATCAGAATCGTGGATAGACTCGTATGTGAAATACAAAACTTGGAAAAAATCCCTTATAGACTACAACCCCGTGAACAAAATTTATGCATCATATGAGAGACTAGAAGACCTATGTAGGATGATAGAAGGGTATAAAATAATCAGATTCAGCACTATGCTGTCCAACTGAGTGCAAGTTGAAGAGGGAAGGGTTGCAACCCCAGATCATTTCTCCTTGGTGCATGTTTTTGTACTGCGATGCGGAATAATGGATTACAAGAGGTATTGAAACTAAAAAAATTTTTTTTTAATTATTATTTTTTTGGGAAAACTCATAGTTTTCCGACGATGTTCAGGGTAAATTTGGTCATTTGATTATGTACGGCATTGGTTCCATACAGTTTCAATACCTCTTCTAATCCATTAATTCACAATGCCGTATAAAAATCATGCGACAAGAAGGAAAGAGCGGATCCGGATGCCGATCCGGAGGCCCAAGTTCGAATCTCACGCGTATAACTGTCGTCGAACTCATGGCGTAATACCACTAACTTAAAACATCGTTTACTCACGATGTTTTAAGTTAGAGGTATGCCATGTTACAAAAATCTTTCGAGGTCATGCGTCATTCACCAACCCGCACTTAGCCAGCGTGGCCTTGACTCTATCCTTGTGAGAAAAGGCCCGAGGTCCCAGCAAAGCGAACATTTAGTGGGCTCCTTATGCTATGCTAAGCTGTAGCAGTAGCAGTTATAATTAATACACCCGGCGCAATGAAACCCGAGATGAAAATTAATATCAGCGAAAACTATTATTGAACATTGTAGCATTCGTCTCATAAGTTTTGATTTTAATTAAAGATTATATCAGATATGATCTCGTGTTGTGGTGAACACAACAACGTAGTTCAGTTTTAACCCCATTTCCATCCCCATTATAGGCCAGATATGTCACCTATTGGGTATTGGAATTGCACTAGCATTTATCGTGCGTCGCAGGCCTCTGCAACCATTCGCCGCCGCCGCTAATATTTCCATAGGGATGTGTCTGGTAAATGTCACGTCCCAGTTTCTATAGTGCACGTATTTCTGGACTATATCGTCGTAAAAGCTGTTGTTTTATAGACTTGTCTATCGACAGAACACATTTTTTTTAAAACAAATTTTAAACAAATCTATTATTATAAATTTAGATCGCAGGCTTAGGTTTTACAAATGCTAAATTGGGTCACTACTAATATTCGTTAAGTCCTGATTAGCTCACGAAGCACATAGTTTCGAATCATAAGTATAGGTATTAACACTACCAGCTACCCGCGGCTTCACCCGTGTTATCCCGATCGAAACAAAAAAAAAGATACAACATAACCATCTCATATAATAAGTACGTTAACTGTGCTATTAACTGACGTACAAATTGTCGGATACTTATGTGATAAAATCCGAGGCATAAGTGCCAATAGCTGAAACGCCTTACTTTAACGACTGAAAAGTGTTAAAGCATAAAATCGCCACTGTGTCACATAATCGAGATTTCCCAAAGGGCGTCCGGTTTTATTAGACACGTTAAAATGCGAGCGGGCTTCCAGAAATGATTCAAACTTGAATGACCGAATGGAATACGCGCAAATTTAGATTTTAAGACAACTGTGAGCTTTGTGTAGTTTTTTTTAACATTTATTGTACATGGTGCTCCATAAATGGTAGTATAGACAAAGACAAACATCAAAGTATTTATTTTTTAAATATTGTAAAAAAAATATTAATATTTCTATTTTGTTAGTGTACCTAGTGATATGTTTTAAACATTTTTCTAATGTAATATCATTGTTTTGAGCACTTGATTTAGAGATAAATAATTTCGATACAATCACCATACGTTTGATGGTCATCGTCAAAGTTTAATTGCAATCGTTAAGATACATTTATTTATAAAGTTAGAAAAGAAATCGTCCTGCTCATCACGTCACTGTGTATGATAAAAAAAGGTACTATGTTGTTGTTGATCCAGTTATTGATGGTATTTTCTTTCTAACCTGTTTGCTTTTGTTTAAAATAAAAGTAGAAATGTAGAATAGAAATGTAGTGTATAATAATACTAGGTAGGTACTGAAAACTACGTCGTCCACTATCTATAATATAAAACTATCGTTATTACGAGTATAGATATTTGCGAAAACTGTTCTAAAATAACATAGTAAGCTCAAAGCCTAAAACTGGCACAGTAAAGGACGAATATATTTACGAATATCTACCTTTCGGATAGTTTCAATAGCGTCCGTCAATGATAGATTTTCTTTAAATTCAAAACATTGTTACATTATAAAGTATTGTTATTATTTAAAAAAAACTTGTTATATACCAAATCAACAAAACCTTACGAGCCATAAAATCCATCCAATATTTTGTTTACATGTGAAATATTAATTAAAATTATTTGTAAAACCAGTATTTGTTTTTGTACAATGGGCATTTCAGGCGTTGGCAAGCACATTTTACCAACATATCTAAAAACAGGAAACTTTGGAAGATTTATGTTAGAGAGTTCCTGTGTGAATATCTCTAGGTAACCTAAAATAGTAGATATCTTATAGTAAGCTTTTTGTTTGTTCGAAATTGTACATTACAGAAACGATTAATAATTAAATACTATATTAATTACAACTGTGTAAATGTAATTTCGATTGCGTTGATTGATCGTTCATAAAATGTGCTAAAGTGTAAAAAAAAAACAGAAAAATGTTTTTTTTTTATCACGTATTCTTTTATTGTTAGTACAAACATATAAAATGGATAGCTTATAATTTAACTAATTATAATTCCAAAACGATCATAAAAAAAGTATAATTGAGTTGCAACCTGGGCTCAGTAATTTTTTTAAATAAAGACTGACGAGACGAGTAGGACATGTGCCTGATGGTAAGCAACATGCCTGTCGCATAACAGCACAGTGACCTCTAAGCCCTGTAATTTATCTGGAAACTTTGCTCTTTAAACCGGAACACAGTAATGTTTGCACATTACTGCTTGGCGATAGAATAGCTGGCAAATGTGTTGTGTTGTACTTCCCCAGGTGAACACTGCCGAAGTCCTAAAAGAAGACTAAAGAGTCCTACCACTGAAACGAACGATTCATAAAATGGAAACGATGTTTTCCATTTTATGAATTAAAACTAGAACAAATTGTCTTGCCAGACATATTGCATGCCTCTCGCAGAGGCCAGTTTGCATGGGTCAACTTTTAAAATGTTTTATATCATCTTATCTTACCTACAAACAGCAATAAAGATTTTTGTATTTGTACTACAAATATTACATAACTAAAAATAATAAACACTAAAAAATAGAGGTTATCTTGGGGTAAATACGAGTAAATACAGGAAAATGTATAATATACCGAAAATTACTGATAAAATCACGGTACGCGACTGCTCTTTAACGAAATGGTTTGTTCCGACTCATATGGTACAAAAATAAACCCAAAGTCATTTTAAAGGGTCGGACCGTGAATTGTTTTCTATTAGGCGTAGTGATAAAGAAAATATACGTTTACAAAATAGAGATTCGAGTTAAGAGTAGGAGCACGTTTTCTTCGCTGCAATAAAGTCTATTGCCAATGGCCGTAGGTGCTTAAATAGTGCAGTGAAAAGGTTGTGTACCTTTAGTATTATAGTGGGCGCTATTGACAAGTTTAAGAGAAAATAAAGTCTTTGGGAGCGTTGTTGTCGGACCCTTTTGGCGATTTCGTTTCAATGGTCATTGTTTAGTAATGCGAGGTAGTTCTGAAGAAATAGAACTTTGTACAACGATTACTTTATAAAAAAAGGAGGGAATGGTGTATATGTCACCGGAAAATAACAAGATTCGTTAGTTGATCAATTCACTAGGTAGTTCATCTATTTTCGAAAAATAACAAACGGCAGTTGAAATGTACTGTTTAACTCAATGAATTTAGGTACGTTAATTGTTCAACTATCGGTGCCTAGCCATCATTTAATAAATTACGATTTTGCCGCAAGTGAAATCATCCAAAATGGGCCAATAGTTGCTCAGCGTACTATTTAACGGTACACTATTACAAGTCAATTAATACAGTGTTCTTTGATTGGTCGATGACATTAATCATAAGCATTGGGCAAGTGTTTATTCAGAGTTCTTGCCTACCGTCTACCTCCTACGTCTACCTGGGTGAACCGTGAGAACGTTTTTTTACAACGGCTCACCTGTCAGATAAAACTTGAAAGCTCCTAACTTGATATTGGTGAACTTTTTGATACCAGGTGGGCTCCCGCCAAAAGCTCTGCGGTCAACCCTGAGTGTCGATTTTCCATACTCGACCTGCGCTTTACACGGAGTTCAGCGGCTCGCTTCGCTCGCCACCTCCAGCATAGTGCTGAATCTTGTTATTTTATAACCTTCTATAATCCTACATAGGTCTCTTGGTGGTTCATTTGACCCATAAATTTAGTTCACAGGCCTGTAGTCTATATGATCTACAAAAAAAGAACCATCAAAATCGAGTCACTATTGGAATATACTACAAAAAAATATACAACCGAATTGAGAAAGAGGAGGCCTTTTTTGAAGTAGGTAAATAAAGTTTATATACGACATTCGATTATAAACAGATGGTATTTAAAATTTTACGGTGATTTATCTATGTAGTTTATGTGTTTATTACATCACAACAAGAACAAAATTAAAAATTTTGACTAACCCCCGAGTTCCTCGGATTTGTTATCTGTACAACATTCTACTAGTCAAGCTCTTACATTTGATACGCCCATATTAAGGGAGTTGTGAAAAAATAAATGTATTTCGCCATTTTGTGGTAGCGGCCATCTTGGATTTGAAATTTGACATAGTGCAAAGTATTCTACAAGTCTAGCCCTTTCATTTGATACCCATATTGAGGTAGGTTGTGAAGAAATATTTTGTCCGCCAGTTTGTGGAGGCGGCCATCTTAAATCGATATTAACCAAACATAGCTAAGAACATCCGCACAAGTATTAACCTTCAAATAAAAAAACCGCATCGAAATCGGCCCATCCGTTTGAGCTCTACGGTGCCACAGACAGACACACACACAGACAGACAGACAGACAGACAGACAGACATCGACGTCAAACTTATAACACCCCTTTTTTTTGGTCGGGGGTTAAAAACCAAATTTAATAAATGCATAACCTGTCTGAAGACTCCATGACAATAATTGTTATCATTATCGTCATCGTCATCAAATCCATACTAATCATCAAAAGTAAGTGAAAACTTCAATTAAATAAAATAAAATAAAATAGCCTTTTCATCCCACCAGCTCGGAAAGAGTACTTTTGCTCCTCGATATCAGGGCGCAAAAGTCGTTTTTACCCTTTAGAGGTTAAAGTAAATTTGAATTTAGAACATCGTGTGTACTGAGGTTTTGAATTCAAAACATGATTCAACCTATTTATTTCTACCTCCTTGGTGCCGAATGCATCATACATTTATTTGTTAATATGTTAAAAACTCAGACTCGGAACCTCCTTGGTGTACTTACTTTTTTTTAATTTGCTTAGCGCGAAAACATTTAAAAAATTGCATTTGGAAATTTCCTCGCTGAGGTGGAATGAAAAGTTACGTGTTGCACTCGAGTGCAAAGATTTTTCACCTTGTGCTCTTTTGATTCCCTTGCTACGCTCAGGATTCTAATTTTGAATCACTCGCTGCGCTCGTGATTCAAGTTTAGAATCCTTCGCTTGCTCGGTCATCAAAATTGAGCACGCGGTTAAAAATCAACTTTGCACTCTTGTATAACAAATAACTATTATTTGCTTATTACATTATACATTATTACATTAACACAATTACAATTATTATTACATTATTACAGTTAATCTTATATTTAAAAAATCCTTATTTACATAACTTCTTTCCTAGGCACCCAATTATGGATGAAGGCCTCCTCCATTTTTTGCCATGTCGCTCTGTGCAGTGCTAGGCGAGTCCAAGTCACACCCGCGACTTCCATGACGTCGTCACACCATCTTCTCCGCGGTCGTCCCCAGTCCCACGTGGTGTATCTGGGCCGCCAATGAATGATGCGCTCGCTCCACCTGCCGTCTCCAGCGCGTGCGACGTAGCCAGCCCACTTCCACTTGAGCCTACAGAGCATTGTCACTGCGTCCAACATAGGTATTCTGCTCTCTGAAATATAGCTATTTTTTAAATAAATTTATTTGTGAGCGCCCACGTTTGACAACCGTAGAGCAAGGACGGTACGATGGTATTGTCGAAGAGCCGTTTTTAAGGTGTATTGGAATTTTACCTTTAAACACATCTTTATTTGCCCAGTACTTCCTCCATGCTATAGCAATTCTTCGGTCAACTTCGTTGTTGGTAGAATCCAGAAATGTGATCAAATTACCAAGATATATTTATTCGCTCACATACTCTATTTCCTTATTATTAAGTTTAATAGGCTTTGGTGTCCCGTTTGTCATTATTTTTGTTTTTGTTTGGTTTATTTCAAGTCCGATTTTACTACTTGTCGAATCTAGAGTTTCAAGCGTGTACTGTAGACTGTCAGCGTTTTCTGCCACAATGACAATGTCATCTGCAAAGCGAAGATGTGTCAACCGTTCACCGTTTATGTTCAGTCCGTGGTCTGACCAATCTAGTTTTCTAAACACCGACTCTAGTATTGCTGTAAAACTTCAATTAAGAAGTAGTAAACTAATATTGGCGATACAGTAGTTATTTCTCAGATTGTATATATTCGCCAAACACTACATATATTATTATTAAGAGCCCATTGTTTCCCAGTGTTGAGCAAAGGCCTTCCTACCCTCCTGCCATTTTAACAGATACATAAATACCACAGACTACAACGCTATTTTAAGCGTTTGGGAAAGATGAGTAAAATTGATAATTTTGAAGATAACTATCAAGCTAAAACTCACTGGGCAAGAGATCCTAATCTTCTCATTTCACTGGCGCAGGGCTACTGCCCTGTCAGGTGTTGATTTTTCATGTTCAAATTCCTACGTGGCACTGTGCTTCTTGCTGATAATGACAGGCACATCTTACTTATTATTATTTGACTATACTGTCCTTATGTCCCAAGATCTTACTTACCGCATATTTTGCTCATTTTGTCATTATCCTACTTCCTACTAATATTATAAATGCGAAAATTTGTATGTTTATTGCTCAAACATGTCAAAACAAATCTGGTGGAAATTTGAAACTTTGAAATTAAATATAGTCCATGAGTAGAATGGCACATAGGCTACTTTTAAAATAACGGGAACGGAAACACCGTGGCCTAAAAGCGAGGGGCGCTGCTAGTGTCTTGTAAAGAAATAACGGGCCTTCTACCGCCTATGTAAATCGGCTTTAGCTTTGCTATTTCAAACAAATTCAAACAAAAAGAAAAGAGAGAGAAACATCATACCTAAGACAGTTTTCGTTCGGCGGTAGAGCCCCCGGTGATTCCAGCTCCGGCTTGTTCCTGGAGCAAAGGTTGGCCATTGCCATTCAATGCGGGAACTCGGCGAGCGTCATGGGCACCTTTGCGCGGGGACGGTTCGGAGTGGGTTAATTGAGGAATAGTTTTTTAGGTAAGAATTGACACATTTTTTTTCATAGTTATTTAACTAAGATAAACATATATGTATATGTAAAGAAATTCAAAACATAATTTCAAGCAATCATGGTTGTCCACCACACCAATATTATTAATCACGGGATGTTTACCGTGATTTTTGTTGGAGCGAGTCCCTGATATTTCAATGCAGTTTCACATTTCCCATTTCCCCTCAAAATACTTATATAATTTTATAAACCGTAAATACTGACTTGATATCTCATTCACTAAGTAGGTAAACATCTTTTTATAAAAGTAAATATGTTTAATATTTTTAGAGTTTACTGGGACACATTTTACCGCTGGATGCTTCAAATATTTCCTCGTTCAATATCTCGTAAATAAGACTGAATGATTGTCAGCGACAGCCGCTGTAGGCAGATGTTCTGTTGCCGACAACAAATAAGCAGAGTGTTCCATAATACACTCATAAAATTGTAATGACAAGAAAACGGTACAGTTGCAGAAAAAAATGATACGAGAAATGTCGAATTCGATTTTTTTAAAACTAATTCAATCGTCCAAATATTAGCCATTCAAACATGCTTATTGCTTAAAACACATACCTGCTTCGATTTTTGACGAAACTTTATCAAATTTTTGTGGAGTTTGTTACTGTTCGGTTTCACCGCCAGCGATATTTTTTTTAAATCCAATTCCTAAACAGTCAGCTCTAACAATATTCTTTTCCAAATTTCGTTGTATATTACCAGTTAACGGTCCGCCCCAACGTCAACCATGGTACCCATAGGTATAGTATATAGCACTCAAGGATTACGTAGGTACATCGAATGGTGAAATATTTTTTTGAAATCGTTACTGTAGGCCCTGAGATTATCTCGTTCAAGGAAATAAACACCTCAGCTTTATAAAATTAGGTATATAATAAAAAAAAAAAAAAAATTGGTTGCCTGTAAAGTCGGTATACGGGCGAAAGTTTTACGTGACAACGACTTTGAGTGGTAAAATAATTTTACGGAAGGGACGCGTGCCTTTCACTTTTTATGTCTGTCTCTCTCGCTCTTAGGCGGGCTAACCATGCCCGAGTGGAAGGGACGCGTGCCTCTCACTCGCTCTTGTTGTGAGCGCATAACGTGAGCGGAGCGTAACGCAGTTTCTTGAAATGTCACCCGGCAAACCAATTTATAAGACGTTGTCACGTCAAAAATACAGGCTTTTTACTTTTACGTATTATTTTAAATCAATGACGGCCTCGAGTCGTCGAGCATATAGTAACGAAACCATTGCTGATCATACTAATATTATAGATAAATGTGACAGTTCCGATGTTTAGACGTCTGGATGTTGAATGTTGGTTGTGCAATCACGTCGTAAGAAAGTGAATGGATAAAGTTGAAATTTACAAACCATATAGATATATAGTCTGAAATAATATATATAGTCATAGTCATAGTCAATATATAAAAAGTCTGAAACAATACACTGTTGTTTTGTAAAAAAAATCAGTTTCCGTTTTAACGGTTTCTAAAATTTTTGGAATTAAAACGCTGCATTTTCTCCGAAATTATTATAAAATGTCAGAGAACATGATCAAGTGAAAGTGAAAAAGTGATTTTCACTTGATGAGGATCAAGTGAAAATTTTGACATTTACTAAGTTAAAACCTGGAAACGTAGACCGGAAGGCGTTAACACGATCAATAAACATACACAGTAAGAACATATACTTTCATACTATTTTGGCGTTGAGAAAAAGGACGCGGGAACAGACATCTACCAGTATTGGGGGTACTTACTGGGGCTGAGAGTCTGGATTATCTCTACACTTTCGTTGGATTATGAGTAATTGTAATGGTGTGGGTAAATTTAGTAAAACATTTCAAATGTTTTTATCTACAAAAAGCAAAAAAATCGTTCCGTAATATCTTACCATCAGGCACAAGTCCTGCTCCTCTCGTCACTCTTTATTTAAAAAAAACTATTTATTTGTAACCGTTAGTATCGTACATAAATTTATTATTTAACAAATTCACTTACATCTAACACTTTTATTCTGCGATTGTATTTTGCACGTACAAGTAAGCACCGGTTTTATTGTCTACTCACGTTTTTTCTATTTTCAACGTTGAGTATTTTTATAAGGGTTCGTTGAGGACCAACGTTTTAATTACAGTACCATTATGGGATAATTTTGTTTTGAAAGTACACTCAGATATGTACATTTCTTTGTATATGAGTGTAAAACTAGACAAATAAACTAAATTTTTAAAAAGTGGCTCGATAAAAATATGGATATGTTTCCATAATTCAGTTTAGTTACGAAATAATGAATTTCAATTTAAAATTAAACTCGGACATTGGAACAAATTTTATAGGAAGCTACGTACGTATCACTACGTCGTCCAGATAAATGTAAATAAATGTGATTTTTTAATCACATTTCATAAATCACCTTACCGATTTCGATAAAATTTAAATGGGACCTCTGAAGTGTTTTCTACCTAACAAAAGAAGAATCATTAAAATTGGAAGATGCAATACAATACCACATAAAAAAAATACATACAACGGAATTGTTACCTTCCTCCATTTTTGAATTCGGTTGAAATATTTTCAGATGTCGACACTCAACATAATCTATGGTTGATATCGCATACCGCACGAGATTCGTGACCCCTCACGTGCCGTGCTGAGATAAGCTGGTCGCAAATTTATGGAATTTTAAGGGACAATTTCTTGTATTTTCTGTTATAATTAAATTCTGCGCGAAACCTTATGAAAACGTGGATGATAATGAATGATTAATGTAATGCTAAGTAGAGTTCCTTTACGGGTCGTTATGTAAGATTTTTATGGAAAAACTGAGTTATCATTAATTTGTGAGTATTTTTAAATCGTCAGTGACTATTCAAATTTGATTGAATGCGGATTCAGATTTGATGAGTGCTTATGCACAATCCAGCATATGTCGCATCTTCATTTAACATCGAGTGAGATTACGGTCAAACAAAATCCTGTTTTTACACACAAAAATATTGTTTTCTTTTTCTTTTGATATTTAAAAGTAGTAGTAGTAAAAGTAGGTACCGTGGACTCACCCCATATTTTTCTAGTTTTTAGTATTTGTTTCGTTACACACTAAGGTATTTCTAATAATGCTACCAGGCTTAAAGCTCGTGTGTTGTATAGTATATACTCCATGTTAGAATCCGGCTTGGACTTTATACATACCCTACAAAAACTGACTAGTTTTTGTTTTTGAGGTCAACACATCTAGTTATAATTTTGTTTGCCCGTTTGGTCCAAATACTTTGCAAAAGTTCCTTAAAAAAAATCTTGATTCTGCACAATTTCTGCCTCTAAATACGTATGCTTTGAGGTTTAGCTGCAGCGTATACGTAAAAGCCACTTGAGTTTCGTAGATAACGCGGTAAAAGTTAGGAAATATGCTTAGTCGGGTCGGGGACCGAAAAATTTTACTCTATCACTGCCTCGGGTGTAATGTTATCGGAAAACTTTAAATTGAAACATGTTTATTTAATGTTACACTGTATAAGGTACAAACGTTAAATAACGAAGTGAGTTTGTTTTATCAAAGGATCCTATTTCGAAACTATCCGACCTTCAAACTTACATACATCAACTTATCAACGAGGGTTTTTGATTGATAATATCTAACAAAATAATGATAAAATCTAAGGGTAACAATACAATTTAAAGTAGCTTTACCTGAAACTGTCTATTTCACGGCATTTATAGCGACAATTGGATACGGTACTTAGCAAAGCGGCAGTAGGCATCCTTTGCAATTATGGTTTTTCAGACAGTATGTGTTGCCAAGCTCTCACTTTTTGCTATTTTTAGTGTTTTGTAATTGTTTTAGTTTTACCAAAATATCTGTTATTGTTTGTTCTTAGTAGAAGTGAAACATAGAATACCTATACCCAGCAGCAGCGGAGGGATTGCTGTGTCACAGCGTCAATCCTCAGGGATTGCTGAGCGAGCCAGCTTGGATTCAAGATCTATTACATTGGACCGGAAGTGCGCCGCGACGCCTGATTTATTGATCCTCTCGGTCACCACACCGGACATTGAAGTTGTTGTCTGAAACCCAACTCCCTGGGCTCGTAGATCGTTCGTAAGTCTGCGGTGAATGTGGGCCAAGGAAAATGGGTAAATAGGTAATTTAGTACAGCTATCGATAACAAAAATGTGGAAAATATAGGGCTTAATTTCTGGACCATTTCATATATGACACTCTTCTGAATAGTTGAAAAATTATATTATCTATTGACATCATTGGTCTACAGGTAATTTGGTTATTGTGTAATAATACGTGAAGCAAAAAAAAGGTCTATAGCCCTTTCTACAAAAAAATGCGATGCGATGCGATGCAAAAAAAAGCTGAGACGAGAAGTATGCAAAATGCTAATATTTTTTTAATGATGAATAAAAATATGTACTTCTAATAAAAAAAAAACAATACACATTCTACCATGTATTTGAGACACGCATGTGTATGCTCTTTAGTCTGAGGTCAAATTGAGAGTAGATTAATATTGTTTTAAGGTTGAATTTTAAATACAACTTTTAATAAAAACTTCATGCCGGTTTCTGATTTTCCCTCAAACAACATCAAAAAACGAACAACCCTATCGTCTTTTTAATATTATTTTGTTTGGGCATCTCTCTACTTAGTCTGTGGTTTGGACAATACATGCATGCACTCATTAATTTTTACTAAACGAGTTAACTCTATAAACTACTTTTGTACAAATTAAAATATCATTAGCGAAGAAGTAATAACCGCACGTACAGAAACTTTAACCATTTGGAATTATATTCTATTTCATAGACAAGTTAAGATAGTTTTAAGTTTTTGTATCTCTTATCCAGTTAGCTCAGTGTTTGAAGAAATGAAGCAGATAAACTGTGTTGGAGTTATCGCAGAATTCATAGCGCTCTGTCGGATCCGCAAAGATACGACATACTTGTGGAGCGACAGTTTTCTCTGTGAGTAATATGTATTACATTAGAAATTTACGTTTTGAGAAAAGTTTCTCGACATCTCATTGCAATGTGAAGTTTCTAGGATTCACTTTGTAATTTCAATACCAAACATGTAATTTATTAAACAGCCAATTGAAATCATTGAAATAATTAACATGGAACATCGAAAACCGAAGACCATCCGAGAGTTCAATTTGCAGATGGCCATCAAGGACAGAAATGCAGTCGTGGTGGGGGCGCTGAGCCGGGAGGAGGAGACTTAGAAAATAATTAGAATTAAAATGTTCCTTACTCCCCCTATTTTCTTTTTTTCTTCTAATCCAAGATTCATGTAAAAATAGAAAACAAATGACAAAGATCAGGGATCCCGGAGTCTGTGGAGTTGAAAATTCAAATAAAAATTTAAAAAGCGATCAATTGACAGAGTTGCATTTTGTTTGCAGGCCAGTATCTTTCCGCCACAAAGAACCTGAATACAAATCCAAAATTTAATATTCTTAAGAAAACTTTCAAGTATTGATTTGTTTTGTTTTAAATCTATATTATCAGTATGCAAATACGAGCAAAGTAAACATTGTTTGTAGGTATGCAGAAGGAAAATTTAAAGTCGCTACCTCAAACGATAAATACCAAAAGGGGGAAAAGACAAAAGCACAGTTGAACCAAAATTGCACTTCGAATTTCCTTTTCACAAGCTTTTGCGGTGAGATCCTACTGAAACACACATTGCCTACAAAGTTCCAAAGACGGCTGAATGTCGAATCTCAGCATTGCTTCGCGTTTGCACTTTCAACAATAAAGTTTCAAGAGCTGGTTGAAAGGAACTACTGAGGTAAATTTATGCCAAGTTATTTTAGGCCGTGGTTACACTAACTGTCAGACATTTTGTTTAATTTTTTATACATTTTATTTTTGTGTTAAAAAAACGTTTCTTAATTTTATTTCTGTGTAAGAATTAAACTGTCTCAATTTGGGACTTATGCCTTTCTGGAGCTGAAACCTTTTAAAGCTAAGGAGCCATATTTAATTATGGCTAAGGAAAATAAATGTAAATAAATGTAAATAAGATAAAATAAATATAAATAAGATTGAAACTTAAAATAAAATAAATGAGGCGAATAAGTTCTGTGGCGTCCTGTCGTACTTGCTTAAATAAGAATACAATGTGCGACATATCTATAATATGTTCAAAAAACAGGATTAAGATTTATACGACAAAATGATTTCACACCCCTACAAAATACGATAAGAGCTCCTCATTGAAGTTACAGATAAATCGCTGTACATTTTATACGCTTTAAGTAGGTACATTGTTTTATGTGCCATTAATTTTACTTTGTAACTACTGAGAAAAGGGATACTCCTCACCATGAAAAGAAAAAGAGAGCAAGAATTCACTTTGACCTATTTTCTTTGGAGCTGGAGAGAGTTCGTGGAGGTAGACATTACTTAATCAGGGACTTAGCGCTAACTGTTGGTAAAGTATATTGTTAAACAAACTCAGTCTTACTTAACTCTTCAGTGTTTGCATTCAAACTCGAATGCAGTATTTTGTATTTATGAACGTTATTCCGAGACCAAAAAGTTTCGTTTCAGACTTATTGCAGCGGTGCGTTTTTATGGTTACTGTTATTAAACGTCTTATTAGATAACGTAAATAATGTTTACGATTATTATTATTACAGCCTTTTACTTTACCTTCAACTTAGAAAACTTAACTTTTATAGTACGGGTTGGTTTGGTAATACTGTTTTTGATGAACATCACGAGGTAATTTTTATTCTGATAGTAATTTTAGCTGAACACAAAACACTTTAACTATATTTGAAGAAATGTGATCTCGATTCTTACAGTACTAAAATTCTAGATAGATACGAGATTCGGGTAACTACACACAATAGTAAGTTAGCTAGGTTTTTTTTTATTTCAAAACACATTGTTCAATGCGTTTGCCGCTATGAGCACAACATGTCAATTATCATTATCAGAGATTTTAGTATAGTTCCATTTTTAGATCTGAATAACATTTTCTATTTCACTCCAGTATTATACTCTAATTGAGCAGGACATGTTGTTTGGTGATGATGATGAGACCGGGATGATGGGTGAAGTAAGTTTGTGACGGAATTGTGGTAAGCAGAGCGTTGAACGTCGAACGACACGACGAGACAACATAGTCCCAGTCTCAGGTTGAACCTGAAGTCGATCAGCATGTAGAAGTACGTATTTATGGTGTAAGATTTTAGTATTTAAGCGAATGGCAGCGGAGAGCGAGCAGTCTCTTGTCTTGGCAGAGTCCCCCTTGGGAGGCACCACACCTTTGTCAGATATTCTACCGCCAAGCAGTAATGTGGAAACATTAGTGTGTTCCAATTTGAAAGACAACGTTTAAAAATTACAGGCTTAGAGAGTTATAACATCTTAGACTCTGAGTGATGAGCGCAGTGCAGTGCTAGGTAATGACTTGGACTCTTCATGTTCTAATAGCGTGTCACTGTGCTGATATGTGGCAGGCATGTTGCTTACCGTCAGGTACATATTCTGCTCGTTTCGTTATTCTTTATTAATAAAAAAAAGTCTCTCGCCCCGCGTCACTTGTACAGTTAACAACAATATACTCGTAATCACCAGTTTACACAGTGACGTGGTTTAATTTCCTTCTCCATTAGCAGTAACATCTACAATGGTGACACCGAAGTGATACTGTAGGTTTTACTGTCTTTGAAGATAGTAATTGGCAGTCATAAGAACTGCCGATGGAAGTGAAAACTAATAACTCAGAATTGATAGCTCTTTGGAAACTACGCGGATGAAACCGGCTGCTGCTTGCCTGGAAAGTATTGTCGTCTAAATAAGTCTTTTAAGCATTGCCATCTAGACTAAGATGGACATGGTTAGATGTGTAAATATATAATGGTAGCCATGGTATTGCATTTCTAGATAGCCATGGCGTGTCCCGAGTTCACCCTGTCCCGAGTTCACCCGAATATTTCTTTCATTCACGAGCGTGACGTTAGTACCTAATTCACAGCACACAAAAAATCTGTATGTGGTGGCCAAAAGGAGTTTTCATTTCTAAAAACAGCTTACTCTATATATTCTGTACTATCTGTGCTGTGGTCTCTATATTTTATGTTTCAATTATTTTTATCTATTTTGATAGCGAGCAGTGGTAAGTGAAATACCTAAATATATTATTAAAAATGAAAAACGTTTCAGTGATTCGGAAACCTGTCCTAAAAAGTATATAAAATACTAAAAACTTCGCTATAGACAGAGTACCTCAGAATTCCACATTTACGTATCTGATTCTATCACGAGGACGACACAAAATCTCTCACAAAGTGCCTATTAAGTAGATGGTGTGTGGTATTAGGGCTCGCTTCAATCGCGGCTTTTACCTACCTTAATTTCCTTTCCACCACACGACAGATTAGGTCACAGTTGCGACGTTGGTATACGCCTCATACTGAAGCTTTGAGATACCTAATTATATCAGGAGGTCTGCGGAAATATGTTTGACAAGTACCTGGCTGCCACTTTTTAATCCATGATGTAAGAAGACGAGGCGTTTATCCCGTAGGTATGTGGAAATTCAATTCCGGTTTGACGTAAAAATGATAGAATATCACGAGGTATGTGATATAAAACTTTATGTATGTGATATAATTTTCGTTTCTCATGGAGAAATTCGATCCTTCTGTAAATAAACTTGCTTAAAATACAAATAAAATAACGGTATAGTTACTTCACAACATGAATTATACTCAAACCAATTAATGTGGTTTATGTAACCGCATTAATTTGAACCACACATACCTACTCATATTTGTGCAAATGCACTCTATAAAGTGTATTATGAAATTTAACTGAAAAGCTTAAAAACAAATCATTAATGATGATTAATGATGCCAGCTAGGGTTTCCTACATCCATTGGGAGATATAATTTGTAAATTTGTGCCAACCTAACATCATCAAGACTTGCAAATGAAAAGGCGCTTCCAATATAATGCTAACCGTTAAGCATCTCCTTTGAGAGGGATGGTATTCAAACAAACAATGGCCTACAAATTGGCTACTTGCTAAAGTTAGACTTCAATCGCTCTAACAACTCCATTCATATTTCCATCTCAACACAGATTGCTCAGCAGTAGTCAGTAGGCTTAACATTTACCGTGATTAGACGACAGCAGAAGTAATTTAAGACAGTAAGGAAGTTCAGACTTGACCGCACCAAAGTTGATCCGGGTCAATGGTATCGTAAGATATGGAAAAGGGTAAGAAAAATCGGATAATCAATTGAGTGGAACTCACCGATGAAACCTTTCTATTTTCTTTGCAGATACAATATTTATTTTATCAAACTCACACGACTTATTTACTTTAATAAAATGGGAAACATGATAAATAGTGGATTTATTTTTTACGAAATCATAGTTTTTTAGAGTTCTGTGACTGAATTAAAAGGTTTTTTTATTGTATGAGCAATACGCCTGCCCATAACAACACAGTGTCATGCAGCTATTGACTATAACTCTAAGGAGGTTAGTAGGGAATATTATTTCAATTGGCATTCCAAAATAAAAATATGTAGTACAATTTCAGAAGTGGTTCCATGTAAATTGTATAGAAATCGGTGTAGCAGTTTTTTAAAAATCAACAAAATCGAGGGTGAATCGGTTTCTTCAAGGTAAGCCTACTTCATCGTAGACTGCATCGTCGTTTAACATCAGGTGAGATGGCGGTCAAGTGTAAACCTATTCAAGTTAAAGAAGAAGAACAAAAATTTCCTCACCTTTATCTGGATGATGTAATAGTAGATTCCTAAAAATTATGAAATCTTGTTGAGTGTCTGATTTCAATTTTAAATTAAAACCATTTATTGTTTTTTTTTTGGAAAAAATACATTATTCGTTTAAACAATAGGACGGGATTCACACAAACACAAGTTTGGTTCTTATTATAAATCAGTCGATATCAGTAAGAAACTATAAATCAGTCAGCCGATTCTCGCTGGCGAAAATAACAATCAGTCAGTCGACATCAGATAATAATCAAAAATAGTATAGGTATTTAACTGTGGGCCTGTGTCGACATCAGATAATAATCAAAAATAGTATAGGTACTTAACTGTGGGCCTCATAACGAAGCTCAAAGTCACACAGCGAGCTATGGAGAGGGCTATGCTCGGAGTCTCTTTGCGCGACAGAATCCGTAATGAGGATATTCGCAAAAGAACGAAAGTAGCCGACATAGCTCAAAGAGTAAGCAAGCTTAAGTGGGAATGGGTAGGCCACATCGCTCGCAGAACTGACAACCAATGGGGAAGAAAGGTTCTCGCGTGGCGACCACGAACCGGAAGACGCAGTGTTGGACGGCCTCCCACTAGATGGACAGATGACCTAACAAAGGTCGCTGGAAACCGCTGGTTGCAGGTTGCGCAGGACCGTTCGTTGTGGAAATCTAGGGGGAGGCCTATGTTCAGCAGTGGACGTCTTGCGGCTGATGATGATGATGATGAGTATAGATAGGTATTAGATCTACGACTATATACCGGCTACAAGCTGGCAGGTGCAATATTTTCCTCGCTATGGCCGTAGGATAGTCTCTTATGGAATGTCTTAAACGTTCCCTGTCGGTCTAAGGTACCCTTGCTCTAGCCGTCGTCGCATCGTACTCGTTGAGTACGCGCCTGAGGTTAGTAGACTTCTACCTCTTCTGCGCTAATCAAAAGTTCAGTATGCTCTTGACCTCTTGAAGCCAACTGCCATAGGACCCTTAAAAATAACTTTGACATTCATCATGTGAAAGATATAAGAGAATCCATCACTGCCCAGCATTTCTCTGAAACGTAAACCTCTTTACTCTGTCATATAGCTTGAAAGATTACCCCTAAAACTGAAGAACAATAATTAAATTTATTCGTTCAATATATCACTACTTGATGTCGTTATAGCCAGTAATATATAATAAAAAAGACTTATATACTGCGTTATAAATATGTTGTAGTGGACGTACTAATGTCACCAGTCACCAAAGGGGGTACCTACCCAATACCTATCAGGCCTGACGTAGATTCCAATCTCGTAGCTCTCATCGTAGCTCTCGTAGCTATCCGTAGCTCGTAGGCGGCAGTCAGCGAACGCGGTCCGAAAGTGGCGGACGCACGCGGCGCGTTCCAATATACGAGTATAACCCACTCGATGGTTCACATTTAGTTTTTTCGTTCAAGTGTCAATCGAGCCTTGAAACTAAGAAACACACGTTTCCACTCAGTAAGTTTCCAGCTTTATAAACTATTTTGTAGGTATTATGTTGGTGAATGTAGGCCTTGAAAGTTTTAGAAAGTAATTAAGTGTGAAGTTTATTTAGTTTCGTTTCCAATATTTTTTTTATTTTGATAAGGTTTTATTACATCACAACGCCACAGTATAAATAACGTCACGTCATATTATGCTAACAATTTAGCGGTAACGTTTATATCACGTGGAACAATAGACGACTTTTTCAAGTAATGAACCTTTTCGTAAAAAGTCACTATAAATACTAGGTGTGACACTTCACGTAGAGTTTAAAGCTTGTAAGATTTACAGACAGACTCATTTGCTTTCATAGCGTGCTTATTGTTAAATATTGATGATGTGTGTGACCTTTGTTTCAAACATTGAATACCACTGTAAAATAATTGAATTTAGGGTATTACCCTAAACGTTTATTAGTTGTTTTTCTTTCTGACCGATAAAATCTATAAGAGCATGCAACGAATGCCGTATTCATACATATTGATGACATTTGAGCATGAGCTGACTACATCCACCACTGTCAGGTGTGAACCGAGTGTTACTTAATGGGGTTTCTGTCTAACTTTCCGGGTAATCTGATGTAGAGGTAATATTAATTAATTCTCGTTCAAATCTAGACGCCGCGTCACCATTCAAAGCCGTTGATAATCGTTGCTTCTGTCATACTCTACTATAAAAAGTGAAAGAGATAATATATATTTACTAGCGGCCCGTCCCGGCTTTGCTCGTGGTAGATAAAATATTATAACCACCAAATATTATATTCACCAACATAATACCTATGTTGGTGAATGTAGGCCTTGAAAGTTTTAGAAAGTAATTAAGTGTGAAGTTTATTTAGTTTCGTTTCCAATATTTTATTTTATTTTGATAAGGTTTTATTACATCACAACGCCACAGTATAAATAACGTCACGTCATATTATGCTAACAATTTAGCGGTAACGTTTATATCACGTGGAACAATAGACGACTTTTTCAAGTAATGAACCTTTTCGTAAAAAGTCACTATAAATACTAGGTGTGACACTTCACGTAGAGTTTAAAGCTTGTAAGATTTACAGACAGACTCATTTGCTTTCATAGCGTGCTTATTGTTAAATATTGATGATGTGTGTGACCTTTGTTTCAAACATTGAATACCACTGTAAAATAATTGAATTTAGGGTATTACCCTAAACGTTTATTAGTTGTTTTTCTTTCTGACCGATAAAATCTATAAGAGCATGCAACGAATGCCGTATTCATACATATTGATGACATTTGAGCATGAGCTGACTACATCCACCACTGTCAGGTGTGAACCGAGTGCTACTTAATGGGGTTTCTGTCTAACTTTCCGGGTAATCTGATGTAGAGGTAATATTAATTAATTCTCGTTCAAATCTAGACGCCGCGTCACCATTCAAAGCCGTTGATAATCGTTGCTTCTGTCATACTCTACTATAAAAAGTGAAAGAGATAATATATATTTACTAGCGGCCCGTCCCGGCTTTGCTCGTGGTAGATAAAATATTATAACCAATAACACTCAGAGATCACATACATATCCAACAGTGAAATATTTTTTAAATCGGTACAATAGTTCCTATGATTGTGCGCGTTCAAACAAAAACCTTTTCTGCTTTATAATATTAGGATAGATATCATAGTTCGAAAGTTTCATCGCAGGAGTACAGTAGTGGCGCAAATTCTATTATTTCCTTGGTGGTCTAAGACAAGTTATATCGTCTCCAATTACGGAAATGTGCGTGAAACTCGAGAGGGGTAGTGTACGACTATTAGTGATTGCTGTGGGACGAATTGGACTATTAGGTTAAAGAGTCATTGTACGCATAAAACTGAAGGCATGTTGAGATTTATGTGAGGATTTCAATGATGACTGTCTGCAGTATTAAATTTAATATGGTTTTTATTCGCGCAAACTCGTGGATGTTTAATGGTTTATTTCGAAACATTTACTTGTGCAAACCGGAGTATTTTTATAGTATAGGGTGATGAAACGAGCAGGATATGTGGTTAATGGTAAGTAACATGCCCATAATAGCACAGTGTTACCAACTATTGGAACACGAAAAGTACAAATCATTACCTAGCACTACACTGCGATCGTAACAGAAATAAGATGTTTTATCCCGATGGCCCGTAACTTCATTGGAAACATTGCCCTTCGAACCGGAACACAGTGATGTTTTCACATTACTGCTTGGCGGTAGAATAACTGATAAAGGTGTGGTACTTTTCCAGGCGGACTCTGAAAATATTATACCACTACATAAATACGAGTATGTGATAATAGGTATGGATGTATGTTGGTACTTGATCACCATTTCACCGATGCGAACTTGCGGTCTACGATGGAGTGCGCTTACTTAAACGAAACCAATTCAAACATGGAGTGAAACCTTTTTCTTGATCTTTGGGACGTCAATCTCGATCACTTTTTTGAGCTACGAGGTAGAGTAGTGTTTAGATATTGGGTAGTAGTAGGTCTTCAATTCTATTCTAGATCTTTAAATGTTTGAATAATCAACCAAAATGTATTTTATGAGTCTGAGTCTGTCATTTATTATTAGATTAGATTAGATGCCTAACATAGATCTGATTCGTCGCGGAGGACAAAGGGTATCCAAACGTTGGGACGTCTGGTATCCTCAAGGTAATCACCCCAAGCGTTCAGTTGCGCTGTTAACAAGGATATGCTTCAGAGAAGGAATAGAGTGGTAGCTTAAATTAGGTACGTGGTAGTATCGTGGTCGGATGCTTTGCAGAGTCTGCCTGGGGAAGTACCACACCTGTGCCAGTTATTCTATCGCCAAGCAGTACTGTGAAAATATCACTGTATTCCGGTTTGAAGGGCAATGTTTCCAATGAAGTTTCGGGCCATCGGGATAAAACATCTTATTTCTGTTACGATCGCAGTGTAGTGCTAGGTAATGATTTGTACGTTTCGTGTTCCAATAGTTGGTAACACTGTGCTATTATGGGCATGTTACTTACCATTAGCCACATATCCTGCTCGTTTCATCACCCTATACTATAAAAATACTCCGGTTTTCCAGTATAATATATTTATATTTCCAGTGAAATTACAGGATATAGAGATAAACCATCTTATGTATAGAGCGTGTGCATAGCGTAGTGCAGTATGGCAATGATTTTGACTCTTTTAATATTCCAATAGCTCTCATCACTGTTGTTATGGGCAGGGTTGTTGCTTGCCATCACGCATATGTGTCTATACCTGACCAAGACATATCTTGCTCGTCTTGTAACACCATATTAAAAAAATATTATAAAAAAAAGTAGTTTTCATTTGATGTATTTCTTTCACGGAAAAAAATAGGATAAGTCCTAGAAAACTTTACTAAGGCCTATTTTAGAAACTTTAGAAGGATATAAAAATGACACGCTTTATTTTTATCAATGATTTTGTTATTGAAATGACGGAATTTATTATTCTGCTTTATGTTTGATCACAGGTTTACTGATTCGGGGTGAGTTAGTGGTCAAACGCGGAACTATGGGCTCTGAAAAATCCGTGAAAAATGAATGTCGTTTTATTTTTGATTAGAATAAAGACTTCGATGTAGTTTTCTGATTAGTGATTAATGATGTCCAATTGCGCATGTGTGATTACAAGTCTTCAATTTAAAATCTAGTTTGTTTGAAGTTTAGGCGTATTGTCAAAATCCTTTTTGCTTCGGATAGTCCATCAGTCTAGGAAGGCGAGACTTTATACGCGACGAGTAAAAGCGCGACGCAGAGATAGTTAATTTTTTTATAATATAGTGTGATGAGACTTAAAGACATGCATCTGTTGGTAACAAGCACACCTGCCCTTTACAGCACAGTAGTACGCAGCTCTATGAACATGAAGAGTCCAAACATCTGTCACTCGTCACCCGTAGACGTATGATGATTTTTCTCTTTACCCTGTAACTTCTGGAAACATTGTCCTTCAAACCGGAATACAGTGAAGTTAATCTGATTACAGAAATTATAAGTTCGTTTTTTTTCTTTTCTTTTCTTTATCATGCAGTAAGCTGTGTTCTTTCAAATAAGTGAGAATGAGAAGTAGTCTCACATTAACATTTTTTCTTAATAATATCATATTTTTCTAGAAGCTTGGGTCGTAGTTTTGTTCTCAGGTATTTCAGTGCTGTAGTAAATACAAAACTTTGGGATTCTAAATTAATGCAAAAAAAAAAACGTTGTCAGAACACAGACCTTAATCGATGCCAATCACAGACTAAGTAGAAAGATACTCTAGTTGCTGCAAAAGCTAAATGAATAAAAACGCTTTATCGTGTTGTCATAGAGGTTACAGCAAGATAAAATGATTCCGTTTGAAAACAAAAATCTTCAAAAAGGAGGAAAAGTGTTAACTTCCGGTCCATTGATTAGGACACTGAATAATGCATGGTTAAAAATGTAGAAAACAGGCGCGAGGTTAACTCACCCGCCGTACGGAAGGAAGCGAAGAATTAAAATGGCCGTATAAATCAAAAACCGTTGCCTTTTTGTCTGTGTTTTATCTTTGGATATGATTCTCCACAGCTTATAGAGAGAGAGGTGGATATGTTTTTAAATAAAATAGTGTGACGGGATGAGCGAAACATGAACCTGAAGGACAGCAGACTGTCACACAGTTATTTGAACATAAAGAGTCCAAATCACTGCTTTAGACTTCTCTCGTCACCCGGAGATATGCAGATATATTATCTATTTACCCTGTAATTACTCTGGAAATATAACCTTTTAAAAGTGGAACACGGTAATATTAGCACATAACTGTTTGGCGTTGAAATAACTCTAGCAACGGTGAGGGATTGACCTAGACGGACACTGCAAAGAGTCCTATCTGTAATGAAAAAAATGGTGTTGTTTTAGAAGTCAATTGTTATTGCAGGATTCTTTTACACAATCAACTTTAGTTATAGAGTTATCGTGTTTTTAGAAAAATTCGGAAGAATAGTGTATAGTATAGTAGTATGGTTTCACACAGTGCTTATATTTTTTTAAATAGACAAAGATAAGAAGAAAGTGTAAGAAACTTATGTACGTTGTTATATTTAATTTAAGTACTATTTGAGTTGACCATTATTTAAAAATAAATACCTAATACGTAAAAATAAATAAGCGTATTCTTTACTTCACACATTTAAAAATAATCTTCTCTTATTATTCATACAGCTGAAGATCTCGTTCATCACGGTGAAAATAAATCTAGTGATACGTTTAAAATCTCAGAGTGAACCGGCGGCGTCTCATCACCCCGACCATTTACCGCAAGCCGCTTGCAAAATGTCATAAGATTTCCTCTCACTCCGAGGTTCTCATAAGGGCTCATACATACTGTAATTTTTAAGTAAATTTTTGTAAGTTGTAACGCTTTCACGCGAAAACTACTTGTTATGAAACTTCGTAGACATAATCTTGAAGGATATTATAAGGAACATAGACTACATTTTATCGGTGAGATTAAAGTTTTAAAGCGACGTGAAGTATGATGATGACGATGACAGTATTTGATATGTCAAAAAGTTATAACCACGTTAATGGTTAAGGAGTGTCTAACACTATTTATACAAGTAATTCTGTCAAATTCGGATCCGTAAATTGAAACAAACCATATTGGTGTTTGCCTCGTCACGTGATAACAGATTAAAAATATAGCAATTAAAATCATTTAAGTGTAATAAATGTAGAAATAGGCATAAAAGTGGATGGGGAGAACATCGAATACGTAAAAACTTACACCTATTTAGGGCAACTAATATCATTTCGAGACCAAATAGGCTTAGAAATAGACAAAAGAGTAGCTTGCGCCTGGAAAAGATATTGGTCCCTTAAGGAGATATTCAAAAGTAAACATTTCACTGTAGCTGCTAAGAAAAAAGTGTTTAACTCCTGTATCCTTCCTTGTCTTACATACGGATGTCAAACTTGGGCATTGACTCAAAAAAGTCTTCTAAAACTGAGAACATGCCAAAGAGGAATGGAAAGAAGTATGTTAGGGATCACGTTAAAGGACCGTAAAAGAGCAGAAGATATTAGAGCTTCAACAAAAGTTGAAGATGTGCTGTCGAAAATACGAAAATTGAAATGGCAATGGACAGGACATATAACAAGGGACAGTAACATGAAATGGACAAAGCTCATTACGGAGTGGCAACCTCGAGAGGGTAAAAGAAGAAGGGGAAGACAAATAAAAAGATGGATGGACGACATTAGAAAAACTGGTGGAGCATTTTGGATTAGAAAGGCTAACAAAAGAACAACATGGAAAAAGCTGGAAGAGGCCTATGTGTCGCAAGACACGCCGAACACTAAAACCGATAATTCCGATGTGATAGATTGTAATTAGGTAAAGTTTCAAATTTGTTTAGTTTGGCAATAAAGGCTTATAAAAAAAAAAAAAAGTGTAATAAATGTACTAATTAATATTAAATTATGAAAATCTGACTTTCGATATTCTATAGTACCTACAAACTATCGTGAAACTGATACTAAACATTAATTTGTGTTAACATCCCTATTAAAATAGATGTTTTCGTCAATAGGTTAAACGTAAGTGTCGCTATATTGCCTTTCTTTACAGGTACTCACAGATTTCTGATTAATCTAGATTTTAGATTAGCAAATCAACAAATTTAAACTTTTAAGATTTTTTCCCCAATAAAGCAAAAAGGAGATCTGTCTAGAAAAAGTCTATATTTTTAATTATGTTTTCAGTAGTCGTATTTTCAGCACAATTGATTGAGTGTTCGTATCGCTCTCTAATATAACTTTTTTTTGTAATTGGGAAAACACGATATATAATTAAAAAAATAAATGAACCATTGAAACACATGGGCAGACATTTTGGTTGTGAACACTGCATTGAGTTGGGCACTAACATACGAGTATATATGTAGGTAGAAGTTGACCAACCAACTGAGTATTTCTTTCGTGGTGTAATAAAAATGGCGTGTTGTAAATCAGTGTAGCTTTACCCCTACGAGTACGTTCACGGTTCACGGCACTCCCAATGCAGCTTGAATAATGTGAGACATCCCGACTGATATGAAAACCTTTGAATTTTTGCTTCCTCTAATAAACTTCTGTGTCGTCTTTTATAGCGAAAATGTGATTGCGCAGTGTCTTTTCAGTCAGAGTTATGTTAAATTTATAATTATGAGTAAAAAAGTTCATGATTATGGTCAGATATGTTTGTATTTCATTTATTGTGTAGCTTTATTGCTCATATTGTCGCGACTATGTGTGAATTTCAAACTTTAAACTTTTTGTAAAAAAATAGATTGACGGGATGGGCAAGATATGAGCATGATTACAAGCAATACGCCTATCCATAATCACACAGTGCTACGCTGCTATTTGAGCATGAAGAGTCCAATCCCATGTCTTGCACTGTACCTTCTGCGCTCGTAACCTATGATATATGAGATAGAAAAATTACAGAGTATTTTCACGCTCTTAAATCTATTGTTGCATAGTAGTTTGTATGAGTATAAGATGTATGTATGGGTATGACATGTATCATACCATACATACCTTGTTGCCACTAAATGTATGTATATTAGTTTGTTAAATTAAATATATTAATTTACTTAACTATTTGAGTTACCGGCTATATGGTATGATTATGTATACTTCTATGTTTGTCGTCTAAAAACTGTCATTTCAGCTTCTTTAAAGCTAAGAATCTGCAAATTTGCAGAGTAATTAGATCTTCATTCTAACGGGAAGACTTTAATTAATGACTTCGTTGATCTAGATTTTATGCCTGACTTCTAAGACGTATAATTACGGTCTACTTTTGAACAAAATTAGGGTACTGATCAAAAATATTTATCTCGGTTTTGTCATCAATTGGGAAAAATAGTAATATTTAATCGCGTAAAACTTAGAAAAGGTCTATTATATAGAATAGTCTATTATATAGGAAATATGCTTAAATTCGAAAATACACCTACTCTGTAAACTATCTGAGTTTTAAGTTTCAGCGTAATCTATTTATTGGTTTCGAGGTTGAACAACAACGACACAAACTTTCACTTGTAAATTATTAATAGGATATTTATTCAAAATATCTATGATGATGAAAAGTAACAACGTTATTACCTTCACACTTTTCTTTAATTAATGAGTGATTACAGCGGGTAAATACAAAACTTGCTTAATTTAAGGCTCGTTAATGGCGTATGTAGAGTGTGCATAATATTTGTTTATATATTGTGAACACATGTTTCTGTTTATTTTGTAAATAGGCATGATATGAAATATTCAATTTGATTTACGCCAAAACCACTTCTCTGGCCATACGATGTAGCGAGTTCAGAGATTTTTACTATATAAGGACTGATATAATTTACTGGCTGCTCTCCCATTTATATATTTCATCTAAACAAGTATGGTTCAAATATTGTAAAACAAAAACGGATATCTTTACTTACATTTTTGTCATATGCTATATATGCTATACTAATAATAGTACATTTCATGTCTACAAACCAATCTTAGTTCACTCTACGAATATCTGAACGGTTTTAGCGTCAGCTATCTTTTTCATTTTTGTAAATTTCCACCCCATTAAATAATATATAAATAAATAAATGCTTGTGTTCGATACAGAATCTTTTCTAAATTTATTACAAAATTAAATTTAAAATTTCGGGTGGGATAAGCCACGTGGTGCCATTAGTATAGAAATACTGCTTTCTATTAAGACGCACGAGAATCTCTTGAGGGCGTGTTGTGAGTAATTTATCAAGTCGGTGGCAGGACCCTTTAATGCTTATACTGTGACGTGTCACCACCAGATAACCGAATACGCTAGACAGTGATCGCTCTTCGGAAAAATAACACTTCGAATATTTACATAATTCTCTATAATACTGAATTGTCTCAATATGGATGTGTAGTTATAAATTAGTTAAAAAATAGGTATACCAATTTAAGCTGACCTGAGAAAATCAGTAGTGATCATTTTGAAAAGGCGTGATTTCAGCTCTTTTTCTTTCATGTTTTACAGAATTATGTATTAGAAAGATATCTGATGTTTTTTTTAAAGTTAGGTTACTTAGAAATCAACTCCCAGTTTGCTAGAGAGAAACCACAATTTCGTAAAATCTATAAGAAGATTTTGTGTTCTAAGAAGCAGATATAGTTCTTATATTGTGTTCTAAAGCTTTTCTGAAAACAAGCTCTATTTATTATTATTTGATTAGATACTTTGGTTTATGTGAACACAATTCTATTTTAAGATTAGGCACAAAGATTTCTCTCATTAAATACAATTGATTAAATTATGTAAATTTAGATATGACATGACAGTTGACTACGACACTTTACATAATTATGTAGAGAATTCTAGAAGTTTCCAAGTTACTGTATTATATTATGGTGATCAGAGACAGTGTGAATTGTGTGACTGATTTATTCTATCATAGAATTGTAGGACAGAACACTGAGCTGAAGGTCGGCTTCCACTTTTTATATGATAAGAGAGAGTGGCGTCTGATAGTAACACGCATGCCCATAGGTAATAGCGCAGTGCCATGCTATTTGATCACGAAGAGCCTAAATTACCACTTGCGCTGTACTCGTCCTCTTGATAAATAAGGTATATTTGGTCTACGACCTGTATTTTCGTAGAAAGCATTGTCCTCCAATGTGAGCCACAGTAAGGTTTGCGTATTTCTTATGGAAATAGAATAAATGGTTTCTTCCCCAATTACTTAATACTTCCCCAGGTGCACTCTGCCAAGAGTGCTACAACTATAAAGTAGTAGATGAGGTACCGTAAGAATAAAGATAATTTTAGGGTAAACTAATCCAGTCAAATGAGAGTTGGGTTTGACATAAGGTCAGGTAAGATGAGATACTACATTTGTCCGCATTGCTCAGTGTATGAATAAAAGGTTTGGTGAGTGCAAAAATGTTGAGATTTTACTGCAGGATTAACACTGTCATTAGTATCTACTTTTTTTATTAACCTCAATTGCCCCATTTCTGGGCAAAGATCTTCCTCAATTCTCTCCACTTAGTACGCTCCAAAGCTGCCATCAACCAATTACTTTTTTAAACTTTCCGAACTCGTCTTTCCAACGCGTTGGAGGACGGCTCTGCATCGACTAGCCGATGGTGCCTACTCTGTAGTAACTCGGGCCCACCTGTAGCAATGCCATAAGTATCTACTTATTACAGTTTATTACCAGATATAAGTTTTTGAGAATTGATATTATTCATTACACATAGTAATAGATAAAATTACAGCATTTATGTGTATTCAAAAGCTCCTAAAACATATATCTAGTATTGTCTCAAAGGCCTCTGTAATTTTTGGATGACTAAATTGTGAATTGTTATGAACTATCACCAATTTTCACACTCTAGTAAGTATTTAAACATGTACAGAATATAAAAAATGGAATTACAAAATATTAACAGAAAATATATACACCAAGCAAATATAAAGTTCTAAAGAGTATCTCCCTACTTAGTCTGAGAGTTTTGAACAAAGATTAAGCAGGGAGATACTGCTTTAAAGTTGAGTAGCTTCGACATGTTAGTCGTTATTCTGTCAAGATTTGTATATCATACATTTGGATTAATATCTTCTTAATTTATATAAATTACGCGTCACTTTGTTTGTCCGCGGTGGACTCCTAAACTACTAAACCGATTTCAATAAAACTTGCACGCCGTGTGCAGTTTGATCCAACTTGAAAGTTAGGATAGTTTTAATTCCGATTATTTGTTTTTATATGACAACATCCGAGCGAAGCCGGAACGGGCCGCTAGTATGTAGATTTAATATAATAATAGAGGTCATCAGTTTTTTCTAGGTAAGCACGTTCTATCGTAGACCATCAGGTCACATAACATCAGGTGAGATGGCGGTCAAGTGTAAAACTATAAAAGAAACAAAAAAAATGGACATGTATGTTCTTAGATATATACATTGTGTAAGTTGTCTGGTACCCGTGATCGATCAAGCACGTTCACGTCTTACCCAAATCACATTGTGTATTAATTTCTGCAGTACGCTTTTCGACCATCCTGTACCACTTTTCTAAGCAATGTCTCCGAAGACGCATCTATTTTTGTATGAATGCGGCGTCGTACGTATGGGCGGTGTGTAATTTATCAAGCCGGTGGCAGCAAATCTGTACGCATACTCCACTCTATGATATGCAAAAGACTGAAACAAAAACTTTTGGTGAAAATTTTTGTACACTTCTATGTTATAAAATCATTATTTTGGTATACTCCATTAGAATCGACAATGAACCTGGTAACCACAGGATCATATATTTTTCGTTAAAAGCTATAATGCCGAAAAAGAAACCCTTTTTTTAAATTGTGATTGTAATTACTAGCAGCACCATGGTTTTTATCCACGTAGTTCCCCTTCCCGTTATCTTCCCGGGGTAATATGTAGCCAATACTGATTATTTCAGATATTTCGGACTATAATCTAACTATATTCAAAATTAAAAACCTGATCCGTTCAGACATCCAAAATTTAACATTTATATATTGAGATTATTTTGACTCTACACTGTCGCAGTGCTGAGCAATGGCCTTTTTTCGCTCCTTCTAGATAACAGACCCGCGGGCCTACCACCTAATTAATCTGGTTTGCTATGCTATGGCAGTAATTTTAAGCGAAACCAAAAGAGAGAGAGAGAGAGAGAGAAATATCAAAGCTTACTTAGTTTTAACAGTTTTAGTTAGGCGGTAGACACACCAGGATATCACGCACCAGTTTGTGTAGTGTTTGTCTCGTCACTTTTATTCGTCTGTGTTAGCCTAGGAGTCGTCTAGATGTCCCAATCTTTGAGACGTTTGCCAAATATTTATTCGTAACTAGCTGCGGCTCATAATTTTACTCGCGACAATTGCTGTTCCCCTAATTTTCTTGGATAAAAATTAAGCTATGTGCTATCCCAGACTGTGATTTAAACTTTGATCCGATTTGTTTAGCCGTTCGACGTGATTGAGCAACAAACATCCAAACTTTCTAATACTACTAATTTTATATTAGCAAAAGTTTATAATATTTAATTTCTGTATTCTGAACTTTGATCCGATTTGTTTAGCCGTTCCGACGTGATTGAGCAACAAACATACAAACGTTCTAATCCTAGTAATTTTATATTTTGCGAGAGTTTACAGTATTTATTTTTTATCAGAAAAATAACGGGAACGGGATCCAAACGTATAACTTACATCTAGATGCTAGAGTTTATAATATTTAGTTTATAAATTAAGGCTTGTTCGCATTAGGCTAGTATATTAGTCTAGTATCGCGTAATTTAGTGACTAAATGTGTCTGAACACTGAAAATTTATTCGAGTAGTTTAGTGAGTGATTTAGTCGAGTCAATCCATTTTGTTCTATTTTCAACGGGCGAGTAGCACCCCCCACCACGCGTTCGTTGCGAGCGGTGCGCTCATTGGTTCACCGACTAAACAAGTCCCAACCTGTCTAATTAGCCTGGAGAGAAAACATAACTTCAAATTTTATTTCTAAATATGAAACTGTCTGAATTGTCTATGATATAGGTATTAGGTACCTTCTTTTATTGATCACACAAATTTCCTCCTCCACCTCTTCTAAAATAGCCATTACGATTAGCGTAATAAGCTTATTTATTTTATTGCGTTGTAGGCTCTTCATGTCGCAAAACGCCACTCACTTGTGAACTGTACTAAAGCACGGTGCGAACGATTTTTGAATAATAGCGAGTATTTTAGCTACTAAATTACTCTCTACTAGACTAATTGACTAGCCTAATGCGAACAAGCCTTTAGTACGAGTAGGATGATAGCAAAAGTTCTTCTGAGTTATACCGCCTCAACCAAACTATCGTTTAAGATCTTTCGAGATCGTCAATCACGCCATGCGATCTCAGGACTAGCGTCTACATTGTTCAACAAAGCGGAGTGCGACACAGCACTCAATCGACAAGGCAACGCTGCCAGCGCCCCATTAGCACTTCCGTCGCTGTAGCAAATTTGGCCGCTTCGTCACCTTGTAAGGGTAAAATTGGAATATTTGAGACAAACACATACAATGTAGCAAAAAGCTTAGTATTTACTAATCCTAATAAAGCACACGCATCCTTTTTCCTACTAATATATTAAATGTCAATGTTTGAATGTTTCTTAATCAAACACGTGGGAACTTCTAAACGGAATAGGTCGAAATTTGGAAACAATTAGGATATAGTCTAGAATAGCACATAATTCTTACCCTGGGAAAATTACGGTAACGGAAACAGCACAGGCATTACCACAGGGCATTGTTAGTGTATACTTATTCACAAATAGGAACCCACAATGAATGATTTCATGAGCTTAACACGGACGACGTTGACCATTTTATCACGTAGGTACGAATAACTAACGTCCGTGGACTTCAATTAAGCTGTTTACCCAGTTACCGGTGACTCATAAACAGTTTGCACACACACAAGCGCAAAGTATGCTTAAACAACTACAAATATACGTCAGCAAAGTGTTTGCGAGTACTTATTTTCGCGTAGCAAACGAGCTCTAGCAGGAAAAGGAAAAGGTACCAATAGAGCAAAGTAGTTTTTTCCCGTGCCATTCCGAGAGCCTTACCACGTCCACGCCTTGAAAGCCCCCGCGGCAATAAACACTGCAAAATATACGGTGTAGTAGTCCCGTAAATGACAAACTGTGTCGAGGCAATAACAGGCTTAGTAGAGCGCAGCGAAGCAAAACCTGAGCTGCCTATGCGTTGTATGAGAAATGTCTACATGTAATACTAACTAAAGGCTCATATGGGTGTGTGGTATTTCGATACGTGTATGTTTTCGAAAATTGCAATTTCTGTAACTTTAAATACAACGCGTTAGATTATACAGCCACGGTATGTTAGGTTAGTTTATAATCTTACGTCGTCGCATTACTTATAATCTAACGATTTTTATAATTTTACGTCATCAGATTACTTATAATCTAACGCTTTTCACAATTTTACGGTGAAGTATACTTATAACAATTGTATTCCGTATGAATTTTCAATCAATCGTTTCTGTAGTACTTTACAGCTATTTACGTATCCCTATAATATCCTTTATATTTTATAGTGATTCCAAATTATAGAATTACGTGTCGAAGCCATTTATTTTTTGAGAAACAATAGGTACCTACTTAAAGTTAAGATAAGTTTTTATGTGGATCGGATAAATGTATGTACTCGTATCTAAGCTAAGTATGTCATACTTTAAACATTTCGATTTGAAGTTTTCGTTCTTACTGAAGTTTAAGCTTGCTGTAAATAAGTTTGAAAGTATTCACTACGAATCACCTGCTATAAATCGTCTCTGGCACACCCTGGCTGAGCTCTCCTGTCAGAGATTAATTTAAGCGACTTATTTTAATATGTTGGCTTGATACCTCTGGAAGTATTCGTTCCCGGGAGGAATCAATTTCCCTCGTTTTTTTAATTTTAGTAAACGATCGTGTAGGATAGTATATACCCGACACATTTGTTGATTAAACACGTGCGTACTTTACTCGTAACTCGTCATAACTACACAATCTATAGAGTACTATTAAAGGGATGTTGTTGTTGGTACGAGTATAACGGAAATAATTGGACTTTTACTTATACACCATAAATAGGTTTGTCTTATCCTTAGATAAAGAATAAAAGTAAACAGATCAGGGTTTTCATCACGGTTCTTTTGTATCAATCGTAAGCAAAAGATGTGTGTGCTAGCTATGGCGACACAGTGATATGCCGCGACAAAAGTATGACACTTCCACAAGAACGACTAGACAAAAGTGATCAGACCCACACTTTTACCGCCTCAAAAATCGGCTATGGCTTTGCTATTGCTGTCTTTATCATTTCAAGCGAAAAGAAAAGAGTGAACAATATCAAAGCTAAGACAGTTTAAGTTAGGCAGTAGACCCTCCGTGTTTTCGGTGTAAAGCGTTTGTTCTAACTCCATACGTATTATGTTTAAACTTTTGGTTCCTGTCTTTCTGCGTTATTAAAAAAAATATATTCTAATTTCATCTGAACTCAAAAACACAAATAATAAGTTAAGAACTACTCAGATCATTAAACAGGGACTTACTCTCAATAGGAGAGAGTCATGGCCATAATCCACCACGCTACCCAAGTGTAGGTTAGAGGATGACGCATGTTCTTGAAAGATTTATTTCTTGAAACTTGTTAGGTTGCTTACGTTTTCCGTGGTGAAGACACACTTATACATCTGCACTTAAAAAATACTCAATGACGGAGGTGGAACTCGAACCTACTACCTGCTGATTGTGGAGATGGACGCTTTTACCCAGGCCTTGACTTTTTTATAACACTTATTCCCGATAATGAACTGAAACTTATTACGTATTGTATTGTTAATACTCCTTAAAAATACCATGTGTAAGACATAATGATTTAACTTTTGGGCACACTGTCGGATACACTTCGGAAGTGTATCCGATAAAAACCGATAGAGTAGCAATTTTGTGACGATGTTGCAAGACTTTGACGTCTATTTTGAACAAGGATGTCGTTGTCTGTGAGCCTTTTGGCGCATCTCTCGATTGAGCCCAGAGCTACCATTTAGCCGACCCACCACGGTATTTAGCCGACCCAAACCAAAGATGCGAACAGTACTTATAAGACGAATATAAGAGCGAATCTGTACTTGGTATAAGAAGAGAAACGGACTTGACAAGAAAGAGAAAGATTTGAAGTACCTTCGCACCTTTCTTTCTAGTTGAAAGTAAGATTTATGTAAGTGTAAATGGAAATTCCTTTAAATAATTTACGGCAAATGCTCAATCAATTAAACAATGCGATATTATTGTTTCAATTCCAATTGAATTTAAAATCCCGACACTGAATCCTACTTCTGGTCTGAGGTTTCCTCTAATAGATACTAAACTTCCATCATCCAATGTATCTAATAACCTTGGAACGTTTAAAACACCAAGAGATTGTACCTTCATCACTTTGGTGGACGTTCTGGAGTCGACCTGGTCTATTTGATGAGGTCTACACTGATGATAATGATTTAAAAAAATCTATTCGCGCCTAGTAGTTCTATTGACCAGAAAGATGAAAGTTTAATTTTAATTGTGATACTTGTAAAACTTTTCTTTGTGGTTTTCAGAGAAATCGAGTATAAGACATGAATTTGTTGATTTCTTGACCGAATTACGAGCGATTGACATAAACGTGAAATTGGTCGTCGCTTCCGCGGCCACAACACAATAAAGAATATCGGTAAACTCGGAAACGAATCGTGTTTGTATTGCTAAACTTTTAAAAGCTTAAATTGGACCGCGTTTTATTTTAGGTTAATACCCAATACGAGAAAAAAGCCGTTTCGAATACTCAAATTACATTCCTACTAGAACATAAAATAGGGTATTCAAATAAATGACTTAATGAGCAACAACTCAGTAGGTGCTTGGATCCTGATTGTGTTTGTTTCCAAACAAAGCGTAGGTAAGCACTAACTATTTGCCCCTGAGTGAATTGTATAAAACTGGTGGTGTAGTAGTAAAGTGGATCCCTTTTGCTCCGGTGTGATTAAAACTTTTGGAATACACTTACCACATGCATTACATATTAGTTGTTTAGCGTTAGTAATATAAAATTCTAACTAGAAATTAGAGGAGTTTTAGTAGCACGTGATAACTGACGTATAGTGACGTTATGACGTTATGTTTTTGTTACGAGTAATGAAGGTAATGGCCGTTAAGCAACTTTTAATAGTTACTAGCGACCCGCCCCGGCTTCGCACGGGTGCAATGCTGGTAATAAATATAACATAATTATAATTCTAACCTACTAATAAAATTCCGGTCCGGTGGCAAGACCTTTCGATTTACGTAGTTACATAAGTCACAGTTTTTTGTGATGGATACTTTTTTGGAGCGACGGACGCACGCAATGTGTTGATTGATGGAACGAAAAGTGCTTCACACCAAAGATGGCGACAGCGGTTTGTTTGTCAGTGCCATCAGAATTTAACGAAATTCTCCATCATCCGAATTTTGTGAATATATGTTGTCAACTCAAAATCAATATTTTTTATGTTTTGTTATTCATATAAGGTTCGATCAAGTCTACCGTACCCCTTGACGAAATTATTAATATAGATTGTTGTGGAGCTTTAAAATTAAAACACGTAGCTCGAATCTCGGCTACGTATTTTAATTATAATGACTAAAGACTGTCGTTGGTAGGTGGGTTATTTAAACCGAGCGTTGTCGTTGTTGGATTAAATGCGATGTTATCGGTACCGACTTGTTTGTGTACCAATTAATGTAGTAACAATTGCCAAGGCGTATCAAAAAACTCAAGACATATGAACAACGATAAAATTAAGTTATACACCTAAAACCTATTATTATTTTTATCACGTTCGTAATTAGTGTTCAAAGAAAAATAAAAGGGGGCCGGTGGGGATCGGACTCACCCATGAAGGCTTCCGTAGCAGCAAGTAACATAATAAAAAATTAAAGTAGTTCGTTGTTACTTTAATCAGTGTTTTAACAATAGTGAATTTAAGACGTATTAAAATAAAACAACTTATTAGATCTCATTCAAACCAATCTTCGTTGAAAGTTTACATGGTAATATACATCATACATTTTTTTAGTTTTGTCATTCTCTTATTTTAGAAGTTACAGAGGTGGGAGGGGACAAATTTTAACCACCACTTTGGAAGAGTTTCTCGCACAAGCTATTTATTCAGTTCAGAAAAAAAATTATTTGTTAGAAAGCTCAATATCATTTTGAAGACCTATCCATAGATAACCCACACGTATGGTTTTGATGAAATTTTTTTTTGAGTTTTACTTCTAAATATGGGACATCATATTCTATTTTTTGTACGAAAATCTTATTTCGGTTCACAGAATACATCTACTTACCAAGTTTCAATAGTATAGTTCTTATAGTTTCGGAGAAAAGTGGCTGTGACATACGGACGGACAGACGAACAGACAGACATGACGAATCTATAAGGGTCCCGTATTTTGTCATTTGGCTACGGAACCCTAAAACATGGTGGATAAGTGTCAGTCCAATGACAGATTTCGACAGGTCGTAGGTTTCAAATCTTGCCTGCACCTCTGAGTATTTTACCAATAACTAATGTATAAGTTTATCATTACCACTGGCTCTGATAGTGAAGGAAAACATCCTGAAGACGCGAGCATACTCCAAAAGAGATATCTTTTGACTACGCGACCTGAGACATCCGGAAACTTGTACTCGACTAGTGTGGGTTTGGCCTTAACACTCCTTTTGTGACAGTCCCGGCAGCAAGAACACAAAGTACTTATAATAAATATCACAAACAAATAAATACGTTGTTAAAACTCTTTTTTTACGTAGGATAAATACACAATCACACTGAAACTCTAACTCTAAGCACACACTTTCATAAAATAGAAATGTTAATATCAGCCAGCCAAATAACTCATGGAATAAAATAAAAAATACAACTCATTCAGTTACCAAAACATATTTACAACTTTGAACGAGTGATGACGATGAAATTTCTTTCAAAGAAAAAAGTTACAGAAGTAATTAGGCTTCCTTCCCCTTTATATTTTTCACAATAGCTCGAGAAAAATACAGGTCACTACAATCCTCAGCTAACTAAGCTTCGGTTGCTACACTGCTTGATATTTGGTACCTACTAAGTAAAAATCCAGCCCAAGTTATGGAACAGATAAAGTGGAAACAGTAAGGCAAATCAACGATGCATAGTACGTACTCGTAAGCTAGTTTCTATTTCTTCAATTTTAATGCGTCAGTTTTTAATTTTACATGATTTAAATGAACAGACATGTCGAGAAACAGCCAAAATAAATTGCCCCATTTATAACAAGAAAACATAAATATTTGTTTTTTACCGTTTGTTGGTAATACCGTATTATATAATCACATAGCTTTAGTAAGTTCTAAGTTTTGAATTCGAAAATGGAGGAGTTGTCATATTGAGCTTAAAGCATAGAATAGATAACTTAAAGTATTAAATACCTTTCTAGCGCTAATTCTATGAATAAGATTGTGAATCGAATTTGATTAATTTGTCTATATTCTAACTGAATGTATTTAAAATTTGTCTCAATTTATTTAGAAGAAAATATTAACAGCCTCCCTTGAGAGAGAAACATAACGGGATGTTCGCCTCTAAGTGGCGCTCTGTTAAGTTCTCACTCGGAGTTTATCACGGTTAACTTAAAAACGACAAGAGATCGAAAGAGTCGTTAATCACAAAAACAAAGATTGGATAAATTCTACGATCCTACTAATATTACCTATAAATAAAGTTTGTGTGTTTTAAAGTGAAAGTGTCGTGGAAGAGATCTATCTGGCTGATACTTGAAAATCAAATAGGCTTTAGTTCAGAAAACGTATGGGTAATTTTTTACTAAAAATAATAGATCTACAGAATTTCCCTTTTCTAAATTCTACGCGAGTGAAGTCGCGGGCCATCTGCCCGCGACTTCACTCGCCTAATTGCCAAAATTTGTTACATTTCATGCATTTCCTTTACTTTGATCATATATCAGTTATCCAATAAATGCAAGTTGTTAGAATAGAGTTTTTGTTTGATATTTACATTATACATTTATATTAAAGAGCTCTCGCCGTGTTTCAATTTAGTTGGTAAGTAAACAGTTGTGACAGTCCGTACTATTTTACTTACCATAAGCCCGTTTTAATCCCATTCTGGTTAATGCTCCTTACTGAAAATACTTTTTCTAAATGCGTTTTAAATTGACAACCCTACTAAATAGAGACGTGGTGCTAAGTACATATATGTACTTATACATAGATGGGTGTATCGAGTTTAAGCGATCATGTCATAGCATAGCGTGTCCTTCCAAATGAGTCCAGCTTACTTTATAGCCAATCCTGTGTTTATAACATCTTGTAAAGGCCGCCATTAGTTAATGGACTATGATTGCACACATCCCTGTGACGTAGTCGGTAATTAAGCCTTTCGTACCCTGACGACTCATTTTGGTAATCGGTATTACATCACTCTTTTTATGGCCCGACTGAAGTAAAAGAGACATGAGAATAAAAAAATTATTATCTGTCTGCAAACGTTGTCACGTAACTCTTTGAACATGTTCTTTTATGAAGAACAAAGTAGGTACTAAGATATACGTCATTTAAACCGAATTCAAAGGAGGAGATTCTTAATTCGGATGATATTTTTTGTACGTTTGTGCGCCGGCTGTGGCCTGATTTTTTCGTTCGATAAGAAACCGACGTAGGTATGTCCTTTAAGAATAGGCATGTCGACTAATTTTTGATTTAATGTGCCATCAAAATGCTACTCAATAACTGAAACATAGGTGAAAGAATTACTTTGTTATCTTAAAATCTTCCCGTGATATCACAATTTTAAAATCACAATTTTGGACTCTCCCAAAAACGCTTCACACAAATCATTACAGAAACGTGACGTCACACTGTCGTATTTTCTATGCGTCGCGCGTAAAGTTTGTATGGTAGCTATAGTAACTTAGATTGTATGGGTTATCCAATAGTAAATACATTTTCCAATAATTTCGTACTTTTAAAATGGACTTGCCCACCCATCTTTGAATGATTATAAAGTAAGTTAAACTAAAAAAATATCAAAATTAAAATTGGTACACATTTTATTCTATTTAAATACTGTTATCAAATAATCAAATAATGTACATCAAATAATTTAATATAATTGCAGGACCTGTCGTCACGCCTATTGTGAGAAAAACAACATGTTAGTTCATATTAAAGTGTCTAAAAATCTTCTATTCCATGAGTACTACAACTAAGGTTACCCCGATTTTCACTAATAACTTGAGAACTTATTTCTAGTATAGTTTGTACACAATTATGCTTACCGGAATTAAAATTTATTACTATAAGAGTACAAAATCCTTTTGGCTCAGATGTAGCTGGGTATAAAACATTAACCAGACTTAATTACTAAATAACTTAAGTGAAATTAAATTAGGATCTCCTTTGCCTCCTTAATTTAATTCACGTAATCATTTTTGTTTTACAGGTGGTTTAACATTTTTTAACACTATTCCATTTATACATTATTTTATGATGTCTATTGATGATGATGATTGATGGGCTATTTGCTATCCTCAGTCTAGGAACATTACTCAAATAAAAGCAAGAATCTCGGAATGAGATCTACTTAGTCGGCTATTTTGTATAAACCTTTATTTTGATACCTTAAAACTTGTCTCAAAACCTAATAACTATCGTAGGGTGTCCACGTCTTCAGGTATCCCAAGGGCAAAGGTCCAAAAATCGTTTTTTTTTATACATTTATAGCACATATACTTTAGTAAATATTGTAGCAAAATCAATTCTCTACTATTTTTATCATAGCGGGTCGCGGTTTTGAGACAAGTTTTAGAGTAGCAAAATAAAGGTTTATACAAATTTATAGCCAACTATCTGTACGTCATTCCGAGGTGAAATCCTAATTTGCCTGGATTGCACTACTTGTATTATATCGTGTTAATTTACGTTTCAAATAATAAAAACAGTGAACTCTCCTAATCGAAATGAGAAATGATCGAGATTTGTAGCCCCTATCTTCACCTGCACTCAGTTGGACAGCTTTCAAGTGACGGCATAGTGCTCAATCTTATTATTTTATACCCTTCTATCATCCTACATAGGTCTCCTGGTGGTTCATTTGACCCATACATTTTGTCCACGGGCCTGCAGTGTCTTAGGTAGACGGTCCACCCGCGAAACCGACCACCCGGAAACTTTAATGTCAACTCTTGCAACTCGTCGGTTTAAGCGTGGACATGGTGTATCGAAATATCGGAGACTCACTTCGTAATTTAACGACGACGACGGTAACTACTCCTTAACTATATAGTACAATAACAGTTTAACGAAAAAATAAATAGTAGGTACCTATTACACTAAGGTCCAAAATTGTGTAAAATATTATAATGCGAACGGTGAAACTAACTTATCGGATCTTGGATCGCAAGCTGACGCTCTGAAAATGAAACCCGAATTTATAAATGAATTTTCACGGCATTGTGTTAGATTACCGCAAGCGGTGGTGTGGGTGAACCCTATTTTTACGTGAACGAAACTTTTATAGCCTAAAGTCCAAAATTGTGTAAAATATTATAATGCGAACGGTGAAACTAACTTATCGGATCTTGGATCGCAAGCTGACGCTCTGAAAATGAAACCCGAATTTATAAATGAATTTTCACGGCATTGTGTTAGATTACCGCAAGCGGTGGTGTGGGTGAACCCTATTTTTACGTGAACGAAACTTTTATAGCCTAGAATTTTCGCAGCATTTGCTGGTTAAAGCAAAAGGGGAACTTTCTCTACCGTATTATATAGGAATAAGAATTTATTTATGTAACATTAAAACATATAGGTATTGAGTGTATGATATTTCATAGATGTTATATATTATGTACAAAATTAAACTTGTATAACCGGATGGTTTCTGTTAGCCCCCGATATTTCGATGCAGTTCTATATTTACGTATAAACACATTAAACCCCCCATTACCATTTCAGTACTTTAGATATCTCGTTATTAATAATACTACTACATTAAACAATCGTGGCACAATATTAGCTCCATGATTTCGTTCCAGTTATAGTGATTATTTATTTTTGTTATAAATATACATAATATAGGAAGAAAATCTATTAACAGAAAGATTCGCATGCGAAAACTAACTCGAAAGCTTTCGGAATGTCCAAGAGGAGTAAGCAAGTGCTTCCCTGTATTTCTCTATGGGTTCACTTCAGATCTTGGTGACATACGCTAGAAGATCTCAGCTAGATTGGTATCAGCAAAATTTGTATTAGTGATCGCTGAGAAAGAAATACGTTTCAAAGTATGTCAGAACCAGACAAGGTCTACAGTCTACAGTCTTACAGAGTACGGACGTGGCTAAAGCGAGCCATGAGAGGTATGGCACAGGCTAGTAACTTACCACGAATTCGGGGATTTTTATCTAACTAATGTACGCTTGCTCCTTCATAAACAACAACATTTTAGTCGCAATTACCAAAAATGAGTTTTACTATTGCATTCAATGTAATTTTACATTACTTTCTAAGCTTCTTTCTGTTCACAAAGAAGAAGAACAAATGACATTACAGTTCAGAAACTTGTTCAAGAAATAAAAAAATAACAAACACTATGGCACTACTTGTGTTCAATATCAACTTTTTTCTTTGGTTTAACAAGTGCTAGTCAGTAGCTATATATATGTGTTCACTTCAAAACTCAAACGAAAAGCGGTAAAAGAGTTCACCAGTCCGAGAAAGCACACGAACTGTCGCCTGGGAAATCTCTCTACAAACTAGAAACATGAAAATACTGAACCAATATAACCCTAGAAAGTTATATTTCCAATTTTTATACATGGTTACTGATTGAACTATTGACACATGTGTATTATGCGTTACTTATTCGAATATTGGCTTAAAAAGTAAGATGTAGGTACTCCGTAATTTATGATATAACCGTCAAAATTCCGTAACAAATCTTCAAATTGTACTTACGTTTTTGAGTTGTTATTTAATTTATTAAATAAATAAATAAAATAAAATAAAAAAGCCTTTTATTTCTTGCATAATCCAAATACAAATAAATTATTGTTACAAATATGTTATTATCGTGGTTCATTTAGTATTATTGTTGTTTACAATTTGTTATTCATAGTATCATCAGTTCATATATCATATATGATGTATATATATATCAATGTTGTATCATTAATATAATGATCAATATAGTATCATATTATCATGATTTATTATTGCTAGGTACTACTGATTGTTTATTAATGAATTTATAAATAAATCTATTCAATAATTAATTACTTAATTTAAATTCCTGTAATAATAACATTATTTTCTCTAGTATTATTAAATTAAATTATAATTTACTGAACTTATTTAAGTTACTTAAATTTACTTGACATGCAATGAAAATCAATAAAAATGAAATAAAATCATTACTGTGACATTATTTAATTTATTAATGAACATAAAATAAATCTTGACTTTTGAATATGAAATAGCCATCTACTACGTGACTGAAATAACACATGCTTCTGTAAGTCTTCAAATCAAGAGTGAATCGTATGCGCTCTCTTACCTCACCGCCATCAGGCGAGAGAGCAGTTTGCATAGTAATTCGTTAATTTTGTAGTTCGTTCCGCAAAAGTAAGGCTTTCAGTACGAAAGGATTGCGGAAATAATGTCGCTATTAAGGCAAAATGTAGTCCTAAGAAATTGAATTTAGAAATATCTACTCATACGAAACTTTCGAGATCAATATCAATGTATGTAAAAAACGGGGATAGCCTGCATTCACGAAACTAAATTAAAATAAACTACACTACATGCATAGATAGCTGAGACTTACTTACATACTATAAATAAGAGTGTCTGATTTATCTATAGATCGATGTTAGTCTACAATAACAACAATGACCGATGATAGACAAGATGGTTAACCACTACCAGTTTAAATCTTGCCCAGCGTTTTTACGGAATGACAATGTGTTAACATTAAACCAAATAAACGCCAGTTTGTGAAGTTTATTTGGTTTGTGCAATCATTTTAACTTACTCGTATTTTAAGGTGTTATTTTACAGCAAATTAAGTCGACAGACTGAATAATTGATTGTTACTACCTAATTATAAGAGCTGACTTTAGGTTAATTTCATCTCTTTGGTTGCAAACGGCTTGCGTAAGCAAGTTACGATGGAATACTGCGATTAATAACCAGTTCTGCCAGGTGTGCAATGCCAACATTTTTAATCGCATTTTACTTGTCCATAGTTAAACTACCACTAAGAACCTGAATATTCAAATATTTAAAGATAAATCCACACCCTTTGTGGAATTTCAAACAAAGCTGCATACATATTCACCGATATTTTGGAGTGACAGGCATGCACAATGCACATCAGATAGATAGTGCGGCTATATAATCTATTCTATGGTGCGGCGTCGTCGCTCTCAGAATGAAATCTCAGCAGGTACGATTTCGTAACTGACGCTATACATATATAGCTACATTTTTTATAGCTTCATCTTTATAATGATATTTCACTACTACTACTAGCCACGTTGAGCAGTTTTAGGTAGGAAAAATTTTATGGCTTCGCATCACCGACATGCTAATGTAGCGGCGTAGCGTCAGAACCATGGCAGAGCAGTGGACGCATCGGATGTACACAAACCATTGGATGTGCCCTGAGCACCTTGAAATTGGTAATCAATTACGTTTTTGTGTGTATCTTATGTGATCTACACACCACCAATCTACTTAACCCCTAGAATCACTAGCGGCGAGGTATGTTGTGGTTTTACTTATTTTGGTTGTTGACAACGAATAGTGATAGGTAAATACGTCCGGCGTTCACAGCTTCCTGCAACCGACTAGAACGGAAAGAGCTCACTCTTCTCAACGGTGACATAATTCCGTGCGCCTGAAGTTTGGGAGGGCACATCTATAGTTTATATCGATGAACGTATGCGCATGTTAAATGTTTTTTTGGATGGGTGAAATCTTGTGAGATTGCATCACCGACATCCGTAATAACAGCATATAGCTATACAAGTTACGTGCTGTACAAAATTAGTGCTGTTTAACACAAAAAATCTACGTTATTCGTTTTACCTCTATCGTCAGTGTAGTATACAGAGTAGTGTTGTAATGGTAATAGTGTACATAGAGTTCTGTCATAGAGTAAATGCTACCTACCCACATTTTATAAAAAAAGTAAGCTTATTGGTACTAAGTTTAGAAAATGAGCGATTATCATGAGTTACTGTGAATTCCATTATAGACATAGACCATCACTACAACAAATTTCAAGTTGTTTTACGCTACGTTTAATTATACTTGGTTTTTACTGCAGAATAAATTCGTCTCAGTAATGGTTATTGCTGTTTTTGTGACATATTTGATAGGCTTTATCTTACATCTTATCCGAAAGATCAAGAGCGATAGTAATATTTTTCATGAGCATGCATGTTTTATTTTAAAAATGTGGACAACAATATCATGTGACCTGTCACGGAATACATTGCGTGTCCAGATGCGGGCCGTTTGGTACCCACTTACTGCTTGGTGTCCGAGGTGGTCACGGCGAGCATTGGGTTCGGGTGTCATTCACTAATATTTGTTTTAGAGGCAATCGAACCCAACTTCTCCAACTCCGCAGGCAGACGTATCCCATCAAACTGAGGCCAGTCAATTCATTACCGGCATTTCATAATCATTTTGTTCGATTTTTGTTTATAAAAGCTTTGATATGCTTGTATAATCTCAGTTATGGGCGTCCATACTGTTATCAGATTACTGTTTTACACGCCGTTGGGACAACACAATTCTTTCACTCTAAGTTGTATAGTTATTTATTCTGCGACCCCAACTTGGGTGTAATTTCCGCTCATTTAACTGTGGGTAGAGTCCCAATACAAAGAATAATTTTATTTGTTTAGGAAACAAAAGAAGTCCTTTTGATCGCATCTAAATACTTCTAAAATGATGAAAAATGTAGGTGACAACGGTTTTAAGCGGGCTACTCTTGGAAAACATTACAAACGTCGTTAAGTTAACGCAATCTTCCTAAATCCCAAAAACAGTGTTTTAATTATAATAGGTATTACGAAGGTTTGCTCAGAAGCCAAATAAAATTCGAAAATATCCAAATAATATTAGAAATCATATCAAAAAAAACCCTATTTTGAACACAGACAGCTTTTTACTCAATTAAATGGAATAAAAAGTAAACTACACTGTATAAATACATATATATATCTAACTAATTATTACACTAAGCACATTCTGAATAATATAAAGACCGATTAACATTTTGAAATAACATGCTAAAACAGCATGCCGTTGGCATTACTGCGCTAAATACAAATATTTATGATATATGTACCCTACGTAAGGTCAAATAAAATTACGAAGTTTGGTCATCCGTCGCGTCGATTAAGTGCTCTGATGTCCTCCCGTCCCCCCAAAACCCTAATCTCTCACACCAAATGGCTCCAATATGTAACCGTTTCTGCAGTTTGCAAATCTTCACCGTTTGAGATTCTTGGCAGAATTAGTGTTGCAGCAGCCCATTATGTGTTTGTGATATATGTGTAAATGCCAAAGTATCATCATAACGATGGGCTTTATAGCATTAAGGCCAGGTAGTTCTGTCAAATTAGGCATTTAACGCTGTCTTGTTCTCGCGACCGTCACCGACCGCGGAATCGGTGCCACAGTGCAGAAATAACATTAAATTATTGGGCTATGTAATTTAAACTCATTTTTTATTCAAGATTTGTTTATACTAGTGATAACAATTTTGTGAATTGTGAAGTGATAAGAGTTTTTTTGATATATAAACGAAGAAATATTAAATTTATCTATAGTCGTAGATCACAGATTTCTAAAACAAAAGGCAGATGGAACGTGCGGAACACAGATCCTTAGGTCCGGAAAGCAAATATCAAACGACAAAGCAAATACAAACTCCAGTCAGTACGAACTGACTTCCGTCTCATACGGGAGTCCCGTGTGATTTTATGTTTTGTTTAAGATTATGCCGTCTTGTGTCATCAAACATTGCAAACATTGTTTCCAAAAATAAAAAAGGAAATTTCATAGGAAAGTTAGAATATTTTTACTAGTATTTATATAATTTAGACGATTTTATTTCGATTGATGAATAGAAACACAACACCTCAACGAAAATAGGTCAGTGTTGCTATACTAAATTGAAATTATTTTCCCTGAAGTTAAGGTAAAATATAGATTGTAATTTTGTTTTGAAGATACTCGTACACCAAATTATTGATGAAGAGACGATTTTCTTAGCATTCCATGGATTCACCGTGCGGGTGCCGGGTCCATCGTGTGGCAGAGAGAGAAAAACTCGAGTAGTTCCCGAGACTTGTGACTCGGGCGTAGGTTTAAGGGGCCCCTTTCTGACGTACATCAACACTCACCTTCACCACTCGTTTTTCTCTCCTGCCCAGCCAAATCTGATATGAGCCTACTAGTGCAGCTTTAGATACACGTTCTAGTATAGAACTTACTGCACTTCTGGATAAGCCAAGGTCTTTCAGTAGGTTATAGAGAGATTTTTGCTGGTATACCTCTCGCTCCCACTTCTACAGCGTATAAACTAACTACATAGCCGTTTTTGTTAATTCGTTTAGGAGGTCGTAATACTTATTTTGTTTCATCGCGTGGTCTTTAGGTATATTAGTTTCCCACGGTACGGTAAGTTCTACAAGGACTATGCGTTTCGTAGCTCTAGAAAAAGGAAAATGTCCGGTCTGGATGACGAAACTCCCACATCCTCTGGGATTTTGTAGTGCTTTTCATACGTGTCCATTAAAATAGTCCAATCAGGTGCTGTACCCAGGATTGAGTAAGGCTTGTTCCTGGAGTTTGAAGTTGAGCCTTCTTTACAAAGTTAATTTGTCTGTTGTTTGTCGTCAATCCCTTTTGGGCTCTAGCTACTGAAAGGCTCATGGCTTCACGTATGATTTCAAGTACTCTGTCATGACGCCGTGAGTAATGACCCCCATTAAGGAGCACCTTGCATCCCACCAATATGTGCCTTGCTGTACATATCGCCTCTCCACAAGTATAGCAACATTTTTCAGAGGCTTTTCCCCACCTTACCAAGTTACTCTGGTCATGGAGGGTCATTTGGAATGCATTTAGATAAAATTTTAATAAGGCAGGGGACCAGTCATAGATCAAGGTGCGCCATTTTAGAGCTAATGGGATACAGAACTCACCTATGGTTAACCACTCACTTTGCATTTCTAAATTCATAGCGTGCACTTTGTAACCGTCATTTTCGTCTTGTTGTAGAAAGGTTTTTACCATGTCTCGGTCTTCCCTTTTTTTTCTCGCACCCAACCCAGCAGTATTTACTTGTGCACCTGCCATAAATTGTTTATGGATGTATTGTATAATTCAATTTTAAACCCTATTTTTATAATCGTTATTTTTTTAATTTAATGTGAATCGATGCCATGAACAAATCCTCGCCGTTACTAGGGTTAATAAAAACACTAATAGTGTTGATGAAAACTATAGTTATGAAACGAGTTTTTAATACTTCTGTGTACTATGGAGTTTAAAAGGTTTCATTTCAGTAATATGTGGCCAAAGCAAAACAAACTCCTGTCAGTACGACACAAACTTCATCTTGTACGGGCCTGTCCATACGTGTTCATCCTGTGTGATTATAAGTTTTGTTTTAAATAATGCCGTCTTGTGTATTCAAACATTGCAAACATAGTTCCCAAAAACAAAAAAAGGAAGGAGGAATATCATTTCATAGGTAAGTTTGAATATTTTTACTGCTATTATGTTATTTAGGCGATTTCATTATGGTAACAAATAGGACACGTGTGGCTATCCCAAACTGGAATAGTTTTCTCTGAAGTGAAGGCAAAATATAGATTATAATTTTTGTTTTTGAAGGTATTATTAAGGTATTAGTATAGGTATTAGTATAAGGTATTACTATTATTCAATTTTAAGACCTATTTTTACTATGTTTTTTTTATATATATATAATGTGAATTGATCCCTAGCAGTGATCCACGCCGTTACTAGTGTTAGTAAAATTACTAATAGTGTTGATGAAAACTGTAGTTATGAAGCGAGTTTTTAATACTTGTATGTTCTGTGGAGTTTTCAAAAATACATAATGCTTACATTATAAAAAAATTGGTTGCCTGTAAAGTCGGTATACGGGCGAAAGTTTTACGTGACAACGACTTTGAGTGGTAAAATAATTTTACGGAAGGGACGCGTGCCTTTCACTTTTTATGTCTGTCTCTCTCGCTCTTAGGCGGGCTAACCATGCCCGAGTGGAAGGGACGCGTGCCTCTCACTCGCTCTCGTTGTGAGCGCATAACGTGAGCGGAGCGTAACGCAGTTTCTTGAAGTGTCACCCGGCAAACCAATTTATAAGACGTTGTCACGTCAATAATATTATACGAGTAGAATAGAGTGTTATATAATGCCAGCAGTAGGTCTCAGAATATTATCATTTGATAGTAGCAGTTTTTGAATATTATACGATTACTTGGTTTAAAAGTGAGGTTTTGTAAAAAAAACAGTGAAGCATTAGTGAATCGTTTAATCGATTATTTGTTTCTTTTTTTTTTGGTTTGTTGTTTGGCCCTATAAAAGGTAGCCCATATGCATTTTATCAAAACTTGTTTTGGTGGTAAAGATGATTGTTTTGGTTTTTGTTTAAACTATCTAAGCGAGCAAATCATACTAATTAATATTTTCGATTCAAGTTGATTTTTGGTTGCTTGTAAAATCAAAATTCTTAACTTCATAAAATGGAAATAAGATTTCTTGTTATTATCAAGAAATCCTTGCATTATGTATTATCGGTGTAATAATAAATTATTTTAAAATAATGTTTTAGGTATGTGTTTATTATACGTGAAAATTTCCAAAGCTTAAGACAACAATAGTGGGGCTTTTTTCTTAAGACTGGGAACATTACATCCACACCAACGTGAGTAATTTGACAACGTCGGTGAGACCTGTCACGCATACATAACTAATGACTGGCCTCACAGTGTCGTTCAAGAAGGTTTCATCTGTTTAGAAATCTGTGTCGTAGATATACAAAACTCAAACTTTTCTTTTTGGTCACACTATAACTTGAGAACGGATTTTCCAATTTCATCCATCATTTTAAAATGTTTCCTAACAATTCACAAATTCGTCAAAAATTTTTAAAAATGTGCTGAAACGTAATGAAAGGCCAGTAAAAATAGAAGGTTTTTTGGTCAACTTTGCACTAAATTTCTAATCCAATTTTTTTCTATGATGTAAAGATCACTTACTGAGCATAAAATTACAAAATGCTCACAGATCCAGGTAGAGCTTCAAACGCCAATTGAAAAAAACTGTTTTAGCCGATATTTTGGAAACTATATATTTTGACAATAATTGTAGAAAATAAAATTTTAAATCTTTTGTTGCTAGTAAACTTTTTTTGTAAAACTTACTGTTTACGATTTATAACCCATTTAATGATACGATTGCGATGATGCCGAAAATAGTGGATGAAATTGATGTGGTCTACGATGGAACTTGTTTCTCTAATAGAAACAAGCACAGTGTACCTCGTAATCCCAAGGTTCGAACCTTCGACAAAAACCCACTCTGGCAATGTGTTTCACAGCTTAGTTGTTCTTATTACAAAAGTGGAGACCAAACTCTTCGTTCTTCAACCATGATGATGAACGGTGCTGTTTATTCGAGCAACGAGCAATATGATAGAATAACTTTAATATAAAAACCCCGACTACAAAAAAATCTACACGTAATAAAATATTACCTACTGTCTAAGGACACTTTAGCGAGTCAGACTAGTCTTAGAATATCTTAGTTACCAAAATCCATCCAGCCGTTTGGAAGATATGTGGAAATAAAAGTTTTACAAACACAAAGATACGCGCGAAAAACATAACCCTTCTTCCATTCCGGTAAAAAGGGACATGTTTATGCTACTGGGAACAGAATTCACATCTTATTATTTTTACATTGTTATCATCAAATTTGACATAGTAAATCGTAATCGGTAAGTTCGAAAAAAAAGTTTACTGGCAACAAAAGATGGGAAATTTTATTTTCTACAATAATAATAGGCTTTATAACTTTTTCAGAATATCGGCCAAAAACGTTTTTTCGAGCTGGTGCTTGAAGCTCCACCTGGATTTGTTATTATTTTGTGATTTTATGCTCAGGAAATGACTCTAGATTTTATGCTCAGGAAATGACTCTAAACCTTATATAAAAAATACGAATCGGAAACTTAGTGCAGAGTTAAATTCCACGAGTAATTTTACTGCCTAATAGGCTTCTTATCAAATTTGGTCGAGTGTCTAAATTTCTATGAACAATATTAACATTTTCATACAAAAAAAAGAAAAAAACAATAAATTTTGGTGGTGTCACCAACTTGGAAAAGAAATAAAAAATAAAAATTCTAACAAAACCGTACGTGTATCTATGGAAAGGTGTTCAAAATTGTATTGAAGTTCCTAACATTTTTTTCTGAACTGAATAATTTGCGTGAAAGTCTCTTCCAAAGTGGTAAAATCTGTATGTGAGAACTTTTCTTCCATGTACTAAGTACCTTACTACCAAAGAATTTACCTAAATAGCATATAAATGCAAGTTAGGTATCATTTATGATACCTAACTTGAATTTTTTACTGATGTGTTATCGACGTCAGTTTTTTTGAGACTCCACTTTTGGTCTACAACATAAAGTAAACAGCGTACTAATTAGTATCAGCGTCTATTTGCAATTCCAATGAAAACGGTATCAAAAATCAAGATCATAGCGTGCTTCACTAGTAATACCTACTGATATTGTTATACTGTGGCACTATGATCGTAATATTTAAAATTTATCGGTTGTCAAAATTGCAAAATCAAGCACAGGCCCGTCGTCCGTGAGCGCCGAAACGCGACTGATCAGGCCTGCCGAACGGCGCTATATATATGGTAGATATTGAAACATAGTGAATAACTGATACTTTTATCAAGTCAAACTCTGCGAATGCATCTATAACTTTTTAGTGGCTTTCGTTGAGTACAAAAATTTATTAAAAAAATTCATTAGTTTAGTCATAAACTTGAAATAACTTTTTGAAAAGGGGTTACTTTGGGATTTTTTTCTATCGAGTAAAATTCATTAAATCGTGTCATTGACTGCGAATTGCACTAGATTAGATCCTGAACTAATACATATATTTTTTTCAAAGTTTAATACACTATTTTAAAGGTCTTAAAGTTGTTTTAAAAATTCAAAATTACGGCCCACACGCCCTTAACAGCTAAATAAAATGAAGATCGGGGGAAATTTATGCTTAGACAAGCCAGCCAGAAGGTGATGCTAGTGCGACAATTTTTACTCCGATATTATAAGTTTAGGCCTCCTGACCTTAGGGTAGTCAGGCTTTAGACCACGCCCTGCCACTCATATTCACATTCAACGCTGAAATTAGAGATTTTTTACGAAATCTGTTTGTGATGAGTGTGAGTCACTCATCACAAATAGACAGTACTGGATACCAAGTGGTTAACTACATTGGTGTTAACTTTGAACAACCTATGGAAAGCTTTCCTGAAATGTGACTGACCTTACCCTCAACTATACAACTTGTTTATCGCCTAGGTCACGTTTCGCCGTTTGATAATAATTTAAGAGTAAACAATGGTTAGGTCAATTATTCCTGCATGCCAAATACAATTAGTAAATTAAGCTTAATTTAAAAAAAGGCATCATGCCTTTTTAGTCCCGAAGTCCTTTTAGATTGCTGTAAGAAAAAAAATGGTTAGATCGAAGGTTGACACTTGATTAAATCTTTCAGGATCGCGATAAAAACAGGAAAAATTAAAAACGATATAAACTTATGGAAATTGCACACGATTGTTAAATGCAATGTGGCCAGTTTATCTGCAATAGATTCTGGAACCTATTTGACAAACTACTTTACCGATCTATTTTTGTTTGACCTACAAAGTTTTACTACTCAACTACATTTTATGTGTCACAAACATTTTATGCAGTTGATGTGGAGACATATTATTGACCAGCCCTTGCAACATGGTGCACTTAAGTAAATATTGTTTCGGGTTTATAACAATTTAATTGAATATTATAATACAATGTATGAGTAAATTATACACAGCTACGCAAAAAGTGAATTGTAAACTAAACTTGTATTATAAGTACCTATAGTACGTTGTACTTTTTGCATTTGTTTCACCATAATTTTATACTGATTTAAAAAAGAAGTTATTAACCTCAGGGCCGTCTTTACATGGAATTTCACAATTTTTGAAATTGTTTGCCTAATTGAATACACATATTTGCATATGTCTCCGCTGTCTCTACATCACATTTTAACTTTGGTGAATTAAATGCTAAGAAAGTAATTAAAAATCTTTAAGCTACCCTTATAGGACAATTACTAGTTTTACTTTATATTTAGCCCACTAAAACCTATGTCCTGGATATTTATTCCTTGATCCAAAGTATAGCGACAATATCTCAGAGCCTAGTAGCATTCATTCACAAGTATGTATGCCGCATATGACAGCAATCATTCTTCCCAACCATAATGTTTGTGAAAAAAGCGCGATCCGTAACGCAACAGTGTCACCACAAGAGCCCTTTAGTGGAAATGTGTTTTGGGCATTCACACAACGGATACATATTTATAATTTATTACTGTTCGGCCGTTATGGTGTGAAACTCTGCTTGTCCATTCTAAAGCTCTGTTCTGAACATCAATACTTTCTCACAGGTTCATAATTTTTTTATTTTGTGCACTTGGATTTCAGTGGGTACATAGTAGTGAAGATACGATGGCTTCGTTCATAATAATATGTTATTAAGAACTAACTGCTCATAGTTTTAAGTTAAAAAAGTCAGCGATAACATCAAATTAACCAAACATGACAACTGTTGTATTATTAGGAGACTACAGGCCCGTAAAAATATGTAGGTAATGGTCAAATGAACCACTAGGAGACCTATGTAGGATGATAAAAGGGCATTAAATAATAAGATTTAGCACTATGCCGTCACTTGTAAGCTGTCGAACTGAGTGCAATTGAAGAGGGGGGGTTCTAACCCTCGATCATTTCTCCTTGTCGCATGATTTTTGTACGGCGTTGGTATAATGCTTTAGAAGAGGTATTGAAACTATAAAACTTATACATTTTAAAATTTTAATTATTAGTTGCAACCCCCCCTCTTAAACTGCACTCAGTTGGACAGCTTACAAGTGGCGGCATAGTCCTGAATCTTATTACTTTATACCCTTCTATTATCCTACATAGGTCTCCTGGTGGTTCATTTGACCCATACATTTTGTTCACGTGCCTGCAGTCTATAGTCAATACACGGGTCTGTTTATGATTTATTCATTCTTTAATCGATAAGTCATCATTATAGTGATCAGTATTTTAGACTGTGATTTTAGAGATGAAGCTGACTTATGTATTTGTATTAAAAATTAGAACAGACATTTGAAAGTGACATAATATACAGGGATAGTCGATATTTTTTTCAAAAACGGATTTATAAATTCTTCCTTGAACGGCCGAAATGCAGATAGTCTGATATAACCAAAGAAGGGTTAATTTTTGACAATTTTATGATAAAATTTTCACTGAAAACCTCATTTTGGCGATAGTCCAAGCGTAAGTTAGCGTAAGTAAGCGATAGTTTGTAATGCAACGCACGGGACCTAGTATTTTTTTTTGGAATTTGTTTAAGGGTGTCCCCTGAATGTAATTCCAAGTTGGCGCGGCGGGGGGTGATTCACTTCAGCCACCATCTTGGAAAACACGTTTTATTCAATATCTCGCGAACCGCGCATCGCACGATAAAATTGTTGAACTCATTATTGTAGATAATAATATTTGCCATCGTTTTTTCTTTGACATTTTTTTATATACACACATAGGTTTTTAATTATAGCGCTCCAAATTTTTCACAATGTGATTTTTACTAAATACCTAGATAGATAGATACTCTTTATTGAACACACCAAAATAACAATAATTTACAAATTGAAACAGGTTAAACACTTAAAGTTAGTGCAACAGACGGCGGCCTTATCGCTAATAGCGATCTCTTCCAGGCAACCTTAGGGTGGAAAAAGAAAGATGGAATCTTAAAATGCGGGGTGTGCAGATGATAATAGGGTTTTTACTAAATGTTTAGTTTATAAATGAATTGTAGAGCATGAAATTACCTATCTTATAGGCTATAACTATAACTATATTAACACAAAATATACGAAGCATATACTGTAATTTCGATGATTTCGTCATAAATCTTTCAACCCTTAACTTGGACACAGATGTCATTATTCTAACAGAATGCCGATTAAACAGTAGTAAACCAATTCCGCAGTTATATAATTACGTATCTTATTTTTCTACGAACAAACAAAATCAAAATGATGGAGTTACCTTGTACATAAAACAATCATTAAGACATAAGGTAAAAGAAATTAAACTAGTGCAAGCTTCGTGTTTACAGATAGAGATAATGAATAATACTATTTTATGTATTTATCGATCACCATCAAATGCAAATGCTGAACCTTTTATCAATAGTCTTGGTATTCATCTAGCGTCTATTACATCGCATAACAATTTTGTTATAACAGGAGACCTTAATATAAATATAAAACCGAAAACAATAGAATTGTCAAACGAATATAAAAACAGAACCAACTACCTAAACATGCTGTCCACATATGGAATATTACCTGGGCATATATTACCCACCAGAGAAAAAAATTGTTTGGATCATTTTATGCTAAAAATTAATAAATTAAAATTCTCTGCGTCTATCGCTGTACTACATACTACAATAACCGATCATTTCACCATATTACTATGCTTATCAAAAATTAAACATTTGCCAGTTCGAGAGAAAACCAAAAAAACAATAGACTACGAATTTGCATTAAAGCATTTAAGAGATAATAATCTATCGGATCTGTTGTTATGTGATGATCCTAATTTGCTAATTAACTTACTTATAAATAGATTGACGGACTCAATAAACCATTGTACTACTGTTATAAAAATCCCTAAGTCAAAACGAATTATAAAACCGTGGATTACAGTTGAATTTTGCGTTGTATAAATCACAGAAATAAACTGCAAAAAGATCTTCGAGGTGATCCTTATAACACAGCTTTAAAAATAACGTATACTAGATATAGAAATTTCTGTAATAACTTGATTAAAAAAATAAAAAGAAATTATGAACGAGACTTATTACAGAAATCAGTTAATAACAATAAATTACTTTGGAAAAATATTAAAAGTATTACTTACACGAATAAAAATATAAGTCAAGATACTGATTTATTGCACATGAAGTCCTCGCCCAAAGAATCAGTAAATTTCATTAATGATTACTTTTCGAATATTGGGAAATCTTTAGCACTACAAATAAAACCCACTAAAACTAAAAATACATTGTCGCAACAGCTAAACTCTTTTGTCCTCACTGATACATGTGTGAATGAGGTGGATAGAATTCTTATGAATTTGAAATCCGATAGTTCACCTGGCTGGGACAATATTCCGACCAGGTTCTTAAAGTATGTTAAATGTGAAGTTGTTCCGATAATAACACATCTCGCTAATCTTTGCTTCCAAAATGGAATATTCCCTATCTCCATGAAAAAGTCTATAATAGTTCCAATTCACAAGGGTGGGGACGGAAGTGATATCAACAACTATAGACCTATATCTGTTTTACCTGTTATTTCAAAAATTTTAGAAAATTAATGAACTCTCGACTAATTAACTATCTAAATCATTTTCATATCTTGTCATCCAAGCAATTTGGGTTTAGAAAGGGTAAATCGACGGAAGATGCTATAACTGCCTTAACTTCTCTTGTGATTGATCAACTGGATCAGGGAAAGAAGTGTTTAGCGATATTTCTTGATTTAAAAAAAGCTTTTGATACGGTTTCCGTCCCAATCCTTGTGAAGAAATTAGAAAGTATCGGAATCAGAGGAATACCTTTAAAACTTTTCATAGATTACTTGACTAACAGGAAGCAGCGGGTTAAAGTAGGTCAAACCATTAGTGATGATGTGGAAGTAACTTATGGGGTTCCCCAGGGGAGTGTTTTGGGCCCCACTTTATTTTTAATCTACATAAACGACTTATATAATTTAACATTAAAAAATGCCAGTCTGTTTTCTTACGCAGATGATACTGCCATTGTTTTTTCGGCAAAATCTTGGAATACCGTAAAAAACTAATGCTGAGGCAGGTATGGCTCGAGTAGCAGATTGGCTTAAATCTAATCTCTTAACGTTGAATACTTCTAAAACGAAGTACATATGTTTCAGTATTAATAATCGTACTCAGCCTTCTGATCAATTTAACCTTAAAGTTCATGAATGTGACGGTAGCAATGTGACAGACTGTAGTTGTCCTAAAATAGATAAAATATTAAAGACCAAATATCTGGGCGTTATTATAGACTATAGACTGACCTGGTACGATCATCTGGAACAAGTAACTAACAGAATTAGGAAATTGATGTGGATCTTTAAAACGCTTAGACACGTAGTACCTAAAAAGACAAATGACTCACCTCGTAACTTATTAAACGACATTTATGTGTCTTTGGCACAATCAATACTGGTGTACTGTATACCAATTTGGGAGGTGCATCAAAACTAAGTTTATAACAGTTGAACGGGCTCAGCGAGCACTGATTAAAGTCATGTACTTTAAAAAAATAAGATACTCCACTGAAGCCATTTATATACTCAGTGGCTTACTCTCGGTTAGAAAACTTTATTTCATCAACACGATTCTCAAAAAGCATAAAACATTACCTTATGACGCTGGCATACAGTATCCTTTAAAAAGAAGAAAGGTGTCAGTAGCTCAAATCCCTAAATGTAAAACTGATTTTGCTTCTAAGCAATATAATGCACGTTCAAGTAATATTTACAATAAAGTAAACATTGATTTAGACATATATCCGAAAACGTTATATGAATGTAAGAAATGTATCAGCAAGTGGGTAATACCACTTGCTTATAGTGAAGTGGAAAAATTGTTGGAGGTTCAATAAATGTGTACTCATACACCTATGTCGGAAACAACCGGTTCCTGCATGGTAGCTACAAAATGCTACGGAATGGTATAATAACAATTATGTAGAATAGGTCAATCAAATAAATCAAGTGTTCCAATCCATACACACACACACACTCACACACCCTAACCCTCACACCCTCTCTCTCTCTCACACACACACACATCCACACACACTCACACACATCCACACAAACCCTCACACACATACACACACAACCTCACACATTTAAGTAGATATACTAAAATTCAATAACTTGTTTCTTTTTACAATGTATGTGCTAAGATTTCGAAGAGCGGGGACTCCTGATACAGGCATATGTTTGCTTAAAAGGGCTCCCCAATGTACCTACTGTAAAATTTGATGTGTTGTAAAATGTAAAATAAAATTTTTCATTTTTTTTTTTTTTCATTATAGGCACATAATTGAATATACAGCATTATAATCTCATTATAATCTCATTTACAGCGTTATAGTTCCTAAACTATAAATGCTACGGGAAAACATTTCCAAAAAAAAAAATAGGTAATTTCATGATCTACAATTCAACTACCATTATTTTTAGTTTATAAACGAAACATTCAGTGAAAACCATATTTAGTTAAAATCATATTGTAAAAAGTTTGGAGCGCTATAATTAAAAACCTATGCATTATACAAAAAAAAAATCAAAGAAAAAAAGATGGCAAATATTATTATCAACAATAATGATTTCAAGTTTTTTTATCGAAGTTACGATGCGCGGTTCGCGAGGTATTGAATAAAACGTGTTTTCCAAGATGGTGGCTGAAGTGAACCACCCCCGCCGCGCCAACTTGAAATTACATTCAGGGGACACCCTTGAACATATTAAAAAAAAAATACCAGGTCCCGTACGTTGAAAAAAAAACCCCGGTGCTTGGCCTATGACTTTTGAGCCCGAGTACTTTTTACCTCTTGTCAGATCGTCGAAGACTATTTAGATTTAATTTATAATGGTGTTTTGAACAATACTACCAATTTTCAGCTGGCTGCGAATGTTTGTAACTTCGCTCCTATTTTTGGTCTAAACTGACCAGACTAGTAAGTATACGTGACAGAAGTGACGGTGCTAGTCTCCGTCGTCGAAAAAATATGCATAGATATTGGAGTCCGTGAGAATACACTAGTGCACCTATGAGCTATTTTCGAAGCTTGCCACAATTTGATTGAACCAATATTGACGAGATTGGCCTAATGATCCATCAATACCTCCTTACAGACTGGCAAAACCGTCAACCGCATAATGAAGACTGATTACTGAACGCATGCAGCACCTGTGGTGATAAACTTCAGAGGCAAACAACATACAAAGCGACAATTACGACATAGGTATTTTTTTGTATATTAAAGTTTGTTCAGACTCTACTACATTTGAGATAAACAGTGAAATTTTATCTCGTGTGAGTTTTGTAAAATAATTAAATGTAAGGGAATTTTAATTATCCAATTACCGCCTGGTTTGGTTAGATGATAAGATTAAAATAATTGAGAATTAGGGTCCGTGTGGTCCCAAGAATAGATGATGATGTTAGTTTATCATAAGTTATATTAAAATGAGAGAACTGTGTGAGGTTAATTTTGGTCGGATTGGTTTTAATTGAGATCGGTTGATTCCTGTTTCAGAGAAACGTAATAATGTTTCCGTTATACCGATATTAAAAATGGGTGCGGAATCCAACCTACGACCAACGGTTCAGTGAGCGTACTCACTAAACTAAACTAAAATTTCGAAATGTTCTGGACATCTAGTCTTATAGTATAATACTATTCTAAGTGGAATAACTAGTCTGCATCATCACTTAATCAATCACGGAATATAAACGTAGTTCTGCACTAATTATCTTAGAACTACCTTACTTCGATTAGTTCAGCTCAGCGCCTGCTCTGACTAATGGCGCGTGCACAAATCAGAGAAGCAGAATCAGCCCACAATGTAATTCATTTATAATATTGACTGGGAAAAAAACTGACATATTTTTATGGATCAAGACACGTTGTTCTTTCACTAGTGTATTATCTCTATTGAATACGAATTCTCGAGTGTCCTCTTAAGAATGCCTCTAAGTCAAAATATGTAGCGAGAAATAGAGGAACAATACCTACCAAGCCTCTGCCTAACAGAGATTTCGGAATCTTACGATCTGGCAATCTTTGAAAAAAAGTGAATTCGTATGTAAAGGGCTAGTCTATAACATCTAAGATCAAAAATCAAACGTAAGACCTGTGTATTCAGAATATAAAAATGCCCGTGTGAAGTCAATTCTTAAATATTATATACTAGCTGTTACCCGCGACTTCGTCCGCGTAGAATTTGGATTTGTTTTGTGTGTAAATTCACTGCTTTTAAAAAATGGTAAAAATGTAGAGTTGTTGTCTTACTTTATTTATTTATAGTTATGACGGGGTGTTTGTATATTTCACTCGTTACCAGGGAATATAAACATAGTTTATGTGAATTCTTACAAAACAATAATTTTGCCAAATTTGTAACGTCGGTAGAGTTTTAGTAAGCTGTAAGAGTATATACCTTATGCCGTCATTACTATAAATAAACAAAGTAAGACAACAACTCTACATTTTTACAATTTTTTAAAAGCAGTGAATTTACACACAAAACAAATCCAAATTTTACGCAGACGAAGTCGCGCGTAACAGCTAGTGGGTTATAAATCGTAAACGGTAAGTTTTACTATGTCAGCCGTGACATACCTTAAAAACCTTACTAAATACCTTAAAAACTTTCGTGTTTATCGTAGTTATGTTATGTTGTCTTGGGTTGTATTGTGTTGTGTTATGTTGAGTTCTGTTCTGATCTGTTCCGTAATCTGTTCGTAACGTGAAACGTAACGTAAACGTGACGTAAACGTGACGTAAACGTGACGTAAACGTGACGTAAACGTGACGACGTAAACGTGACGTAAACGTGACGTAAACGTGTAAACGTAAACGTGACGTAAACGTGACGTAAACGTGACGTAAACGTGACGTAAACGTGACGTAAACGTGACGTAAACGTGACGTAAACGTGACGTAAACGTGACGTAAACGTGACGTAAACGTGACGTAAACGTGACGTAAACGTGACGTAAACGTGACGTAAACGTGACGTAAAACGTGACGTAAACGTGACGTGACGTAAACGTGACGTAAACGTGACGTAAACGTGACGTAAACGTGACGTAAACGTGACGTAAACGTGACGTAAACGTGACGTAAACGTGACGTAAACGTGACGTATACGTGACGTAAACGTGACGTAAACGTGACGTAAACGTGACGTAAACGTGACGTAAACGTAACGTAAACGTAACGTAAACGTAACGTAAACGTAACGTAAACGTAACGTAAACGTAACGTAAACGTAACGTAAACGTAACGTAAACGTAAACGTAACGTAACGTAACGTAACGTAAACGTAACGTAAACGTAAACGTAACGTAAACGTAACGTAAACGTAAACGTAACGTAAACGTAACGTAAACGTAACGTAACGTAAATTTCAACAAACTCTAGTTTGGCGTACTGCTGTTTATACTTGATCCCTAAGGAACTGTGGATGATATCGGGATAAAATTTAGCCTATGTGTTATTCCAGACTATAAGCTATCTGTGTATTATATTTCAGCTCGATCCGTTGGGCGTGACTGAGCAACAAACATTCATACATTGAGATTTATAATATTATTAGTAGGATAGGATTTCAAAGAACTATTTGTGTTCCAAATTGCAACAAAATCTACTCGTAATAAGGCGTTCCGATATTACATTTTTATACTTGTTCCCTTAGGAACTGTGTATGTTTTCGGGATAATAAATAGCCTGTTTTGTTTTAATGTTTGGATCTGTGTTTCAAATTGCAACAAAATCTAGTTAAGCGTTCCGATGTCACATTTATACTTGATCCCTAAGGAACCGTGCACGATTTCGGGATAAAATATAGCCTATATGTTATTCCAGTCTATAAACTATCTGTGTACTAAATTTCAGCACAATCCGTTGAGCCCTTTGGGCGTGATTGAGCAACAAACATCCAAACATCCAAACATCCATACATTGACATTTATAATATTAAGGATTAAAAAAAAAAAATTGGTAGCTTGTGGCACCAGGTAGGAACGAAGTTCCTTCGGATAATACTTATTATAAAAGAAACACAATTTGCAAAAAACAATTTGGCTTAATTTTACTATTGTATGGTACGATCATCTGAAAAAGAAAGTTGGCTACACTGGTCGCGGGCAGTTTTACACGTCAATTCCTTTATACTTTTTTCCGTGACGGTATTAGTCTCACGTTTTTTTAGTTCCGTCGCGCAGCAAAATTCCTATCTCCTCTCAAGCTCGACTTTCTGATATTAACGTTGCTATAGACATGGTGAATGCAGATCTACAACGTGTTGTCTGCTGGAGCAGCTCTTTCGCATTAAATGTTAACCCCTCCAAAACGCAAGCAATCATAATTGGTAGTCCCTATATGATCTCCAGGGTCAACTGGTCTTCCATTCCAAAAGTTGTCTTTAACGGAGTCGTAATACCTTTCAGTGAATCTGTCAAAAACCTTGGCGTGATTTTTGATCGCACGTTGTGCTGGGAGCCTCACTTGAAATCTATCAGTTCCAAACTGTTTGCATCTGGGGGATCTTTGAGGCGACTCCGCAATTTTTTAACCACTGCTACTAAAGTTGCGCTTGCACAATCTCTTCTTCTTCCCATCCTAGACTACGCAGACGTTTGCTTTCTTGATCTCAGAGCAGATCAGCTAGATAAACTTGAGCGCCTCCAAAATTATTGTATAAGATTTATATTTGGCTTACGCAAATATGATCACGTGTCTCAGTTTCGTATGCAGCTCAAGTGGCTCCCCATTCGCTTTCGTCGGAATGCTCATATTTTGTCTCTTGTATATAACGTACTATTCAACCCATTGTCTCCGGGCTATTTAAAAGATATTTTTATTTTCTGCAGTACTGCCCATCCTCGGCCTCTTAGATCAAAAACTAACTTGTCACTGCAAATACCATCGGCACGTGGTGAAATGTTCTACGGCAAGTCGTTTGCGTTCCAGGCTGTCCAGCTGTGGAACGCCTTGCCTGTGACCACTAGACAAGCTCAATCGTACGTTATTTTTAAGGACCAAGTAAAAGAAATCTACTTGTCGCAGTCATCACCCAGTTGAAGCTGTTACTCTGTTTAAATAATGTTAAATAACTATTTATATATCGAAAACTCTTTGTTGTATGTATTAGTATATTCCTATGTTCGTATTTATGTATTAGGATGTAAAGTTATTATTTAAGTAATAATGTTAATGTATTATTTGGTATTTTCGTTTTTATAACTACTTTATCTTTAATTGTAGATGTACATAATATAAGTCTCAACCACTCCTTTTTTGTACTTCCCCTCCTCCATATTCTCAAATCTCTCATTCCATCCTATGGTTGCCTGGAAGAGATCGCTTTTAGTGATAAGGTCGCCAATTGCTACTTTATTTTGTTTTGTTTTAATTGTCTTTTGTTTATTACTAAATTAAGTGCAATAAAGAGTTAATCTATCTATCTATCTCCTCCAAATCTGCTGTAAAGTACTTCGTTCCAAAAATTTTAAACCGCTCCCAAAGGCATGACTTAAAACGTATTTTGTAAATCTCAGACGACAGCTGATATCGCTACGTGTTGATTCCATAGTTCATACAAACGGTCTCAAAGAGGATTATTAGATAGTTAAAATCTTAATTATTAAGTAATGCTTGTAAAATCACCACAATTTACAAAATCACAGACAAAAAACACTTTAAAAGTTGAGAAATCACTCATTTTCGTAGTTACAGTCTTCATTTCAGTGTTCGATAAATGGCAGGAATCGATTACATCCGACGGTGCTCATTTCCAATTGATAGCGTTGATGCTATAACCCGCATAACGCGCAGTCCGGCGACGGAACCCGCATTCGGGGACCATTTGTATCTGCGATAACATTATGCCATCTGGATTTCGATAGATAAAAGCGCCCGAAACATCTGATCGGCAGTATTCACGCCGTTACGATAGCAAGAAAGGGTGTGATGGTTTTTGCTTAAGCGAAAGACGATGCTTAACTCAACACAGGGTTTTTACTTGGTAGGTATTGTTCTCTTATATACTGCTATGGTTTAATACGTATGGGAAATTTTGTGTATTACGTTAGTTTTAAAAATATGAACGTGTTTCTATGTGTGAATATTTGTCTCAGATTATTTTCTTTCACGATCTACATACTCCAGCACTAGTCCGTCAATGGATTAAGAAGATGAAGAAGAAATTGTGAGATAAATTGCTAATTAAACAAAACAGCCTTATAGCTATAAATTACCTTGTACTTCTCGTTATGCTATTATGTTGAATTAATTTACTTCATGTATATAATCTATTTTCGCTGTAACAAACAAAATTCATCTTCAGTTTAAATTAATGTGAATTTAGACACTACCAAATTTCATGTGAAGCTATCACCAAGTTATCTAGATTTAGCTTATTGTTGATACCTATATTAGAAACCATCACACTGATTTCGATAACATTTATATGAAACTACCTCTGGGTTATAACCTAATACCAAAATAAAAAAAAAACATTAAAATCGATTCACAATTCATTTACTTATTTATTTAGGTATACAAAACAGTACCCAGTTAACAATAAACTTAAATAATATATAACATTTTACAGTTTTGACCTAAACTACGCACCTAAGCACCTAACTATGTATACACCACATGAGCAATTATATCACATCAGAAAAGAGACTAAATAAAATTAAGTTAAATCACTATAAATGAAAATATATACATATATATATCTAAATTCAAGTTATTAAGTTTGATTTGAGTTTACATAATTGGTGGAGCTATCGCATAACATACATACAAAAATGAACGGAATTGAGGATCACCTCCTTTTTTGAAGTCGCTTAAAATAACATTAAAACATAGTAAAAAATGAATTCTTCAAAATTTCGTGATGTACTCGTAGTAAACCGCCATAGGCACTTGTGATGAGGTCAGTTGAATAGCTTATGTTTAAAATCTTTCAACTGCGAGCAGTAATTTTAAGGGAATGCGCGTGCACTCATTTATATTATTTCAAATACTGAGCAATACAAAGTCAAAAATTGAGAATAAAAATTTATTTGTAACATTTTATTACAAACTAAATAATATCCAAAAGATGTACGTATTAATTTGATTGCAAGTATCTATATTACGAGTATATGATACTATAATATTATAAAGCTGAAGAAGTGTTTCATTTGAACGCGCTAATCTCAGAAACTACTAGACCGATTTCAAAAAAATATTCACCAAGTATGTGTGATCCCTGAGAGATATAGGCTATAATATATTATTATGTACCACGGGCGAAGCAGGGGTAGACGATAACATTAAATATTTTTTTAATATTTTCTCCTAATTAACGAACAATTTCATGTGTATGAATTAACTACCTATATCTATGAATATATATAAGTTACGGTTGGTCTAGTCGGGAGAACGGCACCTGCCGATCCGGAGACCCCGAGTTCAAACCCCACACGCACCACTGTCTTTTCGAAGTCATGTGCGTAATGCCGCTAACTTAAAACGGTTAAGGAAAACATCGTGAGGAAACCGACATGTACCTAGAATCTTTCGAAGTCATGTGTCATCCACTAACCCGCACTGGGCCAGCGTGGTGGATTATGGCCTTAACTCTCTCCGTGCGAGAGAAGGCTCCATGTCCCAGAAGTGGAGAAGTGGTAAATATTCATTTAGTGGGCTGATGATGATTCATAGAAACGTAATTAGTTCATTTCGCATGTGCTTCATGAAATGTAATACAAACCAACTTGTTGGTACATAAATCAATGTTTATGTATGATTTACGATCTCGTAGGTAAATAATACGGTAGGTGGCTATTTATTACGTGGAATTACTAGGTTTTCCTCTGGTAGAGCCTACCACTGTGAGACCGGTATTAATTGCTTTCTGTTTATTTCCCTTGTATCTCTGGGAAGTAATATAGTGATTTATGTAATCAGTCATGTTTATTACTAACATGTTAATACAATGGTTTTATTCGATCTATCTAATGCATAAAATCTTAATAATTCGTCAATCAAACTTTTCCCATCGAACTGAACGAATGTTTTAAATATTACCTACTTGCTTAATATCAGTCTTGAATGTTGTAAGTTCTAAGTAGTACATTGAAGTCAATAGATTGTCCTGACATATTTTGTGGGGTTTATAATTTGAGATCTGCTATATTATACATACAGTATCTTAGATAAAGTAGTAAGCTCTTTGTACAGTAGTTATTAAATACATTTATAATATCTTAAATTTATTACATTTATAACAAAATTAAACGATTCTGACAAAATATATTCGTACAAATACTTTTTTTTATATATTTTTTTATCTGTGTTTTTTTTTGGGACTTTGGTCGCTGAGCGATCATGTCAGTCCCGTTTTACATAATTTTGTATGATTACAAATGCCGTCTTAATGTATACATATCTATTTAAGTTCTCAATCATTCAACAAATACTTTATTCACATACAATTATTTACCCGGCGTATACTAATATCAACATGAAGTAATAAATCACGCTAAATAAATATTTTCATTTTATATACAAAAGTTATATTAAGTTATAGGTACATTTTTCATCATCCATAGAGATAACTGTGAAAGTTGACATTTCTGTTTTTGCCATTTCGTATGACTGTTCAGTTATAGCAAGATATTTTTTATTAGGAGTATATATTATACTCCTCACAAAACACTAACTTGACACAAACTAACTTGTCCTATAGGACTAGCTTGACAGCCTCCCGATTCCGCCGTCGACGTCGACCGCGAGACATACTTTTGTAGTGGTAGGACTCTTGGCAGAGTCCGCCTGGGGAAGTACCACATCTTTGCCAGTTATTCTAGCGCCAAGCAGTAGTGTGCAAATATTACTGTGTTTGTTAAGAGCAATGTTTCCAGAGAAATTACAGTGCTTAGAGATATAACATCTTAGATCTCTGAGTGACGAACGTAGTGCAGTGCTAGGTAATGATTTAAACTCTTTATATTCCAATAGTTGCGTGTCACTGTGCTGTTATGTGGCAGGCATGTCACATCATCATTCATCAGGCACATGTCCTGATCGTCTCGTCACTCTTTATTTAAAGAAAAATACTGAGTGATCCTTACGACCTCATTGCCACCACTACGCTGCCACCACTAGGCCATTAACTGCTTCGGCGGTATTGGCAGTGGGCGTAGGTTGTGGGATGCCAGGTCGTTGCTTGATCTTCTCTATCAACGGCAGCCCCTGCGCTAGCTGCCGTGCTACTCGTAGATGTAGTATTCGTTGAGCACGATAAGATTAGGTTAGTAGAGCAGTCTTCTACGATAGCCCTTAGTTCTAGAAGCAGTAGAAGAGGCCACAATTCTCTAATATTTACAACAACAAAAAACACCTTTTCGTAAAAAAATACTATGCTGATTTGTGACATTCGCCAAACCGCCATTAGCCAGCCAAGCAGCTTTGTCTTTATCCTTTGTCCGAATCCCAGCAGTGGGAACCATGAAGTAGGTTGGTAGTCGTACCTACTAACATTATAAATGTCAAAGTTTGGATGTTTGTTGCTTAATTACGTAAGAACGGATGGAGCTGAAATGTGGGACACAGATTATTATAAAATATAAAACGTAATATGAACGGGAACTACGCGGGTAAAACCGCGGGGCGCTGCAAGTAATATTATAAATGTCAAAGTTTGGATGTTCTTTCACGGCGTAACTTCTGAATAGATTGAGTTAAAATTTGGAACATAGATAGATTGTAGTCTGGAAGAACTACGGAGTGGGAAGAACGCATAGTGTTCTTTTATCTCGGGAAAAAAATAAGATCAAAATAAGAACGGGAACTACGTGGGTCAAACCGCGGGCACGCTGGTGCTTTATAACTATGTTGCTAGTAAGTAATGTCACATGCTACTTCATATCTACCATTTACCATAAGAATAGTTTTCGCGATTATCGCATTAATTCGAAAAGTTGGAAGAAACACGCTATCGGCGCAGGTGGGCCGCGTGAATACCAAATTCTTTAACTTGGAAGTTTATGAGATTACTTCGAGGTGGTTACTAAACTGGTGCTCTTCAGGCAAAATAAACAAACAAACATAATTTACGTTACACGAAAATTGGCTACTTACTTAGATTGTATGAAGAGAAAATATTACTGTAGCTTGTTTAAGTTTTGTAATCTCTTGTGTATACTTTTATTCCTTGAGTAAATACATTATCTTTAACTGACTGGCCTCGTGGGTAACTTGGTAATAAGTCTGCTTGCTGAATCGGAGATCGTGTGTTTGATCCTACTGAAGCACAGAACAAGTATCTATCTATGTATTTTGTTTTTGTTTACTTTTCTATTTCAAATGTTTGTGTGATGAAAATCAAAATTTGTCCTGTTTTCGGGTGTTTCTATCAAAATCAAAAACTTTTATTAACCAGAAAACATGTATTCCTACAGTTTTAACATTTTAAACAAAATTTCTTAAAATCATACACAGTGCATTATTAAAACTGTTCTTAATAAAGACTGTCTGGCTCCCGAACTAGTTAAAAAACTGTGTTACTGGTGCCAGAGCCCGCCGTGTTTTTATAAATTTGTATTTAATTTTTACTTTTTAATATATAATATGTATATGTGGGTATTTCTATATATCATAACTGTGTATTTACAATGCTATGAGTATTATATCAGCTATCTGGATCTCATAATGCAAGCTTTTGCTTAGTTTATGGCAAGACAGTGTTGTGTGAGGAGTATCTAATAATATTGATTATTTATTGTAAAATTAATGTTTTAAATGTACCAAAGTTTTTGATTTGTTCTGGTGTAAACGGAAATATTCTGGGAAATTACACGAATAAATTGAAAATAAAACCAATTTTCAAGTGGCGTGCGTAGTGCAGTTTTGCGATGTGACTTATATTTATAGTGCAGAGTGTGAGCGACGAACAGGACTTGTGCTTGATGGTAAGCAATATGCCTAGGTACCCATAACAGTATTAATATGTGGGGGACTATTCACATTCATGCACTCAAATAACTTATCTCATCAATCTTTAAACCACAAATAATTCGATTGAATTTATTGAAATTCAATCGAAGTATTTGTGGTACAACAAAATACTTGAGAGTGAGAGTTCCATTCACACCTGACAGATTTATTTTCTTTTATACGCATTGCATTTCAAATGCAAATAAATATTAACTACGTGTTATAAACAATAGATTGAAAATTATACCTACATCAAGTAATATTACAATATTTGAAGAAAATAACGTATTTTTTATGAAACCCTCATTTAAAGGGAGAATGAATTATATGTATAAGTAGATATATAAAAATAAACTAATTTTTGGGTTCAAATACATTAAAAATTATGTAATTAATTAATCAACACGATGGGATTACGCTTTTAAATTTAAAAAAATATTTCTAAATTTATTCGTCGTTGTATAAATGAAGTAATTCTAGTGTACCAATGAGAACATAACTTATTACTCGTACATATTACTCGTATATACAAAGCTTTCAACAAATCCACTCGCTCGATACAAATACTCTACTTCAATCACGTTGCTTAAGTATTTGTATTGAGTAATTTACCAGCTGTGCTAGGCCGATGTTTTAACGCTGATATGTTGAGCATGCTACCATTATTTCAGCAATGAATCTTGACGTAGGAGCTACAGTCTTGGATCTCGTTAGACCTGGCGGAAAATTAAGGCTCCACCGACCTCCGTCGCGCGCGAAAGCGGCCTCATTCATTGCCCATTAACCCCGTAATAGGTTAAATATGCTAAGGAGCAGAAATTCACGAATAGTGACTCAAACTTTGTCGTATAATACACGGCTCGAGGGGAGCACTTACACATGTTTACCTTCGTAATTAAAGGTCATTATCTAGTTTGAATGACACAAGGAGCACGTAATCGTCCTGCCATCTTGTCGGGGACAAATACGTTCGTAGTTACCTAATCTCAACTGCCTCACCGACTTAAACAGATGAAATTGTCGTCAGAAATTTTCGTCATTATATATCCGTCCAACTGAAACGGTGGAATAAAGCAAATTGCCGGAACGGAGTAATTAATCCGTTTACGCTTAAAAGGGCTATTGTTTCTAATTGTTATCATTAACAGCCGGAGATGCTAGCGATAAAGTGTTTCATTAAATTTTGCAGATGTTCACGATTACTATTGTGGAGCTATAAATACGTTTCAATACCATTTAATACAAATATGATCCAGCTGGTAGCTCTGCGCTACGGGGATGTTATTGTTTGACCTACTTCTCAGAAATGGATTCGAGATGAAGGTCTGTCACTCAATCGTCGTGTGTTGAGTGTTTTTATTATATCTTCCAAATGAACTCTCTTATGTCCTTCAATTTAAAAAAAGTACTCGTACATCTGACGTAATTTCTGTGTTCTTTTCTCGAATCTCGAATTGTTCCTACACAAAGAGTTTACATATATTCTACGTATAGAGTTGGCACAAACGCTTTACACCGAAAGCACGGGTAGCATTTTTCTTGCCTTGTCGCTCTTGTGGCAGTGTCATACTTTTTTCGCGGCACATCACTCTGTTGCTATAGAAAGTATGCACGTCATCTGCTTACGATTGACACAGAGAAACCGTGCGGAAAATCTAATTGTATATGTAAACTCTGTCGTAGTATATGTAAACTCTTTGTTCCTATTTTAAAACCGATAAAACAAATGCAAATCAAAAGGAAAAGATTGTAAAGTCTGTTTTCAAACACGAAATAACTTTGATCATTAGCATTGTGTTGGTACTCTTTCCCTCGATTTGCATACGATTGGTGTCGACTTCCCAATTGAGAATCGTGTTCTGTGCAGTTCAAGTTCTTGATTGCTGTGCCCCTTTTTGGATGTTTTTAAAAGTTGCAGCATTCTGTTTATTTATCTTCTAGTACATAATATGTAGAGTACTTCTACAGTATATGTGTAGCATTTGTGTGGTGTGTTGTGAATCAACCACATCATTAGTCTACACTCGTCACTCCTAGTTACGGTTCAGATACATAATCTATCGTTTTACAAATAAAAATAATTTAAATTAGTCAATAACAGTCGAAGATGAAATATCATACATAATTCAATTAATTGTTATATGTATGCGATGATGATGATTTCAGTGCTGCAAAGAAAATATAACTTTCGAGATCAACAACCGCGGAGACAGCAGAATATGCCAACAATCAACTGAAACTAGCTTATTTGCAGTACGAGAGTCTTTGTAGAATTTTGGGCTATCGGGAGACATTTTTACACGCAAGTATTATACGACAAACCTCTACACATTGTCAAGTATGTCTTCAAGTAAAACACTGGCTCTGGGTATTCAGCGTCCCCTAAGGGGGAAAAATTAATAACTTTGTCATGTATAATTTTGAGATGTCTAGAATTAACTGACACACTTTTAAATTGAAATGCAAACGAGAATGATAATTAAAACGTTGTTTACATGACACTCGTTTATACACGACTCATTTGCATTCAATAATGGTATAATAAAAAGGATAGTGCAAGCTATTACCGTACGTCGATCTCCGTTCAGAGGGTCGAGACCTGGAATTGACATCAGAAGCGGTCACTTAATTTACCTTTGGACATGCCTATCCTGAGATAGTTGTTTTGTTTTGGACATCACGGTATTGTATTTTAAGTTTGATTCAAGTTTATATTAACCCCCGACCAAAAAAAGGGGTGTTATAAGTTTGACGTCGATGTATGTCTGTCTGTGTGTGTGTGTCTGTCTGTGCCACCGTAGAGTTCAAACGGATAGGCCGATTTCAATGCAGTATTTTTTATTTGAAGTTTAATATCCGTGCGGATGTTCTTAGCGATGTTTGGTTAATATCGATTCAAGATGGCCGCCTCTACAAAATGGCGGACAAAATATTTCTTCACAACCTACCTACCTCAATATGGGTATCAAATGAAAGAGAACTAGTAGAATGTTGTCCAGATAACAAATCCGAGGCTTCGGGGGTTAATCAAATTTTTTTATTTTGTTTTTGTCTATAAATATAATTTTATGTATTAACTAGTAGTCCCAAGATACAGGCTTAACCTAGTTTGGGGTCCGCCGACGGAAGTTCATTTGCGACAATAAGCCCTACTCTGTTTTATGTGAAATGGTATTTGTACTGTGAATATTGTTTATATATTGTGAGTGTGTAAGTAAATCAACTTACACACTCACAAAGATTCACACTCACACTTCGATTTGAACTCTGCCTGTGAAGTTGAGGGTCATTGATTCGATTCCCACCCAGTGCAAATATTTGTGTGATGAATTTAAATATTTGTTCTGTATCTCGGTGTTTCTATGTAAGTTTGTATTTAAAACTATGTAAGTATTATATCAGGTATCTGGCCGCCATAGAACAAGCTTTGCTTAGTTTTAGGTCAGATGGTGCTGTATGTGAATGGTCCACCAATATTTATTTATTTAGTGTTTTTCTTACACGCTTTCGAATACTTGCGTTACATTGCGTTGATACATTTTAACGGTTATAATGAAGCTCAATGAGAGCATTAATCCCATTGATATTTTAATTAATTATTTCAAACATTTTATTGTCCGCACTTGGAAAAGTATTTAGAGATGTAGGAGAGATGCGAACCTACGAGTATGTACGACCTCATAATTTTATAATCGGACGTTCTGGCGACTAAGCCGCACCACGGTTTTATTTTTCTTTAGAAGGTAGTTCAATCCACCGTAATTTTATCATTGGTTTGATAATTCCCAGTCTGGGTGAAAGTGCACGACCAGCAAATCTAATGAACCTCGAGTTCTAAACGACATTTTTAGATTTTATTTTATACTAATGGAACTGATTTCCAGCACGAACGTATCCTTAGGGGACAGCAGCACGTGAGAGTTTAGTTTGAACACGAATTCGTGTTCGTGTAATTTATGTTCGTTTATATTTTTTACATAGAACTGTTTTTTTTTTATTTAAAATTTATTTTAGGATGCAAAATATGCTACACTACGCGTGTTACCTACTGACTAATTACACAAAACTCATCTACGAGTAAATTATATTGTATACAAACAGTGTCCCGTGGTTTTAACCAAGTAGTTCCCATTTCCGTTTTTTTCGCGATAAAAAGTAGTTTGTGCAAAATTTCGTCCCGATCCGTTCTGTAGTTTTTACGTGAACGAGTAACAAACATCCATTTATCCATACTTACAAACTTTTGCGCTTATAATATTATGGTAGGATTAGAGATAAGGTACACTACTTACCAATGGGAACGTATTTCAGCATGTTGGCCTCATCACCACGCTGAATGACAATGCTATAATTATGTTGAGGCAAATATTTACAATTATTACATATTTCGTATAGCCATTACACATATAATTTTTAGAATAATTGAATAGTTACAAATACAACACTCATTTTATAGTATTGTATTCACAATAGTGTGAACAGATAATTAAAATAACCAATATCAGATACCGATATCAGATATCAGTATATAGTTCAAAGTAATTAAACAATTTATTTTGGGGTCAGATGGTAATGGTGGTGTGTGAATTGTCCACCAATATTTATTTAGATAATTAGCAATATAAAATCACAATACTGATTTTCTAAATTCTAGTAATACCCGCTAGATTAAGTTTAGACGGCACTTGATTACGTTTTGGTTTTTGCCGTCGAGAAATACAACCCTACAATCACAAAGTGAATACGCAATGCATATCATTTCACGTCACTACGTACTAGTTAAGTCACGTTACATTGGTGGCGAATGTATGCAACTATTGTATGTATGTGAATACGACTCTACACTATTTAAATTTAAAAAACATCTCTGGCAACCCTAGATAAGTATTGAATATGTAAATTTCAACTCGAATTTTGTTTAATTTTTGTGAATTAGGTAAAAACAAAAACGAGTAGGTTGTTTCATACTTTATGCAAAAAAATGAATTCAAAATGACTACTCATACTCAGAATAGATATTAAGCAGTTTTAACTTTTAACCAAGTTCAATGGGATGAGGTTATCAATTCGGCCGGTATTTTTAGCCCCCGACAAAAAAAAGGGGTGTTATAAGTTTGACGTCGATGTCTGTCTGTTTGTCTGTCTGTCTGTCTGTCTGTCTGTCTGTCTGTCTGTCTGTCTGTCTGTCTGTCTGTCTGTCTGTCGGTCTGTCTGTCTGTCTGTCTGTCTGTGTGTGTGTCTGTCTGTGGCACCGTAGAGCTCAAACGGATGGGCCGATTTCGATGCGGTTTTTTTTATTTGAAAGTTAATATCCGTGCGGGTGTTCTTAGCTATGTTTGGTTAATATCGATTCAAAATGGCCGCCTCCACAAAATGGCGGACAAAATATTTCTTCACAACCTACCTCAATATGGGTATCAAATGAAAGGGCTTGACTAGTAGAGTACTAAACGCTATCACAAATTTCAAATCCAAGATGGCCGCCACCACAAAATGGCGAATTATATAATATTTTTCACTACTACCTCAATATGGGTATCAAATGAAAGGGCTTGATCAGTAGAATACTTTGCACTATGACAAATTTCAAATCCAAGATGGCCGCAACCACAAAATGGCGAATTACATTTCCTTTTTCACAATTCCCTTAATATGGGTATCAACTGAAAGGGCTTGACTAGTAGAATGTTCTACAGATAACAAATCTAAGGTAGTCGGGGGTTAATCAAAATTTTTAATTTTGTTCTTGTTATAACTGAGTGCAACGGAGGTATATTTTTATATATAGAGGTACTTTTGACGTGAAAACGTCTAATAAATCGATGAACGCCGGCTGCATGCACGTAAAAGTGTCCCGTTATGTCCCGTTACGCTCATTGTACGCTTGCGCCGCATCTATCAATGTTTTGTTATGACGTTGTCACGTCAAACTATCGTCCATAAACCAACCGGCTTTACAGGCAACCAATTTTTTATGTATCTATATTATGCATCGATTGCTCCTAGAACAATGCTCCAATTTACGTAATTTATTGCAATTTGGTCCATAATTTCCTGTGCTAAAAAGTAGCCTGGATGTTATCTATGATCTGCAGTAAAATATAATCTACCTGATGTAGTCTAGAAAAAAACCTAGTATAGTGTAGGTGTAACAGAACAACCTATTACATACACTAAAAATACGTTTTAAAAAACCGACTACAAACCCACAAATAGGCACTCAAAAGCGAAAACTAAATTAATATAATTGTTGTAAGCGCTACCGCTCATCTATATAAAGTTGGTGACTATCTATCTACTAAGTACTCGTAGTACCTACCTGTTAGACTTGATCGGTACGGACTTAAAAAGATGAGCGGTAGCGCTATTTTTCGCTTTTGAGTACCTATTTTTTACTTTTTAGTGTATGTAATAGGTTGTTCTGTTACCTACACTAGGTTTTTTCTTGACTACATCAGGTTCTTGATTGACGTGCCAAAGACTTGAAGGAACTCAAAGAGGTTTGACTTCTTTTGTTGTAACAAAGTCTAAGCTATGGAATGCGTTGGCTAAGCGGGGTTTCACAATGATATTAGTTTTGTTATCTTCAAATATAGAGTAAATCGGTTTCTTCTAGGTAAGCACGCTCCATCGTAGACCACATCGTCACTTAGCATTGGGTGAGATGACAGTCAAGCGTAAAACTATAATAGTTAAAAAAAGCCATTCCTCAAGCTCAGCTACTTTCGTAAATTGTCGCCACAATAGACAAATTGTCCAAACATAGGCGTTTTCACCTATTCGAAAAGATCCATCCATCAAGATATGACTAAGCCTCATTCTTCACGAAGGATTTAAGATAGATTAATCGGATATTCATTTACTCCAGATATTTATATCTGCTATGAATTGGACGTAATCGTAATCGGGGGTTTGCCAAAAAAGGCCGTGTCCAAAAATGGCCGTCATCTCTTATATTACCCGAAAACCTATTCAGGATTTAGACTAATCCGTGGAGTGGGTTGGTTCGGGCGTCATGCTTGTATATAAAGACCACTATACAACGTGTGACAAAATTATTGACTGCTGGTATGGTGTTCATTTTGACTGTCACATATAATCAAAATGGGAGTCAGATCTAGTAGTTCAGAAATTTATTTCGTAAATCTTCCAAAGTTTAAATCTTATGAAGTATTTTTTTTATTATAGTATAGTATGTAACTGTAACTTGAACTTAGGTTTTCATTATTTTTTTATGAACACAAAACTGACAACCGAGCAGATGACCTGCCTTATGGTAAACAGTACCACTGCTAATGAAAACCTACGCTTGTTATGGGCACGTTAGGAGCTTAGAGGCCCTTTTGCAGTTTTCTTGAAGTAGCCTAAACTGAGCATTTAAATAATAATAATATCACTTTAAGAGAAAGAGCCTTCCACATTCTGTATCTTGCTGTAGGAATGAGCTGATAAATTGAACTACATAGGACTTCCAGTTATGCAAAATGTTTTAGGATTTTTATCCGATGTCGGGCAGCACATTTATATGCTGGCTGCCATGGTATCGTACCGTACTAAAAAACTTGTAGTGTGTTCCAAATCAACGTCACGCGTTGTACGCCCCCGCAATACTCGACCAAACCTGCCAAATGAGGCACGCGGAGGCTCCGATACGTACGCTGAACGCCACTATTCCAGGGAAAAAATCGCTGGCTTGCTTTTCATTTAGAATTCGGTGTTAAGGTAATGTGATTTTAGTAGCGTAACAAGAAAATTGTGACGTTTTAATAATAATAATTACTTGTTTACAAAGAATAACCGTTATTGGTTTCATGGCCCTAATGTATTTCGTGGATTTTTATAGTTTCCTAAAAGAGGAAAAAATGTGGAAGAAGAATTTAATAGTAAGTAAATTGTGTTTAAAAGAAATAACAAATCATCGTTGAGTACTGCACTAAATATATTTATAAAAAAAATTGTAGTCGAATTGATAACCTCCTCCTTTTTGGAAGTCGGTTTTTAGATATGTCGGTTTGTTAGATAGGTATAGCTTTTAATATTAAAAACAATTGAACTCATATTGAAAACATCACACGGGACATAAGTAAACTTTTTTGAAGACTAAATTAGGGTAGACGGAGTCAACGGAGTTCTTTTCATGCTCCAAAGAGAAGACGAGCATTTCTTTCAGTATTTTCGTGACGACATCTGTTGTAACGCTGCCAAAACGTCGGGAGGGAATTACATAATGATTTAGATCCCGATTAAGATCCTCTGTAATGTCTTTGATAAAAAGTTAATAATACACCTGAATCACTGTCATTCAAACCAAACCAACTTGCATTGAAATTTGGTTTAAAGAAAAACTGGTGCATACAATTATGACTCTTCCTGAGACGGGATCTAGAATTCTGCCAGTAATAGAATTCCACTAAGATCTATCTATGACTAAAACAAAAAATAATTTCAGACGCTATATCCCAAGAGAGTGGCGGGAAGCGGATGGATGCGGAGAACCGAGGACCAGATTTAGTAGCGCAACATTGGAAAGGGTTATGTTCAGCAGTGGACGACCACGGGCTGGTGATGATGATGATATCCCAATTATTCTTTAAATTGAAAAATAAGTAATACGACTGTCACTTAAACCGTGTCTGAAACTGGACAGCGACGAATTATGTAAATAATAAAGGAGGTCCTTTTATCCTAGAGATACGTCGCGTCGGCTCTTGAATACTACACTGAATTCGAATAGCAGGGATTTAAAAGAACCCATATCATTCTTGGACTTGACTAGGGCACGGAAAAAACATTTTGTAAATTATGACCCTCATCACGTAAAACTGTTCCTACTTACCTTTCGTAGCTTTTATTTTGACTGTTTTTTCTATGCATTGTATTTCTATTGGAAATCAAACTTTAAATATAGAGAGGTTTCTAGCTGGACCACAGAATGTTTTGAGCATAGATTAATAGCACCGTTATTATTATAGATAGTAGGTAATTTATGTCAGATGGCTTACTATTGCAAAAACTATCTGACATAAATTACTGAAAACCATTAATAACGGTGTTATGAATCTATGCTCGATACATTCTGTGGTACAACTTGAAACATCTCTTCACTAAAAAACTCAGTTTAGTCATATTTTGGGGTTGCGCAAGCAAGGACTTATCAATAAAAAAGTTTGATCAAAAATCAACACGTGGCCAACTTAGTATATAGTTCTATAATTTGGATTCATTTGTGCAAAACCCTATAAAAGGTTTACTATTTTTATTCATAAACTTTGATTCTGAGTGGGTATTCAAACTCGTAAATAACGTTTTACTAATTATAGGCCAAGCACCGAGGGGTTTTTGCAACGTACGGGACATGGTATTTTTTTTGGAATATGTTCAAGGGTGTCCCCTGAATGTAAATCCAAGTTGGCGCGGCGAGAGGGGTTCGCTTCAGCCGCCATCTTGGGAAACACGTTTTATTGAATATATCGCGAACCGCGCATCATACGATAAAAATTGTAGAGATCATTATTACAGATAATAATATTTTTCACCTGTTTTATTTAACTTTTATTGTTTAACGCATAGGTTTTTAATTAAAGCGCTCCAAACTTTATACGATATGGTTTTTACTATTTATGTTTTTTTACTAAATGTTTAGTTTATAAATTAAAAAAAATGGTAACTGAATTGTAGAGCATGAAATTGTCCATAAATTTTATTAGAAACTTTTTCCCGTAGCATTTATAGTTTAGGTGCTATAATACTGTAAATGAGATTATCATGCTGTATATTCCATTATGCGTCTATGAGTTGTAATTTTATAGGTAATTTCATGTTTCTACAATTCAGTTACCATTTGATTTTTAATTTATAAAATAAACATTTAGTAAAACCACTCTCTATAAAGTTTAGAGCGCTATAATTTAAAAACCTATGCATTATATAATAAAAGTTTGAAATAAAACAGGTGACAAATATTATTTTCTACATTAATTATCTCTACAATTTTTATAGTACGATGCGCGGCGCGCGTGGTTCGCGAGATATTAAATAAAACGTGTTTCTCAATATGGTAGCTGAAGCGAACCCCTTCTGCCGCGCCAACTTGGATTTACATTCAGGGGACACCCTTGAAAATATTCCAAAAAAAATACCAGGTCCCGTACGTTGCATTATAAACCTAGTTTATTTGCTGCGGCGCTTGGACTATTAGGTACAACAGATACTCATAAATATTTGTTCTTTGTTACAGATCAAAATGAAAGCCAAAGAAGAAGAAAAATAAAAATATTATATTGTCCATATTAGTCGTAATAAATTAAGCTTTAAATAAATAAGTTAGCTAAGCTAATGAATCAATGATAATAAACACCAATACGTCTACAATAAGTGCTTATAATAATTATAAAATTGTGCCTAAGAACGAAATAACAATAACACCAAAATAAATGAAAACTTTGTTGTTGTGCAAAGTTGATGAAGCTTAGAGCTGTTCGAAGCAATTAGTGATTGTTGAAATATTAAGTCAAAGTGTTATTAAAAGGGGAATTATTAATAAGTGGTAGAAGGAAATAAATAATAATGTTGCCCGTCCCGCAAGATCGTTTGTCTGGCCGTCGAAGCAGTTCTATTGTGAGTCGGACTCTTCTTGGGCGTCGGGCTTCCGTTTATGTCACCGGAAACCAACAGGATCCTGCCAAGGTAAATATACTATTTTAGAAATAAACTACTTGATAACTTTATTTCATTTAATCAGAACGTATATAGTACTATCACATTTATTTCAATTTATTATATTATGCTCAATGTATGACTGAAAAAAGGAAATAAAACTAAATTAGAACTCAAAGATTCTATCGAAGTTTGCACCAATAATTGTAGACTATTTTTCTCAATCTCTTCAGTAGGAGAAACATGCTCTACGAGTAAATTAAATTGATATAACAGTGAGATAAGGATATATTCCTTTAGATTTTATATTTCATCTAGATTGTTTATCTCCATGATGTTTTTTGCATACAATTTTGATATTTGCCTCTGGATAAATATAGTACAATATAGTATAAATGTAAATTAGGTAACTTACGATGCTATAGATAGGACACACCTACTTAACATAGAGCTATCAAAGTCTAAATGCAAAACCCTGACAGTAGTTGCAAAATATCCGAAGAATGCTGTTACTAGTTTGTAAAATGATGGGCTTAAATATAAGTTTTAATGATGTCAGCGCTTCAGTCTTAAAAAATCCTTGAAAGAGGCTAAAGAACTGCTTCTTGTTACCAGGAATTTTACTACTATTACGTTTTTTATTCCAATTTAAATCTTTGAATAAAGTTAAGAGTGAAAAATTTCGTCAGTAACGTAATGTGGAAAATTTCTTCGATATGCTGATTCTTCTGGATCTGGTTTCTTCTAGATGAGGATTCGTATTTGACGAACAAATAGATTATTTATCATAATTTATTAATGATTAACCTCTGCGAAAATAACTAAAATAGATTTCTCAAACAATAGTAATTATTATTGAATGAGAAATATGAGCGCAGTGCAGTGCTAGGTAATGATTTGGACTCTTCATATTCCAATAGTTGTGTGTCACTGTGCTGCTATGTGGCAGATATGTTGCTTACCATCAAGCACATGTCTTGTTGGTCTTGTCAATCTTTATTTTAAAAAAATGCCATATTTGAAATGTCTTACTGGCGTAGGTCAGTACTTGCTTTGATAAAAAAGGCACTTAAGCTAGTAAATGGCCATATAAGGTACATAAGAAAGGAGATATTATATATATTAAAGTGGGAGATAAGTAAATAGGCACGTAAACCCTCACAAAACGTTAAGATAGTGTGAAGTAGAAGAGGTACAAAAAGCTTGCCGTAGCTGCTTGCTAAATAAGTTTTTGTGGAACTTGTGCAAGTGGCTTTCATAATCATATCTTGATTTTATCTTAAAACTGTCTTCAGGGGGCGTTATGACAATGGTTATGATGGTGTATTCTCTAGTTCGAGTGACGTTTTTGCTCAATAATAATCTAGTTTTAACTAAACGTTTTGTTTCATTATATTTTTTGGACTAGTATACCGATTTCAGCAGTTAAAGTAAGGAAGCTCAAAGTGGTAGGTTTTTTTGGAGATTCTATCTTGGTACCTGATTACACATTTTCTAGTTATTCTACCGCCAAGCAATAACGTGCAAAAACTACTGTGTTCCGGTTTGAAGGACAATATTTCCAGATATATCGCCGGGTGCCCAACGCAGTGCATTGTGGAATAATATCCAGATTGACATTCTCGGAATAAAAATTTCTGATGTCTATATATCTCTCTCTTGCTCAATGTCTCTACGTAACTACACAAAGTTAATACAAGTATTCTAATATATGAGAATATTATACCATATAAAGTAATTAGCAAGTTACTGCGTTCTCATTATAGCAGTGTTTTTAAAGGTTTAAATTTAAGTAACTGCGTGACACTGCGCTGTTACGGGCAAGCGTGTTGCTTCGCACCAGGCGTATAGTTTCCACATCTTTTCACTCTATCTAAAAATATCTATTTCTACATGTACTCGTATCTACTGAAAATCATTATTATTTTGGTAGTGACAGTCTGTTAAGACATTAGTAACCGAGCTTTGCTCGTTTTTTTTTAAATGATATTTAGGCAGGTACGAATTACGTAGTGATGACTTACTTAGACCTACTTAGATACGAATTAAATGCGTTTATAAAAGGCTCTAAGTAAAAGATTTTCTCAGAAAAAAAAGAACAAAATGAAAAGTCCTTGAGTGTAATCATCAGGATTCGAAGTGGGGTCTGTTGACATTTTAAATGAGGGCGAGCATATTCCGTCTGAGCCATTTAGACTTAAAGAACAGTGGCAAAATAAGTTATCGTATTCTAATGAAATTGTAGGAGTTTTTCATTGTCTAAAAACGTGAATAAAATGATGTTTTAAAAAAATAAAACCTAGCTAGATCGATTTATCGTCCCCGAAACCCCCTGTATACATAATTTCATGAAAATCGTTCGAGCCGATTCCGAGATTCAGATTATATACATATATACCTACAAGAATTGCTCGTTTAAAAGTATAAGATAAGGCTTTCCTAAATTGTATCCGTTTCACTATGCGTTTTAAATTATTTCATTGATATTGTCTTGGAATAAAAAATGAACTACCTATTAAACCTTTCGTAATTCAATAATAATATTGGTATTGCGTCACAACCACTGTTCTTTACCACGTGAACACGGAAAAGTAGCGTTAGCAAAACAACTGTTCGTGTTTGCTGTATTCGCTAAATGACTTAGCTAACAAGTATTTTTATCAAATATAAGGTTACACGGAACGTGAACTGAACCTATTCACTTTCTATTCATAATTATCAACAACGGCGTAGTCGGCGTAGCCTGAAATTTTGGGAGGTCACAATAATAATACAATCTGTCGAGTAAATTACACTTTGTTGCACGATATCAAATCAAATTACAAATCATTTATTTCAAAACAAATCTACAGAATATTTCTGACTGAAATATCTACAGAATATTTCGGATCAGCTGATTTCCAGAGGTAGGATGTATTAACATCTTTTTTTGTTAGGTTATAGTTTTGAAGCGATAATTGCTAATTACATGCATATAACTATGTTTTATCATTTACGCTATCTCACCTGATATTCAGCCACCATGTACAGTACAAAACCTTTCAGTGCACCAGTTAGAGCAAAGATATACATCATCTCATATCTTGTTGAAAACGCAGTGCGGTAATAGTCAGTGATTTGGACTCTCCGTGTTCAAATTTGTTCCTGTTGTGTTGTTGTGGGCAGGCAAGTTGCTTACCATCAGGACCATATCTTTCTCAACTCGTTACTGGAAGCTAATAATCTAACTATTATAACATTAACAATCCACACTTGCTGCGCCAAGATTTGCTGATGGCGTAAGCCAGCATGAACTCAAGCTTTCCAACGCTTCTGTGGATAAACATGTAGTTTCTCTTAATTCATAGTTTTTTGTTAATAAACTCTTAGTTAGGTAATTGGCTGGTATGAGAAATGTTTATAAAAATCTTAAAATGCAGTCGTGTTAATGTATTTTAGTGTTAGTATCGATGCTCTAAGTTTTTCTAATTTTTTCATCATCATCATCATCATCATCAGCCTATCTTAGTCCACTGCTGGACATAGGCCTCTCCCCATGGCTCGCCACTCAGCCCTATTCTCAGCTATACGTCTCCATCCACTGCCTGCCGTCTTCCGTATATCGTCACTCCATCCAGTCTCAGGGTGTCCTACACTACGTTTGCCGATTCGTGGTCTCCACTCAAGAACACGTCTACTCCTCGTCTCGTCTAATTTTTTAAGCACTCTCAATTTATAGATCCTATAAGGTTGACTGACGACGTCTTATTCGATGTGTAGGTACTCTGGCTCGACATTTCCGCGGTAACAGCTGAACTGAATTTGCATTATAAATCATTCGCTGCTCCCGTAAGCGAGCGCCGTTCTCGAACACAAGTCAATTATCGCGAGACGATTATCAATTGGGATTACAACTGCCACGTAATGGCACTGCCGGAGGTAAACGTAGTAATTACCTGCCAGTTCTGTTTTGATCTTGCGTCTGATTATGATAGCTGGGATGATTGATTTTCATAAATAGTGCTAAGGAAGCGAATTAGATTAATTAATTTACGCGTTCAGTACTTATAGTCCGTTCCACGAAGAGGTGAAGAAAATGTAAACAAATCAATGTCACTCTCAATATGACAGACCAGCATTTCTCAACCTTTGTTTTAGAAGATAGTTCGTTGTAAGCGTCTCTGTTTGCCTTTTAGATTTTCGTCACATAACAAGGTTAAATATATTCCAATAAGTCCGTTTCCAACCTTTTGTCTTATTTCTAGTATTTTATAATTATACGTTTATTAAATATGTGGTGCGCATAAGTTTAAAACATTAATACAAAAATAACTTGGGTGGTTGGTTCATGGAACACAATAGTAACATATAAACAGTTTTTTATTAATATTCATTATTAAGTACAGCTTTGTTTTGTTATGTAGCACTGAAATTCCTTTTTCATTATGTATGTGAAATGACTGACTTTTTAGTAAACTTAAATTTAATATATATTTACATAAGGGGTGGGATATATATATATATATATATATATATATATATATATATATATGAGACGATCTTCTTAGCATTCCATGGATTCACCGTGCGGGTGCCGGGTACATCGTGCGGCAGAGAGAGAGAAATCCCGAGTAGATCCCGAGACTTGTGCCTCGGGCGTACGTTTAAGGGGCCCCTTTCTGACGTACATCAACACTCACCTTCACTACTCGTTTTTCTCTCCTGCCCAGCCAAATCTGATATGAACCTACTAGCGCAGCTTTAGATACTCGTATATATATCCACATTCAGATCCGTATCCGTGGATGTACTTTTTTCACAATACAGCACATCACTAGTGTAGTTCTTACTACCTGTGTAGCTACCATTGCTTTTATTTTGTCTTAATAAAAAGTAGTGTACCTATATAAGTGGTAACCTATATACTATTCCTTGCTATAATTATTGATCTACGTTTTATATTTGAACTAAAAAAGCGTCCCTTCCACTCGGGCATGGTTAGCCCGCCTAAGAGCGAGAGAGACAGACATAAAAAGTGAAAGGCACGCGTCCCTTCCGTAAAATTATTTTACCACTCAAAGTCGTTGTCACGTAAAACTTTCGCCCGTATACCGACTTTACAGGCAACCAATTTTTTTATAATTAATGATAATTATTAAAAGCAGTCTAACTTGGCTGGTTTTAATATCATAATATTGAACTTGTCTTTCACTTCACATTTATGTTTTGATGGGAATCGCAGTTTGAGAAACATAGATCAAATTGCCACTGTTTAAAACCGTATCTACCACATTCTACTATTACTATTTATAACTTTCAAGATAAGTTAATAAATCGTTATTTGATCAATACAAATCCAAGTATGTTGTATTTAAGATCACAGTAAAGTCGAATCATATTTGTGAAAAATATTTTAAGACAGTTTTAGAAAAATACTAAGGTTAAACGATTTTTATGTTATGGTAGCACCTTTGTTTACATTTTCTACACCTCTTCGTGGAACGGACTATAGGAACATAGTTGTTTCCTGATAGATAAAATTTAAGATTAACGTGAGATTCTTGTTCACTCGGAACTTACAGAATCCCGCCTAGTCCTTTCTTCCTTCGTTTTTTTTTCGTCCTTTGGCTTCCATAGTACAAGCTTTGCTTAGTTTGGGGTCAGATGGTGTTGTGTGTGAAATGTCCACCAAAATGTATTTATTATTATTATTTATTAACTAACTCTGTATTTCTGTTATGTTTCACAACTAAAGTTTCTCTCTCTCTCTTCCTGGCTACACATATACCTACATCCCATTTGGTGGTGAAGTCAGTCTTCCTACTTATTGGTAGGTACTTCGCCACTTCGCTCTATTGAACCGATTGAAATTAATGTTGGTACAAAAATAGTTTCGAGCTTGAAAAACACATAGGTTATGTTTGAATGAGAAAAAAGACTTTTAAGACGACGAAATAGGGCATGAACAATTATATGGAGGTTGCATCATTTTTGAAGCTAGAAGAAAACGAAAAGAAGATGAATAATGTTTCCATACGGTAAACAAGATGTGAAAATTGGGTTTCTTTTTCATGCAGCTGCATTTTAAAGTATCACAGTATACTAGAGTATAGTATTATTATTCGTTACGGGATATTTATCCTGGTTAAATGGTGAAGCGAATCCCTAATATTTCAATGTAGTTTCATAAACCATCTTTACAAGTATACTGTTGAATGGATTTCCCCGTGAACACAGTGCATGAATTGCTTTGAATTTTCGTGAACTCGTTCCACCATATATTGTGAGTATTATCTAGTAATCATACTGATATTATAAATGTCAATGTTTGGTTGTTTGATGCTCATTTCCTCGTAATTTCTGAATGGATCGGGCTGAAATTTGAAACATAGATAGACAATAGTTTGGAAGAACACATAGGCTTAGACTTTTTATACTGGAGAAATAAAGGGAACGGTAACTACGCACAGAGATGTATAAGATACCCTATACAAAGTATCTGAAATACAAGATGCAAGATACTTAAGAAAAAAGGATTTCAGATACCAGATCCAAATACTTTTCTAAAAAAGTATCTGAAATACTAGATACAAAATACGTGTCTTACAAATACTTTTTAAAGATAAAATACTTTTGTAAGAAAACAACATATAATTGAACTTAAGTTTATACGAGAAAACAATTTTCGAATAAATATATCGCGTTGATAACAAGGATCAGGTAAATGAGAATATAGTTAGTATTTAGTGTATAAATCAAGGGAAAACTAAACTTCTTAACTAATTTTTAACCCCCGACCAAAAAAAGGGGTGTTATAAGTTTGACGTCGATGTCTGTCTGTCTGTCTGTCTGTCTGTCAGTCTGTCTGTCTGTCTGTCTGTCTGTCTGTCTGTCTGTGTGTGTGTGTGTGTGTCTGTCTGTGGCACCGTAGAGCCCAAACGGATGGGCCGATTTCGATGCAGTTTTTTTATTTGAAAGTTAATATCCGTGCGGGTGTTCTTAGCTATGTTCGGTTAATGTCGATTCAAAATGGCCGCCTCCACAAAATGGCGGACAAAATATTTCTTCACAACCTGCCTCAATATGGGTATCAGATGAAAGGGCTTGTCTAGTAGAGTACTATACGCTATAACAAATTTCAAATCCAAGATGGCCGCTACCACAAAATGGCGAATTACATTTCTTTTTTCACAATTCCCTTAATATGGGTATAAAATGAAAGGGCTTGACTAGTAGAATGTTGTAAAGATAACAAATCTAAGGTAGTCGGGGGTTAAACAAAATTTTTAATTTTGTTCTTGTTCAATAATTATTCGGTCCAGTTTTCCAGATGCATTAAAGTAGGGACTGACCAAATTAATAATAATTAACATGGATCTCAGAACTTTTTACGTTAGAACAACTGGCGAGACTTGTTTTTTTAACCCCCGACCAAAAAAAGGGGTGTTATAAGTTTGACGTCGATGTCTGTCTGTCTGTCTGTGTGCGTGTTTGTCTGTGGCACCGTAGAGCTCAAACGGATGGGCCGATTTCGATGCGGTTTTTTTATTTGAAAGTTAATATTCGTGCGGATGTTCTTAGCTATGTTTGGTTAATATCAATTCAAGATGGCCGCCGCCACAAAATGGCGGACCAAATATTTCTTCACAACCTGCCTCAATATGGGTATCAGATGAAAGGGCTTGACTAGTAGAATACTATACACTATAAAAAAATCAAATCCAAGATGGCCGCCACTACAAAATGCTGTATTATATTATTTTTTACACTACTTCCTCAATATGGGTATCAAACGAAAGGGCTTGATTAGTAGAATACATTGCACTATGACAAATTTCAAATCCAAGATAGCCGCTTCTACAAAATGGCGAAATATATGTCTATTTTCACAACTCCTTCAATATGGGTATCAAATGAAAGGGTTTAACTAGTAGAATGTTGTACAGATAACAAATCTGAGGTAGTCGGGGGTTAATCAAAATTTTTAATTTTGTTCGTGTTTTGCGAGGATTGTTGTTATTAACCCCCGACCAAAAAAGGGGTGCTATAAGTTTGACGTCGACGTCTGTCTATCTGCCTGTCTGTCTGTCTATCTGTCTGTTCGTGTGTCTGTCTGTGGCACCGTAGAGCTCAAACGGATGGGCCGATTTCGATGCGGTTTTTTTTATTTGAAGGTTAATATCCGTGCGGATGTTCTTAGCTATGTTTAGTTAATATCGATTCAAGATGGCGCCACCACAAAATAGCGGACAAAATATTTCTTCACAACCTACCTCAATATGGGTATCAAATGAAAGGGCTTGACTAGTAGAATACTATACACTATAACAAATTTCAAATGCAAGATGGCCGCCACCACAAAATGGCGAATTACATTATTTTTTCACTACTACCTCAATATGGGTATTAAACGAAAGGGCTAGTAGAATACTTTGCACTATGTTAAATTTCAAATCCAAGATGGCCGCCACTACAAAATAGCGAAATACATTTCTTTTTTCACAACTACCTCAATATGGTATAATCAAATGAAAGGGCTTGACTAGTAGAATGTTGTAAAAAATATAACAAATCTGAGGTAGTCGGGGGTTAATCAAATTTTTTAATTTTGTTCTTGTTTATGAAATTATTTTATGTTTTAACATTAGATATATTGGATGTTTGTTTCTCAATTACGTCGTAGTAATCGACATGGAAATAAAACATCGATGTTTTTTCCGATGTAACATCCGATTGTCACATCGATATATCCTGCTAGTCCTACTAATATTATAAAATCGTTATATGGATGTTTGTCACTCAATCACGTCGTAACTTTGGAATACTTTCAACCCCAGTCTGGAAGACATTTTTATCCCAAAAAATAACGGGAACAACACGGGTAATACCACGGGGTACTGCTAGTTAATATCATAAAAAGAAAAGATTTTATACTTTAGTGCGAGAGATTAAATATATTTTTTCTTATTTTGCACACAACATAACTTGGATTAATATATTTATCTGAGTATATCATTTTTACTGACTCACCTTATTTACTATATTTATTATTTAAAATATCGATGTATAATCGATATTTTAAAATTAACGTTATATCGGTTTGATTCGATGCATCGGTACATGTATATATGGTCCAGGTTTTCTCGTGTGTCAGTTTAAATTAAAATAATAGTAAACAAATTTCGTAATTTTTTGTACACAAAATGTCCATGTTTTTAGATATCGATGTTTTTTGCACATCGATGTTTTACGTTCGATGTTAACTTCGATATTTTTCTAATATCGATCATCTCTATTCGAAACACCATGCAACAAGTGCATACGAAAAAAATACGGAATTAGTGACAGTGACAGGAATAGACAGGACATCTTAGTCGATGACATTTGTAGAACGATAGTGTCGCCACCTGTCATTTGGTTCTCGACCATATCCGCGATTTTTTTTTAAACGACGTTCATCGTTCAGTTGCTTTCAGAGAGAAAAACTGTTTTTTTTTAGTTTATTTTAGTAAAAGTATCTTACGGAAAAAAGTATCTTCAAAATACAAAGATAACCGGAAAATGGATCTAAATGAAAGATACAAAATAGAAAAAATAAAAAGTATTTGAAATACAAGATGTAAATACGTATTTTGTATCTTGTATCTGTATTTTAGATACTTTTATCTAAGATACGTCACATCTCTGCTACGCAGGGAAAACAGGGGGCATGGTTAGTTAATAATACTAGTATAGTGAACAACCGTGATCCCTTAACACAATGATCTACATAACAGTCGCGCTCCACGAAATTGATTTTGATATTCCAAGGGCCTGTAAAACGCAGATGTGAAACAGCGTGGTGAGATGACAAGACGCTCCGCGCGCATTGTGTACATAAAATACATTGTGTGTAACAGATATCCGAAGTCTGTTATTCAGGAGTGACTTTATCGCGTGGGTTTCCGTCGCTAAAATCTTTTGTCGTCGTCGCTATCCCATATAACGAGTACGGTATATCGCACAGTATTTGTTTGGCTGTAACATAAGCACGCTTCGCTGCCAGCCTTCGCGTCTTCGCTTCGCTATTCAAGCAAAACACAATGTCTTATTTTGAGTAACGTGCGAAATTAAACAACCACAAATACTTGGTAGGCCTAAATGTTGCGTTCGAGTATGTAGATACTGTTTGTGTTTTCTGTTGAAGACAGAAGTTTCTACAACTGGAATTTAGTCTGGAGTCTGAGTCTGACGGAAAGCTTCACAAACAGAATGTTTAAAGAAGTGTTTAGCTCATTGGGGTTAGTTTACAAGAACAAAATTAAAAATTTTGATTAACCCCCGACTACCTTAGATTTGTTATCTGTAGAACATTCTACTAGTCAAGCCCTTTCATTTGATACCTATATTAAGGGAATTGTGAAAAAGGAAATGTAATTCGCCATTTTGTGGTAGCGGCCATCTTGGATTTGAAATTTGTCATAGTGCAAAGTATTCTACTAATCAAGCCCTTTCATTTGATACCCATATTGAGGCAGTAGTGAAAAAATATTATATAATTCGCCATTTTGTGGTGGCGGCCATCTTGGATTTGAAATTTGTTATAGTGTTTAGTACTCTACTAGTCAAGCCCTTTCATTTGATACCCATATTGAGGTAGGTTGTGAAGAAATATTTTGTCCGCCATTTTGTGGAGGCGGCCATTTTGAATCGATATTAACCAAACATAGCTAAGAACACCCGCACGGATATTAACTTTCAAATAAAAAAAACCGCATCGAAATCGGCCCATCCGTTTGAGCTCTACGGTGCCACAGACAGACACACACACAGACAGACAGACAGACAGACAGACATCGACGTCAAACTTATAACACCCCTTTTTTTTGTCGGGGGTTAAAAAATAAGTTTAAACATTGAATCTGCTCGCTGACGCTGCGCCCTAGCCTCGCCTCGCAGCGCTGCTGAAATTACGCCAACGGATACATTGTTTTGATATTATATCCAACAAAATTCAGAGCAGTGAATGTAGTCAGATACCGGTGATTAAAATAATAAGTTGCCCTCTAGAAGGCAGTTGTCATACTTCTCCCTAAACAGTAGGTAGGTAGTAGGTGGTACGTAGGTTTTATGTAGGTGGTAGGACGCTTGGCAGAGTCCGCCTGGGGAAGTACCACACCTTTGCCAGATAGCCTATCGCCAAGCAGTTACTGTGTTCCGATTTGAAGGGCAATGTTTCCAGATAAATTACAGGATTTAGAGATGTAACATCTTAGATGTCTTGGTGACGAGCGCAGTGCAGTGCTAGGTAATGATTTGGACTCTTTATATTCCCATAGCCGTGTGTCACTGTCCTGTTATGTGGCAGGCATGTTGCTTACAATCAGACACATGTCATGCTCGTTACGTTATGCTTTATTTAAAAAAAAACATCGCTAAGGACTGTAAATAATTTACAGTATTAGAAAAGTTCAATAAATCAGTTATTTAAAACTTCGTTAAGAGGTCACACAGTTTAAAAAAATCACCCTATCCGCTCGCTTGCCCGTGTCAACTAGTAGTTAACAAATCTCAAATGCTAAAATGCCCGTGTCAACTAGTAGTTAACATCGCGATTCAGTCTAAAAGGCCCGTGTTAACTAGTAGTTGACATGGCGCCGCACTCCCAAAATGCCCGTGTCAACCTGTAGTTAACATGGCTGCTGCGGTCGAAAAAGTTAAATATACTCGTCTTAATTGCTCTAGGGCTTAGTTTGTATTATTTATCTCGTTCTATGTTAAAGTTCCCGTCATATTAATCCCAGTAGAGTATCTAAGCCATAGAAAAAAGAAAAGACATTTAAAAAATAACGTTCCTTGTCGATCTTGTCATTGAGTGTTGATTCAGTGCGGGCTGTGTATGTTAGTTTTTCTGATTTTACTATTAAATTTAGTTTCAAAAAACAAATGACAGATAACACACGTAATCAAAGATTAAAACCCATATGTCATCGCTTTAATTTTAGAGTTACTTATGAGCTGTTAAAAAGACGAGCTTTAAAACGCGCCATCTCAATTTCAACATACCATAACTCTTCACTAGAGTCGTAAACGGAGAAACAAAAGATAACATTGTATAGCTAGTTTCATATTAAACATAAAAAATAAAACACTTTATAATCTTTCAAAACAAATTGATCCACAATGAACGATTGCGTGAATCCCGACTCGCGCGCAGGCGTAAAATCCGTGGGACATAGCGAGGTGTGCAAGTATTTTTCCGCCGGGCATTTTGGTAAGCAACGTTACAGGTTAAGCGAGCGGCTATGGAAAAGCCAAACATCACCTCGGATTAGCTACGCAAATGAGTATAACAAATTATAGCACAATTCAAACATGTCACATTATTTAACTATGTTGTAATATTATAAAAGTGAAAGTTTCGATGTTTGTTGATCAATCATGTTGGAATTAATAAACGGATCATTTCAATTTTGAATTCAGTTAGATTTTAGTACTCTAGAATTGTAATTTCAATAACTACGTTTGTAATACCACCAGGAATTGCTATTAAGAGATAAAACCAAATTGTTTACTACTGTGGAAAAACACAGCATATCGAAGCTATATGAAGCTGTAAACACTTTATAATTATAATACTTGAAAAATCATACAAACGGAATAAGTGATGTGCCTACATATAATAAATATTATAACGCGTCACTTTCGCTTCGGGAGCGATTGCCTTACGACCGGTATCTCAGTACTTGTCTCGGAATATCCCAGAATGGCAAACATTCTCGCGCAATTTCTTTCAACAGCGAGCGTAATGAAATTCGACTTATCTTATTCGATCATGTTGCATTTACGAAGAGGTTTATTGAAAATGTCTTACGGAGATAACGGTGACTGCTTTGAATTTGGAAGATGAGATGTAACGGCCGTGGAACGTGTACCTAATTTTAGATATAATAATAACTAGTGGTGTCCCTCGGTTTTACCCGCATTGTTTTCATTACCGATGAAAGTAATGGCAGTATACTATGTCCAGTCTACAATCTAAGTGGGTTCCTAATTTAAACCGTTCAGGTGTTTTGCCGTGATTGAAACCGGTAACTTAAACGGTGAAGGAACACATCGTGAGGAAACCGACATGTGCCTGAAATCTTTCGAGGTGTCATCCACCAACCCGCACTGGGCCAGCGTGGTAGATTATGGTCTTGACTCTTTCCTTGCGAGAGAAGGCCCCGAGTCCCAGCAGTGGGAACCTTTAGTGGGTTGCTTGTGTGTCGAGCAACAAAAAACATACGAACATTCAAACTACAACATCACACGAATCAGTCGGTAGTGGGTCTGCTCACTGAGTCGTAAGTAGTGCGTTTGATTCCTACCCAGGACACACATTTGTTTCATGAATACGGATGTGTATTCTGAGTATAGATATATTTGATACATCTCTATATGTAAAAATGTTACGTTGGTTTGTGTACGCTTCAAAAACTCAAAAATTTCTTTAGATCAAGCTGAAATTTTAAAATGATATATTATAATCCGTATCAAGGATTGTTTTTATCTAATTATTGCATCACAATGTGCCAGAGCGAAGCGTAGCAGGGTACAGCTAGTTTATCAGAAATATGTAGGTATTTAAAATAATATAGGCATGTACAATATCGCCTTTCATAGTACACATCTTCCCTTTTTAGTATGGGGTTGTACGAGAAATGTCGGCTAATATTATAGACCGCAGGCCCGTGAACAAAATTTATGGGTCATCTGATACAGCAGGATACCTATGTAGGTTGATAGAAGGGTATAAAGTAATAAGATTGAGCACTATGCCGTCACTTGTAAGCTGTCCAACTGAGTGCTGTTGAAGAGGGGGGTTCAAAACCTCGATCATTTCTCGTTATCGCATGATTTTTGTACGGCGTTGCGGAATAATAGATTAGAAAAGGTATTGAAACTACGAAAATTATAAATTTTAAAATTTCTATGTTAGTTTGTGAAAAAAATTCATGATTTTCCGACGATTTACAGAGTAAGTTTGGTCATTTGATTATGTTCGGCTTTGGTTCCATACAGTTTCAATACCTCTTCTAATACATTATTTCGCAATGCCGTACAAAAATCATGCGACAAGGAGAAATGATCGAGGTTTAGAACCCCCCTTCTTCAACTGCACTCAGTTGGACAGCTTACAAGTGACGGCATAGTGCTCAATCGTATTACTTTATACCCTTCTATCATCCTACATAGGTCTCCTGCTGTATCAGATGACCCATAAATTTTGTTCACGGGCCTGCAAGTTATAGTTGTAAATACATATCTACTTATTATACATAGAAACCTATGTATAATAAGTAGATATGTATTTACAACTATAAGTATATAAATATTACATCAGCTATCTGTCCGCCATAGTAACAAGCTTTGATTATTTGGGTGTCAGATGGTTTCGTGTTTATATATTTATACGAGTACACTAATATTTATTTATTCATTAACTTAGTCTCCACACTCGTCAAATCATCAGTAGGAACTACCTATCAAGTTGAGGCAATCCCAAGCTATTTGGACAGGGAAATATTTTGGACCAGATAGCGAACTGAGTGATTAAACTACATAACTAAAATAGTTACACATTTAGCGCATTTGTTAATATGGTGTGTTTGTTCTGCAATATGTTCTTAAAAATACTTTTTTAAAAGAAATTTATTTGTAAACTTTTTAAAATGTTATAAACTCTGTAACTGTTTGTTTGGTTATGTAAATCATTAAAAAAAGAGAGTAGCAAGATGGTCAACGATATCGTTAATAGATTGTTACCTGGAAAGCAAAACCGTACATCAATTTCCTAAGTAAAAACGTTATATTTTAATACCTACCATCTGAAGTACGAGTACATCTGCTTAGAAATTAAATAAAGTGCATGTTTTACCTCTTTTTGAATTTATGAGGCGAATGTCAACGAGAAGGGTCGCAGATGCAATTACTTATTCGCTTACTCGTATATCCAAGGGTAATAACGCAGCGATCCTAATTCAACCAGACCGTTGTACTAATGACCTTGTTTCAAGTATCCGACACGGTTCAACTGTGTTCCCAACTAATGTCATTATGTGTTTGTGCATATTCATGTGTATGAATATATCCACACACATACATAATTCCAACTAATCTAAGAAGCCTTGAGTTTGCAACGAAGATTTGAATAAGTGAAAACGTAGTATACGATTGCATAAAGCCTTAGAGCATTTAATTTGTCTGAGGATAAAGACCTCAAGCTATAGCATTATTTAAAACTTAAAGGGGTTAAGGTAGAGGTTAAACTTAATTGAGAATATCTAATGGAGATAGTGTACCGCAAAACATTTGTACGGAACCAGGAAAACTTTTCAAACAGAAAAAACGGAGACTTTTGTACGCACCTGCCTTTTAAAATCGGAGCGCATAGGTAATCCTGGTATCTGGCAGCTAAATAATTGGCAAACATGGTACTTCGTACGTACTTACTTTGCAGTAAAATTAGCTCCGAACATTGAATTCTCATTTATACATAGCTATTTAAGTGTATTGGGTCTTTATTAATAAAAATAAATAAATATATATCTGTTTACACAGAGTCCGTTGATATGCCTCATAAAACGACGAACGTCTATAAAAAAATATCTAAATATTTAATCACACTAACGACCAAAAACTTAACGAATATCGTAGCATATGTAACTTAGTTCTTTTTTATAAAATAAGACATTGCCTCTTTTATTACAACAACATATATATTTTTAATTATTAATTATTCATGAAATATTGTAAATAGACTATATTTTTTATTGCTTCATAGGTAATTGACATCGCGGCTCAGTTAGAAATTAGATGGCAAGTCTGCTTATTGAGCCGTTGGTCGTGGGTTCGATTCCCCTACTAAAGACAAACGTTGTTGTGATGAATATGGATGTTTAGTTTTTTGTATTTTTATTTATAACTAGCTGTACCCTACCACGCTTCGCTGTGGAACATTGTAATGAAAAAATTTGATAAAACAATCCTTGATGCGGATTGTTACCTATCATTCTAAAATTTCAGCTCGATCAGTACACAAACCAACGTAACGTTTTTATATATACAGATTAGTGAGTATTTAAATTATGTAAGTAATATACCAGTTTCTACAATGGGAGCCTTTTATAGCACAAGCTTCGCTTAGTTTGAAGCTGAATGGTGTTGTGTGAAAAAGTGTGGACCATATATTTGTAAATAAGTATAACGCAAAATATGTGGTATTGTAACATAATTATAATATGTAGGTCCTTTATAAATGTTCAACTCTGTAAAACATCTAAGTACTTACTTAAATTAAGTTTTATTCAGTAATGGTTTGGTTTCGTGGTCAAACTATGAGAATTATATTCGCAGATAATAACAGCGGTCAGATAAAGCCTCTGGCAATAATAGAGAGCAAGTTCAAAGCCTGTAATAACCCGCTATCGAGCACAAGTTTGATTGGTCAAGTGATATCACAGATATAGATAGTGCGCTCAACAAACAGAATTATTGCGCTGTTTTGATCGATTGTTTGAGCATAGCGAGCTTAATTGCTGTGATCGCGAGAACAGATAAGTTGGGTTATCACAGGTCCTGTATTAAAATAAAATACGCATGAAAATAAATATGTGACGAAAGTATTGTATTTCTCTGAAAAACCCAATTAACTGACTTCAGTTTAAATAATAAACTCAGTCAACTAAAATAACATTAAATTTAACACAATTTCTATCACCAATCAAATCCATAAATAACGCACACATACATCCATGCAGACCATAACAACGTTTATTCTAAATTTCAAACTTATCCATGCAGCCGTGGCGACGTGATTGAGCAACAAACATTTAACATGAAACATTCGTATGTGTAATGAGTAGGACAAAAAAACTCATATTCATGAGTTATTTATACATAAAGATGTTGTAAATGAAAGGTTTTCTTGTTTATTGAGTTTTAATGAACAAACTTATTATAACTTTTTTAAACGTCTCCATAAATTTGCATGAATATAATTATTGTACATTAACTCCAGTAAACGTACACGCCTATTTATAAATATACCGTTAGAAACACTAATATTTTGAGAACACACAACCACGGGAAAGTAATAAAACTCGCTATTTATTAGTTTCGTGATAAAAGCTAATAAATAATAACTTTGTATTTGTTCCGATGTGAACGAGATAAATCACAACATTGTAAGGGCTAGCGTCGCCGTCTCGGTTATTGGTTCTGAGGGACTGGCATGGCTCTTATCGAAGCAGTTATGTCTATTTAGTAAATACAAATTAGAGTTTCGAAATTCAAATCTGTGTAGAATGTGATTGCTGAACGTATTCGAAATTGAGATAATTGACTGCTCTTTCTAAACGACCAGCATTCTGCGGTTTTGTCCGCGTAGTTTCTATTGTTATTGTCTGGAAAGATACATATACTACTACTTTGTATCAAGAAAGGAACGGGTACGAGACTTGCGCGAGTAAAACTATGGACCACCGCTAGTTTATAATATCACTAATGCCCGAGCGACACGAGGTTCGTTGTTCAAGCTAGGTTAGCTAGCTAGAAAGCTAGTACTTGTATATTTGTGTATACACAGCTACGCAATGCCAGTTTTGTCTACATGAAGATAAAATTACTAGCAACATTAGATATTTAGTCAAGTTTTACACGAGTAAAACATTTTGTAAATTGAGCAAACTCCAGTAAATTTTCGTTGTGTGTGACATTAATTGACCTCAAAACAACAAAATTGTAGTGAAAGTTATTTTTACAAGAAAATTTTTGCAATGTGGCAATTACTGTCTAGTTTCAACACAATTGAATTTGAAAGACTAATAAATGAGATTAGCGTGTTCGTGAGATTGGACCGGAGAAGTTTAATTAATACTTAATACCTGTAGAATAATATACTCAAAAGCAACCACAATTCGTTCTATCTATGCGAGGCAGGCAACACCCATACACATCGCAAAAGTATTTGTTCTGGGTGGGGATCGAAACCACCATGACGAACCCACCATACAACTAGCCCTATCCCTGGTGGTAGGGTGGGTCCTTAACCATACCGCCATAATGATGTGACAAATTACTCATATAGTTATTTATACCACGCCATCGCTAGCGGCTCTGGCCTGGCTTTTGTATGTATCTTGAACTTAGTGTTTAAGTTAATTTATCTACCTATCTCTGGGAGCCTACTAACTACTACTAACAGCGCCAAACGGTCAGTATAATAAAATATGGTTATCACCCCACTAAAAGGTTATAAAATGTTTTTCGTCGGTTTATTAATCCCTGGAACATCGAATTTAAATTAGACTTCCATCAGTAGGTAGTTGTTTACAAAAAAGTCTAAATATGTGGAGTACCGTGCAAAAAAATAGAACCCGTGAAATTTCAAAGTTCCGTGTTGCGTGGAATTTACAATACAAAGATGGAAAAGTAACAGGATGTGAATGGGAACAATAGAGTATACCTAACGCGCACAAAGTCAGTAATAAACACAAACAAAATATGATTGATTATAAAGCTTTTCACACAAACGTATTGAGTTTCAACAAAGTAACAATGACTAAATAATCCCGCACTATGCAGATTGCAGAATTAATGCAGATTTAGAATGAATCTAAAATTAATTAAACTCGAATGCTACATATTTAGATTTTATGTCATTGTTTTGCAAATTAGAATGCAAAATTTTAGCTTTGCATTATAATTTTATGTTTGAACCCAATGATATATTTTCGAAGTTCCTTTCTTCGTGGTCATCTTAATTGTTTTATGTATACGAAATAAAGGTTTTACAATATTATAACTAATAACATAACTTCTATATTCAAATTTAAGTACATAAACTCGTTCAACAGCAGTTTATTCTACTCCTAGATGTCTACTTGGTAATAAGATATTTAGATAACCTGTTTTTCCACGCAACCATGAAATAACAAAACCATGAAACCAAAAATTCCATGAAACCACACACTTGTCAAAGTCCATAACAGCATCCTGCTGAAGCACAAGACGTTGGCGTAATTGTGCTCACCAAACACACAGATTTCTAAAACAAAAGGTAAATCTGTGACCAAACATATCACACTAACATAACACAACGGAACAAAGAAGCCAGAAATTAATGGACGATGAATCAGATGACATATATGATACAACCGATTAAAAGTTAAAAATTAAAAAAGAAGAAGCAGACTTTATCAGCTGACTATTATTATCATTGTATAAATTGAGACCAATGGAAACTGCGTTGCCAGACATATTGCATGCCTCTAGAAGAAGAGGCCAGTTTGTATGCGTTAACTATTTAAATGTTTTGTATCATCTTATCTTACCTGCAAACAGCAATAAAGATTTTTGTATTTGTATTTCGTTATCTCTATTGACCACGTGGGGTAGCAACGATCATACAGTTATAGTTACCATTTATTCTAAATGTGTTACCTCTTACCTATCTAAAAACTCAAAACCAACTTCTAAATGCTATAAAAGCCTCCGCTCTCGTCCTAAGCAAGCCTTTCAAAGCCACGCGTCGATAGCCCGCCTAAAGAAATAGTGGGTAAAAGTTTTCGATGGAGCGTCCGACTTTCCACGGTTGTCGAACCGTTCAATCAGTCGGAGATCTAAAAACCGAAAGAGGAAAAATAAATATTTAAAAATAAATGATCTTACGAGGTAATTTTGAAGTAAGTTTACTTCGTAAGTACGTTAATAAAAAAACGTAATAATATTTCAGCTGATTTATTATTATACTGACTTAATTGAGTGGTTAATGCAATAGTTTCGCGTTTTTATAAATTCTTGATCCACTATTTTATAATTTTGTAAATGTTCGAGATTCGTTATTTGGAACATCCAAAATGTTAATACGAGTAGGGGAGTAGTACAACACCCCTACCCTTTCATGTTTATTCGCACATGTAAATATGGGGGTTATGATTAACTCAAATAAGCCTACTACATTCTAAACTTGGCTAAAGTACTTGTTTAAATCAAATAGTTTTAAAAATGTATGTAGTAAATAACAGAAGTAATGAAAGAAATGAAAAATATTAAATATCTTACTTTATTGCAGCGAAAACGTTAAAGTGATCTCCCATGCAAACTTGATGCAATGGCCGCTTGCAACTTACTTCATGTCGATTAGTCTTGCCAAAGTTCACTATACCATAGAGAAAGAGACGGAAAAAAGTCGCGAACCTTTCAAAAAATTAAGTGTCTCTAGGTACCTACAAAGGGTGTCAAGGTACAACAGGTTCCCCTACCTAATGTTGATAAATCACCGTTATGTTAATGTTGATGCGTGGATCAGTTGTAGGTACGGATAAGGTAGAAATTTGGAACACAGTCATATTATAGTCTGGAATAATAACACTAATATAATACTTTTTATCGGAATGCTCGTAGCTCGAAAAAGCGACATCGTTTCATGGTTGATGTCCCAAAGACACGAACGAAGAGATTTGACTCTACTTTTGTGATAAGAACGTCTAGGCTGTGGAATACGTTGCCTGAGAGGGTTTTCCCGATAGTTACAATCTTTGTGTCTTCAAATCGAGAGTGAATCGGTTTCTTCTAGGTAAACACGCTTCATCGTAGGCCGCATCATCGTTTAACATCAGGCGAGATGGCGGTCAAGTGTAAACCTATAAAAGTTAAAAAAAAAAACTGAAAAGATTGTGTGAACGTGAACTACGCGAGTGAAACCGCGGGGCGCTGCTAATCAATAATAAAGCCGTTCCGTGATATTTATTAAATTCGTCGAAATAAATCAAAAGATGCGCCCTGAGCACCCTGACATTGTTAACAAACTACGTACTACTCTCGTGTGTAGCGTGAGTGGTTTACAACTACCAATCTACTTGACCCCTATAATCACTAGCGGCGAGGTATGTTGCGGTTCTACTTATTTTGGTTGTTGACAACGAACGACGCTTGCTTGAACGGAAAGAGTGAGCTCACTCTTCCCAACGATAACATAATTCCGTGCGCCTAAAGCTTGGGTGTGTGGTGATTTATATCGATGATTAAATTTAAGTTTCATGAATAGAAACGTTGAGGAACTAGTCTCTATCAAAAGTGTTGAAAGCAAAAAACTTTCCTAACTACGAGTACTATTCATCTCAAGTGGGTATATAACATAAACATGCTCTTCATACGTGCACGATATTTGATTTCCTGTATCATATATCATTTCCTGAGGTTCAAGGTCGATCTGCTAGCGAGGTCAAATATTTGTGCCCAAGCGGAAATTGAATTCGCATTCTCTTGATTCTACCTCCGTCTTTGAATATACAGAAAAATATCGTGAAGATTTAAGCAAATACTATTGACATGGACAAATGTCGTCATCTACTTTATTAAACACTAGATGTCCGCCCCGGCTTCGCCCGTGGTACATATAAAGCATCGGGATCCCGTACACATTCAACGGTGAAAGAAATTTTGAAATCGTTTCAGTCATTCCTGAGAATATAGCTTTGAAACAAAAAACCTCTTTAGCTACCTGCTACGCCACCTGTCGGAAATTGGTCGTACCATCTCAGATTTAGAAACTTGATTAGCAAAGGTTCAATGACGCCATCTTAGACACACGCTGTCATGTCAAAAGCACGATACGTAAACTCTCAAAAAGGTTCCCCATTTTTGTTACATGTTCCGCTTCTATTGATAGTAGCGTTATGTTCTATATACGCCTTCGTAGATAAATAGACTATCCAATAGAAAAATAATCTTTCAATTCGGACCAGTACTTCCCGAGATCCTAGCGTTCAAACAAACAAACAAACAAACACTTCAGCTTTATAACATTAGTATAGATATAGATAGTATAGATGACGAACCATCAAATGTGTCACCGTACTATTTATAAAAGCAATTGTCGTTAACTCAGAGGCAAAGCCTTGACGACCGGCCTTAGTTACGTCGGTTCCTCTTCGCTTCACTGCGGGTGACCAGTAGCCATGGCCACGGCTATGCGGGAACCCTTCTGGGCAAAACGTACGTTATCTGTTTCAACCTCCGAAAAACTTTTTCTCGCAATAAAAAGTAGTCTGTATCCTTTCTCGGTCACTAGATTGTATTTGCAGCTAATTTAATTTCAGTCGGTTCTAGAGTTTAGTAGTGAAAGCTTGACAGACAATCAGAGTTACTTTCGCATAAATTAATAATACTTAATAAATAATACTTAATTTACCCTTTTATTATATAGGGGAAATGAATGACCGCCATGCAGGGCTCGACAATAGTCATGGTGCTTCTACCGGCTAAACCCCCACAGGTTTCTCCGGCATTGCCTGGAGTCAGAGTCACGGAGTCACTTCTCGCACTCTCAACTGGCCCACTTCCCATCGCCCATGCGGGCCCGCTCCGCGTGTGACCTCCAAACCCCTCCCCCCCATTTGGCTCCGGTGACGCACCGGAAACTAACGGCGCATCACTTCGAGAAGACCTATTCCTATATGGGGGCTAGGTGACCCTAAAAATCCGACGCCCCAGGCCCCGTGGAGACGAAATGCGAGCCAGAGTGCACTTCCGCCTTTTCCTGCACTTTAGTGGATGTTCACTTTCGCTTTCGCTCCTCTACCTAGCACTACCTCTTACTGTAGATAATCAAGGCTAAGATGATTAGCAACGAGATGTCCACCTTCACTACCTTTTCACCTCTGTGGTCACATCACGACTCTTGTAATTCTACTAAGCACTCTACAAATCAAAGTGACCCTCATCTAGGAGACTTTTTATTTGTAATATAGTGACAAGACAAGCATGTCACGTGCCTAATGATAAGCAACAAGCCTGCCCATAAAAGCACAGTGACACGATACTATTGGAACATAAAGAGTCCTAATCATTACGTAGCACTACACTACGCTCGTTGCCCAGAGATATAAGATGTTTAATTTCTATGCCCTGTAATTACTTGGCCGATAGGAGTATCGGCCGAGTAGACTTTCCAAGTTTTCCAATTCCTCCTTGGGAGAGGACCGCATCCCAGGGAGGATTTATAGTATTTATATACCTTGAATTTACGAATAATATTTAAAACGTTTTTTGCTATATTTTCCATGACTTGGCTCGCGTTGTTTTTGATTCTCCATTTAATTCTACGTATCAGCAGTCATGAATATGGTGAATTTATGGAGCAATCTGTTGTTTCCGTGAAATGTATGTATGTTTATTTATAACTAGCGGTCCGTACCGGCTTCGCTCGGATCGTATCATATAAATACTATTAATTGAAATATAAACTATCATATCTTTCGAGTCAGAGCAAAGTGCACACGGTTTACAAATTTGATAAAAGTCGGTTAATTAGTTTAGGAGTTCATCGCGGACAAACAACGTGTCCCGTAATTTATATATGTATTATTAAGAATATCGTCTAGGCAGAGGCCAAACATGATGCGACGCAGCTAAAGAGGTTTAATGAGGATACCTGATTTCCTCCTCCTTGGAACCTAGAACCTGGACCTGTTTGGCTTTTTCGGCGGGACGCTAGGCAGGGTTGGACGTGCTTAAAACATAAATATGTTTTTTAGTACCTAATTACTGCGATTTTTGTGTAATAATTGAAAATTTGATATTAGAAACAGTGTGATTCGTTAAATTGTTGTTTTAAAATTATAAAATCCACTTCTGGTTCAAAAAAATATATTAAAGAAGAAGATAGCAAATAGCTGACGATTGTAAATTGTAGCTTATTGTTGTTAGCTTTATTTAGTAGTACATACTAAATAAAGCTACTACTGCCATCTTGTACGTATTTTCGTTATTGTTTTTTCTGAAAATGGCTCCTTCAAATCATTTAATGCCAAAGTAGGTTTTGATGAGACAACGTCTAATAAATCGATGAACGCCGGCTGCATGCACGAAAACGTGTCCCGTTACGCTCATTGTACGCTTGCGCCGCATCTATCAATGTTTTGTTATGACGTTATCACATTGAACTGTTGTCCGTAAACCAACCGACTTTACAGACAACCAATACGATTATTTTGACGTGACAACATCTAACAAATCGATGAACGCCACCGCCAGCTGCATGTACGAAAAAGTGTCCCGTTATGTCCCGTTACGCTCATTGTACGCTTGCGCCGCATCTATCAATGTTTTGTTATGACGTTATCACATTGAACTGTTGTCCGTAAACCAACCGACTTTACAGACAACCAATACGATTATTTTGACGTGACAACATCTAACAAATCGATGAACGCCACCGCCAGCTGCATGTACGAAAAAGTGTCCCGTTATGTCCCGTTACGCTCATTGTACGTTTACGCCGCATCTATCAATGTTTTGTTATGACGTTGTCACGTTAAACTATCGTCCGTAAACCGACCGACTTTACAGACATCCAATTTTTAACTATCTCTCTATTTCTTTGTACTAGTTTGTTTGTGTGTGTGTTTTTAGTTTTCTTTGTAATAGTTTCTTTTACATTTACTATGAGTTTTATAAATTCACGATTGGGAGGAACGTTCGAGGAAGGAATATGGCTGCAACACATCGGAGGGAAACTAGCTCCCTTATCGATGTAGAGCAGACACCGCATTGTGTTCAGATACGACAAGCTTGTACACACCCCACACTGTCTGTGGATCGGTTTTACACAGAGTGCACATTATATTATATTCGTTCCATACCTACATTTTCTTCATTTATCATCATTACGTAGTAAAAAACAAAATCACTTGCCGCGTCTGTTCGTCCCTTTATATGCTTATCTTTAAAACCACCAAACATATTTTGATGCGGTGTTTTTAATAGAGTAATTCAAGAGGAAGGTTTATATGTATAATATGTGGATAAAATAGGAAAGAAACACGGATAATTTTAAAGGTTTCTAATGTACTGTCATGTGTAACACTGCAAACGCTGGCTGAACCCTATGTGCTAGATCAAAATAATGTACAGCAATATTGTACGCCTTCAAAAGGTCTACTAAAAAGTCTGCAGAAGTATGTTTCGCTTACGCTATGTTTCTGCAAGAATTGTTTATTAATAAGTATTTTGTTGAATAGGTGCTACAAGGCAATTGTACCTACTGAATTTTTAAGTTGATTTGTAAATGAGTTGCATGATATATATTATTTGATGTTTTGGTTAACTAATGTAATTAATTGGTCTGTGCGCCCATTTTAATAAATAAATAATTTAAAAAAAATCTATCTCTTTGAAATAACCCACAATAACCATTTTTATTAGTAGGTACTTATGTATGTTTAATATCAGCATTGCACCCATGCGAAGCCTGGCGTGTCTCTGGTAGATTTATAATTCCAAATTTCAGATTGAAGTGTTTGAATATGTGTATTTTTTATTCAATTTGTATTTTTTGAACCTCTCTGTTTTACTAAATTTAAATAAATAAATAAATCTTGGACATTTCCCACACATTTTCCTAGTTAGATAAGGATATTTAAATTTAATATAATTATATTTCATTGGATGAAACGATCGTGCACACATCTATTTATTAATCGATTTAAAACTACTTTAGTCCCTTAATCAACTTTTTCATAGTCTTCTTGCTAGGGGCTCATGCGGAAATGAAAATGCCATCCCTGTAATATGTTTGAAGGTTTTATTTTGCAAGCATTTTAATGTCAGATAACAATAAAAAAAGAGAGATCGTCCAACACGATCTAGATATGTAAGAGTATTTAGAAACCCTAACAAGATAAAACTGCACAAACATTGGGTCTGATATAAAAAGATAGAGGGAAAGTTCACGTTACCCTCATCTTCTCACCCAAAGACGTTGCCTTAACGCTTTTCATCTCCATTTAGCACGGACACTGGCCTTTACAGCCTTGCCTGAGGCAGTACATGTATATGTTTTTGTACATTTTACGCCTATTGAAGCGCATACACACAGTACGGTCGGACGAGCTCGCCTATTCATTAAACTTTCTGGGTTTGATTGCAAAAAGTAACAGACATTCGGCGGTTATGACAAAAGTTTCCATACCACATACGAAATGGAATTTCGGTACAAAGAGATATTCGATCCGATAAACCAGTGGTATTCCTGTGAACAATTGTTCTGTGTAGCGTGGCCTGAGCAAATATCGGATAAGTAGGTAGATGGTTCGTATTAGAGAGTCCTGAAATATTTATGTTAGAACTGTGGGCTGAGTCGCGTTTTACCGTTTTATACGACCCGCCCCGGCTTCGCACGGGTGCAACGCTCATACTAAAAATACGAATAACAAGAACAAAATTAAAAATTTTGATTAACCCCCGACTACCTTAGATTTGTTATCTGTAGAACATTCTACTAGTCAAGCCCTTTCATTTGATACCCATAATAAGGGAATTGTGAAAAAGGAAATGTAATTCGCCATTTTGTGGTAGCGGCCATCTTGGATTTGAAATTTGTCATAGTGCAAAGTAGTCTACTAATCAAGCCCTTTCATTTGATACCCATGTTGAGGTAGTAGTAAAAAATATTATATAATTCGCCATTTTGTGGTGGCGGCCATCTTGGATTTTAAAGTTGTTATAGCGTTTAGTACTCTACTAGTCAAGCCCTTTCATTTGATACCCATATTGAGGTAGGTTGTGAAGAAATATATTGTCCGCCATTTTGTGGAGGCGGCCATTTTGAATCGATATTAACCAAACATAGCTAAGAACACCCGCACGGATATTAACTTTCAAATAAAAAAACCGCATCGAAATCGGCCCATCCGTTTGAGCTCTACGGTGCCACAGACAGACACACACACACACAGACAGACAGACAGACAGACAGACAGACAGACCGACAGACAGACAGACAGACAGACATCGACGTCAAACTTATAACACCCCTTTTTTTGTCGGGGGTTAAAAATGGTTGTTGTCGGTTATCCCTAAGAGATAGACATATACCATTATTGACTTTTTTGTAGACCTTTTTAAGAGTTACAATACTGCAATACATTATTTTGATCCATCTCGTAGAATCCAGCCAGCGTTTGCAAAGTAGCGCAAAAATGTGTTTATTTATGACATCACATTAGAAACCTTTAAAATTATTAGTGTTTCTCTACGGCTGTATGCACATATTATACATATATCTAAACCTTCCTCGTGAATCATCATAAATATCTATTTAAAAATCCGCATCAAAATCTGTTTGGTAGTAGTTTTAATGATATAAGCATACATAGAGATATAGGGACAGAGAAAGCGACTTTGTAGTGAAGATGAGTAATGACGTTAATAAATTTACAGCACTGTAAATTTCTTTATACAAATGGCATTACGCCCCGCCCTCACGGTAGAACATGTTTTATTTTCGACAAAACTCGCACTCAGCAAACGGAATGCATGATTACTGGTGTTTTTGCTTCTGACGAAAGAAATAATAGACGAGTGCATTTAGAACAGTTATGATTCAACAATTTAGAACATTATGAGATTTAGTTTTTGCAGTATCTTAGCTAATATTTAATAACGTAGCATTTAAACATAATTCAAATGATAAGGAGTATATAAGTAACTGTGACTTATGACACACAATAAAAAGGTTCCTACAAATTCTACTCATATTAAAAATGTCACTGTTTGGATGTTTGTTGCTCAATGACGTCGTATCGTATGAACAGATTGGGCTAAAATTTAGAATTTGGAACACAATTAGATTATAGTCGGAACACATGTGCTTTTGCTTTTTATCCTGAAAAAATAACAGGAACGGGAACTATGCGAGTAAATCGCGCGCGCGGGGGGCGCGATGGGGCGGTGGGGCGCGGCTAGTGACATAAAAATAAAATTATTTCAGTTGTAGCAAATCAAAAACAGAAGTCTGTGAACCAAAAATTTGTCTAAAATATTTAATTTCAGAGTCAGTCCCAGTGTTAATTCTGCCAGTTCACTGACCTGGTAAATAAAAAACTTAATCGTTGGTTGAAAAGAGTTGGTCAAGAATTTTTTGAATGGTTTTTCAAAGTCGATTAAGGTTTGAACAGATGGACAGAGGTGGAGTTAAATTGACAAAGTTGTCGACAACTGTGCCATCCGCCATTCATGGCGATTCAGGCTCAAGTTTGAAAGCATTCAGAAGTTTTGCGGCTACGACGCTCGCACGGGAATGCCTAGTCGCACAAACAATTATTACACTGTCAGAAGTGACAAACCGTTAATCGCCTTTTGTGAATTTCATTTTAAGGTAAACTACAAAACTTTACCACATTTAAATGAAGGAACACGCAATTTTAGCTCTAAACATAGTTCAGTCTCTGCGGTAAGATTAAAATGAATTGCAATGGGCTAATCGTCTAATTTATCAATATCAATTTAAATATACCCTTAAAACATATAAGGTATTACAAATCACTTACAAATACTATAGTTGTTCTACCGCATAGTAGTAATGTGTAAACATCACTGTTTTCCGATTTTAAGGGCAATGATTCCAGAGAAGTTAAAGAGATCAGAAATAAATCATATTACTCGTATATCTGTGGATGACGAGCGTAGTACAGCGCTAGGTAATGACTTATACTCTTCATGTTCCTATAGCTGTGTGACACTGCTGTTACGGTCAAGCACTGGCACAGGGATATGTTGTTGGTCCCGTCTCTCTATGATCTAATAAAAAAAAACATTATCATTTATACCGCATTGCTGTTTTTCAGTCCCGAATCCGCTCTTAAATTCTTATAGTATCCAGTCAAGTGACCTACTCTTGGTAGTACGAGAGTTGCTTGTTCGCGTCAATTCAATACTAGGGATTGTGTGCCCGCTTTGTTGGATCTCGTAGCCACTTTTGTTTATCCGGACGGATCTACACTGCCGGACTACGCTTATTGCTTTTACAATCCTCCTTTCGAGGGCAGGCTATTTAATTAACTTCGATTTACAGCTTCTTTCCAATATAACGACCCTCAATACTAAATAACAAAGTAATTGAGTTGTAGATATTAGAATGTCGATGAAATTTGCCAAAGTGGTTAAGTGGAGAAATTACGTTCTGGGGATGACACAACCTCGCCTACAAATGAGGTTGTCCATTTTGTGACCGTGGAACCGATAAATCTTCAATCAATCACGGCAGGCCAGCCACCTAATACTTACATTTGTCTGGATTTTCTCAATCCTGGATCTATCGTCTATATGTTCCCATATGACAATGACATAAGACATATGTTTAGTTAGTTTAGTTATAAATTAATCTGGTAGAAACTTGGAGATGTGACAACGGTTGGTGGTTGAGGTTAAGGAAAGTTGGATTGAGAAGTTTGACTCCACTTTCGTCATACTGGTAAATGTTTGGCTCGAATGTACAATTGATTAACTCTTGAAACTGAATCGGTTCCTTATAAGTAGGAGCTTGCATTCATAGAGCTGACCATTGATCTTGAAACAATCTTGTTTGTATTGTGGATTGATTGAGAGAGACATTATTTCGTGACAAAACACGTGATATGTGGATTTGAAACGTTTTAATTCATAGAAATTAAAATGTAAAGTTTCCAACTCGTCGCGCCAAAACGCGGCGCTTGCAGAGAATTTTAGATCCCTCTTAGCCCTTAATGGGCACAGCTTTTCCATTAAGGGATAAAAGGATGTGAAGTTTAATGAATGGATGGTTAACACCCTTTCTGAAAAATATTGGACTACATAATTATTTTTAAATGAGATTAACTACACTGGAGAGATCCGTAAATACCTACTGTTCAAGATTTGCATCCCATAATTCAAAATTTTATAGCTAATAAAAAAGAGTGGATCTTTAGATGTTTCTTCTGTTTTATTTAAAGAAGATTTTGAGTTATATAAGATTGTTTCAGTATTCGAGATGAAAGTCAAGGACGGGCCGTAAACAAAGCTCGCCAATAGATTGATGAGGTGGTAACGTCTAAAACGATGATGTGTGATATGCGAACCAATCCAGGCGGATCCATTCTCCCGGTTACGTTTCACGGCAATAACTCGCTTAAAACAATATTTGTATTTTAGCTACACTATTGTAGTGCTAAAGTATCGTATAAATGAGTGATTTATCGCTTTGTTAGTTCCGGAAATACAACAAACATGTGGAGATGTTATGTTATGAAGATAATACACCTTTGGCAGTTTTTCTACCGCCAAGCAATAATGTGGAATCATTGCTGTATTTCAAAGACAATGTTTGTATAGATATTACAAGACTATGAGATCTTATTTATATCTTTGGACAGCGAACGTAAAGATTTGGACTCTTGACGTTCTATTATATATTTGCGTGACGCTGTGCTGTTATGGGTAAACGTGTTGCTTATCATCAAACACATGATGTCTTGTTCGTATTATCACTCCATATAGACTAAAAGCTCTACACATATATACTGTGTGTCAAAATAGAAGAGTGATTTTTTATCTTTAATTACTTATAATATTTGTTAAAGATACCAGGAGAGTTTTTAAACTATAGTTTGAAAACGTATTTATTAAAAAATATATTTTATTTATAATACGAGTATGAACTTTCGTTGGTCTAGTCGGGAGAAAGGCGATTGCTTATCCGGTGGTTAGAATCACACATGCACCACTGTCTATTCACATTCGTATATCCCGAGGAAACCAACCAGACCGTAGATCCGTAACCCGAATTCATATAGTCTTCCGATACTATTCCCCATCATCTACCAACTTGCACGACTAGCGTGGTGGAATATAACAATGACTCTCTTCTTGCGAGAGAATACCTCGAGTTCTAGCAGTGGAAACATTTACTGAGATGCTTATGCATGTACCTCTATTTTGTACATATCAATACTGTTATTATAATAATAGTATTAAGTATGGACTAATTGACGTGTAAATTGAATATTTATCAATAAAGAACTTTGACTTTAACTTTAACTTTGACTAATATCAGAGACTATTAAACTATACTTACTGTGCTAATATTAGCAAGCTGAAAAGCTTATTTATTTAAACGCGCTAATCTCAGGAACTACTGAACCAATCTCTAAAAATCTATCACCGTAGGATATATACGTGGTCCCTGAGTCCTATATATTATAAATATAATATGTACTACCACGGGCGACACCGGGGTAGACCGCTAAATACCGGTAATAGGCTTTCATAACGGCTTTTTTTTATAACATCTTAGATCTCTGGGTGATGAGCGCAGTGCAGTGTTAGGTAATGATTTGGACTTTTCTTGTTCCAATAGCTGCGTGTAACTGTGCTGTTATGTGGCAGGCATGTTGCTTACCATCGCGCATGTCCTGCTCGTCTCGTCACTCTTTTTATAAAAAAACCCCTGAAGAATGTTTCGGAAAGATACGCTCATCAAGCATGATTATGATGAGATGAGATCGTCGAAACGAATCATCTATCTATTATATGTAGTTACCTACCCAATACCAGGAATAAACATAGTGAATATATTTCACAATGTGAACGCCATCCGAAAATTTAATATTGTAAACATTAATTATCTAGTTACGTTCTCTTAACTAGGGCATTTCCTCGCCGCATAGCCGTAGATTGAGATCGGTCGTTTATCATCGCCTTCAGCTTTTAACTTCACCGCATAAGCTTTAAGCGCCTAAAGTCTTTGAGGTCCATCGTACAAAGGACAATAAATTAAAGACATAATTAAAGTTCCTCAGACGTTGACGGATATACAGCCTCCTGCACCAGAAGATTGTGCTTTACCGAACGAACCATAAAAAGGCAGCTCTCGTCACGTCTCTCTTTCGCGATTTATTGGTTAAGGAAAAATCTAAATTTATCCCTTGTGCAATTTTCTTGGCGTTTGTAAAATATATTGCTTCATTGCTTGGGTACCACATAATTTTGCGATAAACATCGTTTCCATACCTTTAATTACGTTTATGTTTGGAGGTTGAATACACTTTGCATTTAACCATAATATCATTTTATTCATGAGTTGAAAACAACACGACGTGCGTAGTAAACGTGGTGGTAATATTCTAATAAGCATGGTTACTTAATTGCGTGAATGTAGCTCATTATTAGTTAGTAATTTTAAAAAACCGAATCATAAATTCCCCATGCAACGATAATACGTATAAATGTTAGAATATTAACTTTCGAAACATTTATGTACTTTTTACAAATAGTTGAAATGGTGTGAAATCAGGGAAGTGCGGTGGGCTAAACAATTATTTATTTTGGTTTCCTACGTCTTACGCAAATAAGTAAGTAAGTAATGCTATAATAAGTAGGAAATGCTGTTTTTGGTTTTACATCCTAAGTTTGCGTGGCAGTGATCGCTTACAGCGATAGAGTTGCCAACTGTTGCACTGGTTTTAAAGTTTATTGGTAATAATGTACGTGTATTTATTTTCTTTGTTGCGTCAATAAAGTGTACCTATCTATCTCAAAACACAGATCGATGATCAGTTTGATGACTGTCGTAACAATACAGTTTTAAACGTAAAGTTAAGAGTCATTCAGCGAGGTAATGCTACCAGGACGCTATGCACGCTTCGCGCTAATTTTAAATTGCATTGCTAATTCTTTATTCTTTTTGTGCACTTTTTTCTTTGGTGTGTCAATAAGACATTTCTATACTAACTTATACATGTCAATTAAAAACCGAAGTGTGCTTAAATATGCAAAACTATCTTTGGTTTGATGGCTTGTACCAAAACGCAGTTTCTAACGTAATACCTGTTCAAGTTAAGTGAACATCTATGTAAAAAAAATGCGCATTTATGCCGTACAGTAAAATTTAAATCTAGTAACGGTTATATTCAAATTCATGCCTGAAAATTCTAGATAGCAATAAATATAAATTGGCCATTACGTTACCGTGTTACGTTGTCACAGACACCTGCCCCTACCGGTGGGTAAAATAGTGTGAACTCACCGGAGTCGCAGCAGTATAAATAATTTATTTCCACATGATATTCTCGCATCTTTGTTACAAATTCCGCTTGCGTTTGCTAGAAATGTCTTACTTCCCGTGAGAAGCTAAAATTTTAATTATGTATGTCTGTAAAGGGTACCCTTTTTTTAAATATGTACGTAATTGCACATACTTATACCTATAGTCGGTAGTCGGTATCATAGTAAAGGTGTTAGGGACCATAGCAGATACAGTGTAAACTAGTTCAAAATCAATCTGAAGTCATAATTATATTTGTAGCAAATTTTGAATGAAAATGGAAAGCAAATTTGTAGCGTCTTGCTGTTATACATAGTTCCTGTTCCCGCAGTTTTACCGTGGCAAAAAGTAGCCTATGTGCTATTCCGGACTACAAACTATTTTCAATCGCATTCTTTCAGCCGTTCCGGCATGATTGAGCAGCAAGCATTCAAACGTCCGAACCGATTTATAATAGTAGTGGAACTATATTGTGATATAGTCTACGTAGTTGTCTCATTACACGACATTTGATTAGCCACTGTATTGCAAAACTTAAGTCTTAAGTGAAGACACCTCTACATTTGTCTCTTTGCCTGTTTGATTGATCTTAATAAAACTACAAGTATATACACTCGCTTACGTCTAGGGTAATTATGAATACAGCGGCTTAATACAAAGAAATAATAGTATGGCGAAATATAAATGAATCGTTATTTTAACCTTCTTGTGTTAGGATTTTCCTTCTATCTAAAAAACGCCATTGTAAAATGTATTCGTTAAATAAAAACAAACTACAAATCGACCCTGGAAAACAAGGGATTTTTTCTTTTCCTAATCAATTCGAAGCTGATTTAGGCACGGCGCCTGGGGAGCGTCACAGCGCGAGATTGCTCGGGACACCTACCAGCCTCCTTAATCTGCCACTGAGAGACTTTGTAATTTGCTTTCAATATTGTTTCATTTTCTTTCAGTCGCGATTCGTACAAACGAAATAATCGAATCAGACGCCTACGCTGTTCCGATTTTTGCCATTTGAGTGGTATTTTCATTGTATCAATGTACTATCTAATTTTAAACTGAACTGTAGATGTTGAAGTTGAGTAAAACATAAAATATATATTTTTTATTTTCACTTACTTCTTTCTTGTCATTTTCTGACATTCTTTGAAATTAGATAGATATATTAAATTAGATAGATTTATTAAATTATTTTTGAAATAATGATCACCTATTTAATAAAAAATGCATATTAGCTTTGTAGCAGTAACTTTTCAGTTCTACATTTTACAATTTTGGAAAGGTGTGAAAAATTGCGCCACCTAGCGATTTCTGCGAGAACCTGGTTAGCTCCGGTACTATTACACCGTCGAGAGCGTTCGCTGTCAAGAGGTATGGTTTCATTGAGTACTGTGAACCAGGATTGTACTTCCAAGGCTTTTTATCTCATTTCAGTAGATGTCGCTTTTTGATATAATTTCAGAAGCGCTTTATTTTTTTGGGGATTGTGAAACTAATAGCTCTTTGAAATAGAATATAATAGAATTTATTTTATTGTTTAATATATTACTTTTTAAATAAGTCCTGTAAAGTATATTAAGGCTGGCCCGTTGGCTTAGTTGGTAGTAAGTCACACTGCGAAGCCATGGGTCGTGGGTTCGATACCGTCCCGAATCCGAAATCCGAATAGAAATATTTGTACTGTGGCTGGGCGTTTTCTATATATGATAAGTATGTATTTAAATATACAAGTAATATATCAGCTGTCTAGCTCCCATAGTGCTAGCTTTGCTTAGTTTGGGGCTAGATGGTGTTGTGTGTGAAATGAAATGTCCATCAATAGTTTCAACAGTTTTGTTCATTACAAACACACAATGTTTTTGCTAATTATGTTAATGCAACCATTAATCTAACATCAATGTTTACATTATTAAAATCTTCCTTGTGATCATATCATATGGACTAATCATTATTTAGTCAGGACTTGGGATGTCATTGTTTCGTGGTCCTAAAAAAAGCGACATTTATTTGGTGAAGTAGGTTACACTAACATATTATACTGTAGAGCAAATGTTAGTATTTTATTAAACTTTTCAATACATTGAGAATTACTGCGACCAAAGATAAAATTGGCAACAACCTTCGTGTTTACTTTTATTTACAAACTAATGATAAATCTGTCAGCCTTTACCACAAAATGTTTTTTTATAACTTGGTACTTGAATAAAATAGACTCATAATTTTACCGCCGGCTAAAAATGTCAAAAGATTCAACCACAGATTTTCATATCCAAAGATTTATGTTATGAAAACTTTTCCCATTGAGGCAGGAAGTTTTGTGGCGCTCCGCAACAGGCACTTAATTTGTACTTACTTCCTAACTGTTATTGCTATGTTGAACTTGAAATGTACAGCAAAGAAGATACAATTTTACTAACTCTCTTGTACCTAATAAGCAGCACTACTGGTTTATTCGCATATAGTTCCCGTTTGCGTTATTTTCTCGCGATAAAAAAATTACTTAATTATATATGCTATTGCAGACCATAATATAAATGTGTTCCAAATTTCTCTCTCTCTCTTAAAAAATATAATAGTGCTCAACCGATTAGATCTGTATTACTTACCTATGTATTAAACTATTGTTTAAAAATTAATGTGCAAAAGTACCTATCAACTTACAAAATGTATGAAACGTGTAATTTTTTTCTCAATTACACGTTTGGCTCTTTGGGGAAAATTGAAATTCGAAATAATTACGACACGTTTTTTGAATTCCGATCATAAACTTGTATTCACATGTAAGAATTTATCTACGGATCGTATATTTCTTGATAACGATGTTTATTGGGCTAGAAAAGTTGCTAGCCGCGATAATAGAAGGTGGAGTAGAGTTGTAACCACCACTCGACTGAAGCAAAGAAAATGGGATGGAACACGTCCAGGCTACAAGATGGGTAGACGATAACATCTTTATCGCGCGTCGAAACGGGACTCAAAACTAACGGGAACTAAAAAATAAAACAAATGTGAATGTTCGTTTTGTTATTAACAATTTTACTGAAGTGAAAAATTATAAAGCTACATTAAACATTGAAAAAAAACAGTTGTTTTATAATATTCATATTCATTTATTCATAAATGTTAGTTACATGTCAAATAAATAAATTAAACTAATAAAACTGAATAATTAACCTAAATGCACAATCAAACTCATCAGTCAAATTTAATCAATTTAAAAAAATATTGTACTATAGTACAGTCCTTAACTTTGCAGTTTAAGAATTCCGTCAAACTATAGAACGTCCGATCGCCCAGCCAACGCCTCAGGCGAGACTTGAAACAAGCCTAGCTTGGCGCAGTGGTGATATAATTAGGTAACTTATTATATACCGCCGGTCCCATGACATTGTGTTAATTTGTCGGACTTTGCCAAGGTCCTAGGAATTTCTTTGAGCTGCCCTGCACGTCGTGTGGGGCGTGCATGGATGCGTCACCATAAGCAGGGTACAAATGCAGGTTATTTCTCACATACACCGCGACCTGTAAAATAACAATGCAGGTCATGATTCCCAGCTTTTTAAACTGTGGTGCTGCCGATTTGTCGCAACTTATTCCCGCCACTCAGGGTTGCCATTAAAAAAAAAACATGACTGCCGTGTTTTGGATATCAAATTGCCGTGTTTTGAGACAAAATTTAAGAAATTGCCGTGTCTCGTATATTTTTTTTTATCGCGTATAGGTCCGCGTTTGACCACCAACTCGCCTGATGGTAAGCGATGGTGTAGTCGAAGATGACGCACGTTTACCTAGAAAGTACCTATTCACTCTGACATTGAAAAGTTCTAGATTATATCTCTCAGGGAACAAGGAGGCCGGCAACTTATTCAAACCGTTTAGTACGGATTTTGGGAATATCCACAGTGTATGTGTGGTAGTGAGCCGACTTACGACTTATCCTGTTATGGAAAGGGGAAGGCAATATTAGATTGTGTAACTCCGCTGCACACTCTCCAAATTGTGTCCTGTAAAACACTGTCAAACTAGCCACTTTTCGACGATGTTCTGGGCTTAGCAGTTTTTTTAGCTACTAAGTCTCTAATTCTCTATCACCGATTAGCCGAACAGCGCGCCGTTCAACCGAGTCAAGAGCTGGTACTATGCCGACCCATCCCATAGGCGGCAGCAGTTTTCATTAACTATGTACTTTGTAGCTCTACTGTCCCTAATGAAGGTTAAAAGAAACAAAATAAATACAAATAGCTGTTTATTCATTAGAACCATTATAATATAAATATCTTATGTCACTTAAATTTATTTCTTCTTCTTCCTCTTTCTTTAGTTTGTATTTTGAACTGTCTTTCATGTAATTTAGCATTTCTTTAGTTGGCTTAAAATTTGTGCAATTTCCTTTAGACTAAACTTAACTAATGTATTGTTTGGCGAGCAATGTATTGTTTATAGTGGAAGTGATCATTTTGTTACGAGATTTCGTTTTTTAAAGTATGTTGCTCTGATTGCCGTGTTTTATGATACGGCAGTGAAAGTTCTGCCGTGTACCGTGTTTTTTTGCCAAGCAGCCCCAATTGCCGTATTAACACGGCAATTGCCGTAGCAATGGCATCGCTGCCGCCACTGCTCGCACGGCTCTTCTGCATACGGAATGCACGCTCCCAGTCCGCGGCGCTCCCGTATACGTACAGCTCGGCGCCGTACTGCAGCAGCGAGTGCACCGTCGCGTCGCGAAGTAGCACGCGCACGCCGCGCTCGCCGGTTTCATATTAGTATGAGTACGTTTTCTTATGATCAGAAGCTACTTAAAAAATATCTTTAATTACTGGTACCTTCTATTGTTTAAAAAAATTATACATACACAAATGTATTGTTTATGAGATAATTGATATCTAATTTTATATTTTGATATTATAATCTTTGTTAAAAAAAGTTGCTTAATAACGCATTTGTTAAATAATTTTTTACCAATTATTGATGGGAAAATTTATAAACCGTTTTTAATATCTGTTTATGACATTAAAAAAATGATTATTATTCAAATTTTCTTTGTTTGTTATAAATAAGTTAGTCAGTTATAGTTTTGTATAGTGTTTGATAATAATGCGCGTAGTATTCTCTTTCGAGTTTTCAGTTGTTTATAGTTATGTATAGTTTATAGTTTAGTCTAGTCATAGTTTCGAAAAACACCTGTACCCATACGTAAGACACTTTTGCAGTTGAAGAGATTAAGCGCGGCAGAAAAAATATTCGTTCGCGGAATGGGAATTCCTTATCGTCAAGTTTTAACATAATAAGTATGTTTACGTTTTATGACTGAGAAGATGGCGTCTTTAAATCATAAAATGTTTTATCGCATATTTTTACATTTTCTTTGATACTTAAAATATACGTCTCCAGAAACATAAATTGTTAAGATGAACATAATATGTTTCGACAGTAAAATATTACTAAATGAAGTTTTTATACTATTGTACAATATTTCTAATAAAATATTACATATATATTGTGTGTTTTAGAGTAATAATTGAATTAAAGAAAACATGCTGACATGGGTCAAATTTACAATTACTCTATGTTCATACTAGTCTGTCGGCTTTACCTGTGGTTGTACGCTTAGAAGCTTCCATTTTCTATAGAATTACACAAATTTTGGTACGAGATCTTAGTCTACAGGCATATAATAGTATATAGACTGGTCCAGTGGCTTAGTTGCTAGTAAGTCTGCCTGCAAAGCCGTGGGTCGTTGGTTCGATCCACACCCAGTGCAAATATTTGTGTAATGAATACAAATATTTGTACTGCGCCTGGGTGTTTTGTATGTATAATAAGTATGTATGTATTTAAAATAATATAAGTATTATTACAACTATCTGGGTTCCATAGTACAGGTTTTGCTTAGTTTGGGGTATAATAATATTCATCTGCTCGGTTTACTTATTTAGAAAATATCTTGTTTTTCTGGTATAAAGTTAAAGTAATGTAGATACCTTTTTCTTTTTCATATTATGTCGCTACGTTACTAATAAGTCACTTGTACATAAAGTAAGCCATCTCAGTTCACGTGTTTTTATAAAAACACTACAAAATCTCCTTTGTTTTGGTAATCTTAGCTGCGACCACAGCTTCGGCTGCCGCTAGCAGGGAAAATCAAGTATCAGCATGACATCCCCGAAGGGATGTTCTACGGCTCTAGTGCGAAGGAACTGACATCTGCCACTGGTAGCCGGTATGTAGATCTGATACGTATTTTTGTATACCGATGTCTGCTTACTTATTATTTAGGGATTGCGATCTAAAATATTTATCTGAACCGGCTGACTGACTTATTTGTGTTTTAAAAATCAAATTTCAACTGAATCATTTTTAGTTTCCAAGTCATGTCGACTTATTTATTTAATGTTGGTGTCGTCTGTTCGGTCTTTTTGGTAGAACAAACTTTCCATAAGCTTATTGAACAATTATTTTGCTGGACAGACAATGTGAGTGTATTCATGAACTATATCAATCAACAATGCGCGGGGGGGCCCGCTCGGACCGCTCGGTGTGTCTCAGGTGACATGACCCCCCAAAATCGTATACGTTAAACTAAAACTCTAAAAAGAAATAAGTATCTAATAGTACAAAGATTATTTTTAACACGGGAAAACAACTGGAACGGGAACTACGTGGATTAAATCGTGGGGCGCTACTAGTCAAGTATTTTGTACTCGATTTATTGTATTCCTACTGGAAACCCTCCCTCCCCCCAAATCTGAGACTGCGTACTGGTGGCCCCCTCCAAAATTCGAGGCTGGGACCGCGCCTGATATCAACCGAAAATGTGACCACGATCATCAAACACTAGTTATACCTAGGTATACCGACCAAAGATCAACATTGCGAAATAACAAAAATGCCTCATGTAACGTTCTTACCCTTTGCAGAAATAGGAGAAATATATCAACATAGGTACTTGTAAAATGAAATACACAAACAAAACAGTTTTCTAGTATAACAACAGTACAATTTTTAACTCCAACGATCTAGTGTCGATTTTTAAAGCATGAGGTTGTATTTTTACTCACCTTAGATCTTTTCTTCATAGTGCAAATGTACCTACAACTTCATTATGACCATTACTAGCTTGTTGTAACGAAAAACATCATGTTGCAATAAACTTAGAGGACAAGTATTATCCACTTAAATAATTAGGATTTGAACAGCAACATGCAACTTGTTTTTAACACTTTCCCGTGAGAGAATGCCCTGAGTCCTAGCGTTGCCAACGTAGGTAAAGTGGATTCTTTTTACCTAGCTTTAGCGTTAAAGCAATGTCTTCTCTACAGCAATATAAATTAAATTAGAAATCATTACCTATGAAAGAAATAATATATGTTTCTGTTTTCTCGAGCCATAAGAGGTTATACGCGTGTACTCTTAATTATTCCACGAAATGTCAATAGAGCGTGGAAAATTAATAATTCGAGACTCGTGCCGGCGACCATGGGAACGCGAGGGCTTTACTGGATATTTTTAGACACAATTGCAATAATTAATTATACTTGGCTATACTAAGAGTTACAGCAAAGTACCTATAGCAATAAGATCCACGCGGATTTTTAAAAAAATATATTTGAATAGCCATCTTAACCAAGACAGAGTAAATTGAAAACAATTTTGTAACTAACTTTTTAATCTTAAATACATACGAGTAGGTACATGTGGCATTGTTTTTTTCTTAAAATCATCCCTTAACGTGTCTTGTTTAAGTTGAATATTTTATTCATTAAAGTGGGTCTAAATTTGAGTACTATTTAGAATGCAGAAAATTAATTTAAAAAACGTTAAAGTTTACAAAATGAATATCGACGGAAACACATAAGGAAATAATCAGCCAAACATACCACGTTCTTTTTTTCTCGAAGCCGGTGTTCGGAAATACCTACTTTTAATTAAAAGGAGTTGGTACAAACCAAACATTTCAAAAAGACTTAGGTCAAAATATTTTCTCTTACCGCTAGTACGTAATTAAAGAACAGCTAAATATTTCTCGTGTACACTGCTGGCAACAAGAAGTAATAAAGGTTTTCATTGCCGAGCCATTCTGAGATCGATGCGACAGTTCCAATAACGACACAGCTGCTGAAACCTTCGAGATTGCTGCCGATTAGCTGAACATCACAGACATCTATTGATCACGGACACATGTTACGGAACAACGGAACATATAACTTAACAATATAACTAACTACTAATAATCACGTTCCAAATTATTATTTTATTACCTCAACGCATAGATCAGAAACCCTGGGTTATTGGCTTTGCCTCAACGTTTCGGCAGCGTTACAACCGCCGCGATCATAAGAATATTCTGTTTAAATGAAAACGTTTAATACCTATGAATCCTAATTATACACCTTAAAGACAATCGGTTACCTCAATTATTTTCATTCAATACATATTTTCCCGCACATAGTTCCGGGTCTAACCACCAACTCACCGGAGGGTAAACGACGTTGTGGTCGAAGTTGGTACCTTATCATCATCATCAGATTCGTGCTTCGTTTCGCGAAGTTGGGATCAAGTATCGAGATTTGTAACCGAGGCTGGGTGCTTGGGGACTCTGCAACAGACAAAATAAGGCTTCCTTGCCGAGTGCAATACGACTTCCATCGCATCGTCATGGTAGATGAAAATTCGCAAGAAAATGCTCGTTACGACTTTATAGTGGCACTTCGTCTTGGCGCCGCGATTGCCAGGGCTAAGCCCAGCTTAGCCCCAACCTTCCCTTTGGCGAGTTCGGCGGTCGGTAAGGTGCCGTTTGATGTGCTGAGCCATTGGAGGCAAAGGTTGTTTCCTAATTCAATCGCTACTCTGTTGGGTATGTGGCGTTGTCTGCAAGAGTGACGTTATCACGACGCAGTGAACATCTCTGTATTGTTTGGTGACTCCTCTTTAATTTTTACCGCATCTGCCATGATATGGCTGCTATGATATCTGATATGAAAGAGTAATCTGCTATTGGGTACGTAAATTATATTTACTATTCCCATCTCTGTCATAGAGAGTACGTGAACTGGGAATCTACAACATTTCTTATCACAGAGTAACCGCAACGCGCCATGGGATTTATCTTCAGAAGAAGTTCGAATGATACTTAAAACCTTCCAAGGGATCCTCATAGATTCACCCACGTACGAGTAAGTACTAGAAGTACTTGAAATGGTATATATGTCGCAGCCGGATCGTATAATCCGCTGTATTACATTTTGGCTAGCCGTTTTGAAAACCAGGGCCGTTTTGTACAGCGGCGGTTTGACGATTAGCCAGATTGAAAGCGGCTGATTTAAAAACAGCCGGAATGTGTTCGACGCCATACGTCATTCAAAACGGCTAGCCGTAATGTAATAAAGCGAAAGATTAGCCGCCGCTTTGACAATTTTTAGTTCCGATTCTTAACACCCATAGCGCTGTCTGACATAACAACAACATGGCGTTGAAAATAGTACTTGTGTTGCTAAATTGCTAAGGTGACTGTGGATTCTGGTGTTCGGCGAAATCCTACACAATATTATTGGGGTGGTTTACCACCGTCCACCTTGCTAAAACTAAATCGGACCGGGTAGGTTAGGAAGGACCCAGATCCGACTCGGAGCACCCCGACCCCACCTAGTCTTGTCGCTACTACCCCTAGAGTGTATATAAAAAAATGCGGGAGCCAGAAGCTGAAGGGAGGTCCTGAGTCTTCTCGTCCTGACTCAGGGCTGAGGCTGACCGCAGAGCTTCTGGCGGGAGCCCACCCGGAGTCAAATCTCAATGATGACCCTTGTCTAAGTGCACCATATTTCTTAGGTGTACCATCACCAATATCTAGTTAGGGGCTTTCAAGTTTTATCTGAGAGGTATGATGTTTAAAAAAAAAGTATAAGAAATATGGCAAGAGATAATCTGCTAGCTTTTTCTGATTATTATTATACAATTAATATTCATGGTTTATTAATTGTAAGTATGGTCACCCCTACAATTTAAGCAGTAGTACAATGCGGCTAAACGTTGGCCGCCGTATTGAAGAACGTATCGCAATGACAATGCGGCTAATCGTTGAACCGCCGCATTACAAAACGGCCCTGATATGACGCCCATGACACAAGACAGTGCTTTACTCCCTTGGTGAATAATCTACTATAATTGTCTACGAGTATATCTGTGGTTACCCTTGCTGTTCCACAGAGTTAATTTTTTGGAAATTGTTGTAAGTTTTAATACAATATCTTAAAATTGTTTAATTAGGCGTCGCTAGAGCTTGTAAGACTAAATTATATATTATATCTACTTACCTTTAGCTTTAAAATTCTAGCCAGATTTCTGTCACCTTAGAATGTATTATTCTGGGCATTACTTTAATTTCAATTTCAAATCAAAACTAAGTGTTCTGAGTAAGGTGTCCCAACGAAGTAAGTAAGTACTTAGGCACTTATTCAAATTGGAAATTGCATTTGTATGGCTTTTTTAATTTCCAGTTATACTGAGCTTCACTGCTTGATTTTTATAGAACAATGAGATTCAATTAGCTTTATAGCACAACTCCATTTGATACGAATCATGGAATTCCATTTTAAATCTAAGAAATGAATATCGTTTCTTTTAAAGCAAAAGTTTTAAATTGGAGCTCATGCAGCGCGTGTTTTAGTCGCGTGACTGCAAAGTACAGCTTTTATTACTTCATATTTAAATATTTTAATGTTAGTGTACATTTTTTACGTATTTCTGTGTTAGTGTAACGTTAATCAATCAACTTGTGACTTTATCGCAACTTGAGACGCTTGTTTAGAAATGTTGTAGTTTACGGGACACTGGTGTGTTTAACTAAGATTATTGGAAATGCGTTAACGGTAGATTGGACAAGAAGATGAGTAGAATAATATTGTTAAATACAGTGGCTTTTATAGAAGGTACCTACAGAGTGACACGTGACTGATGGTAAGTATCACGACTGCCCATAACTGCATACTGTCACGCAGCTATTGGATCAAGAAGAGCCCAGAGTATATGCCCTGTAATTTATCTGGAAAGATTTCCCTTCAAACCACAACATAGTGGTGTTATACTTCCACAGGTGAACTTAGCACAAAGTCCTATCTCTACAAAGTCATAAATATCTCTAAACCTATTCTCACTTTTTCAACTCGTGATTACTTTTGTAAGTATTGGAATTGCCCTCCATTCTGCGTAGTCAAAAATTAAGCGTAAGAATTTTCAAGTGGCGGCCATAGAATGTATTATACTGCATTTTCATAGAACTTGCGCGTTGTGTCACATTAAAGTTTTTTTTAGCTTTTTAAATGCAATCTATATTAATATTATAAAGCTGAAGAGTTTGTTTGTTTGTTTGTTTGTTTGAACGCTAGGATCTCGGGAAGTACTGGTCCGAATTAAAAGATACTTTTTCTATTAGATAGTCCATTTATCCAGGAAGGCTTTAGGCTATAGAACATAACGCTACAATCAATAGAATCGGAGCATGAATCAAGAATGTAACAAAAACGGGGAAAATATTCCTTTTTGAGAGTTTTCGTAGCGTGCTTTGTCCACAGACTAAGTAGAGAGATACACTTGACATGACAGCATGACAGCGATTATGTCAACTTCAACTTAAAATTTTTTTTTCCATTCGGTAATGTCACCGTAATTTCGCCAATGTCCAAGATTGCGTCATTGAATATAAACCTTTGCTAATCAAATTTGTTTATAAATCTGAGTTGGTACGACCAATTTCCGACAGGTGGCGTAGCAGGTAGCTTTAGAGGTTTTTTGTTTGAAAGCGATATTATCAGGAATGGCTGAACCGATTTCAGTCATAATATTATACCGTTGGATATGTACGGGATCCCGATGAGCGCCCTATAATGTACCACGGGCGAAGCCGGGGCGGGCATCTAGTGAATAATAAATAGCATTAAGAAATCAAATAACGGAGCGGTGCCGGTGCACCGCCGTGCCACGACATTTATGTTTAACTTTAGCATTTTTATAGAGAAAATGAATTGAGTTTTATGTTTTCTTTTATGCTTTTTAATAAAATTTTAAATATGTAAGTTTAATTTAGATATGCTTAATATGTATCACCGTAAGGACCAGAGAAAATATATTGTTCTACATAAAATATACGAAATTACATTTTATACGTCTCATACGCAGCTCACGGTGCGCCACTTAAGTCTATTCATGCATAGATATTTTTAATATATCCAATGAAATACTAAAAGCCTGAACTGAATGAAATTTTAAAATGACGCGATACTTCATAGAATATTGAGGTTGGGTTATGAGGGGAAAATATTTTACCTCCTATAAGTATTTTCATACGTACCTTTTATACTAAAAATGATTCGTTTTTAAATCGATCTAGTCCTACCGGAGGAGTACAACCACAAACATCGACACGAGATTATTATTTAACATTACATTATTTATTATTAACATCACATTATTGATTATATTCAACATCATTCTCCGACTAAATACGAAAACATTGAGCAGTTCGTATTTTTGTGCAATATAATTTATCGTTTGGATGCTAAGTTCCTTTCAATCTTTTTGTACAATAAAATGTATTGCATAAAGTTTTTGCAAGTTTTTTTTTTTTTTTTATCTTTTATGGGTTTACACTTGACCGCCATCTCGCCTGATGTTAAACGATGATGCGGCCTACGATGAAGCGTGTTTACCTAGAAGAAACCGATTCACTCTCGATTTGAAGACACAAAGATTGTAACTATCGGGAAAAACCCTCTCAGGCAACGTATTCCCCAGCCTAGACGTTCTTATCACAAAAGTAGAGTCAAATCTCTTCGTTCGTGTCTTTGGAACATCAACCATGAAACGATGTCGCTTTTTCGAGTTACGAGCATTCCCATAGAAAAAAGGGCAAGGTGGTATTAGATCGTACAAATCAGTCGCACACTCTCCGAAGTGTATCCGATAAAAAAACCGATAAGCTAGCAATTTTCCGGCGATGTTCTAGACTTTGCAGTCTTTTTCGCACGAGAATGTCATTGCCTATGAGCCTTTTGGCACGTCTCTCGATCGATTCCAGAGCTTCCAGCTGATACTTAGCCGATCCATCCCAAAGGTGCGAGCAGTACTCCATACAGGAGCGAATCTGTGCTTGTTATAACGTGAGCAACTGTTCAGACTTGAAGTACCTTCGCACCTTTGAGAGGACACCTAGTTTTTTGGCAGCTAATTTAGCCTTAGATTCGATATACGAGCCAACGTTGAGAGTCGATGACAAAGTAACGCCCAACAGCTCGAGATGGTCGGATACCGGCACGGATACACCACGAAAAGTCTGTTGGAAAGGACTCCTTTTTTGCGGAGAACAGACACGCCTGCGTCTTTCCCTCGTTAAACCTGACCAGATTGGCATCGCCCCATTTAGAGACTGCCTCAAGGGTCAAGTTTAAACGCTCGATCAAACTCTCTCTCAGTACCTGAGTTTGTTGCCTATTGGCTCTCGCGCTCGATATGTAGCTCTCACCACGGTGCTATCATCTGCGTACCCAAAGATACCGGGCTTCAACAGATCGTTGATATGTAGCAGAAAGAGTGTCGTAGAGAGCACCGACCCTTGAGGGACTCCGGCATTAATATTATTTGATCCGACGAGTAGCCATCAATGACCACTCGTATGGATCGATCCTCAAAAGTCCGATATCCACGTTATAAAACCTGGAGACAAACCATAAGCTGAAAGCTTGCTTAAAAGGCCATCGTGCCAAACCCTGTCGAAAGCCTTCGAGATATCCAGGGAGACTGCAAGTGCTTCCCCGTACTTCTCGATAGCTTCACTCCAGATGTGAGTGACGTACGCTAGAATATCCCCGGTGGACCGGTTTCCGCGAAACCCGTATTGCCGGTCACTAAGGAGATCGTTCGATTCTAGGTACGCCAGGAGCCTGTGGTTTAAGACATGTTCCATAGTCTTGCAGAGTATGGACGTGACCGAGATTGGCCTGTAGTTGGCAGGGTCAGCACGACTACCTTTCTTGGGTACTGGTTGCACGTTTAGGGGCCGCCTAAAGGTCATAGTGCATTCAAGATTTGTTAGTAGAGTCTGGCTAACGAAAGTAGATACTGGATACTTTTTACATGACAACACTTAAGTGTTCCTACCATCGGGTACCAACCCAACGAATTGGGATATTTTAAACAGAAAGTACTTAGGTACACTTGATTCCAAAAAGGCATTTTTAAAACAAACCGTTTAAACATTATCTGAAATAAGTTTTAATAATTCGTACGTGGTCTAAAATTGTATTCATCTAAAATAAGTACGACGTATGTACGATTTGGCGATTATTTCAAGAGCAACACTAAGCCTTTAGTTGGCCTAATAAATTGATTCATTAATTATGCTATTAAATAGAAAAAAACTCGTGTATTTTATTTTTAAGAAATTAATTTTCGGCGATTATCCGAAACATTTGGTAGAATTAGAATCAGTGTATGGTATCCCTTTTTCTGACGCAACAAAATGTCGTGTTTTTGATGTTTCGTAGTGGCTGGCTTGTGTTTATTTTTGGCGAGATTTTCAGTTTAGGGATGCTATGCTGATATATTTTAAATTTGCCGCGCTTTGTCAGTATCAACTTTCGTTAGCCAGACTCTAGATTAAGGAACTATTGCTAATTCTCGCTTGAGATAAGGACTTAAGCTGTGCATGCAGCTGCAGAGAAATCCCGTTTCGATGTTTTGTACATTTACTCAGTCTGTATCTGCCCCAGATAGCTTAGGTCCTAAGTCGCCTCGATTCGAGACATTATCCACGTTATCTACCATTCCCTTTGATGAAGCTAGCTAACCACCGGATACTGCAGTTGAGAGAAACATAGTCAAATTTGTGAACTGTACGAGAACAATTAACTTGGCTTCTGCCATGAATAAAGGAAAGAAAATAAACTCATCAGCAATCCAACTCGATGAGTTTGTTTTTCAATCAAACCACACATTGGTTGCCAACATAAACGGTTTTATTGACAATGGTTGAAGAGTTTTATAAATTGTGTTCTTCTTTTCATTACTTATTTTTTCTCTGCGTTTCATGCTCTACTACACGACGCTTACTAATCACATACCATCAATATTGTGTTTTTACCTAACAAGAAAAGAGAGAGTCTTAAAAATGCATAATCGTTTATACGTTTGGTCATACCCTGATAATTCGGAAATACTCGTAGTATATTTAATAGCGCTTACTGTTACGAATCCCGTATTCGTCTACCTGTGCGTGGACGATATTGGAGACTGATTCCAGATCACATGTTCTGGAATAATGTCGTTATAGAATCATGCTGGTTTCTTCGCGGTGTTTTCCTTCACTTTTAGGGCCAATGGTCTCGTTAAAACTCATTCATCTGCTCTTAAAACATGATGATGAGGTGAGATTCGAATCTACTAGGTAACTCAGGATTGTAAAACCAGGTGTTCTAGCTACAATGCGACCACCGCTTTTTCGATTAAGTAATTCGAATAAGTAAGAAATTTTCTAAGTATTTGAAAAACCTCAGTTAACATTTTACTATAATCGGGTCGTGAGATTCAAAAGCGTCATCGCGAGATTTATATTCGATTGAGTAGGCCCGAGCACACGATCGGGCCTGTTGTTTGATTTACCCGACCTGGTTGTTGTGGTACACATCACTGCTCTCGCATTTATACCCACCCTGCCTCTACAGCGTTAGTTTGCCCTCTTTCCATTATGAAATATAAAGACAGGTACAGATTATTTACAACGCGACAAGCAATAAAGTCAAAATTTTGTTAGTTAATGTTAAGAAATTATTTGGTTATGTACATTGTTTTATATACGTTTTAAATAAGTGTTTTTATAAATAGTTTTACACGTGAAATTCCCGTTCTGTGATTAATCTGTGATTAAACTAAGTGTATGTGCTATTACAAAGTACAATTTAATTATGTTCCAAATTTCAACCCGACCCGTCAGATTTTTCGACGGAATTGAACAACCAAACTTTCGTATTTATAATGTTAGTAGAATAGTAGTATTCTCAGCTACTAAAAATTAGTATTCTGCGCTACTAGTAATATGAAAATAGCTAAATTATGAGACATGTTTCATTGCACGTCGCGTTGTAAGTCAACTCTGTACGCGGCCTAATGTTCAGTCGCAAGTTTGTTCTCTCCCGGGCTCGTAATGTTCATTTACCCACGTAATTCGGACGCTAATATTAAATTCACCGTGCGAATAGACGAATCCGTATACGGATGAAAAAAATATTTGCTCTTTGTAGTTCTGTAATGAGGTTTTGGAACTACCGTGCGGTAGTGGTGATTCATTGCTCGCACTGTATCTTTTTATGTAAGTCAAAGATAGGCTTGCTGCTATTTCGCCTGATTTAAAGTGACTGTGCGGTCCAAGGCAGAGCGTGCTTACCTGCTTACCCAGAAGAAACTGATTCAATATATATTTGATGACACAGATTGTGTCCACCGAGAAAACCTGACACAGCATATTTTATCGCTTCGCTGTTTGTACACCGAAAGTTGAGTCAAATCATTTTAATATTGAGGTTAGGAACGTAAGCCAGCTGTCACTTTTTCCAGTTTCGGGATGTATGCTAGAAATTCCGATAAATCGTGAAGAGGAGAAGCACACTCTCCAAAATTGTATTCGATAAAAGACTAATAATATTCCAAGACCTACTAGCAAATTTTGGGTAGGTATTTTGTAGTGGTAGGTCTCTTGGCAGAGCCCGCCTGGAGAAGTAGCTCTTTTTTGCCAGTTATTCTACCGTCAAGCAGTAATGTGCATATATTACTGTGTTCCGGTTTGAAGGGCAATGTTTCCAGCGAAATTACAGGGCAGATATCTGGGTGACGAGCGCACTGCAGTGCTAGGTAATGATTTGGACTCTTAATTTTCCAATAGCTGCGTGTCACTGTGCTGTTATGTGGCAGGCATGTTGCTTACCATTAGGCACATGTCCTGAACGTCTCGTCACTCTTTATATAAAAAAAACATAGCTCTTCTATTATTCCCCAACATGGAGGTGTAGACCTCGCTGGTGACAGGCGGGACATAAACCTCCGTGTAGGGATATAATAAGAGAACTATGTGGTAAGTTTTTAGCTTGCCTCTAATACTACTCAAATTTTGCTACCAGCTCTCGGAATATAACGACGTTTCTTAGCGACAGTCTGTGTTTAAGACTGCAGTTTTTGTCGAACAAGTGAATTGTTTCTTAAAAGCTCGATTGAATTAAAAACTTACAGCTGGTACTTAGCTGACCCATTCCAAACATGCCTTTTTTTTTTTTTTTTTTTTTGACGGGGGGGATATCCTTTGCGGATACCCGGCTTTGCATTGGGGTGCGGCCGAGTTATGTGAGATCTTACTCACTAAAACCCCCTCGGTGGCCTATATCTGTGCCTAGGAGGAGGACGCCGGGATCTCCGTTGGAACGCACCGGCGTATTCCAAACATGCCTACAAACAGTGTTCCCCATAAAATTGAAGCAACGAACTCTGTTATTACGTAATACAAGTTATTATGACGTCAATTACCTTTATTGCTATAAATATTACCAGCACGCGCCATCAGCAGTGGAAATGCAGTACCGTAATAGGTCACGTGTAGCTGCGAACGCAATTAGTCAGAGACTCAGGGTACCAATTTCCTGCTGATCAGAACGAAAATGTTACCGCATTCGGCACGAGCGGCGAAGAATTTTCATTCTGTTTTTACAAGGCATTACATTAGTTTACATTTTGATTCCTATAACCTTGAGTAGATTGAATAAATATTTATGTTTTTATATAGAGTGACGGGACTATTAGAACAGGACGAATCCAAATTACTCTACAGCACTACACTAAGTTTGTCAACCAGAGAATTACGATGATTTATCTCATTGTCTTATACTTTCTCTAGAAACATTTCTCTTCAAATTTAAAGATGATGATGTCCTCGACGTATCCGTCAACAGTGAACCTTAAAGTGTGTACTGGCTCGCAAATCCAAAAATGTTCATGCGTGGTTTGCACGGCGCACGTTGTAATTATCTTAGTGTTTTATTTGTTGGTGTAGGAAGGTTTTGAGTGGGTCTTTCTAATGAGGTGATTAGCGTCTAGGTCACGCTGTTGTCTTTGTTTAAAATTTTGTACAGCTTCAGAGCTGCGCTATTCACGTCTCTGTTAGGCCAACACTTCTGGCTTATTCTATTCTACACACATACCTACCTGCTTAGCGATAGAATAAGTGGCAAATGTTAAAAACTTATGATAAAACTGGGAATGTTACACAAATAACGGAAACTGCTTACGACTAAACATTTAATTATGAAAATTTGTGGATATTTTGAAGTCTCACTACTATCGTAACATATATTACGTTTAATACAAAAGTGTTACATCATAAGCATTTTTGACAAGGTCTAGTTAGTTAATGTTGTTAGAAATTGTATTTTTTTCAGAAAAGCAATGTCACTCTGTAATGGTGTACTCCCAGCTCAGCGCGCACTATACCTTTATTCTTTACGCTGGCTGTGGAGACTATGTGCCCGTGGTTGTCCGATACTTCTTCTTCTTTTGAGATCACAAAAGATCTTTTGAGAAACGTTTGGTCCTCGCTTCAGGGGATCTCAGAGCTTGCATCTACTTTGCCCAAAAGTTGAGTTTAGCCTGCCGCGCTGAAGTGATCTCGACGGCGTGTTTAATTTGTAAATTTATATATTTATACTTTTATGGTACGGTATAATAGCCTTATTTTACTAACAAATATACTGTTTTGAAAACATTACACAAAAGTTAATCGCGAATATTTCGGCAGCGTTCCAACGGCCGTGGTAATGTGCCAACCGCATTATTGTGTGTCGTGGTGACAATCATGCGATGTATGCAAGACCAAATGATCTCATCAACCCAGATCTCTGAAAATCCCACTAAGATTACCCGCAGTTTCTTCAAACTTCTCTTGACCACGGTGTTTGTAACTCTGCCTAAAATGTCGAATTAATTACATAGTAATTTAGATGGCGATTGAGTGAGAGTGTGAGTGTGAGAGTGAGATTGGCGGTTAATGTTTTCAATATAGGTTTAAATCATGAAAGTTTTGAAGAAATAATATACTGTTCTACCAATTTAAAGTCTGTCTTTCAGTTTAATACACATTTACTGCGTAACCTGCTATACTGACATACATTTCTCTGTGAGACTGTGCCGATTGGCATAGAGGGAAGCTCGTAGTTGCAATCAGTGAACCGAGGTGCTGGATTGGTAAGCCACCAATCAATTCGATAAACAGAGTTGAAACACACGCTCCTATATTCGTACTTGTTTAATAACCTGTTACTTTCTTGTTTCTTGAATTGGTTTTCATATATCATTATCATTTTTGCAGTGCGTTACACACCAAAAGAAGTAATGCTAGTCTTACTAATATTATAAATGTCAATGTTTGGATGTTTGTTGCCCAATCACGCCGTAACGTCTGAACAGATCTGGTTAAAACATAAAAAAACAGATTATAGATAGATATATACATAGATTAACTTTATTGCACTTCACAAGTAAACATAGTTATAAAAATATACAAAAAGGAAAAATAAATAAAGTAACAATTGGCGACCTTATCGCTAAAAGCGATCTCTTCCAGGCATGACCGCTGGATGGAAAAGAAGAAATGAAGAATAAAAAGACGGGGGTTATATAGACTATACATAGGCTACTATTTATCCCGAAAAAAGAACAGAAATGGGGACTACGCGAGTAAAACCGCGAGGCGCTGCTAGTGAAAAATAGAGATACTAACTCTCTTTCCAACATAAGCTCGGATATAATTATTATTAATATAGTATTCAGAGTACAGACTACTCTTTGATATACTCGTAGATACGCCTAAGGCTATACTTAAAGCGACAGGGCTTATCTCACTCAGTAAGATTTCATTTCATTAAGAGCTACGTTAAATTATTTCCAAAGTATATATAACGCAATATTTTCACCATATTTAGAATATCTTTGTTGATTAAGTTTGAAAACAATTACGGCTAATACTAAATATTTAATCATTCTAAAGATATAAGTATATAGAATAGACAAAATTTTGCGGTTTTATGAGTTTTTAACCAACTTCAAAAAGGAGGAGGGTGTACGTTTGACTATAGGTATATTTTCTTCTATGTATGTTCATCGATTTGTCCTTCAATTATGGAGCTACTTTCAAAAATATTTTTTATTATAAGAGTTGGTCCCACGTGCACCAAGTCAGGATTTGATGGTGACATCTCGAGAAATCGAGGGAACCCCTCAAATTTCAACAGCATGTACAATGCTTTTCACATATTATTTTATCTAAATAATCATAGAGTATAACACTTCCAAGGTGGTCCTATGAGCACCAAGTCAGTTTCTGATCTTGGCATCCTGAGAAATCGAAGAAAACCTTTGAAGCACACACAATGTTTTTACCTATTTTTTTCTCGGATGGTCCCATATAAATTTTATTGAAATCATTGTGGCGGTTTTCGAAATATAAACGAAAACTTCAATTTGGTTCCATTTTATCTGGATGTCTTAGTTGTTGATTTCACCAAAACTATGAAATCGATTATAATACTTAAATATCCAACAGGGTTTTTCGCAATCTCACTAACGCGGCCAGCCAGCGTTTTTGCAAAAATCCTAACTTTTTCCACTAAGATTGAGAACGCTCTCATTGTTACTTTAAATGTAATTTTGATGTTTGTGACTCCAAACTTGTGTTTGTAGTATTTAGGTTTTTGACATTTAAATTCATTAATTGACATGTAAATTGTAATTTTTATGTATAAAATATTTAGATGTTTAATAAACTCAATATCGAATCAAACAGATCAATATAATACGAGTACATTCGCACAAGTGAGTTAATGGTCAAATTAATTCGTTATAAAAAAGCTGAGTTATTTTTTGTTTCCCTTTAATTAGCAGCTTGTCTAAAATATTAATAATACTCCTCTTAATTTCTAGTATATTTTACGTCACACTCTGTGTTGTTAACGGGCCCGTATCTCAGGAAATTAAGTTAACTAAGCGTTGGCAAAATTTACTGTGAGGTCGCTTCGGTAATTTCATTATCGGATATTGAGAAGAACTTTCAGGGTTCTATTAAGAGTCTTATGTTCGTGCCACATTTACACATTGTGATATTTTTAAGACTGTCTGTGCCCTCAATCACTCGTTAATGACAAATAATGATAATGACAAGGATAGTCAAGTTTTTGGGAATAAAGACCATTATTTGTTAAATTAAAAAAAAAACATAGTTATGAAACAGATATTCATTTAGCGTGTCATTAAAAAGTCTGAGCTACATAACATAATAATAATCAAGAAATAAAGTAGATAGATCATGGTAAATTTTTGTATTTCTATCTTGTTAAAATTGCTAAGTAAATGTTGAATCCAAAGCTTTATCTACGGCTTTTATAAAAAGTGATCACTCACCCGGCTGTCGTGAAAACATATGTAAGTAACATACAGCTAAAACTTGCAAAGGTACTCAGAGAAGGTTGCAGAGAAGAACATGGTTTATGATGGCGTGGTGGATTATGGCCTTGACACTCCACATATGAGAGAAAGCCCCGAGTCTCAGCTGTGGGAACATACAATGAGTATCTTTTGCTAACCTAAAAATGCCAGCTGTCATGTAGGTACGTAAAATATGTTCAAATGTAGTTAATTTATAAAACGTCAAGTCATACTCTACGAATAATAACGTTTAGAATGTCGTTGTTGGATGCAGTAATACTAAACTTTGGCGTGTGTCCGATGCAGTATCAACTTCTCGGCATGATATATCGCCCAGCTCTCACAGATACGTGACGGGAATATGTACGTTGTGCTCTTTATATTTTGATGTCATATATGTCTGTATAATTTGTCAGGTATGCTGAAATTTAAACAAAGGTATTGAAATAAGTGGTAAATTAAGTTAGCAGGAAATATATTTCATTAATTAGCTATATTTACGAGCCATCTGGATTCTATTCTGCAAGCTCTCCCTAGTTTAGGTCTAGATGGTGTTAAGTAAAAAAAATGTCGACTGAAATGATGACCAATTTTTGGGTCGCAAACCTCCATCCTAATAACTTGGTATTTTTTTTAGTCCAGATTACAAAACAGCAATTAATCAGTAACATATAGGCTATAGATAAAGGAACACGACACTCCACTGCAAGTAATAGGTATTGCTACCAAATGATTTCGCCAGACACTCAAACACACTTTTAACAGCACAATTAATTACATTCATGTCATTCCTTTAAGGCCAGGTATTTCTGTCAAAGTAGGTATTTAACGCTGTCTTGTTCTCGCGACGGTTCTGATGCGCGGAATCGATGCCACAGTGCAGAAATAACATTAAAATATTGTTGACTATGTAATTTAAACTCATTTTTTGTTCAAGATTTGTTTATGCTGGTGATAAGAGTTTTGTTGCTATATAAACGAAGAAATATTTAATATATCTACACTCGTAGGTATACACAACAAATTTTTTTCTTTTTTGGTCACACTATAAGTTGAGAAAGGCTTTTCCATTTTTTCATGCATATTTTTAAAATGTTTCCTAATAATTCATAAGTTCGTCAAAAATTAAAAAAAAAATGTGCTGAAACGTAAAGAAAGGCCAATAAAAATAGACAATTTTTTTCGTCAAATTTGCAATAAATTTCTAATCCAATTTATTTTGTATGAGGATGAGGATCACTTACTAAGCATAAAATTACAAAATGCTCACAGATCCAGGTAGAGCTTCAAACGCCAATTGAAAAAAAAAACGGTTTTAGCCGATGTTTTGGAAACTATATACATATTATGACAACACTTGTAGAAAATAAAAGTATTTTGTTGCTAGTAAACTTTTTTTGTAAAACTTACCGTTTACGATTTATAGCCCATTTAATGATACGGTTGCGATGATGCCGATGATAGTGGATGAAAATGATGTGGTCTACGATGGAACTTGCTTCTATAATAGAAACATGTGTACCTCTTAACCCCAACCTTACACCACCAACCAAAACATTATCTTTGGTTCGAACTATCGACAAAAACCCACTCTGGCAGTGCGTTTCACAGCTTAGTTGTTCTTATTACAAAAGTGGAGACCAAACTCTTCAACTCGTTCGTTCAACTTCAATCATGATGATGAACGGTGCTGTTTTTTCGAGCAACGAGCAATATGATAGAATAACTTTAATTAAAAAACCCCGACTACAAAAAAAACTACACGTAAAAAAATATTGCCTACTATCTAAGGGCATTTTGGCGAATGAGACTAGTCTTACAATATCTTAGTTACCAAAATCCATCCAGCCGTTTGGAAGATACGTGGAAATAAAAGTTTTACAAACATAAAAGATACGCGCGAAAACGTAACCCTCCTTCCATTCGGGTAAAAAAGGGAAATGTTTATGCTACTGGGAACAGAATTCACATCTTTTTTTTTTACATTGTTATCATTAAATTGGACGTAATAAATCGTAATCGGTAAGTTCGAAAAAAAAAGCCTACTGGCAAAACAAAAGATGGGAAATTTTATTTTCTACAATAATCATTCTTTATAACTTTTTCGGAATATTGGCCAAAAACGTTTTTTCGAGCTGGCGCTTAAAGCTCCACCTGGATTTGTTATTATTTTGTGATTTTATGCTCATGAAATGATTCTAAACCTTATATAAAAAAAATATCAATCGGAAATTTAAATTCTACGAGTAATTTTACTGCCTAAAAGGCTTCTTATCAAATTTGGTCGAGTGTCTGAATTTCATTTTAAATAAGTTTTAAATGAACGAAGTTGGGGTTTTAGGGCTTCGTAGCCAAATTGCAAAATATGGGACCCTAAATACGTTATGTCTGTCCATCCGTATGTCACAGCCACTTTTCTCCGAAACTATAAGAACTATACTATTATACTACTTACTATATTAAAACTTGGTAAGTTCATGTATTCTATGAACCATATTAACATTTTCATACAAAAAAAAGAAAAAACAAAAAATTTTGGTGGTGTCACAAACTTGGAACTGCAACTCAAAAAAAAATAAACTCTACGTCTTGGTTATCTATGGATAAGTGTTCAAAAATTGTATAGAAGTTTCTAACATTTTTTTTATAAACTGAATAGTTTGCGCGACAGTCTCTTCCAAAGTGGAATAAAAGTGGTCAAGTGCGAGTCGGACTCGCCCATGAAGGCTTCCGTAGCAGCAAGTAACATAATATAAAAGTTCTTGTAGTTCGTTGTTAATTAAATCATTGTTTTAACAACAGTCAATTTATGACGTTTAAAAAAAAATACTTACTAGATCTCATTCAAACCAATTTTCGTTGATAGTTTACATGGTAATGTATATCACACACTTTTTTTTATTTTTGTCATTCTCTTATTTTAGAAGTTACAGGGGAAGGGGGACACTTTTACGACTTTGGAAGAGAAACTCGCGCAAACTGTTCAGTTTAGAAAAAAATATGTTAGAAATCTCAATATCATTTTCGATGACCTATCCATAGTACCACACACGTAGGGAATTGATAAAAAAAAAATTCAGTTTCAGTTCTAAGTATGGGACACCCCTAATTTTTTTGTTTTTTTTTTCAATTTTTGTATCAAAATCTTAATGCGGTTTTATGGGGATTTACGCAGGGGATTTCTCTCCTTTCATTATTTCCTTATCCCGATCTCGGATTTGACGGACGAATATTTTACCGATACTTATCTATTTTTCATTACATGCGCATTGAATTTTTTACTGATGTGGTATCGACGTCAGTTTTTTGAGACTGCCCTGCTGCTGCTGATTGAAGGTCTACAACATAAAGTAAACAGCGTACTAATTAGTATTAGTGCCTAATATTTGCTATTCCAATGAAAACGGTACCAAAAAACAAGATCATCGCGTTCTTCACTAGTAATACCTACTGATATTGTTATGCTGTGGCACTATGATTGTAATATTTAAGATTTCTCGGTTGTCAAAATTGCAAAATCAAGCACAGGTCTGTCGTCCGCGAGCGCCGAAACGTAATATATATTGTAGATATTTAAACATAGTGAATAACTGATACTTTTTATCAAGTCAAACTCTACGAATGCATCTATAACTTTTTAGTGGCTTTCGTTGAGTATAAAAATATAGTTTAAAAATTCATTAGTTTAGTCATAATCTTGAAAAAAAATTTTGAAAAGGGGTGACTTTGGTTTTTTTTCTGTCAAGTAAAATTCATTGAATCGTTTTACTGACTGCGAATTGCACTAGATTAGATCCTCAACTAATACATTTTTTTTTTCAGAGTTTAATACACTATTTTATAGGTCTTAAAGTTGTTTTAAAAATTCAAAATTACGGCCCACCTGCTTTTAATTCCCTGCGTCTGTAAAATAAAAAATACCTAAAATAAGAAAAGCATACTGACTCAAACATTTTTGGACGTATTCCTACCTGAAAACAATAGCTCTATTTCGTACTAACTACGTAGGTACTAGGAACTGCTCGTGATTCGTCCGCATAAAATTTACAAATTGGTTATGCTTGATGGAATTCTATTTTTTTCTGGCTTAAAATAGCCTTTGTGGTATTTTAGACTATACAAATCTATTTGAGTTCCTAATTTTAGCGTAATTCTTTTCTTCAATTCGTTCGCAATTGTGTAACAAACATTCAAACCTTCAGATTCAGGTATATCATTAGGATTTGAATGCAACATCTTATGTATAGAGGATGAAATTACTTCATTGTTTGGATTAGATTAGTATTAGTTAACTAACTGATACACACTTAATACACACCAAAGAGAAGTTCACGCGATGTCATATAATAAATTTATGCACAGAGAAAGGGGGTGAGTTATGAAGCTCATTTTGCTCCTTTTAAACGTAAACTCTGAACAACATTATACCAGTACAGAGCGTTCGTAACGTGAGCTTTGTCTGTTTTGGGGTTAAAATAAGCATTGTTGCTTATTAAAAAGCTAGTATAAAGCACGACTCTGTTGTTGACCAACTCGAATTAGGTCAAAAGCGGGCTTCAAGCGGACTCTTTTGCGGTCTGACTTGGAAAGTTCTATACTATAGTCAATTACTGAACTGGTAAGAAGTAGTACATTCTATTTAAATGTGCAGCGGTTCACAAAAACAGACAACCAAATCAAAAGGTTCAAATGACTAGCTAGCGTCGCGGCTCAATCAGTAGTTCGTCTGCCCACAGAGTTGTAGGTTGTGGGTTGTGGATTCTATTCCCAACCAGGACAAATATTAGTGATGTATACAAATGTTGATTTTGTCTGGTAATTTGTATGACTCATGAATACTATGTAGTATGAGTTACAATTTAATAAGTAGTACCATCGTCCTCCTTGACGTATTCGTCAACTTATAAGTATTATAATTCGTAGTTTATTACATAATAAATCTAATTTTAGACTTAGACTTCAGGCCCGTGAACAAAATGTATGGGTCATATGATACAGCAGGAGACCTATGTAGGAAAAATTCCGCCTGACACGTTCATATCGCTGCACGACCGACCGGCGCCGGCGACTCGACGCACGTCATCAGCGAATATCATCATCATCGCCAACCCCTGGGGAAGAACTGACTGCTGGTAACTGGACATCTACTGGACAGCCCGAACACCATCTAAGTCAAGCGTGTACGCAAGAATATTGACAAATATAAACTTGGAGAAGAAGAAGAGGAAGAAGAAGAAGAAGGGAATTACAATCTAATTTGACGTATCTAACACTCAACACTCTCCTCACCTCACCTCACCTCACCCACCATCTGCCACAATAAAAATAAATAATTTAATTAACCTAATTTAGTTAGAAAATATTGTAAAATGTCCGACACAACGAAAAAAGCCTCCGCCTCCACATCTGCCTGCCGCACATCTGGCCCTGCCAATGCACCCAGACGACCAAGGGTGCTCTCTGTAAGGTCAGTAGCGTCAAGCTTACATAAGCGCATTTTAAAAAAAAAATGTTAGGACCAGCGCGTCAGACGTGGTGCCGCCAACGCAAAATCGGGAGGGGTACCCCGGTGTGCCCGTAGATGCCCCCGAGGTAGAGTCCCGCTGCGATCAATTACTCGACAAAGTCCCATCGCCACCGCGCTCACAAACAGTAAGCGAAACCTCTGTGCCGGTAACATCAGTGCCAGAGTCGAGCCCAGAACACCTGGCCGCAATAGATAGAGTCGAGAACTGGAAACAGTGTGGAATATCACCCAAAGGAGTTGACGATGGATGAGGAAACGGACAGTGTGTCAGAATCGTCTTTCCCGACCTCCGCCCGGTGCAAAAGAACCAGTATGCTAATCGCACACTGCTCTAAGCGGACGGGGGTCGAGATGGACAGCGCCACGAAAGTGGCAAATGACGCACTACTCCGGGGAAAGGACGCTCTCGAACAATCCACTAACCAAAGACGGGATTTAAAACAAACCGCGATCGAGAGTCTCCAGACGCTCTTCGAGATAGTCTTTCCTTGGCCGAGTCCAGGCATCGACACATCGCCTCACTCGAACAGGAGCGGACTCGACACGCCGTGGAGCTGCTCTAGGTGGAAAGGGCCCACACTAAGTCAGTACAACAAATTCATTACGATCTAACAAAGGAGGTAGCTTTGGCCAGGGAAACACTCACCGAACTCCAGAAAGAGTTAAGAGTCATTAGAGATTGGCAGAGCTTTGAATCAAGAGAGCCTCATCAACAAATTAAAGCAACGGCCGAAGCGGTGAAGGACATCAGTGGTTTTCTTAAATCGCCTGCTCCAATTCGAAGCGCCCCGTTGATCTGACTCCACTGCAGAATGACTATCTTGGCCTAAAACCGGTATTGAAATTCTTCGGAGGCAGGTCGACGAGCTCCGGAGGACTCTAACGCAGAAAGGACGAAAACCATCGAGGCCCTCCACCAAAACGCTGATATGCTGAAAGAACTCGCCTCAGCTCCACCACCTCCTACCCCCCCAAACTATTCGGATAAGCTAAGTAAAATTGAAAACATGCTGACGAAACAAACACCACCCCATCTTCTGCCCCAATTAAAATAAACATCGACGAGCACGTGCTGCCTATTACAGAACGTCTAGAAGCTGTATCGTCAGAACTCCGGACGATGCGCCAGGAAAATTAATTCTTCCCCACCAGCCCTAAGCATCGAGGCCGAAATCTGCCAAGCGGAGACGGGCAAGCCACCAAAGCCTAACTACGCAAAAATAGCGGCTAAGCCGATCGTGCCAAAACCGAACCACACTCTTATCGTGACAACGGCGAATCCCACATCCCCACGACCGCCGAAAATTTAATAGACAGGATAGCGTTAGCTCTGGACACGAAGAAGACTGGAGCAAGAGTTGACCGAGTGCGAAAAGCTCGAAACAGGAAAGTCATCCTGAGTTGCAGCACAGAGGAAGACCTTGGTCTGGTCAGAAATCGTGTGCAGCAGGACAAGTCTTTAAAGGTGGAAACTGCAAAAGCGGGTAATCCACTGATCATCATACGAGACGTCCTGTCTTATCACAAAGACAACGAAATAGTAGAAAACCTTTTGGCGCAGAATAAACATTTGCTACAGGGGTTAATTTGCAAGAAAGCGCGATTAGAGTGCGGTACAGAAAAAAGCACGTAACCCTCATGAGTGCCATCCGGTGATCGAGGTCTCTCCTCGCATTCACAGAGCGTTTTGGATGCTGAAAAAGTCTACATAGGACTTCAGAGGAGACCAGTGGCAGACCACTCGCCCTTGGTGCAATGCTCGAAGTGTCTAGGTTTTGGTCATACAAAGGCGATCTGTCGGGATAGGGATGAGTACTGCAGTCACTGCGGGAAAACTCACTCCTGGACTCAATGCAAGGCAAGGAAAGAAGACCTGTCCCCAAATGCAAGAACTGCGCGACTGCTCATCCCAACAGACCCCAAAAGAACTCGCACACAATGCGTTTAGTAGCGAGTGCCCTGAAAGGTTAAAATGGGATGGGATAGCGCGGTCTCGAATATCTTATTGCTAAGGGCACTCATGAGGAACGTGGCTCAGTCTCCCAAAGAGTAGGCGAACCAGGTATGCGTTTCATTCAAGCAAACCTGCAGCGCTCCCAGAATGCAACAGCAGAACTCCTGAAGGTCGCGAGAGAAAGGGAGTTTCAGTTGCCCTTGTTCAAGAACCCTATGTGGGAAACAAAGGCGTAATGAAACAATATCCTGGAACTCGTATTATTCAGTGCAGTTTAAATAGGCAAAAACCAGTTAAGGCAGCCATAATAGTCTTCGGTGACAAACTGGAGGTAATCCATGACCCCAACTTGTTACCGAAACGGAAGCGGCTGTCCTGTTGGTCGGCACAGGCCTAAAACTGGGAGTTATTTCTGTCTACTTAGAAGGAGACCAAATAGTCGACCCCTACCTCAGCAGGATTAAAGTATTCAGTGAAAAACTAGCGACAAAAGATCTGATTGTTGCTGGTGACGTGAATGCGTGGTCCCACTGGTGGGGAAGTACATCCCAAATGAGAGAGGAGAAGCCGTAAACTCTTTCTTCAACGAAATGGACTTATTTATTCTCAACTCTGGCGATACACCAACCTTCGAGATCGTTAGGGAAGGTAGACTCTGCACAAGCATAGTAGATGTAACAACGTGCAGCGAGTCTCTCCTGGGAAAAATCGAGGATGGAATGTTGACAAAAGTATTACAACATCAGACCACAACGCAATTACCTTCACTTTGCGTCTAGTTAAAGCTCTCGAACAACAGAGACCAATAACAACACGCAAATATAACACCAAGAAGGCACAATGGTCAAACTTTATGTCACAGTTAAAATCCTCCTTGTAGAAGGAAACACATCTCCCGAGTCAGTGGAGAAATGTGAAAGTCCATTGGAACTCGAGTCGATGATTACGAGCTACACAGCTAATATACATGAAGCCTGCGAACAGACCATCCCACTGGTAAGCTCGCCGAAGGAAATCCAACCCCCATGGTATACGAAAACGCTCGATAATCTGAAAAGGAAGTTCTCAGAAGAAAGAGACGGATCAGGAATGCCGCCCCGACAGAGTTGAACTTGTAGTCGAGCAGTATCAAATTGCTCGACAAGACTACAAGGAAAAAGTCAAACAAGCTCAGACGGTAAGTTGGAAGGAGTTCTGCACGAATCAGGAGAAAGAAAGCATGTGGGACAAGATCTACAGAGTGATGAAACAAACTTCGACAAGACAGGAAGAAATACTCTAAGAGACACCGAAGGTAACACTCTATCCCCGCAGCTATCTGCAGAACTACTTGCCAAAACCTTCTATCCCGACGACTCTGAGAGCACAGACCAACCTTGTCATACAGAGCTACGGGAGCGAATGACAGAAACGCCTATGGGCTTACCGGAAAATGACCCACCATTCACATCAGCGGAACTGGAATCAGTACTGAGAACTCTGAATCCGAAAAAAGCTCCCGGTACAGACGGGCTAACCGCTGAAATCTGTGAAGCAGCCATACGTTGCGAATGGGAGGTTTTCTTGGCGATAGCAAACAAATGCTTGTCGTTGAAATACTTCCCAAGCAATGGAAAGAAGCGCACGTGGTCATATTACGCAAGCCCGGTAAGACAGATTACACATCCAAAATCATACCGCCCCATAGGTCTTCTGTCCGTTCTAGGAAAAATCGTCGAAAAGCTTCTGGTAAACCGTCTCCAATGGCATCTCCTCCCAACCATTAGTAGGAAACAGTACGGTTTCATGCCCCAGCGAGGCACTGAAGACGCCCTCCATGACCTGGTAGAGCACATCAAAAAGGAGTAGACAGTAAAGACACCGTACTCTTAATCTCCCTGGATATAGAAGGCGCCTTCGACAATGCATGGTGGCCCACCCTCAAAAATCAATTAGCGAAGAAGAGGTGCCCAACAAACCTCTACGACATGGTAAACTCTTACCTCAGCGACCGTAAAATCAAGGTCAACTATGCAAGAGCAGTCTACGAGAAGGAAACAACCAAGGGATGCGTCCAAGGGTCCATCTGCGGACCGACCTTTTGAATGTGATCCTAGACTCGTTACTGCGATTGCTAGAAGCAGAGGGAGTGTACTGTCAAGCGTTCGCAGATGACGTCGTTCTCGTGTTTACAGGCAACTCGAATATCATCGAACAGCAGGCGAGCAGGGCGCTGAGCATGACAGTGGAATGGGGTAAAACTAACAAACTCAACTTTGCAGCGCATAAAACCAACGCGATGCTTTTCACAAAAAAGTTGAAATACGAAACTCCAAACATAGTCATGTCCGGCGTCCGGCTCGATCTGGTCGATGAAGTCAAACTGCTAGGCCTACTGATCGACCGCCGGCTCAACTTTAAAGCACATGTGACCGCCCAATGTAAAAAGTGGCGAACATTTATAGACAGCTCGCATGTGCGGCGAAGGTGACCTGGGGATTAAATGGCGAAATCACGAGAACAATCTACGTCGCGGTGGTGGAACCTATCATCATGTATGCCTCAAGTGTATGGGCGCAAGCGGCAGACTTCGAGGAAAATAAGGCTCAGTTGAACGCTATCCAAAGAGGTTTTGCCCAGAAAATCTGTAAGTCGTACCGTACTGTTTCTCTGAAAGCAGCACTTGCCCTTTCCGGTCTGCTCCCCTTGGATCTGAGAATACAGGAAGCGGCAAATTTGTACAGAGTAAAAAAACACCTCTCCCAAGACTACCTCCCACCAGAAGTGGAACTTGAACGAAATGTTAACTGCCTGGACCAACCCCATCCGTCCACGCAGTTATCCGTAGAGTACGAGCTCCTAGAAGACACCTCAATCTTCCACAAGGACCTCAAATTTATACTGATGGCAGTAAAATTGAAGGTAAAGTTGAGCTGCTCTAACATGGTGGGAGAATGGCAGAGAGGTCAAGAACTCGACCTTCAAGCTCCACTCCGAATGCACAGTCTTTCAATCGGAACTTTATGCTCTGTACCGGGCAACTCAAATGGCGTTAAAGAGCAAGGACCCAGAAGTCAATGTCCTAAGTGACTCCCGATCTTCACTCGAACTGCTAAGTAACCCAAAACGAGCCACCCTTGGTTAAGTGCGTAAAGGAAAACATTGGACAGATAAATGCTGAAGGGAGATCTCTTCGTCTTTTCTGGGTGAGAGCGCATGTTGGCACCGTCGGCAACGAAAGAGCCGACGAACTGGCCAAATCGGCGGCACTCACGGAGTCACCCAGGGACTACGAGGGGATCCCCTTGTCCTACGTCAAAAGGAAAATCCGCGAAGAATCGGTCAAGAAATGGCAGGATCGATATGAGACCTGGGACACCGGAAAAGTCACCCAGACGTTCCTCCCCGATATAGCAAACGCATATCGGGTGATGAGAACCACGAAACTGACTCCCTTCCAGGTACAAGCGTTGACGGGACACGGAGGAATAGCAGATTACCTGTACAGATTTAAGCTCAAGAGCAGTCCGGCATGCGAGTGTGACCCCAACCAACCCGAAACAGTCTGGCATGTGCTAGTCGATTGTCCCCGATTCATGGTCGCAAGACATGAGCTCGAATCTATGATCGACAGAAGACTGGTTGTCTCGGATCTCCACAACATCTTAGTAGATCCAGATAACAGAACACGGCTCCTGTCCTTCATGGAGAGCTCATTCCGCATAGCGGCCATGAGAAACTCCACTAATTCAAATACGCGCCCCCCATCACCACCACACCCTGCCCCGCTGTCTGTGGACGCCGCGCGGCATGCGGTTCCCGCCCAACATAACTCCTCGAAGAGCATCTCCGTCAAACAACTACTGGAGAACGCAGACCGAGGAGAAGCAGGGATCCGTATCCGCGGAGTGGCTCTTCATGGACAGCAACAAAGAAAGATTCGGAATAAGCTTTTGCTTCGCTTGGGAGCGGAAACGAGCCCGTTTGTCGCCTGGATTGTCTTGCCTGCTCAATGGGAGTACCGCAAAGTCACGATGAAGCGGAAAACCTACGACGCCATGCCGGTGTGCGAGGTAGACGGCCACCGATTTCGGTTGGTGCGATCGAAAACAAAACGATTGCACTAATAGAGTACTCGGAAGGTCGGACGCCTTTCACACAGGCAAGTGCGCTGCTCGCACATCTGAGCAGAAATGCAGGTGAAAACCCCGGGTGATAAGCGTGGATGCGATGGCAATCGAATATTCAAGAGCGAGAGTCGCAGACCGGCTGGGTTGCATTGAGGCCTCTAAACATCATGAGGTTGTCGTATACGAAGACAGGGGAGAAAATCTGAGCTTCCTCAGAGCCCCTTCGCACGACCAAACAAATGCAACTGACAGCTGGGGACATCCTGTTCCTAGTTCGACCATCCAAACCGGCTCCGAAAGAGTACAGCAGAGGGCAGCCGCGGAAAAAGCCTCAGCCAATCTAACTAGCAGCCGAGGCACCAACACGGCGTTCGTGACTGCTTTCAACGCAGCAGCAGGGAGCGTACTCCGAATCACATCCCATTCATCGCCCCCTCGACGTCAAAGACCCCAAAGCAGCTTCACAGCAACAACCAGCCCGAACGAGAGCCGACATGGGACAGGTTGAACCGCCCCGCTATGTCACGGCTTCGGAGCCGCGGAGCCATGCACGCAACGCCTTCATCGAATTCATAGCCACACTGAGCGCGACACGACAAGTCAACCTCAAGACCTGCGAAAACATCATGCAGTCCTATAGGCTAGGAAGTGAAAGCCTTTTAAAGGCGAAACTCGAGGAGGCCGAAGCAGCCATTTACAATAATGTCACTTCCCGGGTCATCAAGGGGAACCATGACAGGACAGTATATGTCAGCTTACAGTGCAGAAAATGGCTTCGTGACACTGAACGAGAGAGAGACAGAGCGCGCGGGAGTGCCTGTTTATGCGACACCACCAAATGACCCAATTGTAGTTACTGCCCGATGCACCAAGATTATGCTGGACGATAAGATCCTAGAGATGGCCAAGACCATCGAAGGGAACGGAAACGTCAAAGCAGATTGGGAAAATTGGGAGGTACCGAGAATACAGTGGGTCAACGGAGTTCCAGGATGTGGAAAAACAACATGGGTGATTAGACACTTCGACGTGGACAAGGACGCCATCATCACTACAACAACTGAGGCAGCAAAAGATCTAAGAGAAAAGCTATCGCACCGAATCGGAAACCTGGTCAAAACCAGAGTGCGAACCATGGCTTCTGCTCTGGTAAATGGTTTCGGTAGAGAAAGTTTCAGTCGCCTCATGGTGGACGAAGCTCTCATGAACCATTTTGGAGCCATTGTGATGGCTTCAAGGCTGTCTGGTGCTGGTGAAATTGTCCTCATTGGAGACGTCAATCAGTTGCCTTATATCGACAGGGAAAATCTCTTCGAAATGAGGTATCATCGCCCGAACCTGGTAACAAAGATCAGCCAGGAGTTGCTCTGCACACATCGAAACCCAATGGACGTCGCATATGCACTGAGGGAAATATACTCCGGTATGTACTCTTCAGCGTCCCGTATAAAGTCCCTAGAACAGAGAAGATATAAGGGAGCGCAAATACCCAACACCCTACCAAATACCCTCTTCTTAGTTCACACTCAAGAGGAGAAGGAGACCCTGACAAACCAGGGTTATGGATCAGGCACCGGGTCACGCATCCTTACTATCCATGAAGCTCAAGGACTAACATACGAGTCGGTAATCGTAATCAAAACCAAGGCAAACATGAAGCTGCACGAGAGCGTGCCCCATGCGGTAGTGGCAATCTCACGGCACACGGGGACCTTCACATATTACGCTGACGACACCGACGACGCCATCGGTCGGTTCGTGCGGCGAGCGTGGGCTGCATCACCGAAGACCATCCGCGATTTTAACCTACAGATGGCCATCAGGGACAGAAATGCGGCCGTTGTGGAGGCTCTGGGCCGGGAGGAGGCAGCTTAGGCAAATGACAAGGCAAACACTCGATGTCGAGTCGATTACTAGCGGAATCCCAACCGGTAGTGATCGGCTCTACAGACGAGCACTAGAATTAGATTTTAAATGTACCCAACTCCTCCTATTTTCCTCTTCTTCTCCTTATCCAAGATATGTGTAAAAAACGATAATTGTAATGACAAAGATCACGGACCCCGGAGTCTGTGGAGTGGCTAATTTAAATAAAAAAAAAAAAAAAAAAAAAGACCTATGTAGGATGATAGAAGGGTATAAAATAGTAGGATTCAGCACTATGCCGGCATTTTAAAGCTGTCCAACTGAAAGCAAATTGAGGAGGGGGTTGCGACCCTCGCTCTTTCCTTCTTGTGGCATGATTTTTGTACGGCATTGCGGAATAATGGATAAGAACAGGTATTGAAACTGTATGGAACCAATGCCGTACATAATCAAATGACCAAATTTACCCTGAACATCGTCGGAAAATCATGAACTTTTCCGACAAAACTAATAATTAAAATATTAAAATTTTCAATTTTATAGTTTCAATACCTGTTCTTATCCATTATTTCGCAATGCCGTACAAAAATCATGCGACAAAAAGGAAAGAGCGAGGGTTGGAAACCCCCTCTTCAAATTGCACTCAGTTGGAAAGCTTTTAAATGCCGGCATAGTGCTGAATATTTTTATTTTATACCCTTCTATCATCCTACATAGGTCTCCTGCTGTGTCATATGACCCATAAATTTTGTTCACGGGCCTGTGCTCTGACTGACCTCATTATGAATTCCAGAACTTTGATCACGTGACGTCAAATATCGATGAAACAAAAAAAGACAGGAGTTGTTTTCTTCCAACAAATGTAAAATTGATCAAAAACCCATACTAATTAAGAGAATCGTTATATTAATAGTAAATAATAATAATAATAAATATTGGTGGACATTTCACACACAACGCCATCTGACCCCAAACTAAGCAAAGCTTGTAATATGGAAGCCAGATAGCTGATATAATACTTATATATTTTTAAATACATACTTATTATACATAGAAAACACCCAGGTACAGTACAAATATTTGAATTCATCACACAAACATTTGCACTAGGTGGGGATCGAACCCACGACTCACGGCTTCGCAGGCAGACTTAGTACCAACTAAGCCAGCAGGCCAGCCAATACACAGTATAGACCGATTTACGACATAGTAAGGTTGCCTGAAAGAGATCGCTTTTTATCATAAGGATGCTGCTCCGGTAAAACACATTTTTTCTTATTTTTCTTGTCTGACAAAACAAAATTACATATAGAGGTAGTGTTTTGTTTTGGTATGTACAATAAACAGCAGCTATCTATGTAGATATCTCATGTAATTGCTTAATTATGTTTAATATTACAATAATACTTGAATCGAGAAATTCCAAGCCTGGCCATCTCGATAACCTGAAATGTTGGGATCTGCTCTGAAATTTAATAATAAAGGTTATAAAAGCCTTTTTACTTAATTTGATGATGTCTTTTGATTTAAGGCCACCTTGGGATTGGGTTGTTTTAATCCAGCCCTACTAGTCTCTACAGCTATTATAGAAACAAAGTGATTTTGTCTATATATCAGTTACGCTTTCATCTAAATTAATAAAATATGGTCCAGAAATTATAGCCTTGAGCATGAGAAAGGATAAAGCAAGGATGAATCCAGCTTTGGCTCCAGTGGAGGGTCACATATTAGCGATCAAATAAAAAATGTGCGATAAGTACATGCATGCTTTTTAATTAGTGGCCCACCTAGATACTGGACCCAGCCCAGGGGGGGTCATGTCCCCCATGAACCTCCCCCTGGAACTGCTCTTGGGACATAGACTATTGTTTCAATTCAATTCAATTCAATTCATTTATTCATACCATAAATTCATAAGAACACTTGGTAACGTCATTTACAAAAAGGCAAAGAATCTGTGTACATAATATGATAAAATAACAATGTCAAAAAAGAATAAAGCAGCTGTAAAGGGGCCTAGTCAATTACATGCAGCTGTAAAAAGGCTTTGTCGAAGACAATATAACAAATAATCAATACACACAGTATACAGATACTACATTAGTACAAACAATGTAACATCAAAAGTCTTAAAAATCTATTATTTTACCTTATTACAAGATTCTAATTTCGACACATTTCTCTTCCATACGTTACTATCTTTAACAAAGTCGTCTATATTATAATATGCCTTGCTCAATAGGTAGCTTTTTATTTCATTTTAAACTTGGTTTCATTGAGGCCTTCCACTTGTACAGGGATTGCATTATAGAAGCGAATACCATTACATTTGAAAGAGTTATTTGTTTTCTGAAGTCTGCACTTAGGAAATACAATTTTGTGTTTATGGTGCGCTTTTGGATTCAGATCAGTTAATTTCTGCAGACGACTTCGATTTTTTCTTACATACATTATACATTCATAAATATACAATGAAGGGACTGTTAATATGTTAATAGTTTTGAACATCTCCCGTACTGATTCTCTAGGTGATAAATTATATAGACCACGGATTGCTCTTTTTTGCAATACGAAAACAGAGTTTCTGTCCGCAGCCGAACCCCATAATAAGATCCCGTAGGACATAAAACTGTGAAAGTAGCCAAAATAAACAAGCCTAGCTGTTGCAACGTCTGATATTTTTTTAATGCTAATAAAGGGTTTTAAAGGGTTGAATTAGGGGATGAAAGTTTATTTAGTAGTTTCGACGTTTACGAAGCTACTTGAAGCGCCCCGCGGTTTTACCCACGTTGCTCCCATTATTTTTAGGAGTACAAAGTAGCCTATGTGTTCTTCCAGCATATAATCTAACAGTGTTCCAAATTCCAGCCCGATCCGTTCAGCCGTTCCGACATGATTGAGCAATAAACATCCTAACTTTCACATACAAATGTGTTATTTGTATGTGCTATATTAGTTGGATTAGATAGAAACTTATTTTAGTCTTACATAAAAGTTAATATGATAGGTACTCAAAGTTAATAAAATATACCATTGAACCGTATTTTACGAAAATAAATTATCGTGAAAACTGGATAAAACGATACAACCGCGGGGCAGCTATTATTAAACAAACATACAAATCTAAATTAATGTTTATGAATCTTCCATAATTCGTATACGTTTCGACATTTTAAATTATCATGGCTATGTTTGAAATTTAACTACACATATACCCAGTATTACTTTTAGCTTCAAAACACAATAAAAAGGTACTAAAGCGGCTAAAATTACGTAAAGTTTAAAAGCTTAAACCGATTCTGTATCATATTTCAAATTCATATCTCACTGAAATCGACGGGATAAAACTCTTTGAAAAGTCACTCAAATCCTAACACAACAATACAACACAATCATAATACTTATATGAGCGTCAAAAAGTCCCGAAGTTTCCCACAGAAATGCTCACATTACTCACGATTCGTTTGCTTGTGGCTGTTTATTCTGGGAGTGTTTGTGTAGGACTGCGAGCCAGTTCACCTGAATGCTACGTGCTGCTCTGACTTCTGTAATCTCACTTGAAACCGCGTTTCAGAAAAGAACGTCGGCATTTACCTTAAAGTACTTATAGACGTCGTCTTTATTTCAATGATAGCTGCGCTTCGCGGTTTCTGGATTTTGTTTCGAGAGTTTCGGGATTTCGTATTTACGTTTCGGGATAATAAGTGGCTTATGTCTTATTGAGATATGTAAACTACATTATTATGACAAAGTCTGTATCTATATTTTTTTCAATGATAGAATTGCCATTGATCACCATCTCGTCTAATGTAAAACAACCATGCGGTTAGAAACCGTTTTACTCTCTAAGTCCGTTTTGTTTATTCAGATTTTGAGTGAAAGTAACTTCTATGCATTATTCTTTTTAAAGAACCATTCCATTATATTAGTATTCGTGATTATAATATTAGTTTGACTAGTAATGATGTACTTACTTGGCGAGAATTCAGTAGATATTTAAGGTGCACCATAAAGTTTTACCTTGAAGTTTAGTAATATCATGAACAGGAAAAATTACTTGATTTATTTGAAATCGATAAATCCTGCAATCATTCATTAATCTATGAATCATGCATAAATCTAGCCTTATTGAATAACAACCCGATTAGCATAACTGTTACGCAGCTTACCAAATCTAGCGCGTAATAAATGAATAATAAAATTACGAAAGGAAAAAATAGGTACATTTTTATATTTACGACATTGCGCTTTGTTTTCAGAACATTGGAGTAATATTTGCCTTAGTCTTCCGCTAAAATGGCTTTTTATTACGTGTGATTACAAAGCCGTGCTCGCTGAGCATTGAGCTTTATGGAATCTGATAAAATAAAACGACAATAAATAATGCGGAAGGTTTTATTAACTCTAATGTTTTAATAAATGTATGCTTGGTTGCGTAACAGCTACACAAAGTTTTTATACATTTGAAACAAATGTTTGTTCCAAAACTGGAAAAAAAGCCTCTAGTTCAGGGGTGCTGTTTAGTATACAGACTAGGCTGTTAATTTAACGGATTCAGCTAGTTAGCGGCGACATATCTGTTACCTATACTATCTTGGGTCTAATTGGAATAACTGCAACTGCCGCCCCGAAGCCCATGGTTCGAATCCCACGCACAGCACTGTCTTTTCGACGCCATGTGTGTAATACTTAAAAACGGCGAAGGAAATTCATCGTGAACCTGGCTATCGAAGAAAATTCTTCAATGATAAATGAAATCTGCCAACCCGCAATTGAGCCAGTATGGTGGACGACTAAAACGCGAGAAACTCGATCGAGAACGATTCTCAACTTAAGTTGAGAACACAACACAACAGAAGTTGAGGATCAATGGGTTGATAGTTGATACAGAACCACAGATACTAGGTTTGATGGATAATTATTCATAACTAGCTGTACCCTGCTGCCACGCTTCGCTGTGGCACAACGTGTTGCAAAAATTAGATAAAAACAATACTTGATGCGGATTATATATTATTGTAAAATTTCAGCTCGATCGGTGCAGAACTTTTTGAGTTTTTGAAGCGTACACAAACCAACATAACATTTATATATATAGAAGAGATTAATCAAATCAATTATCTATACTAAAGTACATCTTATATGACTAGTTAACATAAAGTTGTGAAAATATCTGAGCCTTTTTTCATGCTACCAATCTATGCTACCAATAGTGAGTTTTAAATGGCGTTTTCTTGTGATATTGGATACCTATGCGATACTATAAGTTTGAGGGGACCTGGATTAAACGATTCAGCCTAATAATAGCATTCAATAGTCAGCTTATGAAAAGCATAGGCGGGGTGGGTGACGGAAACATCCCCCTCGTCGCAACAGGTAGCCAGGTAGCCGCTTTGTCGCATACTTCAGGTTATCCGATCGAGTCGATATCTGTGTTTCACAAAGAATAACGTTGCTACCTGCGTGCTTGCTTATTTACCACCTTGTCACAGCAATGTCTTGTTAAATTTGTAATAAATGTTTATTTTAATTGTCATAATTACTTAATATAAGTGTTGAACACGTATTGTAAGTATTTACATCGAATTTGAATAAACAAATTCTTTTTCTTTATCTGGAATAGTTGCTAGATTGCTAAAAATGGTCTCAGATCTGTTTTTCTTATCGGTTACTCATGTTTAGGATAATTAAATAAGATTTTTTTATCAATAAAGGCGTATTCTTTTAACGTACGTACACTGTACTTTTCACTGACAGTCTTATTTTTTTTTTTGATACGAGTATAATGCGTACATACGATTATGCCATCACAGACAGAATATTGAAGTTCCCGCGTGGCAGCCAGATTGATGATATACGCTTTGATATTACAAACATGCAAATCAGAGTCACGCGATACCCACACTACTTTTATAGTCAAACGAAGCTTTCAAAATCTAAATTGAGTATTCATTTCCCTCGGGAATGTAGATTGCAACTTGATGCATGTTCAATAGGGGCTTATTGATTATTATAATACGAGTTAATAAAAACACGATCTAGCCTCAAGAATAAGCGACTGTAATACGGCCTGTTTACCGTAGGTGAATACTGATATCCTGGGACCTGTCAAATTATATCAGATGACTTGCTAAGAAAATTGATAATGTTTACGAATTGAGAGTTTAGCGAAATTGATGGGAGAATGAAGCCAATGGACACAAATTCAACAGTGACCAAACAAGACCGCATTGTTTTTAATGTAATGTCAAATCATATCATATCAAATCATTTATTCATCCAAAAATAGTACATTTATGTTGTCATGTTACTCTATCTACCAAGCTGGGTGTTAAAAACCCGTATCTTGGTGGCTAAAAATGTAATTAGAGGCCGTTGTAACTGTGTAGGAACAAGCGATTGTTGTTTCTCGGACTCCAGGTACATCTCGCTCCATCGTAGATCTCACCGTCGCTTAACATCAGGCAAGATGGTGGTCAAGTGCGAATCTATTATAGTTAAAAAAAAAAGAAATTTATGTTGTCCTATCTTATAACATACAGTGTTTGTTAATTTATCAGGCAGGGAATTTGAGGATTTCCAATATAGTTTGTCTGAGGGCAGCGATAGTCACGAACTAAGATATTTTCTACATAGGTACAATAATTCCTGTCTCTCGGGAATTTCCTCCTGGCTCAGACCACCTATCATCCTCACGATGCGATCTTTTATTTCCATTTGGAAGCTGTACTCCCTGACGGCACTTGACGGTGCAACATTTGATTTACAATCGTGAGATTGTAATTTCAAATATCCCGAATGCACCTTTGAGTATTTTGCAGGTGTAGACATACAAGTTTGTCATCACCATGAGGAAACTGGGCTGTTCCAAGAATGTTCGGAAGCCACTCATCATCCGCCTTTTCTGGCTGAGCCAGCGTGGTGCATTATGACTTCGATTCTCTCCTTTTAGTGGACTGCTTATACTGCTGCAATTATTTGTGCAATGAAATATGCGTACACTACCTACACATTATGAAGTATTAAGTACAAATATTTTATAGGGGTCATCGTGGAATCGCAAATAAAATGCTGTTGAAAATTACTTTTTCTTTTAAAAGTCTAAGCAGTGTTTTTGTTCGATACAGACAATTTTTTTTCGCAACCTCGTCGACGCCCAAAGTGTAAATTTCCGCATTTGACGCAAGTGACATTGTAATAACAGCACTCATCGCGCGCTCCTTTCAACTTATTCCGTGAGTTCTGTGTGACCTTGAAGCCCTGAACTTATACGTGTTACATTTAAAAACGTTTCTATAAATTACCCTTAATACAATTTCAGAGTTTCTCAAATGGCTTCAATATAAAAACTGTATCAAATATAAAACAACATTTGTGAACATAGCGATTTAGGTTATTTGCGGAGGCATCTTCCTCGTCTTCCACTTAAAAGCATCGACCCAAAAAAATTAAATATCCCGCTGCTTACGTAAAAATTTACTTGACGCTTTCAAAATACTAAAGAACCTCGCGCCAAATATCAAAGATTCTGCTTACGATGTTTTGTGTGAAAGTATTTCTATTTTGTTCATTAATCAATCCGGGTTGAAGTGGGATGAAATAAATTAAACTAACCACAACCACAATTAGACTGGTTTGTGTTGTAAATTCGTAGAAATATTCGCAGAACAGAAGCATTTCTACGGAAATAATATGAGGGCAAATTTTCTATTTCCCTACACCTTAACCGAATATTAATATGAAATAGAGTAAACATAGCGCCCCGGAAAACTTGATGTACTCGTACGTGGAACAACGTCAAACCCTAAATCTCTTAGGAAATTCGGAATAAAAACGCTAAACTACCCACGCACGTAAAACTTGGTCAACTTATAAATTATCCAAATAATAAAATATGTATTTTAAGGTAAATAAACTCGCATAGCGCCCGTACGTACTCGTACGTGTCTAGTAACAGTAGTAGCTACTTTTAGGTGTAACTGTACAGCGCATACCTACGCAAGGACTGCACCACCATTGAAGTCTTGTGACAAAATTGTTGAACTATGTTATTTTCATGCGATGGTTTTCATTTATTGCTGTAGAATTCGATAGTGGCCCCATGCACGGATGATGAAACAGGACCTAGTTTCGTTGTTTTCGGAGTTCACATGTTCCGCTCACTCCGACAAGACAACTTCAGATTTCCCTCGAGATGGCATGAGCTTCAATGTACAAATATTTGATCGTTTGTTGGTTCAGCTACTAATGTTGATACATTATTGCCAAAATTACTTAGGACACTTGTTACTATAATAAGTAGTAAGCGTGTGAATTGCACGTTTTTGCCGTATACTTTTAGAAATGGGTTCAGAACATAAATAAAGGTAAAATTGAATGACTCCTAAATGTTTAACGCAATTTTTCACATTTATTTTTCCTTTATTTTTCGTAATGAAATTGTATTGAAACGCTTTTAAAGACAAAACCCATGTAATGAATATCATACAATCAAGAGTAACATCGTTTTGTTTGAAAAAAATGTGACCAGACGCCTGGTTCTTTTGGTATTTCAGATACCTATTTAAAATGTTAATTTCTTCAACTCATCTTTTAAAAGATATTAATGTCTGAATTTTTTGGAAGTAAACCATTTTATTCATCTTACGCCAATTCAAAATCGGTATTTTTCAAAGCATTTATAAGTACTCGTATTTAGCGTCTTTGAATACATTGTCTTGACAATACGACCAATCCGTAGCAACGACCTACTTCACTGGGAGATCGCGAAAGTAATCCGCCTTTTGAAATGTATTGGAAACGAAGATAAAACGGTAGTAGATACGAAGGTACAAACAGAAATACCTGTCACGCTTGTACGATTTAAAAGTGCTATAAAAATAGGTTTACTCAAATTTATTCAACTTAGTTATTATTTTTAAGTATCGGTGCACAATTCTCATACAACACCATCTGACCCCAAACTAAGCAAAGCTAGTAATCTGGTGGCCAGATCGCTGATATAATACTTATAAAAGTTTTAAACTAAATAAAAAAAAGTATCACGTTGAACTGCTGAACATTGCTTTTTTACCTTTTTTAACTTTTATAGGTTTAAACTTGACCGCCATTTCGCCAGATGTTAAGCGACTATGCGGTCTACGATGGAGCGTGTTTACCCAGAAGAAACCGACTCACTTTCGATTTGAAGACACAATTGGCGAAAACCCACTCAGGCAACGTATTCCACAGCCTAGATGTTTTTAGACGACTATATAGGAATGATAAATAAATAATTTTCTAGAAACTCGTATTGTACGCAAGAATCACCAAATAAATCTAAGTTAAAATAAAATATAGTTTAATAATATATAAAATAAAATATTATTTAATACCTTGTGATAGACATTTCACATATGAATTGATAGTTACCAAACTATGTCTTATTTGATTATTATCCGACAATACTACGTCGGGTAGTCATCAAATTGCAGCTGTATTTACGCAAATTGGATTTAACGCCTTATTAAAATCCCTGTCACCATGAGAAAGTCTAGACTTGGAGTGAAGCATCAATTAATCAATCGTAGTTATGAATCGTAGATATTTCACCAAAGATTTTTAGATACCTAGGATCCCTATTTCTCGAAATTCAGCCTCTTGGATAAGGAAAACCAACTTGGAGATCAATATTTCATTTGTCGCTGTCATAATGGCTATTTTTGCGAACAAACACATTAAAATAACAACAGAATAATAAAGAAAATATTATATATCATTAACAGAGGCATAACTATTTACACTTTTAACATTATCCCTTATTAAATGAAGCGTAAGTGCCTATTGGTTTGATATATGTGTTTACAATACACAAATAATATTGGTATTCTAAGCGAAATTTTAATAGATTGTATATTACTGTGAAACAAATGGAAATGTTCACTCCGCCAGGTGGTAACGTGATGAGTAAACCTGAGTGATAGCTGTGTTGCGCATAAATTAAATTTATACTTGTGGTAAAATAAGCGTGAGAAATTTGTTTCTTATGGTTGTAGTGAAAGAAGACGCTAGTCGGTAAAAGATAGAAAATTTATTGCTAAGTTTAGACTGAGAGTTGATGAAGAAAGCTGTGGGATTTGAACCCGGGGGCTCTGGATCGGCAGTCGCCGTTCTTCTGACTAGACCAGCCGTAACTTGAACGCACTACTGTTTTTTAAAGTCATGTGCGTAACGCCGCAAACTTAAAACGGTGAAAGAAAACATCGTGATGAAACCGAAATTAACCTGGAACCTTTCGAAGTCATAGATCATCTACCAAGCCGCACTGGGGGTAAGCGTGGTGGATTATGGTCTTGGCTCTCTGCTTGCGCGAGAAGGCCCCGAGTTCCAGAAGTGGCAACATTTAGTAGGATGCTTATAAGAAAGCTGTGCTAGGGTATCTACGAGTAGCAGAGTTGTGAATTTCACTGCAAAGTGCGAGGCAGCGGAGTGCGGCGTTGCGACACTGTGGAACTGTTAGGCAGATCGCTAAGCGGTGCCAATGTCCATAACGTAGGTACGCTTCCCATAGATCACACCTCTCAGTACACATTACTCGTTTACATTTTTCGCTCAAAGTCTTCACGAGCTTTCTTTTATATTTGTTGTACGATGTTTTGTTTTACTAGCCTTCTTCCAGCAAATCAATGCTAAGAAAAACTAGCAAGAAAACTAACGAGGATATTACATAGTTTTAGTTCATTAACGGATAACTCAGGTGTGATGTAGGCGCTCCAGTTAAGTTTTACGCTCAGACTTAAGTTTTAGCCTCATCCGACAGCCTTTTTCAGAGAAAGTGCACGTAGACGAGCTTTATCAGACGTGGGCTATCTGTGAATTAACTAAAACTGTGTTATAATCACGTTAGTTTTCGTACTAAAACTGATACTGTTACTCAATACTTTACTTGTATTCCGCTTAACTGTATGGAAGTTACTTGTATAAAATTCGCATTAGAAAGCTAAGCGCAGCCACGTTGTTGAAAATTGGTCGCTAACTGAGCTCAGGTGGCCCGCCGTCGATGGCGGGTGATGGATGGTGCCGCGGCCGCTGTCAGCACATTCTTTATTCGCATTTCCCGCGATCCCGCGCTGACCGCACTGTTACACGCAACAACGGCTTAATGTAACTCACTTATTAATGGATCTGGCAAAAAGTTCGATGTGCTCATGCTCGAAAATATTATTCTAGAAATTTCAGTGCGTTTAGATTAGAATGTTGAAGCTAAAATAATAAATTCAAAGGTTGATATGTGACCTTAAGCTTATGATAACATTCAACGAGTCATAAGTTCATGACACTGTGCTATGACATTGTGTGGGTAGACATCGTTTAAAAATGTGTGCATTATTATGATAACTAGTGAACGACAAAAAAATATAATATCTACAAAGTAAATAAACATAATTTAAAAACCAAACATAAGCAATTTTGACTACGTTAATTATAGTACTCTAGTTTATGTTAGGCTGGCTAACAATAACACAGTTTCGTTTCGTTAGACAGGTGATGAGACTTGCGATAGGCTTACTTTATAAAATTGTTAGAAATATATTCTAAGCTTGAAGAATCGCGTCTTATTTCTACACATTACTAAAACGCTGTAATTTTCCGTAAAGTCAAAATAAGTTTAGTTTGTTGTAAGATTGGTTTTAAATTTCACAAGTTAATAAAGAATTGTATCAATTGTTTTAAATATATATTCGAGTATTGTGACGGTGCCCATTTATAATATTTTTTTCTGGATTCATCCTTTTCACGTGTTGGTTACCGAGTCTAAAACACTGCGCCTACGAGTTATTTTTTTTTGTCATTCTCAGAACAACAGACATTATCGTAAGTTGAAAGGTCTTATTTATGAGTTGCACTTGAGATGAACTCTAAAATTATTTAACTCAACGATAAACTTTTAAATAATATTGCTTTTATAGCAAAAAGCGCTAAGTAGAGGTAATAAACATGTCAAATATTGTTATTTTGAGCTTTGGATAGAAATGAAGTGGGTTGTATTTTTTGCGTGGATTATGGAATGCGCATGAAGTAGTGTTTGGGACATCTCTAGTCGATAAGGCATTTTTTATAACTATGGACTGGCGCCATACTGAATGCGTGAGAAAGGGGGCGCAAATGAACGATGCTTGCTAATTAACTAGTACAGGTGACTGTGACAAGATATTATTTATGATAATTACATTTATTAGCCTTATTCTTTTGTTTACATATTTTATCATAAGCACAATGATCATTATGAAATATCAACATTAGATGAATGGAATACCTGTACAAAATATCTCAACGATGCCGAAGTAATGATCAGCATAATCAAAATTATAATAATAAATAAATATTGGTGGACAATTCACATGCACAACACCATCTGTCCCAAGCCAAGCCGGGCTTATGCTATGGAAGCAAGATAGCTGATAGAATGCGTATATTTTTAAATATTTACTTATACATACTGATCATACATAGAAAGCACCCAGGCGTGGTACAAATATTTAAATTCATCACACAAATATTTGTACCATATGGGAATCGAACCCACGACCCACGGCTTCGCAGGCAGCAGGCGACCAACTAAGCCATCAGGCCTGCTATATAATAGACAATAATGTTGAAGGAATGCGACCCGCATCCTAACGGTGCATTTAAGGATTTTTATGTACACTTTTAAAAACTATTTCCAGAAACTTCGCAATGCGGTCCGATGCGGGCGGCGCGGGCGCATACGGCCCACCCCTTGGATTCGGTCTGACCTGTAGCGGGCCAGGGGTGTGTCCTGTTCGGGCCAAGGCGCTCAAGAAAAAGCATCCGGAGGACAAGAGTGAGGCAGTCAGCAATTCACCGTGGGACGTCGCACACCTTTTTGTTTTCTTTCGCGATTATTGTAGTCAAATAGTGTCAGTTATATTGTCTATAGTGAGTTAATGTAGTATTATTGTATTTTGTGTACCGTCTTCAACGCGCTGATTCGAGTTCACCCTTGCGAAGTTCTACCGTCCAAAGAGAGATTACAAGTTAAGTAATTAGCACCTAACAACTATGTTTACCGTTTGGCATAATTTAACGTCAAATCATGATTTAAGAAATGAGTAACGTAAGGACTATTTTAGTCACATTAGTATGCTTGCATTAAGTGAAAGGAAGACTTTAATAGATTGGACCAAACGAAATGCTTTGTGTATAAACTTCATTTTGATCTGATGTATTCTAGAAATCTATTTTGTTCAGAGGAGTCTGATTAGGTTTTTCTTATGAAAAGCTGAGTTTTCCCTAATCCAAAAGCAACAAATGTTGGGCTTCCTCAATAAAGATAGGGTTTAAAAATATAAATAAACGAAAAGTAATTAAGATGATAATTACGTGTTTTAATTTCATTATCTAAGTTCCTATTAATGATGATAGTATCTTGTCACAAAATGCCTACTAAGCAAGACTCTACTGCATCTCGTACCTACATATTGTTGCATCTTGCTGCATTTAATTTGAGTTTTGTGTATATTTATTTGTAAAACGCTGTCTAATAACCTGATGTTACGTGCGACACCTTCCTGTCGCTAATGTCAATACATTAGCATAGGAGGATAGGAAATCGACCCTTCAGGTCGTTGGAGTTCGTTAACTATTGTCATATATCGCAGCTCACGATAATCACGACCATGCAATTGCTAACGCTAACTCCATAGCCACTCCTTACGGAACCTGGGTAAGGCCTACTAGGAACTGTAATATCGTGGCTACGGGAAGACTCGAACCGGTGGGCTCTCAGACTTGTTTGTATACATTGAATTTTATTCACTTATCGCTGGTTGCGTTCTTTTTACTCCTGGATTGGGCGTGAGACTTCAACTGCGTCGATCTTCAAGTCAAATATGAATTATATGAAATGATTAAAGGTGAACCTAGTCTGCACTTTTGATACGGGCCGCGCCGAAGCGAAGGTGCGTTACACAACCCCAACATCTAACCCCGATCTTAAGGCTATGAAATTATCAAAGGTGAACCTAGTCTGCTCTTTTGATACGGGCCGCGCCGAAGCGAAGGTGCGTTACACAACCCTAACATCTAAACCCGATCTTAGAGTATGAAATGACTGAATGAAATAAAAGGAACGAGGCAGATGATTTCTCTTGTCACCTAGAGTTTGCGAATGTCTTATTCAATTTATTGTAAAGTCATATTGGACTGTAAACAATCTAAGAGCACTTGAAACTTTACTCGCTCTTATAATCTTCAAAACTCCGATAAAGCCTCATATTGAAATTTATCAGCGCTATCTATTTACCTGTACTCTTGCTCGCGGTAAAGCTTTTAGCAGCATACAATCGAGTATTTCATAGCTGATCCCACAGTAGTTATAGCTTGCACTTAGGTGACAGGCGGGTCACTCTGGAGAGACAGTCTGTGCTCCTGTCACGGTTCGCCTGGCGGAATCACGGCTTTAAAGAGTCCCAATCAGCGCAAGTCTAGAACATACACCTGAGTTCTTCCCATTTTCAGTTTTTTCTTATCTCAACAGCAGAACCTCATTCCAGTACCTTTATTTCGAGAGCAAAGTGTAAGTTAAAGTATAACAAGTACAATTGGTAAGTTTAATAATTTCAAAAACATCTTTAAACTCAAATTTGTCCAACCCTAGGTCCGTCACATGTGGTGTCGCGTGACCATGATCTAGGTTTCAAGTGCATAACAGAGAAACTGTATTGCCCCTAGATAAAAGAATTAAGTGTTACTAAATTGAAAAGAAACACAACGTAAAATTCTTGAGGTTCCAAGTGCATAACAGAAAAACTGTATTGCCCCCTAGATTAAAGAATCAGGTTTTACAAACACAAAAACAAACACAACGTAGAATTTTTTATGACGATCACGATTATAATTATTTAAAATGAAACATTGAACTACATATGAAAACCAATTCGTACTGAATAAGTCCTTGTAGAGATTTCTATTAGACAGCTATTTTGCAAATTTTAGGTCTTGCAAGATATAAGGTACCAATATTTTGCAGCGATCAGACATAACTCAAAATAGTACTAAGTTATTTAGATTTATTGCATGGATGCTTGCTTGCTTGTTTTAGCGCTTTCTGTTGTATTATGTGATGCTTGTGATGTTGTATTATGTCTTTTATAGCTCCAAAGCTCAAAACGACTAAGTAATTAACTATAAACACGAAAAATCAAATACAAATTTGCTGCACCGGTAAATGTGGAGAGTAAAGTTTTGCTCAAAGGTCATCAATCAGATAATTATATTTTCTCATGTTAGCGTAAAATAATAAAAACACTAATAAAATAACGATTATATCACACCGGTTCAATAATAAATGACAAACAAACCAAAAAAATATATATAAATATTTTACAGTAAATAATTCATATTAAAATTGAGTAATATACAATTTTGATTTTACTTTAAACTTCTATTTGCTTTAAATTGAAAAATTAATACCGATTACATTATATCTACAAAAAAATGATTCGTAACAATAAAGCACTACTTTAAAATAAAATTATTACGTAAAATACCCAGCGAAATTTATTGATAGGGAACAAGAAATGCTCTTGTTTGTACTGTTATTAGCATAATTAAGTTGTAGTGTATTGATAAATTACATTATTGGTTTCACTTCCTTTGTTGTATGCTATACCTAATCATTTATATGACCAGATGTTTAACCAAGAAAATTTAACAGAAAAACTTGGTATTTAAGAGTTACTCAGTTCCAAAAACTATTCCAGTCTGAAATACGGGGGGGTGGCTTTATTTGGTTTGAAGTGGAAAACAAATTGGTTGCTTATGTACTATTTATTTAGTATTGAATATGTAAATTTTGCGAAATTGGCAGCTATTGTAATTTTTATGAAATGATGTACGCTTGATACATAGCGTACCGGTATAGATTTTAATAAGAAATGATGGATGTATTTGTAAAACGTCTATTATGTTCGCTTTGTGTATTTCCTTAAATGTGTGTTAAGTTATAAAATAGAATAGTTCGATGCAGCAGGTTCGAGTCCTGCTGAGATTTTGTAAGGATTGCGGCATTATAGGAAGATGTAGTTTTTTATTATAAGACCTTTTATTATAATTTAAATACTGGCATGGCGCGATGAAGGTTAACCCGACATGGTAACGTAGTAAGTGGAATGAGTAGAGCGGGCTAGAATCCCGTTATGATTTAAAAGGTAGTGCAATTAAGTAGTAGCGCACTTTTGGAAAAAGAAAATGCAATAATAATAAAGTGTTTTAGGGAATCCATAGGTTCGAATCCTGTGAAGTAATTATTTTTAAACGAGCATATTTATTTAGTTTGTAGAATTCTACAGAAATGAAAGATTGGTTCGAGTCCAATATGTAGTAATATTATATTAAAGTTTTGAGAGAGTACGGCTTTCGATATGCTATTTTTATAGTACCTACATTACATACGTAATATAATGACTATAAAGTTTTGCACTAATATAAAATCGAGAGTTGGGTTCGAATCCCACTCTAATGTACCTACTTATAAATAATAAAGGGCGTTATAATTAAGTGAGAACAGGTTCGAATCCTGGTGTTTTTTCAAAAGTATCATGTGAGATTATTATGAGTTTGAAATACGATGGACACGTATAGCCCACTATCAGGTATTGAAAATGGAAAGTATGTTTGGCTTCTACATACAAGTTGGGAAAAAATACCTATTGCTACTACAATATTTTTATTCAAACATGAGATGAGAGAAAGGAGTGAATAGATACGGTCGAATGCAAAAGTATTGTCATTGAAGTATATTTGCTTATTTCTCAATTTTGTAATCAGCTTTATTCAAATAACTACTCGTACCTATGTCTTTATATAGTTGGTTAACAATATTATGAACAATGTAAAGATATATACATTGTTGGTATTTGCATTTAAAGAGGTCTATAGCCCAGTCTTTAAAATATTCTGTGATTAGACTACGGAGATTATACTGTGGATTTATTTGCCCATAACAGAATAATGAGTTAGTATTAGTATACATACCATGTGTTTATTATTATGGCGAAATAACCATGCTAAAATTGATAAGGAATGAAAGGTAACGTGGATGTCAGTAAACATGAGCGGACTGGTTGGGTTTTTTTGTATCAACTTTGTGATGTTTGACAATACCGAATATGTTTCAATATACTGAATATTTAAACAAACAGAAAAATGTACCTCGTTAGAAAATGTTCTAAAGAGCATTGTTATCATCACTTTCGTAAATTCGGATATTTTAAGGAATGTTTTACGAACAGATGTTAGTTTATGGATGTTTGGACGAAACAAAATGAAAGGAAACAATAGGAAAACGAGGTTGGTAGTGTTATTGTTTTTATGAAACAAAGGAGACGAGACAATTCGTTGCAGTTGCACTCTTTCCAACAGATGTGCAACAAACGTCTTTAGCGGAGATTGACGGTTGATTTTAAAGCAAAGTTTGGGAGAGTAATAAATGCCATATTATTTTTAACGCTTGCCTCGAAAAAGGATAGAGTACCTACCTGGGTATACGTACAACGAAATATACGTGACGAGTTTGAACGATAGTGATAAGGGGAGAACAGAGATATATATATATTGCCGCCGTTGCGAATAGAAGATAATGTTGTTTAGAATAAGATAATTAATTTTAGATATCATTAGAGCCGATCAAGGTAAATTGGTTCATTTAGATGTTATAGAAAGATAAATAGGCTTGTGGAACCATAATGGTCTACGACCAAACGACTATACGTCTCAACAGTTTACTGATATTTTAAAATACATAACAATACATGTAATAATTTCGATTGCATTACATTGGGTAACCGGGAGTATTGTTTGTATAGGAACATTTCATTTTATGATAGAAATATTTATAATTTATGTAGTTATCATTGATTTAAATTAATTTATATTATGAAACTTTTCTACTAATTATGGTCAGCATTTGGCTCTAACACGTGGCTAACACCGAGTTAGACTGATGTAGTAAGCTGAGATATGCGAGATTAATTTAAATTTATTGCGATAAACACGATGAAAAATATAATGAATAGAAATGGGGAGCAACACTTGGTAGGTTAAATAATTCACTATACTCGAACGTGAAACGAACATTCTACAAATCGAGCAGAGAAAAAAAAATCAACAAAATAAATCTACAAAATACCTCTTGGAACAGCAGCAATATTGCACCCTGATTATTAAAAAAAAAAAAAAAACAGGCGAGGTAATTTAACGCCATACATCTTCCAGGTATTGTCCCGTAAATAAACCGATATATGTTATTATAACTATTTGAGAAAATAAAAATCTGCATTTTGGAGATATTACGAGTACAAATATCTGGGGGTGGCTAAAAAAATAAAGAAACGAAGATTATATTTGCAATTCTTTTTTTTTACTCAAGGTGTCTATTTAACTTTTAATGTCATTAATCGACGTAACATGTCAATGGTTTAACGGTTGGCTAGTTATAAGAACTGGCAGAGCAAAACTGGCACATTTTATTTGAGAGACTATTTAGGCGATTACCAATTTAGATGCAGTGATTATGTGTAAGCTCAAGCTCTGGTTTTCTTCACTTTATTCTCAATACCTAGTTAAAACTTAGTTGCTTAAACAAATAACCAACTTAGTTTGGGGGTGGACTGTGACGGTGCCCATTTATAATATTTTTTTCTGGATTCATCCTTTTCACGTGTTGGTTACCGAGTCTAAAACACTGCGCCTACGAGTTATTTTTTTTTTGTCATTCTCAGAACAACAGACATTATCGTAAGTTGAAAGGTCTTATTTATGAGTTGCACTTGAGATGAACTCTAAAATTATTTAACTCAACGATAAACTTTTAAATAATATTGCTTTTATAGCAAAAAGCGCTAAGTAGAGGTAATAAACATGTCAAATATTGTTATTTTGAGCTTTGGATAGAAATGAAGTGGGTTGTATTTTTTTGCGTGGATTATGGAATGCGCATGAAGTAGTGTTTGGGACATCTCTAGTCGATAAGGTATTTTTTTTATAACTATGGACTGGCGCCATACTGAATGCGTGAGAAAGGGGGCGCAAATGAACGATGCTTGCTAATTAACTAGTACAGGTGACTGTGACAAGATATTATTTATGATAATTACATTTATTAGCCTTATTCTTTTGTTTACATATTTTATCATAAGCACAATGATCATTATGAAATATCAACATTAGATGAATGGAATACCTGTACAAAATATCTCAACGATGCCGAAGTAATGATCAGCATAATCAAAATTATAATAATAAATAAATATTGGTGGACAATTCACATGCACAACACCATCTGTCCCAAGCCAAGCCGGGCTTATGCTATGGAAGCAAGATAGCTGATAGAATGCGTATATGTTTTTAAATATTTACTTATACATACTGATCATACATAGAAAGCACCCAGGCGTGGTACAAATATTTAAATTCATCACACAAATATTTGTACCATATGGGAATCGAACCCACGACCCACGGCTTCGCAGGCAGCAGGCGACCAACTAAGCCATCAGGCCTGCTATATAATAGACAATAATGTTGAAGGAATGCGACCCGCATCCTAACGGTGCATTTAAGGATTTTTTATGTACACTTTTAAAAAACTATTTCCAGAAACTTCGCAATGCGGTCCGATGCGGGCGGCGCGGGCGCATACGGCCCACCCCTTGGATTCGGTCTGACCTGTAGCGGGCCAGGGGTGTGTCCTGTTCGGGCCAAGGCGCTCAAGAAAAAGCATCCGGAGGACAAGAGTGAGGCAGTCAGCAATTCACCGTGGGACGTCGCACACCTTTTGTTTTCTTTCGCGATTATTGTAGTCAAATAGTGTCAGTTATATTGTCTATAGTGAGTTAATGTAGTATTATTGTATTTTGTGTACCGTCTTCAACGCGCTGATTCGAGTTCACCCTTGCGAAGTTCTACCGTCCAAGAGAGATTACAAGTTAAGTAATTAGCACCTAACAACTATGTTTACCGTTTGGCATAATTTAACGTCAAATCATGATTTAAGAAATGAGTAACGTAAGGACTATTTTAGTCACATTAGTATGCTTGCATTAAGTGAAAGGAAGACTTTAATAGATTGGACCAAACGAAATGCTTTGTGTATAAACTTCATTTTGATCTGATGTATTCTAGAAATCTATTTTGTTCAGAGGAGTCTGATTAGGTTTTTCTTATGAAAAGCTGAGTTTTTCCCTAATCCAAAAGCAACAAATGTTGGGCTTCCTCAATAAAGATAGGGTTTAAAATATAAATAAACGAAAAGTAATTAAGATGATAATTACGTGTTTTAATTTCATTATCTAAGTTCCTATTAATGATGATAGTATCTTGTCACAAAATGCCTACTAAGCAAGACTCTACTGCATCTCGTACCTACATATTGTTGCATCTTGCTGCATTTAATTTGAGTTTTGTGTATATTTATTTGTAAAACGCTGTCTAATAACCTGATGTTACGTGCGACACCTTCCTGTCGCTAATGTCAATACATTAGCATAGGAGGGATAGGAAATCGACCCTTCAGGTCGTTGGAGTTCGTTAACTATTGTCATATATCGCAGCTCACGATAATCACGACCATGCAATTGCTAACGCTAACTCCATAGCCACTCCTTACGGAACCTGGGTAAGGCCTACTAGGAACTGTAATATCGTGGCTACGGGAAGACTCGAACCGGTGGGCTCTCAGACTTGTTTGTATACATTGAATTTTATTCACTTATCGCTGGTTGCGTTCTTTTTACTCCTGGATTGGGCGTGAGACTTCAACTGCGTCGATCTTCAAGTCAAATATGAATTATATGAAATGATTAAAGGTGAACCTAGTCTGCACTTTTGATACGGGCCGCGCCGAAGCGAAGGTGCGTTACACAACCCCAACATCTAACCCCGATCTTAAGGCTATGAAATTATCAAAGGTGAACCTAGTCTGCTCTTTTGATACGGGCCGCGCCGAAGCGAAGGTGCGTTACACAACCCCAACATCTAAACCCGATCTTAGAGTATGAAATGACTGAATGAAATAAAAGGAACGAGGCAGATGATTTCTCTTGTCACCTAGAGTTTGCGAATGTCTTATTCAATTTATTGTAAAGTCATATTGGACTGTAAACAATCTAAGAGCACTTGAAACTTTACTCGCTCTTATAATCTTCAAAACTCCGATAAAGCCTCATATTGAAATTTATCAGCGCTATCTATTTACCTGTACTCTTGCTCGCGGTAAAGCTTTTAGCATACAATCGAGAGTATTTCATAGCTGATCCCACAGTAGTTATAGCTTGCACTTAGGTGACAGGCGGGTCACTCTGGAGAGACAGTCTGTGCTCCTGTCACGGTTCGCCTGGCGGAATCACGGCTTTAAAGAGTCCCAATCAGCGCAAGTCTAGAACATACACCTGAGTTCTTCCCATTTTCAGTTTTCTTATCTCAACAGCAGAACCTCATTCCAGTACCTTTATTTCGAGAGCAAAGTGTAAGTTAAAGTATAACAAGTACAATTGGTAAGTTTAATAATTTCAAAAACATCTTTAAACTCAAATTTGTCCAACCCTAGGTCCGTCACAGTATATTATATCCAAAGTTTTCAACATCAAAATAAAACAAAGGGTCAAAAATTGACACAGGTGAAGTATTGAGTGAAGGATTAGGGGAGCAAGCCGCACTCTCCCGGCAGCGGCATAGCAAGGCCGCCGAGCTGTCGAGCTGTGGAGGCGATCGTCGACTGCGGCAGTCGCGCGCTAGCGGCCGCTGCGTTCCGCCGCGCGTAGCCCGTAGCGTCTACACCCGTCACCGTAGCACCGCTACCTCGTAGCCGATACGAACGCAGCGTAAACGCACTACTAAACATTTCCAAAGTAATTTTCGTTCATTCTATCTAATCCAAACACATTCAATATCCAATTAAAATCGTTCTTATATCGTTAAAACAATATTTCGAGTACTTATCAATCCTCAAACAAATGTTGGGCTTGGAATACAATTAAGAGCATGTCGAGATAAGGCTCAGTCAATAATTGCTCAACGGAATGCGTGCTCTATCGCTTAATATGGTCCCATTTAATTTCCATTAACTTATAGTCTATCTGATGTCAGGCCTGCTGTTAAAGTTTATTAATAAATTTGGTACACTTGTACTACGTGACTGGGATTCAAAATCGATTCAAACAACACCAGACACAATTTTTTGGAAATTAACATTTACGCATGTAATTAATTTAACCCGTAATCGCCATTTGAGGAAAATTTATAGCAGTTTCGTTCACAACTAGCCCCCAACTTCGATATCTAGCTAATTGGTCCCAACCAACTCCATTATAACTTCAGCTCATATCCTTTTACTAAGACCTTAACCCCAACCAATTAGGCGCGGTTCAACCGTTATGGTTAAAAACAAGGAGCAAATTATAACCCGTGACGATCCCGTTTCTGGCGCAATCTGGGGAAAACGAATGAGTTTGCTGTACGACATTTGAACTTAACGCATTTGTCATAATTATTTTACATTTTGTTTTTGGGTCAGTATGCGTACTCTTTCCGTGAACACTCGCTGTAAGCTTCGATGCAGACTGTGAACTAAGAAACCGAGAATAAAACATAAAGCTTTGGATAATGGTCCAATAAAACTTGGGTATTTGACAGTTGGTTCATAATTGTTGCACTTAATTTTTTTAACAGTACTCACGTGAATAGTAGTAAATGTGTTAAGTATCTGAGTACGTCTGTGTGTTTTAACTATCTGTGTTGTAAATTTCACCCGGATCCATTCAGTTGTTCTACGTGATGAACATCCGTATATACAAACTTTGACATCTATAATATTAGTACGAGCAGCTTGCGTTTCATAGCATATTGCCTGATGGTAAGCAGTAACGTGGTTATAACGTAGTTTACCTAGAAGATTTGTAGTGGTGGGACTCTCGGCAGAGTCCACCTGGGGAACTACCACACCTTTGCCAGTTATTCTACCGCCAATGTGCAAACATTACTGTGTTCCGGTTTGAAGGGTTATGTTTCCAGAGAAATTACAGGGCTTAGAGATATAACATCTTAGATCTCTGGGTGACGAGCGCAGTGCAGCGCTAGGTAATGATTTGGACTCTTTATGTTCCAATACCTGCGTGTCACTGTGCTGTTATGTGGCGGGTATGTTGCTTACCATCAGGTACATGTCCTGCTTGTCTCGTCACTCTTTATTTAAAAAAACTATTTAATATAAATTTACAGACATCCTGATTGCACACTTAATAAGAGTGTTCGCTAATCACACACTCAGATTGAGTGTTGCACAGTTTCCCAGTGCAAATGATAAATGTGGATCCAATAGTTTATGTGATGATGTGCAATAACATAAAACGAAGTGATCTTCTTTGCTTAGCTCTCTGAAAGTAGATATTTGAGGAAAATACAAGTTAGGTTATTTCTGAGTATATACCCCGAAATATATCCTATAAAAACCTAGCGGAAACTTTTCAGCGACATTAGGTATGTTTAGAGGTATAGTCTATTAGAAAATTTAGGTTGGTAAGACCCGGCGCTTTCTACGCTGGTCTGCAGGAAGAAGAGAATATTTGAGTGCAAATAACAGAAGTTGGTAAAAATAATAATTTCAAAAAGGCCATTTATTAAGATAAAGTATCAAAAACAAGTCTTTGATATTCAGCTAACATCAGGCCCTCGAGGTGACGGTGGCTGGAATGCAGTCAAATTTATATTTATTGGAGATTTATACAATTTAAAATAAAACTCTTAAATAAACAGTTTTTGTTCATACTTTTTAAACTGAAATGTTATGATGCGACAAATTACATCTGTAAAACTAAGCAATTTTTATCCTTTGTTTGTTATTTAGTAACAGTTTAATATTATATAATCTAGCTGACTATTATTTAAATTTTTATTTATTTATAAATTAAGATTATAACAAATTGTTTTGCCAGACATTTTGCATGCCTCTCGCAGAGGCCAGTTTGTATGGGGCAACTTTTAAACAGTTTTGTATCATCTTATCTTAGCTACAAACAGCAATAAAGATTTTTGTATTTGTATGGTAAATCGTTATTCGTAATAGGAATTAACTTCATAGCATCGATGTGAAAAATGCTACTAATATTATAAATATCAATGTTTGGATATTTGTTGCTCAATCACGTAATAACTTCTGAACGGATCTGATTGAAATTTGGAACACAATTAGCTTATAGTCTGGAAGAGCGCATAGGCTACTTTTATTCCGGGAAAATGCGTGGGTAAAACCGCGGGGCACTAGTAGTGAGAGATAAACATTAAAAATAAACAGTTATATTTAAATCCAGTAAAATTCCGAAGCTCAGTGGACTTCCGACCTTATTTTCAGCCACGATTAATCTCCGCGGTATTGTTAAAACGCGACAATTTTTCATATTTTATGGTATTCATAAAAAAGAAACAAAATTACCGCAGCTAATCCTATTAAATTGAATTCGAGATAGGAGATCTGCAAAACCCTCGTCTCGTCTCGTTTTGCGTTTTTATAAAAACCAACCTGTAACTTAAATAGGTTATTTTCGGGTGTAACGTAGACTCGTTTTTTGCTCTCTTTACGAGACTGTTGGATTATTTTCTAAGCGTTGTTTTACTATTATTTATTTTTAAAAGAGCAGCCAATTTCTTGTGAATGGAACTAGAGAAAAACCAACCAATTAGTGACACATTTCGTAACATTAGCATCTGTATTACAGGGTTAGTTCTCACTTATTCCCAGTTAACAATTTATCGAAACCGTTAAACCAAACTTTACTAACTTTAAAAGTATACTCCAGAAGATCTATTTTATTCTGTTTGGTATTGAATATAGTCAAGATGATTTTCAAGAGAGACACCTATTAAATAATAATAGTTCTACATACGGAACACGATTTACAAAGAGTAGTACTTTTTTTTTGTAATTCTACTTATTTCATAAATGTCAAAGTTTGGATGTTTGTTGCTCAATCACGTCGGTTTCGGGTGAAAGGATCGAAAAGGAACTACGCGGGGTAAATGACGAGACGCTGCTAGTTGTACATTGCTCGTTGTACATTACAAAACACAAATAATTTAAGAAAAGCTATTTTTGGTTAAATTATTATGTTAAAAACCTTTTAGTACTGTCATGTACATAAATGTATTCATATCTAATGTGACGCAAGCACGTCTACTCACAGCAACAATGTTTGTAGTCGGCGCATAATTAACACACGCGCGCGATACGCGAAAACCGCTTTTTCTGTATTTTATGCACCGTTATTTCATACTAGAAATCCTTTTTGTCATACCCGAGGATATGTCAAAAGACAACACAAATTACCTCTGAATCTCAATATAGACATTTTATTTCATGACTAATATCTACTACGTCAGAAGACGTGAAAATTGACAGAACTACTCATCAGCGGGCCACTAAAAATTTACACTACCTGAAATTAGTTACCTTTCGGATTGCTGTTAAATTTTAGATTTTGGATCGGTATTTTATGGGATTTTGTAGTGTTTTAGTAACGCACTACCTAGTGTAAATTATAGTTCTCATATCGTTTTATGTCAATTTATTGACCCTTTCAATTTTTGGTTTTTTTTTTCATGTTTATTTATTAATGAAACTAATCTTTATTTCTTACATGGAACATTAATGAGACGACATTTTTTTCCTATAACGCCATCTTGCTTCAAACTAAGCAAAGCATCTTCTGTAGAAACCATACAGTTGATTTAATACAAATATCATTCTAAATACCTACTTATGATGTATAAAAACATAAAAAGTTAAATGTTTCTGCATATTTACCCCCACAAAACCCTCATTTAAGTTTACGTCCACAAATTAGTAATTTTACCTTTATGTCTTAACTTTAAAATTATACTTAACTTATAATAAACGTTGTTTCAGTTTAAAAATAAATTCTACTCAAATTTCGCTCGGCCAACTCTTGAATAAACCGCCTACACGGCGTCGTCTTATTGAGTTTGTTCGTATAAATAGGCTAGTATGAAGTAATAAAGGTCCTTACTATTGAATGAATATTGTAGGCTGGATTATACTTGTGGTATTTCTTGCGCGATCTACGATACGACACGTTTCATTAATACGTTATTAAAAATAAAAGCCAAAATAAACATCATTTAGGTAGACCGGCTCAGCAAATTCTAATAATTCATGCAACAGGGAGATTGGCGCTAAGCCGAAAACTATAAAACTTACTTCCAAAAAATTTATATGAGTAGCTTTTATTTAGAAATACGAGTACTTTTTTGTTTGTTAATCATGCTTTGATGGTATGTTGTACTTAACAGCATAACACATTTTATTCGCCTCTAATCCTAGCGTAATTTCACTAAAGTGTTGGTCTTTCAGGTCTTTCTGGTTTATTTGAATTTTCTATTCTCTGGAAAATACCCAACACTGCGAGTAAACAAGCATGTAATAATAATGATTTTCTGGAACTACACTGGCCGGTCAAATATTTTAGCATTAGTAGCAAATCGTGCAATAGACATAGATAAGACTGGTATGATACCACAAAAAAAACATAAGTTAAAACTTTTCCTAAATTAATTGTTTTATAATAACGACGTCGAAAAATATAAAACAAAAAACCTTACCTATAGAATCCGTTTTATCCTTCGCAAAATTAAGTAAATCAATGTAATGGAAAGTTTTGTGGTAAGTATCTAATACAGTATTGACCTATTGACCCTGTTGTTCATTATTATTCAAAAGAACTTTTATGCTATTTTTATTCAGTACTTGATTCTAATTCACCAACTAATAATATATTCGGGGTCCGCCTACAATCGTCGTCGTTAATCCCGGGACGCCGCGACTCCAACACGTCTAATCCGAAGATAATCCTTGGCTATTATTGCCTATCTCGAAGCTAGCCCATCTCGATACGGTTATATCTTGATAAGTCCCTATCACTAGCAAAACTTCTATAGGCAACTGTGCCATTGAAAAATACCTAATCTTACCCGGGTCATCATGCATGACCCAAAACTTGAACGAGATTAGAGTCCAACAATACCACCTTCAGGCAAATATCTATGCATCATATCACCTTTCAAAAAGGAATAATGAATTTTGTACCGTATCCTGATTTAAGAAAGGTGAACATTCTATGAATTAATGTGATACACATTTACTACAAAAAGCGGTAAAACGTTCTACTATAAATCATTTTTCTGCCATCCCATCTCCCCTCCTTTTACATTCAATCGATTCACTGAAATTGATGTTAAGAAGAGTGTTGTGTCGATCTCCTCCAACGCTGTTGGCGGTGATAGTATCAGTAGGAACATGTTATTGCCCATTCTTGACGCTATCCTTCCCGTCCTATGTGCAATCATCAACAAATCCATTTCCTGTGCTGTTTTTCCAGCCATCTGGAAAGATGCGCAATTAATTCCTTTACCGAAGAAACCAAATCCTACTTCCTTTTCCGAATACCGCCCTATATCTATTCTTCCTTTTCTGTCCAAAGTCCGTCTTGTCCACTCACAGCTTAATCAATTTTTAAACAGACAAGACCTCCTAAATCCTTTCCAATCCGGTTTCTGTCCAGGGCATAGCACTGTATCCACCCTTGTTAAGATCACCGATGACATACGCAAAGGTATGGACGACGGCAGGCTTACTATTCTAGCTCTGCTAGACTTAAGTAATGGTTTTAACGCCGTCGATTTGGATATCTTGCTGGCGACACTGCACTCTATTAACATATCTCCATCGGTAATCAATTGGTTTCATAGTTGTATGGACGCCGACAACGTATTAACCTCGACGATGTATTATCGTATTGGTGTAGTACAAACGCTGGTGTCCTTCAAGGTGGCGTGCTATCACCTCTTCTATTTGCTATTTTCATAAACTCAATCTCCCAAAACCTTAAGTCTGTGGTAGGAAGACTTTATGCAGACGATCTCCAAATTTATTCACAAGCCTGGCTCTCTGATCTTAATGTTGCCATTGAACTAGTGAACGCTGATCTACGACAAATTATTTACTGGAGCAACTCTTTTGGTTTGAGCGTTAATCCCACAAAAACTCAGGTTATAGTAATTGATAGTCCATACATGATCTCCAGAGTCGACTGGGCTTCCATTACAGAAGTTGTTTTTAACGGGTAATACCGTAATACCGTACAGCGAGTCGGTCAAAGTCAGTTAAGCTGATAGAAAGAAAATCAGTTGTCACAACATTTTATATGACCAAAATGGAGCACGCACACCCATGAGGTATTCTCCATTTCTACAGTCTAGTCGAAACCCATGCTATATTTTTCAGGAAACAACGAAGCTGGAAGATCTCTGTATTCGTGTGAAGTTCGCAACAGCAGTATGTCCATTTAATAAAACGTAAAATATAGCAGTTGCTATTTCTAAATTACATTGAACATATAAAACATTTCCCTCAAGTAAACTCCAAAGAAATCACGCAGAGAGTTATGAATATTCAAAAAGCAAAAAACGTGTGATTACTTTGAAGCCCGGATTACACACGGTGCGTACAAGACTGTACCTCTTTATCAAATATTTATTTACAAAAATAAAACACGATTATTGTTTGTTGGGTAATGACATAGTAAACATTTATATAGTCAACTAGCTGTACCCTGCCACGCTTCGCTGTGGCACATTGTGATGCAAAAATTTGATAATAACAATCCTTGATACGGATTATATATCATTCTAAAATTTCAGCTCGATCGGTGCAGAAATTTTTGAGTTTTTGAAGCGTACACAAACCAACATAACATTTTTATACACAGATATGTTAATAAAAATTGATGTTATCAGTAAGCAAATTTTTTTTTTTTGGTTTGCACATTTGGTTCGTATCTTTTTATCTGATACATTTCGGATAATGTATTGTGCATCGCGTAGTTTGTTCGCACCAAGGCATTCCTTCTACCTAACATCTCGAAAGTCAATAAGTGACACAAATGTATGGTAGATCTTCCGAAAAAATCCAAACAGAACCAAAAGAACTTTCATTGTAGGTATGCTTTATTTAAATAACCAAGAATACATTAAAAATAAGCGACTAAAATACTAAAATAACCCACAGTTTGTTGATCGATCGCTGGACTCATTTTTAAATACCTAACGAGGGTCACTAACTTCTACGAGATTAAATATAGCCTAGTCCTTAAATCTTAAATCATTAAACCTTAACCCAGGCAATAAATTTAATTGTTACACTTTAATTGCAATAGAATCCGTTGTAGAGATACGTGGGAACAAAGATACACACTTACAAACACATACACTTTTAATATCAGTATCAATGATTCAATTTGGCTGATAATTCCAAAGATCTAACGAATGTACTCGTATCAGGTTAAAAGTAGTGGTAGGACTCTTGGCAGAGTCCGCCTGGGGAAGTACCACACCTTTTCCAGTTATTCTACCGCCAAGCAGTAATGTGCAAACATTAACCGGTTTGAAGGGCAATGTTTCTAGAGAAATTACATGCCTTGGAGATATAACATCTTAGATCTCTGGGTGACGAGCGCAGTGCAGCGCTAGGTAATGATTTGGACTTTTCATGTTCCAATAGCTGCGTGTCGCCCCCGACTTCGCCCGTGGTACATACATATATAGTCTATAGCACTCAGGGATCACGTATATGTCCATATGTACCTACGTCGAAAGATTTTTTTAAATCGGTCCGGCCCCTCTACCGGCTAACTAAACCGGCTATGGCTTCGTTATTGCTGTCTCTATCATTTCAAGCGAGAATAAAAGAGAGAGCGATATCAAAGCTAAGACATTTTTAGTTAGGCCGTAAACCCCTAGTAGTTCCTGGGATTAGCGCGTTCAGCAACACGAGCTCTTTAGCTTTGTTATATGATAGTAGGCATAGAGTTTTATAGTATAATAATGATAAATGCAATCCTTGAATTTTACCACCCAAGTAATGCACACACAGCCTTTGATGAATTATAGCTATTTCTCAAGAAACTAATTCCTCTCATTAAACCACAACTACATATTTTCTTCTTATACGCGTTTGATCACACAGTGCGTTTGAGCAGTTGAATGAAAGTGAAAATCATGATAATCCGAGATAACTGGTGTGGAAAAGACAATCGTTTTCTATCTTGTACGAACCGGAGTTGAAATTTATAAGCTGAATTGGAAGCATGTAGCTTCTGAAAAAGGCATGGCGGGACCAATCAGACACCTCTCTACTTATCACCATGAGACGGAGCCTACCGCCAGTTCGGTAAGTGATAACAGATACCTATTAGCTAATGTTTTACACTTTCCATTTTTTCTCAACAATACATAATATACATTCTGTGTACTAAATATCGGGAATTTGTCAATAAAACAAAAAATACAAATTATTCATCTAAATTTATTTAATCGCCTTCAAAGTAGGCCCTATCGCTTGCAATACAACATCTCCAACGCTTCACCCAGTCTTCCATACATTTTTCATAGGCTATTTACGGTATGGCCTTTAGCTCATATTCAGCGAATGTTCTTTTATGGCTTCTATCGACTCAAAACGTTTTCCTCGAAGTGGTAATTTTAACTTGGTAAATAAAAAAAGTCAGACGGACCCATATCAGGTGAATACGGTGCTTGGCTTGGCTAAAAACTCTTTCACTATAATGGCTGTGTGTGATAGTGCATTATCATGGTGCAGCATCCATGAGTTGTGTTGCCACAAATCTGGACGTTTTCGACCGATACTCTCACGCAAACGCTTCATGACGCCTAAATAATATTCTTTATTCACTGTTTCTCCCTCTGGAAGGTATTCGGAGTGAACCACACCGCGGTAGTCAAAAAAAACTGTCAGCATCACCTTGATTTTGGAGCGACTTTGTCGCGACGCCATTTCAGAATGGCGTTCGAGACGCTTGCATGTCGTACTCATAAACCCATGTCTCGTCGCCAGTTATTATACGTTTCATAAAGGTCGTATCCGTAGAAGCTTGGGAAACCATATCTTCAGCGACATGCTTTCGCTGCGCTTTTTGAACAAAATTGAGCTCTTTTGGAACTAGTCGAGCGGCGACGCGTTTCATGCCTAAAATGTCAATGAGAATGGTGTGGACGGACTTAAAAGATATGTTCACCTCACTAGCCAACTCTCTCAGACTAATACGGCGATTTTCGAGCACTAGCTTCTTGATTCTGTCGATGTTTCCTTTGGTCGTAGCGGTTGAAGGTCTACCAGAACGAGGCAAGTCTACTACTTTTTCTCGGCCTTCTTTAAAAGCCTTATACCATTCATAAGCCCTTGTTTTCGATATACGCGATTCGCCGTTGGTATTTCGCAACATTTTTACTTATTCACCACATGGAATATCATTCGAAACACAAAATTTAAGGCACACTCTTAATCAACAATATTTTCCATTGTAAAAATCGCCGAGAACTCAAAACTATGACCAACAAAAAGTGTAGTTTAAAACAAATTAAATGACAGATCCCGCTCAATCTTTGCGCGCTAAATCAGTACAGTGCCACCAACATGCAGTAAAAAAATTAGAACGACCTCTTTTACACGGGTCTTTTTATTGACATATTCCCGATACTTTTTACACAGAGTAGTAAGTCCTGTAGCGGGTGTTCGAGCGTCTATCCATTGGCTATAGGGTTCCGTACCTCAAAAGGTAGAAACGAAATCCTTATAGGATTTTTTAAATTATAATTATCAGCTTATTCCCACCGAAGAGGATGCATATTTATAGAAAATGCTGTTCCTATTCCGTAACTCGTAATTCTAGGAGGATTTTTTTACAAATCTAGGTCTAATCTTATAAAATAGTCAATAACATGAATCTTCAATCAATTGACAACCTATTCAATCTACTGTCCTTACAGTGGAATGAATACCCTGACTTATACGTAGCTTTATTCACTTTGACTTATTTTCGACAAATCTCTACCAGTGGTAGAATTTCTTTATACCATCAAATAATACCGCAGCGCAGATACCATTCCAACAAAAAAGTAACATTCATATTATTATCGTAATACCACTAACAAGTATCTACTTTATCTGTAACTGAGTTGAGAAAGTCTTATTACCACTGCCGTAACGCTTCCACGTCTGTCGTCATATATAAAGACCATATAACTTACAAATCACCACATATACTTATTCGATGGTAACATAGCGTGGAATGCTCCAGAGATAAAACTACAGAAATCGTAAAAATGTTAGGATTGCCTCTGATCTTTGCACTACGAAAATACATGAAAAATAGAGTTGGCAAATAAAACATCGTACCTACTTCCGTGTTCATGCAATAAACTCAACCCTGAGGTTTTAAGCTCAAACAAAAGAGGCCAACTGTAGAAAAAAATATTTGCTCAATCCTTGGTTATTTAGTGTTTTAACAACATATCTTTCGTGTTCTTATTTTGAAAAAAATCATACTCGTAAAATTAGTAAGAAGAGTGAATTTAAGTCGCTGATGTCTTTCCCAAATAAATTCATGTTTCATATTCAGGTAGGTATCTCCCTGGCTATAATCTTGGCAATAATGGTAGGGTCGTAAACGTACCTTGTTTTCGTAGAATTCAAGAAAGCGATGTCCCGTGATACTTTTTATCGGAGTTTAACGTAGGTATATAATTTCATAAAACGACATAGAAGTAAGTAATGATATGAAATTTAAACTCAATACCTCTGAAGTTTATCAGTCTCCAATTTCTATTAGCTTGCAAAATTTTCTTGACTAAAAACACACCATAATACATACACTAAGAAAGTTCATTATAATCAGATTATTTAAGCCTGTTAGAAGATCCTAAGTTGTTTTATTCAAACGTGATACTGTGAAATGTTATGAAGTTTTGCGCAAATATTAAACTATCGACCGCCAAAGGTGTTCATATTTTCTATCGCTTCAAAATAAAAAAGTTATGAGAAAGAATAACTTCAATACCTAAATCATTTATTGAAAGTCATTTTTAATTGGGTGCAACTGATCACAAGGTTGCATAGCCATTAGCCACACAGTATTTTATAATTGGCAGAAGATTATTTTTGCTACTCGTATCTAATAATTGTATTCCAATTAAAGAATATTTTAGTAGGTAATAACTATCAAATTATAATAAATTTTAATGATCGTGAGAATATTATGCAACTCAGACATGAAATATTATGACAATGAAAATGATGCAGGTGTTCACCTGTGCCACCTTGTTCTTTTTTACCCGACTTAAAAAATGGAGGTTATAAATCGATTGTACGTGTTTTTTTGTATGTATGTTTCGTGATGGCGCCGACGCCGTTTCATGGCTCTTTTTAGTTCGGTAGAGCATATTTTGAAGATGATCCCATATGAATTTTATCGAAATCGGTTTAGCGGTTTTTAAAATATGAACAAAAAACTAAAATTTGCTTTCATGTTTTTTAGACTACAGGCCCGTGAACAAAATTTATGGGTCTTTTTTTTTATATAATTGTCCCGATTAATGACCGGGCTCTCGGGTTTATCCCTAACATGTGGTGGGCCAGGGGTTTCTTATGCTACTTATTTTACAGTCTATCTTATAATTATCTCTTGACATAAACTTACTCAGATCTAAGTTTTGTTAACAGTTTACTTTAAAAATATAGTATTTACACTACATTGTACCGTAATGTCTTTTGAGTTGGTATGGATACATTATTATATAATATTTATGCAACCCAAATTTAAGTCCTATTTATTCCGATTTATAACAATTTTGCATATTTTTTCACTAAACTCTATAAACCTAGTGCTAATATATTTATCATTGATTATTTTGTTCAAAGTGTTGACAGCAATTACTTCTCCTATTTTTTGCTCTGGTTCATGACGCTCTTTACCACATACCGGGCATTCTGTTATTATATGTAATGGTGTTTCCTCCCTGCCCAGGTCGCATATGCACGACGGGCTATCCTTCATTTTGAACCTGTGTAGGTATTGGGAGAACCCACCGTGCCCCGTCATTACTTGCGTGAGTATGCGTGTCGGCTTTATTCTCCTAACGGTTTTAAATAAAAAAATATGGGTCAAATGAACCACCAGGAGACCTATGTAGGATGATAGAAGAGTATAAAGTAATAAGATTCAGTACTATGCCGTCACTTGTAAGCTGTCCATCTGAGTGCAATTGATGATCCACTCATTTGACCCATAAATTTTGTTCACGGGCCTGCAGTCTATTTAGACGATATAGTGATACATTCTTGTGAAAATTGGTCGAATGAAATCTGAATTTCATTTCAGTTGGTCTTTGTTTTTTCGCTAAAAATAAATAATGTTATTATTTATCTGTCTATCAATACTTTTTTTTATATTTAACTGGCGGCCCGTTTCGGCTTCGCTTGGCTTTTGTCAGACAAAGGCTAATTATCGAAATATTAAATATCTTTCGAGTTGAATCAAACTACACACAGTCTGCAAATTTCATTAAAACCGGATAAGTAGTTTAGAAGTCCATCGAGAACAAATAACGTGACACGTAATTTATACATATATTAAGTTTAAAAGTCGGTTTTAGATATAGTATTTTATTTGCCATTCGCTATATCGTAGCAGCCCTGATCTAACGAGTAGTTCATCATAAGGGCCCATTATCGTGTCCTGGCTATTTCACTCACAGCAAAAGGAATTAACAGCTCGTTAGAATTGAATTACAGCTCAGATAGCAGTCAAGCATAACCTCATTATTAAATAAAAATTGGCAGCCAGGAGCTGCTGATAGAACCGAAAAGTTATGACTCAGGTCTTTTGGTTTTAGTTGAGTTAAACAGTACTAATGTTTCGTAATACGTTTACTGTATCGCTACCAATTAGCTATTGTGCGTGTCGGTGATACGAGCTCACAAGATTTTGCCCGCGTCTAATCTTATTCTTGTCAATGATTGTCTTACTTATAACTACAACTAATAGGTTTTTAGGGTTCCGTAGCAAAATACGGGACCCTTATAGATTCGTCATGTCTGTCTGTCTGTCTGTCCGTCCGTGTGTCACAGCCACTTTTCTCCGAAACTATAAAAACTATACTATTGAAACTTGGTTAGTAGATGTATAATCTGTAAACGGCATTAAGATTTTGATACAAAAAAATAGAAAAAATTTTAGGGGTGTCCCATACTTAGAACTGAAACTTAAAATTTTTGTGTGTGAATCTACGTGTGGGGTATCTTTGGATAGGTCATCAAAAATGATGTTGAGGTTCCAAACATTTTTTTTTTCTAAGCTGAATAGTTTGCGCGAGGGACTCTTCCAAATCGGTAAAAGTGTCCCCCCCCCCTCTCCCTGTAACTTCTAAAATAAGAGAATGACAAAAATAAAAAAGTGTATTATGTACATTACCATGTAAACTATCAACGAAAATTGGTTTGAATGAGATCTAGTGAGTAGTTTTATTTTAATACGTCATAAATTGACTATTGTTAAACACTGATTTAAGTAACAACTACAAGAACTTTTACATTATGTTACTTGCTAAAAAGCCTTCATGCGCGAGTACGACTCGCACTTGACCACTTTTATTTTATGTAGTTCTTATAAGGATAGTTAATATTTACAGTGATTCGGTATCGAGGCTTCCATTAGGTCGGTTCTGGAGCAGCTGGTTGGACACCGCGGGCATGACAGCCGGAGCTGCATGGACTGAGTGCGCACGTTCCACTCCGCTCCTCTACCGCCTCTTTAACTCTCTCATCATCATCATCAGCCGCAAAACATCCACTGCTGAACATAGGCCTCCGCCCTAGATTTCCACAACGAACGGTCCTGCGCAACCTGCAACTAGCGATTTCCAGCGATCTTTGTGAGGTCATCTGTCCATCTAGTTGGAGGCCGTCACTGCGTCTTCCGGTTCGTGGTCGCCACTCGAGAACCTTTCGTCCCCTTCGGTTTGTCAGTTCTGCGACCGATGTGGCCTGCCCATTGCCACTTCAGCTTGCTTACTCTTTGAGATATGTCGGCGGCCACTTTCGTTCTTTTGCGGACGGATGCTCAGCGCAGATAATGATAAAGATTTTGTAGTGGTAGGACTCTTTCGATAGTACGTCTGAGGAAGTACCACACCTTTGCAGTTATTCTACTGTCAAGCAGTAATGTGCAAACATTACTGTGTTCCGGTATGAAAGGGCAATGTTTCCATTGAAATTGCATAGAGATAAAACATCTTATATCTATGGGTGACGAGAGGAGTCCAGTTTCTGTTCTGCAATCATTGAAGTCAGTTTGGACTCTTCATGTTCCATTAACTTCGCTGTTATGTGGTAAGCATGTTGCTAACCATCAGGTAAATGTCGTGCTCGTCACGTCACTCTATTATATAAAAAAAAAGATTTGTTCGCTTCTAAAATTTTTCAATGTTACAGCTTTTCAATGCCGATCCGGAGACCCCAAGTTCAAGCCCCACACGCACCATTGTATTTTCGAAGTCATATGCGTAATGCCGCTAACTTAAAACGGCGAAGGAAAACATTGTGAGGAAACCGACATGTACCTAGAATCTTTCGAAGTCATGTGTCATCTACCAACCCGCACTGGGCCAGTGTGGTGGATTATGGCCTTCACTCTCTCCTTGCGAGAGAAGGCCCCGTGTCCCAGCAGTGGGAACATTTGGTGGGCTGTTAAAATATTTAGGGCATAATGTTCGATCATACTGGTACAATTCTTTCGCATTTTCAAATACACGAGTAAATAGTTAACGAGGGTAAAGCATCTCATGTAATGTTATACCGTCAACAGAAACTTCGTTATAAGCCCGTCCGGCTCATGGAAACTTGCTAACAACCCGCAGTTGGATTATCCAGTCTTTATTAAATATTTTACTTTCGAGCTATTTTACGCCAGAAATTATTATCTAAAGGCATGTTTGTATTTGCATTTCTTGATTAACAGCTCTTGTCGGTTTTACTGGAGTAGTTCCCCCCGGGATGATAAGTTCCCTATTTTCTATTAAAAATTATAGATTATCTCTGTTCCAAATTTCACCTCGATCCATTCAGCCGTTCCGGCGTGATTGAGCAACAAACATCCAAACGCTACCATTTATAAATTATATTCGCGCGATACAAAGTAGTATGTGTTCTAGCCTAGAATGTAACTACAACGCGGTCATATTAACTCGACGCATCTCTTATCTTTTATAGATGATGGTTCGGAACCTTTCGTGCGGGAGTGCGACTCTCACTAGGCCGGTTTTTTTGCACAGCGTGCTTGAGCGCCAAAATGGCGTCACATGGTCAAGCGTTTCTTTAATGTAGCCGCATTGTATGTTGTAAATTTCAGCCCGATCCCTTCAGACGTTCCGACGTAGTGGGTTTTTTCTACTTGCCAGGTTTTTTTATTTGCTTGATCTAAATTGAGGGGATTAATTTTGCTACTCACCAGCACTACACATAGGAGAAGTATTTGATAAGTCAGCTTTCTTTAAATACCTACAATTTTATAAAAGCACAAGTTATTATACAAACAACGTATGGGGCGCACGAGTGAGTCTGACTTTGTAACCCTTCATAAACTAAGCCAACTACGGAATTTAGTAAAGGCATTAATACTAGTTATAGGCGGAATTTAGTAAAGGCGTTAATACTATTAAAGCTTTTTTTTGCCTCAAAAAGATGTCAAAAACAATTTTTTAACAAAAAAAATACAAAATTAAGTAAGTACATAAAATATGTATGTCCAACAATATTTTACAGTGAAATATTTTATCGTAAAAAAGGTGTCATTGTTACACGCTCTTATCCAATTTCTACAGCAATGATTCAAAATTCATAACTACCCAGATTTCTTACACAAAATCAACTCGAGGTCTATATACAGTCGAAAGGTCTAATCAATTTAACTGGGAATGTTCAATCACAAACCAATATACTTGAATTTTGAAGTCGCCAATTAGCATTGATGCCTACACAAAACGGATTTTACACGACATTTCGCGTACCTCGGCATCCATTACTATTCTGCTATGCAATTCCCTTTTGGCAGTCGTGCAAAGCGAAATAGAATTTTAATTAGATCATTCTACTCACGTCGTGTGCTGTATAAATGTATTTCAGCATTTTTCTATTTGGTAGACTATTTTTAAGTAGATATTTTATTGACTATTTTTATAGGTATGTAACGAACTTGGCGATGACGTTTTACAAATGAATAGTTTATCTATTAATGGATAATAATACTGGCATAAACTACCTCTTTTGGATTTAATTTTAATAAAAAATAAAAGCGGTCAAGTGCGAGTCGGGCTCGCCCATGAAGGCTTCCGTAGCAGCAAGTAACATAATACAAAAGTTCTTGTACTTCGTTGTTACTTTAATCAGTGTTTTAACAATTGTTAATTTATGACGTATTAAAATAAAACTACTTACTAGATATCATTCAAACCAATTTTCGTTGATAGTTTACATGGTAACGTACATCGTACACTTTTTTTTATTTTCGTCATTCTCTTATTCTAGAAGTTACAGGGGGGGGGGGGACTTTTTACCACTTTGGAAGAGTCCCTCGCCCAAACTATTCAGTTTAGAAAAAAATATGTTAAAACCTTAATATCATTTTTGATGACCTATCCACAGATAACCAACACGTATAGTATGGATAAAAAAAATTTGAATTTCAGTTATATGTATGGGACACCCTAAAAATGTTTTTTTTCCTATTTTTTGTAACAAAATCTTAATGCGGTTTACAGATTACATCTACTTACCAAGTTTCAACAGTATAGCTTTTATAGTTTCGGAGAAAAGTGGCTGTGACATACGGACGGACAGACAGAGAGACAGACAGACATGACGAATCTATAAGGGTTCCGTATTTTGCCATTTGGCTACGGAACCCTAAAAACAAAATAAAAGGCGTGAATGTTGTATAATACATTGGAATTGTTATAGTTTTTACTTTTATCAAAGAAGAAGAAAAAACACGTAGTGAATAGATATTTTACGATTTGAAAATTCCCGCTTTAATTTCCGAAGGACTCGCCTTTCGGAAATTGATAGCTGGTAACAGTTTCATTCAATTTGTAGCTGTCAGAAATGTTTAAAAGGAATAAATGCGTTTAATACAACGCTCGCCCAAAAAAACCTTTTAAAAGAAAGTTTACCAACGAATAAATTTACGTCTTGATGATATCAAGTGCCGTAGGCTTCTAACGGACAATGTTTTATTAAACCATGCCTCTTTCACATTTTATGACAGCAATAATATTATTTCTACGTAACTTCGACAGGCAGCAACATTGTAGTTGGAATTGGATCAACAACATCACGTTTACCGTACATGCAAAATTTGCTTTGAGAGATGGGACTCAAAGAATTAGAACTTAGATTAATTTTGATATACCGGATACACTTAGGAGAGTGTGCGACTGATTTGCATGATCTGATACCACCTTGCCCTTTTTTCTATCGGAATTAAAAAAAAAAAAAAAAGCGACATCGTTTCATGGTTGATGTTCCAAAGACACGAAAGAAGAGATTTGACTCTACTTTTGTGATAAGATCGTCTAGGCTGTGGAATACGTTGCCTGAGCGGGTTTTCCCCGATGGCGTTCGATATTTTCCAATCTTTGTGTCTTCAAATCGAGAGTAAATCGGTTTCTTCTAGGTAAACACGCTCCATCGTAGACCGCATCGTCGCTTAACATCAGGCGAGATGGCGGTCAAATGTAAAAGTTAAAAAAAAAAGATTATCAAAGTGGTGTACACAATGTAGGTCACCTACAAAAACCCAGCCATCATCTAAATTCTTATGCTGTGTTTACTTATGTTGTTTTTAAACTCTAGTTTTCTTTTTGGAGCTGAAATACCTACTCTATGAGAATTTTTCAAAAATTGAAACACACGTTAAAGCGAAACAACGCGAAGTGAGTCAAAAATTGTGTATCACAATTTAAACGTTATTGATTGATAACTATCAAGCTAATTATAATCCTATGTTATCTAAAAAATATACATTTAAGTACTTGACAACGATTCAAACGATTTCGTTTTTTTTTCTAAATTATTTTAGTGAAAAATGTAGAGACTCTTTGTATACTTTCTTTTCTAAATTCAAAAATTATGTTAGTGAATAATTTGGAGACACTTTGGATACAGGTTACAGTCATATAGAATTTCGGACGACGCCTATAGGTACTATCCTCATGTGGTCTTAGTAAAAAATTTGCTCTTGTAAACCCTTTATTTCACTAAAAGCGATAGTAAAACCAAACGCCACTGGAAACCAAGTTTGTTTTTCGGTGATTTGCTCAGTAAAAGGGACAAAAGCAGGTCTCACTCATGTTTCAGTAAAGAGGTCATATATCTCCGTCCACTGGACAGAACGCAAAGCCTTTTGCGCTCACTCAATTTGTACACTTTCTGTGGTATTACTGACAAACTATGGAGTCCATATTTATGAGGTCTATAATTCATTTTTACTACCTCGCTTTGTTATGCTTTTGTGTGACTTTTATGGTGTTTATCAAGATCGGTTGCTTACAAAACACCTAGGCTGTTATGTGCTTATTTATATTTCAAAAATGTACCTTTATACATTATTTTATGTATTTTATGCCAAGTTCAAGTAAAAAAACTGGCGAATCGCACTATGCGTAATACACAAATTACATATTACGGGATATTAACAGTGTTCATGTGGCTAGTCGATTTGCTGATATTTCGAAGTATCTACATAGTTTTATTCACCTTCTACCAGAATCTACCTACTAATTACTACATAATATAAAACACGAACATAGAGATTTGACTCCACGTTTGTGATAAGAACGTCTAGGTTGTGGAATGCGTTGCCTGAGTGGGTTTTCCCAGATAGTAACAATTTTGGCGTCTTCAAATCGAGAGTGAATCGGTTTCTTCTAGGTAAGCACGCTCCATCGTAGATCGCATAATAGATGGTGGTCTAGTGCGAGCCTAATATAGTTAAAAAAACAATATATATATGTATTAATAACAGTGTTTATTTAGATGGTGGCTAGTAATAATGAGTAGTCTGATCATCGCCCACAAATAGCTAGAACAAAAAAAAACTTTAAACTGTTACAGTACTTTCTTTCTTTGCTATTTTAGGTGTGGTCGGAAATAAGACTTCTAAGTAAAGATCTTATTTCCATACGACTAGTTGGCACATTTTTTTGTGTATTTTCCGAAATTTCCACTTCTCAACTGATTTGGTTTCTGTCGTGCATTACATAACTTTTCATCGTATTGCGAATTTAATACGTAGGTATTTGTTATTTAATGTCTATGTAGAGGAAGTAACTCTTTGTAGAGGAAGTAACAGTATCACATAATTTGAAAATAATTAAAACTGGGGCTATCATGCAGGTCTTCAGAATATATTGCGGACCATGGCTTGTGCAGTGTTTAATTCAAACAATGCGAGAAACAGATGTGTTTAAATAGAATTTCAGGAGAATTTATTCAAAACACAACCCAAAAATACGATATGTAACTACGAAATTTCTTACAGTCGTGTTATAACTAGGTGATTTTATTTAGTGAACTTTTCATTGGCAGGCAGCATTTCAAACCCCACCCGTTACCTAGGTAACGGGTAATAGTAACTAGGTAATATTTGAAAGTTATGTTGGAGTAGGTACTAGTACCTTTTTTTTATGTGGGGTAAATACTTTTAGGTATGCCCACCAAGCAGGGTCATGGGGTCATGGGGTATGTCGGGCTAGGCACCATGGGTGTCAACATGGTGCCCCTACCGACTAAAACCCCCACAGGTTTCTCCAGCATAGCCCGGGTCAGGGTCGCGGGGTCACTTTTCGCACTCCCATCAACGACCCTGACCCACCTGCTATCGCCCTTGCGGGCCCACCTCGCAGGGGGTGGGTATGCACACCCCCGCATTTGGATCCAGCGACGCGCCGGAAACCACCAGCGCGTCACCTCCTCGGGAAGGCCTATCCCTAGGTAGGGCGTCAGACGACCCTTGACGTCCGACGCCCCAGGCCTTTCAGTGGAGACGGAGTGCGAGCCTGAGTGTGCCTTCAGGCTCGCCTCCGTATCCGCTTCCGCCTCGGTGAAGGAGCGAGAGGTTTTCGGGTCGCGCTCCTACACCTCACACGACCTCTCACTGTCAAGCATCACGGCGAAGATGGTCGACAGCGAGAAGCCCGCCCTCACCACCGCGGCTAGGGATAGCCGCGGTTCCGCCTCTTTGTCCTTCCACTGAGCACTCTGCTGATCAGAGTGCTCGTGGAGGACCCTCATCTGGAAGACTTAGGAATTTTACTTGGTCGATATATCGGCCGAGTAACCTTCCCAAGTCTTCCAGCCCCCCTCCCCAACCTCTACACGCACTGCTCAAGGGGGTGAGGAGCGCGTGTAGTAGTTCCCAGCGCCGGCCGGGATTCGCCATCACACAACAAGATGCCACCGAGGCAAGTTGTTGTGTGATGCCCAGGGCGTGGAAGTTCCCGACCCCACGCACCCCAGGTACTAGTACCTACTCCAACATAACTTTCAAATACACAAGATGACCTTCAAACTGTGTAGAATAGTCTTCGATTCAGGTCATATCGCCCTAGCCTAGAAATAAACTATTCACTATTTCATAACATTGGTAATATTCTTCGACTAGCACGTTCCACATGTCTTATGATAAAACCATGAATTACTTGTCATATTTAAAATTCCTTAGTTCAGTAATTTTCAATAGCGACATGCGTAGTATGTATTAATATTCTTATTAATGAATACACCGAATTAGGCATAACTTTCATTCTTAATACTCGTACCTACCCACCCACATTACGCACAGCCCAACTCTCCAAGTTAAAGTAAATATTCCGCAAAATGAAAATTCGTGAAATAAAAGTCCGAATGTTTTTACCCACTAAATAATTCATTTAGTTAGTGGTTGCAAATACTTGTTGACGCGGCTTGAATTTAGAGTGAAATTTTACTACATTTTATTCGGCACACAAAAATCTAGTCTAGCTGTTGTCATTGTCACGGAAAATATGTATGTTACGGTCAGTGCAATAAATCCGATTTGTATTAATAAATACCGGTTTATATTAATAATAACCGCATCAAATGATTAATGTAATTAATATTAAGGAAAATATTATTGTAACCGGTTATTATTTGTTTATTTTTCTAGTTTTGGTCAGAGTAATAAAACAAACGATTGATTGTTTATGTTAAGGTTAGTTCCCTTCTAAGAAAATTCTTCCCTCCTTGGCCAGGATTAACCATCACACAAGATACCACCGAAGCCAGGTGTTGTGTGATGCCCAGCGTGCACTACATGGAAGCTGCGAGACTCGCACTCCATTATTTTTAGACCTTCAACGGTCTATGATTTTACTTTTATGATACGATGTGCTTAGTGTAAGTAGTTACTTAGAATGTAGTATTAGGTATGTAGTTTAGTTTTATTTATTAAGACATTATTAAGTCTGTTGAAAAAAAAGTATGGAAAATGTACATTATGCACTACAGTTTATCACCGCAGTGCACATAAAATTTCATATGATATGCATGAAGTCTTTCATAACCATGTTTCGAGTCATATCAGTGTTTTAAAGTAAGTTGACTTTTTCCGCTATCGAAAATTTTACGTGTGCGAGCTATCAGCGCCCTTACCAGCTTGCCTGACATGACCCTTAAATGGTCCTAGAGTAAACACGCCTCCGAATGTGAGCGAACAAAAAGGGCTAGCGCGTTTGTGCAGGCCAAGGAAAAGAACCTCCCCAGGGGATTATTAATAGAGCATATTTTTTTATTTTTTTTAACTTTTATAGGTTTACACTTGACCGCCATCTCGCCTGATGTTAAGCGACGATGCGGTCTACGATGGAGCGTGTTTACCTAGAAGAAACCGATTCACTCTCGATTTGAAGACACAAAGATTGTAACCATCGGGGAAAACCCACTCAGGCAACGTATTCCACAGCCTAGACGTTCTTATCATTTAGCATTTCCACTACTAAACTGCAAACTTTATATTTAGCCTTATATTATGTTGCATTCGTATAAAGTTGTTGCAAATTAACCCTTTTTTTTTAAAAGGATGAGTTTTTATTAACAACCTAACATACAATGACTACAAAATACGACATACCTAAATACCTGCCTATTCTAAGCACATATCAATTATCCATTGACCCTAACAAATTTTAGAAATAATCAAGATGATCAAACCCACGAACACTGGCGGTATTACCATGCTGATTGAAAATGTTTATCTGTTGAGACAAATATACGGGAAAAAACTATATTATGTAGTGTATTTTGCTATCTTAAAAACTTCAATATTTTACGGTGGTTGGTTAGGTCCGGTCAGGTCAAGGTCATTCTCATAGTAAAAGTTGTTATTCGTGATAACTAATATAGTAAGCCGCTCTTGGCTCAGCTGTTATGCATATTCCTGTAAATATATTTTGCTAAATATATTTGCCATATCAAAATAATCAAAACCTGTACTGTATAGTCCTGTAACTTTCCTGTCTTCGTAATAAAGACAATAAATTTATCATCTGTGCTTCGTAATATAGACAGTTAATGGTGGCAATCATTTTGTAATCAAAACAGGGACATCCTCGTCGTAAACATAGAACCTCATCGACTAGTGTACATAGAAATAATGTAGGTTTTATTTACATGAAGCCACCTGCCAGAAGCGGCAGTAAAAGAAGGTAAATAGTACCTGTAAATGAGCGATAGATTGCCATCACGCAACAACCATTTCCGCTCTTGATTACCAACTTCAGATTAGCACTTTAAGCCGCCATGAAACAGTAACACATCCTGAAAAGCTTGCCATATCCATCAGGTTTTTAATGTATCTCTACTGACATATTATAGACTACAGGCCCGTGAACAAAATTTATGGGTCATATGATCCACCATGAGACCTATGTAGGGTGATAGAAGGGTATAAAATAATATGAAATCAGCACTTTGCCGTCACTTGTAAGCTGTACAACTGAGTGCAGTTGAAGAAGTGGGGGGGGGGGTTCTAAGCCTCGATAATTTTTCCTTGTCGCATGATTTTTGTACGGCATTGCGAAATAATGTATTAGAAGAGGTATTGAAACTGTATGGAACCAAAGCCAAACATAATCAAATGACCAAATTTACTCTGTAAATCGTCGGAAAATCATGAATTATTTTCACAAACTAATAATTAAAAATTAAAAATGTATAATTTGTATAGTTTCAATACCTCTTCTAATCTATTATTCCGCAAAGCCGTACAAAAATCATGCGACAAGGAAAAATTATCGAGGTTTAGAACCCCCCTCTTCAATAGCACTGAGTTGGACAGCTTACAAGTGACGGCATAGTACTGAATCTTATTACTTTATACCCTTCTATCATCCTACATAGGTTTCCAGGTGTATCATATATGACCCATAATTTTTGTTCACGGACCCGCAGTCTATTACAAAATGTAATTAAAGCTTCAGGAGGCTTCTTCAGAAAAACATATTTGAGTGACAAATGTGTCTAAATAATAAATATACGTTAAATCATTGACATAAATATACTTCTCAAATTTCTCTAACAAAATGAAACATTGGCGCCATCTTTGACAAAATTGAGAACTAACTTTGACAGGCATTCGCATCGTATATTTCTACATAAGTTTAATGTTTATTTGATGACTAATATTGAAAATTTCTTTACCAACTTTGCTCAAAAATCTGCCAGGTTTTTGGCTCGTATAAGCATTGAGTCTAAAATACGGCAAGCTATCTCAAACAAAAAATCTTGTTTGGATGCCTTCCAGTCTGCACGATTTAACATTTACCTACCAGACAGAGGTCGGAAATAAAAATAACTAAGTACAAACTTTCTAAGTAAGTACAAACTTTCTAAGTACACCGAGTTCATTTTATTATGAAGTGATTTTAAAGAAAGTATTAGTATTAGATTTGTTCAAAGTCGTGTTTAATATTATGTGATAGATGCGATCACTTTTAAATAATTTATTAAACCAGTCTTACTAATACTTACCTATCATAAATGCGAAAATTTGGATGTTAGATCGGGCTGAAGATTGAAAATAAATACTTACGGCAGAATAACGGGAACTGTGAATTTCATACCGCGGAGCAATTAATACTAGCAATTAAAATAAATAAACTTTTATTTTCTCTTATAAATTACCTATTGTGTGAGAAATGTCCACCGTATTTAATATTATTAAAAGTGATTGTACTTATCAATATGCTCTTTTTGCTTACTTTTGAATATGCTTACTTAGAAAGTTGAGTTAAGATTAAACAAGTAACGACCCATGTAGTCGTGACTCGTGATCCTGCTGAATTCAACAAATGACGTAGAAAATACTACAAGCTCATACAGAATTATGACACACGTTTCGACCTCCTGTATGAAATAAACACGTATTTATATAGGTCAAACGTTAAGTAGATACTTTAAAAAACTTGACACTCTCTGCGGTTGTTCCATTTTTTATAACACCGTGAAACTTAATTTAGCCACGGCGCTCTGAAAAGGTCATTTTGCTACCTCAAGATGACAACCCCAGTTCTCGCAGCTTAGGAAAAAGTAAAATTTTCATTTCATTTACCTTTTTTCTTGAGTGAATAAAAGCAGAAAGACATTAAACAACAAAACTCCCAAAATACGGCTTTCGGAAACCGTGGAAATACAAATTACTCGTAAAGAAGTCAAGAAATTGAGCCTGTTCATATTTTTGTGGGCACATAAAATGCAAGTAGGTGTATATCTCAGGAGCATTGGTCATATCTCGGCCGTAAAAAATGGTGGATTTCTACAGAAATTGACTGAGTCATTTGTTACAAAAACCGTATTACCCGTCGCTAACAGAATTGAACTGGCTCGCGTATCGTGATAAATTGATGGATCATTTGTGTGTGCCACTCCACAGAGCCTATAACAGAAAATAGGATATAACATGCGATTTATATGGCAGGAGAAAATGAAATAGTTTGCGTCTACTATACTTTTATGTAGACTCTGCAAAATAGGTAATAGTTTAAAGATTTGTAGACATAGAATTGCGGACATTTATTCGTATATTGAGTTATAATATTGTGAAAAAAGTAACCTGTATAAAGGCAATTTTCGGCTGGTATGCCTATCCCTGTTCATAAAGGGTAGATATATACATATATGTGTATCATTTATAATCATTGTTTCACTTTTTCTGCAGACAATATTTTCCGCATTTAGCCCTTGTGTACAATTTTATATTTTTACGTTACATGAATGATCAGACCAGGAATTCATGTAATATGAATATGAGCAATGAATGATGAATGAATGAATGAATATGAGCTGATGGTAAGCAACATGTCTGCAATAACATCTCAGTGACAACTATGGGAGCTTGAAGAGTCCAAATCATTACCTAGCACTGCACTGCGCTGGCCACCCAAAGATTTAAGATGTTTTATCTCTATGCCCTATAATTTCACTGGAAACATTTCCATTCAAACCGGAACACAATGTTGTTTGCACATTTTTGCTAGGCGGTAGAATAACTCCCAAAGGTGTGATACTTCCCCAAGCGGACTCTTCATGGAGTCCTACCATTACAAAGTATGAAACTTACCACCATCAACTAATATCACATGACATCTATTGACTTATCAACTACTTCAATAAACCGTTCTAATTAAATTAACAGTGATAATCGTCACTTATCCCCACTAAAAATGACACCACTTTATTAAAGTGGTATCATTTTACAGCAATACATACTATAATACAACTATCCTCATAAAATACTTGGCACTGCACTAGACTCACAGATGGTTAATCTATTTGGATACTCAGTGATTTTACTGGTCAGAATCAACAAAGGTTATTCACGAGTATTTATACCTTTTTGTATATTACAAAAACACAACTCAATCAACGGCTAAGACAAACACATAATGCTGAACAATGAAAAAATTACAGACTCAATAAACATGCTACTGTTACCTAAACAAAATCCAATGATCAATTGAATAATTTACATTCCCTCCATTGATGTGAAACACCAAATTGCCGTAAAATAAATTTAGGCAACCGTAGGCTAACTTCTTTTCTGTACAAGCTACCGGTCCGCCGAACACTGACACTAATTACACGTGAAATTGTCACTATTAATTAGTGTCACTGTGCCGCATTCGAGTCTAGTTACTGCCGAACACAGATTTATTCTGTCATTTTTCTTTTCTCATGGTTTTTCGATAAAATAAGTATTAGGTACGTTTTTTATTTCAGGATTCATGTATGAGGGATTAATTGTTAATATTGGCAAAGAAGCTCGTGGATTTATGTCAATATTAAAAAAAACCGTTTAATCACAGCGATTACCTAAAAATGAATGTCACAATTGATGATTTTTTCCATGCCTCTCTTCATAACTCAGATACATGACCAAAAAATTAATTACCATCGCCATAACAGTAAAAAACGTGTATTTGATATTTCTGTTTGTGTTGTGAACAATACATAATAATATGGCTTTCAATCTATCTTTGTCCTTTTATCTTGTAAACTCTGAATGATTATATAGGTCTCGGTACTAAACTTTTTTATTTGTGCAAAACATTTGTCGTATTGTAGAATCTAATAATTCTCAACCCCGATACACTCCGCGAGGTATAAGCTGAGCTTTGCATTAGTGTGAGTGATCACCAATCAGGCAGGAGCTTGAAATTTTGTCCGCGAGGTATAGGCTGAGCTTTGCATTAGTGTGAGTGATCACCAATCAGGCAGGAGCGCGGCGAGACAGAATGGCGCCGCGCCTAAGGCCGGTTGTCACACCTACACTATCTATGTACACTCACACAAATGCAAAGCTCAGCTTATGCCTCGCGGAGTGTACTTGTCGATATTTACCTACTATCGAATTCCACAACTATGACAGTTCTGAAACGGTATGGTACTTATATTATGGGTACAGAACACGAAACTGTGAGTAGGTAGGTAGGCACCCCTACAACAATACATAAATTACGAGAGCCCTATAGAGCTGACAGTTTATAAATCCAAAATTTAAGTGTTATTCCGTTGTAATTCATGTATTTACTTACGTCTAAGTAGGTACATCTATTCTCAACCCAAATTTCTATCAGTGAAATTTCGTCCTCCTAATTTACATGCCACTTCCTTATAGCGCCCGATCTAGTGTCGTTATCAATTGTATTTACTGTTGGTGTTGGTTTACTCTGCAAATCCAACCATTTAACTTCAAAGATAAGGTCACTATGAAAGACATCGATTTAGAGGATTATGTATTGCACTGTTAGTTACGGCTGGTCTAAGCGGGAGAACGGCGCCTGCCGATCTAGAAACCCCGGGTTCAAACCTCACACGCACCACTGTCTTTTCGAAATCACATGCGTAATGCCGCTAACTTAAAACGGTGAAGGGAAACATCGTGAGGAAACCGACATGTACCTAGAATCTTTTAAAGTCATGTGTCATCCACCGACCCCCACTGGGCCAGCGTCTTAGCCTTATGGCCTTAACTCTCTCCTTGCGAGAGAAGGCCCGAGTCCCGGCAGTGGGAACATTTAGTGGGCTGTTGATGATGATTATTATGATATTGCCCTGTGGGTAGCTCTATCTATATTACTGCACCGTTAGTTAAGATGTTAATTAATTATGATTTCAGACTTTAGGATTTTATAACGTGTTTCATGTTTTCTGTGGCCAGCTCTAAAACCAAAATGTGGAAGTTTTATTTTATATCTTTACTGACATTTCACTTGCACTAGAAAAAGAAGAAGGACAACATGCGTAAACTCTTTGAGGAAAACGTATCGATTGTACGTGAAAGCATTTTAGCTAGATTTAGTAATAGCCATTAAAAAATCATACGAAAAAAACTCTGAAAGGTCTAAAACTGAACACAGTTAATAAAAACAATACTAATATATTTTGTACAAAAAACGACCTTGAAAGTAATATTATAAGTAAATGTTATACAAGAATGATATTTAAAGGTGTACAAATGATCTTTCATTTCATTCGTCTTTTTGTAGTTTGTAGGTTCCCACATCGACGAAATTTGAACTTGCAAAACCAAGACAAAGTGCCCCAAAAGGTAACTTAAACAAAGTGAAGCTAATGCAAAGCACAAGCCAAGTAAACTCAAGCCCATCAATGGGATAAATCGTTGGCATTCAAATGTTTCAATTATCGTGATGATATCTCATTTTTCATTTACCTACTAAATAGTATCACGCACCTCAATTGCAGAACAATTAGATTTGCTTTGGTAATTTGATTCTCTTAGACAAACACTTGATTGCTACAAGTATGTGTTCTGTTATGAAATGCGGGGAGCGTTAAGCTGGGGTTTATGCCAGATCACTGTCAGATTACAGCTCAAATTAGATCTCTAACAATTCTAAATTAGAGTTTTGTAGACTAGACGCTGGCTGTTAGCATTTAATACAAAATGAATGAACTGCTAACAACAATGTGACCTAATCTAGTATATTTAAGTCCTTGACTATCTATGTCTTCGTGATATTCAGTTAACTTAATAACTCGTCTGACCGTAACAGACATTACATTTTCAAGAAATCTTTTCTTTCGTAGCCAATTTGTAATACACGAAGAGTACTATCTTATATTACATCTTACAGCTATACAGATTGAAATATTTATAGTAGAAAGTATGCATGCGAAAAGTGTAATTTGGAAAACTTTTGTTACGAACATTTGAATTTAGGGGATGATTAGTCCCTTATATCGGTTTGTCTTTTTAGAAAAAGCTTTAAAATAGTTGTCTGATAAACATATGTACAAATAAAGAATGATAATTTAAGTGAACTTAAGTCATTATTTTGGGAGTTTTAAAGCGTCTGTAAAGGAAAACGGCCCACGGAAAGTGTCTGGGAGTATTGGGGCCTTATTTTTAAAGATATTGCCTATAACAGACATGTCAAATCAGTTCTTGGAAAATACGTGAAGTAGTTAATGCTTTTATGTACCTTCTGGACCCCATATCTCTAAATTGGCCGTCTAAGCAAATTAGCAGGTAAGCATGTGTTCTTAGTACGTACTCTACTCAATTATTCACATTTCGTTCATCAGAAAATACGTGACGTCTGGCGGCCCTGGGATCTTACTTTATATTAAATACCGTCCGTCAGTGTCAACTATACTGTGAATCCTGTTACACCCTTTGGGAAACCTTTCATCAGAAGATTTTGAGTAGGTAGGTGTTATAATGAATAAAAGAACATGCCACAATACAACATAGCTTGCTTGATCGAATACACGTGTGATTGATGATCAAGTGCTAAATAACTTGACCTGTGCTTACAATATCTATGACGGTTTTACTCTCGCAACCATATATATCTACTGGCAAAAAACGGGGCTCTTATATATTCGTCATGTCTGTCTGTCTGTCTGTCCGTGCGTATGTCACAACCACTTTTTTCCGAAACTATAATAACTAGACTATTGAAACTTGGTATGGTAAGTAAATGTATTCTGTGAGCCGCATTAAGATTTTCATACAAAAAATAGAAAAACACAATAAATTTTAGAGGTGTCCCATACTTAGATAAAAATAATTTCTATCAAAACCATACGTGTGTGTGGGTTATCTATGGATAGGTCTTCAAAAATGATATTGAGTTTATCTTTCTAAACTGAATGGTTTGCACGAGAGACTCTTCCAAAGCGGTAAAATGTGTCCCCACCCCTCTCTGTAACTTCTAAAATAAGAGAATAACAAAACTAACAAAAATGTATGATGTACATTACCATGTAAACTTTCAACGAAAATTGGTTTGAATGAGATCTAGAGCAGTTTTATTTTAATACGTCATAAATTCACTATTGTTAAAACACTGATTAAAGTAACAACGAACGGCAAAAACTTTTATATTATGTTACTGGTATGGAAGCCTTCATGGGCGAGTCCGACTTGCACTTGACCACTTTTATTTTTTATACCGTTGAATAATTCTGATAATTGGGAATCTCTTTTGTTTTTGTTGTCTATTCTGAACGTAATTCACAGTAGTTGTAAAAGTTCTAGTTCGCACCGGCTCCACAGAGTTTTTTTTTAGTAAGTCAATCTACGTTCACCCTATAGGTAAAATAGGCCAAGGAGATGTCTGCATTTTAAAAACAAGCTATGGTCACAAAAATACGTGTAAACCCAAACTTTCTCTACATATTACACAAAAACCTCTCAGGCAAATGTGTTTGTATGGTTTTACGAACAAATTACTTGTCTCCCTTAACTACTCCTTAGTTAACCAACTGGATTCAAATAAGAGCTTTTTTATAATACTATCAAAATATATCAATACCAAAACACACAATAAAAATTTACTTTCCTTTAAAAAATCTTTACTTGCTAAAATCGATTTTGTAGTTATTGTGTAGGTATTTTGGTGTTTCCCAACATAACAAAATTATGAATAAGCTGTCATTCATGCTGCACATCTGCCTGGGATGTTTGAGAGTGGAATGCTCGATGACAACACCTACCGATAAACACTTAATTTTCCTTGCCACGCCACAAACGTCGCATCGCTCAGTTAGCTGGCACTTGTCGTGTAGATGAGTGGACTGATTATTCTGAAGTCAGTATTAGAGTTTCTGTTAAAAGGGATTATTAATGATCGGGGCTATTGTTCCTCAGCTGCTTACGGAGATCAACATCCAGCTGGCTCTGTTCCGTGATCTGCTGATCCACATCGGGCAGCCGCACGACTGCCCCGAGCTTCGCGAGCGTGTTCGCCGTCTGCGGCGCGCCTGCGTCGAGGCTACCAAGCAGACGGGGCAACTAGTCCTACCCAACGCTAAAAAGTAAGTCAAAGTTCCATCCAACTATCTATACCTAACTTTATTATAATTATATTAAATATTTGATTGCCTTCTAGTACTCAATACTAGAAGAAGTACTCAATACTAGAAGGCAATCAAAATTGTTATCATCCGATGCCCAAAAACAGACGCAGCCTAGGTCGAAACGCATACTCTCGAGATACTTATTACAGCAACTGAATTTGTGGTTACATTTTATTGTTATTATTTTGTGAGTTGTTATTCTATCCTGGCAAACGTAATGAATATGTGCAGACCCCGCACAAAGAAGGAGTTAAATCCATCCGCGCAGTCTCTTGATCGACTCCCGCGTTCGTCGATTGGCACTAATCTCAATTATCAGTTCAGCCCAATTGATAAAAAGGGATAGCCATTTTTTTACTTTACTTTATACCTATACATACATTGTTTGCCTCGCTAGCATAACTGGATATACTTATGTGACTTACATACTCAATCCCAGTCTTGTTGTGATTTGGTGCTTGTTTTTAACTAGCCGCTTCTCGATGTTTATTCTGCGTTCTCGTTATTTTACCGTAATAAAAAGAGCCGTGAGTGAAGCGAGTGCTATTCCAGGCTATAATCTGTGTTCCAAATTTCAACTAGATCTGTTTTGACGTTCCGATGTGATTTAGTAGCACACATCCAAACATCTAAACTCTCGCATAGTTCCGATATTCGTAGGAACTTGTTTCTCCGACAAGAAATTACATATCGGAAGAATCCAACTATGAAAGTACTTATACCTCCAGAACAGAATTCTGCCAAAGTCCTAACAAGTCTGACGTAAAGTACCTCGATATTATTTAAACAGAATGCATGAATGAATATTCGATAAAATAATTTACGTCATATTTTCAGTAATAAACTACATTTCCGACTTGAGACTCATAGAGATAAAGTTTTTTGAGTGCTTCTTGTAAGAGTATGTAATGTGTTTTCTTGGTATAAAAATGAAAAAAACAATGAAAATAAGAAAAACACGGAACATACAATCAAATTACAAAGAATCAAATAATCATTGCCTGCGCCTGCTCCGTTAGCGATAGTTCCTTATACACATTCTGGACAAATGTTTTCTTTTAAACGACAATGTAGTGAAATATTTCAAATGTCTTGACAGTACATCATATCAACAGAGATTTATATCGATGTGTATATTAAAACTCGACTGAAGTAAATCATTTGTCACTCACTAACCCAACTGTTTCATAAATTCTGATAAGGTATTAAGTGGCAGGTACCTAAACCACTTTCCGTGTCGGACCCGACCCTGCCTCGACACCCTTTGAATAACGTGACTGTCACAAAATTGGTTCACGAAGTATTTCAACCATTATTATCGGATCAAAATAAAATTAGAAAGTGTATTTATAACGAGGCTTCTACACGCAAAACCATTCTGAAGGATTGCCATTTACAAAGGACTTGGATTTAATTTTCTCAACCAATTTATCTCAGACGGCATTGTCGATGTAAATCAATACTGAATGGCTGTTTAACCTCCTAATCCTAGGCAGTAAATATTAAATAAGACAGGGCGCGGTTCGATTGTATGGCGTTTCGGTTCTACAATGGTGAGTTGAGAGCTATCGAGTGGTCGAATCCCTGCGGATCGTGGGGCGGTTCGGTCGGGGGTTCAATTTATGTCTACTCACTACTCAATAAATTTGTGCATAATTGTATTGACTAACCAAAGCACTTCGAGTTTTGTTTTTTAATTTTCTTTAAGAGATTTGTGGACAAGGGATTTCTTCGAAATAAAACTAATTTAATGAAGACACGTCTAAATACTTGTATTCATATAATGGCTGCTTATTAAGTATATTTAGAATACTTTTAATTGTTTTCTTGACGTCGTAAACGGTAAAATTGTTTGTGAGAAAACTTGGTTATTGTCAAGAAACAAGAACAGCTCAAAGACAAAACTTGTCTTGCTTTTAATCCTTGCAGTTTACAGTATGACATTGTTTGTGAAGATACGAACTAAACTGTGCGTCTTATAGACTACTTCAAATGTAATAATCTCATGACATGGTGTTTATAGATAAAACCGTGCGAGTGGCTAAATCGAAACTGTGCGCAGATTAATTGAGTTAATAGCGCACTAACACACTATCGGTAGATTCGTTTTTGAAAATGAAATACGAAATTGGACTTCTAAAGACGCTCGACAAGTTAAAGCTTCTTCGACAAGTAATTAAAAGAGTAAAAATTTATTGTTTGACTTTTTCGGTCGATAACCCAATAAAGGTCAACGATAGGCGAAAAAATAGAGGACCGTAATTGTAGATTATAAAGTATTAAGTATTGCACATTTTCGTATCTCAACGTAGAACCGAGTTAATGTAACAAAATACTGAATTTAACACTTTTTTTTTAAATGACGGCAAATGCACAAAGTAAATTTTAGTCGACAGTTTAATAGAGAGATTAAATTTAAGACCCCCAACGACGTAATACCCGAAATTTAGCCTACTCAGTTTATGTAGGTACATTTTAAACCTATTTTTTGCGACGTAATGACTGAACTATAATCATTTATGTGCACCTTGTATTCTACTAATAATATATTTAATTCTTTTTAAATGTGAATAAAAATGTTTTAAAATATTAACCTCTATTAATTATCGTAAATTTTGAATGTAAAAACTGTTTTATTTAACCAAACGCGTTGGGCACTTGATGTGGGTGAAGTCTGGAACGGCGCCGGCGACCAAATTAATCAAATATTTCGTTGCAATCGCGAGTTTAAATAAATATTGTACAAACGTAATCATATTTCGATGTTAGATCAAATATTCATTATAATTAACGACGAAACTGAAAAAGCTTTTTGAATTTAATTTAAAGACAAACAAACGTCTGACCATTCGTCTTTTGCCGCGATATCTGTGATCAATATGTCTGACACTAAAGCGTCTCTTATGTATTATTTCCCCAAGCAAGTTGTGTTTTGATATTTTTTAGAAATACATATTATACAACTCACAAAGAACACGTAGGTAAATATACCAATACACGATTGCTAAAGAATTTCAAGACGTAACCTGTGGAATAGAATTCTATTTATATCCTATCTGGTCAAACCACATTGCTCTATAAACCCGTAATACATTATTAATTTCTAAATAAAACTCATTGTCTAGTTCTCGTTCGTATTATCCTTATAGTGCTACTGGTTATGTTATTCACGATTTATACTATCAATAAACAATTACTTTACTGGTATTTATTTAAACATAATCCTGATTTATAAATGTTTTAAGCCTGTGAGATAAACTGCGATTTTCGGGCTGACCCGGCCGAACCCCGTGATCAATAACGATAAATAGGATAATTTCCAAAGAGTATTTAAAAGCCGGACATGGTTTTGCTTTTATACAAAAGCTATAGAAGTAACATTAACGGCTGGAACGTCAAATAACTTAACTTGTTGTACTTTATTCATTTTTAATTTACATTCAGATTTAACTGTACTTCCCATTGAAAATTAGGTTAATTACAAGATAATTATAATAAAAGAAGTAAACTGAAACTAATTTTTCTATCGAAATGCTCGTAGCTCGAAAAAGCGACATCGTTTCATGGTTGATGTTCCAAAGACCAGAACGAAGAGATTTGACTCTACTTTTGTGATAGGAATGTCTATGCTGTGGAATACGTTGCCTGAGTGAGTTTTTCCTGTTGGTTACAATCTTTGTATCTTCAAGTCGAGAATGAATCGGTTTCTCCTAGGTAAACACGCTCCATCGTAGACCGCATCATCGCTTAACATTAGGCGAGACGGCGGTCAAGTATAAACCTACAAAAAAAACAATTAAAAAAAATTACAATTACAACTTGCCATCATAACTATTGGCTAGTAAATTTTGTTGTGTACTCAGACACTTTACTTCCTTACGATATACGATTTGGTTATAGATAGAACACACAAAGTACTTTAGGAGTTATAGGGAATCATAATATAATTTTATTGACTATTATAAATTTTCATCTTATAATTTAAATTTTTCAAAATTATATTAATTAATTTCAATTTATCAATTCAATTCAACTTAATTTAGTGTAATCATTATTGTTTTATTCAATTTAATTTGTAATAAGGATTTTTAATCTGGAATAAATTACTTTCATTTCATAAGAAATATGGTACAAAAAAATGCGAGCAAAAACATTTGTTCAATATCATCGAGAATCTGAGTACGTTAGATATTACCTCGATCATAATTTTCCTCAATATGTGTATCTACACATATTGAAGAAAATTATGAAATGCATCTGCATTTCGCGAGAGAATATGGATCAGAGAGTCTACCACCTAACTTTTTTTTTCTCGGCAGAGCCTTTATTAACATAATTTTAACAAAAAAGAACCGACTTTCAACGGAAAAACTTATAAAGTAAAAAAGTTTTCCTCGATTTCTCTAAGATGTCATCATCAGATCCTGGTTTTCTTATCATGGTACCACCCTTGGGATATCTTCTTTACAACAAAAAAATAATCATCAAAATCGGTTCATAAACGACGAAGTTATCCGCGAACACACATTAAAAAAAAAAAAAAAACATACATACGGTCGAATTGAGAAATCTCCTTTTTTTTTGAAGTCGGTTAAAAACTAAAATACAATGAGCACTACACTTCAAACCTACCTAACTAACTACTTACACTAAGCACACCTGAATTATCCATAGACCACTGTAGTAGGTCTACAGATAATCAAGATGTTAAACCACCTAACTAAAACTGTTTTAGCTTTGATAATGCACTCTCTTTTCTATTCTATTCAAATGACAGAGATGCAGATTCAGTTACGCGGTAGACCCCAGGAAGTTAGTTTTATTTTCAACTAAAAGCGCTCCGCGGTTTTACCCGCGTATTCCGTTCCCGCAAATTTTCCGGGAAGAAAAGACTGCAATCGAACTAGGGATTAGACCAATAACATTTTGAGAAACCCTACTGTGTTTTACTTTCGTTCTCTGGCTTCCACAGCACGGGCCATCGAGCGTAGTGTGGGGCCAAAGGCTAATTTCTAGGAACTTGTGTATTTTCTTTTGTAATTGAAACTAAGCATTTTTGGTTCTGATTATTTTTCTTGATAATAAAGATTTGTAATTGTAACTGCGTTCCAAATGTCAACCGGCGCTTACTCTACCGCCTAACTAAATCTGCTTTGGCTTTCCTATTGCTGTCTCCGTAATTTTAAGCGTAAAAAAAAGAGAGAGCATTATATAGGCTAAGACAGTTTTAATAAGGCGGCAGACTCTCCGGTCCATTCAGACATTCTGTCAAGATTGAGCAACAAACAGCAGGATCCCGATTTTGTAGAAGACTGGATTACATATTTACATATATCCGCGTAAAATTGTAAATACTGCCAACTTTGTAATCTAACCTAATCTCATAAATCTAATTAAGGTATATTATAGGTAAGTCATATATTATTAGTAATTTAATATAAGTAGTTACTTATACAATACACTAGAACCTCGATAACTCAAACCTCGGTAACTTAAAATCCTCTATAACTTCAAAAAAAAATGTTCCTTTCCCATCAGAGCCCAAAACCAAACTCTTGATAACTTAAAACCTCTATAACTTAAAATATTTTTTTGTTTCCCCTTGGACTTTAACTTATCGAGGTTCTACATATATTTACCTACCGTGGGTTTATAATCTCACGTGTTTTGTTATAAGCTGTTATATTTACATTTACAACATTACAGTGATATACAGAAACAGTTAAACAATTTCTCTTGTGATGTCCAACGGAGTCACGAATAAATTGGCTCCTCAAATGAAGGTGTAATAACTTAAGTAAGAATAACTTTCTATAGCACTGTGACGATCGAACCCATGGTTTAAAGTTTGGGATTAATCGTGATTTGATTAATAGTTATTGACTTGATATTATGGTATTATCTTCTACATCTTCTTTAAATTATATATCTTCTATATTATATTATATTCGTATAACAGACAGTAGGTGAGGTCGTAAAACATTTTACAACTGCGCTTAAGCGTTTGCAGATGCGCCTTGCTACATGGCTGGTTGCTACCACAGTTCCTGGTAGCTAGTATGGCATATAAATAATTCCAGTGTTCTTTGAAAGCAAGATATTAAATTACTAGGTACGTAGTAGTAAATTAGTACCTACCTACCTTGGAGGGCACCCCACGCTAACGTTTTCGGCTAACATCGGTTACCTCGGCTTCGTGAGACTAGTTTCTCTGTTTAATTTGTTTCGCACAAGCAATACCCACGATTTTACGCACCTACTTCCCGTTCCCGTTATTTCAGCATAAATAGCCCACTAAATGTTCCCACTGCTGGGACTTGGGGCTTTCACTCGCAAGGTGAAAGTAAAAGCCGTACTCGACCACGCTGGCCCTTTGCGGGCTGGTGAATGACACATGACTTCGAAAGATTCTAGGTACATGTTGGTTTCCTCACGATGTTTTCCTTCACCTTTGAGGGTTAGTTTATTACGCAAATCATTTCGAAAAGACAGTGGTGCGCGTGGTTTTGAACCCGGAGTCTCCGGATCGGCAGCCGCCATTCTCCCGATTAGACCAGCCGTAAATTACGGAAAGTTTCGGCTGATCTTACCCGTTTTTTTTTACTTTTCCGCTATTTTCCTGGTATAAAAAGTGTGTTCTTCTTGGTTATAATTTGACAGTGTTTCAAATTTCATCATAATGTGTTCAGTCGTTAAGAGACGAGATTGTAAACTGACATTTATAATATCAGTAGAATCTAGTAAGTTCCTGAACATATCCGAATATATTCAGAGACATGGTCAGCCTTAAATTGAATAATCCCTTGTGATAATAATGCGTTAGGTTCTTTTTACCAAACACGACATCATACTTCGAAGTATTTTCTTTGTTAATAATTAAATTTTAATATACTTACCCGGTTTTATTCCCTTGATTCCACCATCACACCCTTTTCAGAACACAGCTGACAGGAACGGCAGCGAGTACCGTTTATTCTGTGACATCTGAGTAAATAGATGGACAAAATATTCGTGTTTGAACTATAGATAGATATATTCTGACCCAAATGTTTGAGGAACCAATATCTAAGCTCATCCAATATAGTATGGAATTCAAATATGGGTGCGATGTCCGTGTATTTGTAAATGTTCCTGGATTCCAAACACATCATGACCTTTATAACTTAGTTATAAACCTTATTGGACAAACATGGGCAGGGTTAATAGCTAAAGGCTTTGCTAAGGAATTCGTTTAATCAGTATCGTAACACAAGAGATTTAATGCCAAAACATCCAGTTATCGAATCGTCCAACTAAAACCAACTACGCTTACGCCCGAGCTACACGAGGCTAGTTTTTCTTACGAGGATAGCAAACTAGTGCTAGTAAGCTAGTACTTCTAGGTAAACACGCTTCATCGTAGACCGCATCATCGTTTAACATCAGGCGAGATGGCGGTCAAGTGTAAACCTATAAAAGTTAAAAAAAAAAAAAAAAAAACTTCTAGCTTCGTATTGGCAACGCTACGCAACGCCAGTTCTGTCTACACGAAGCTACAAGTACTAGCTTACTAACTCTAGCTTGCTATCCTTGCTTATTAAACTATAGCTTCGTGTCGCTCGGGCATAATGGACATTTCCATTTGAAAGTTAATTTTAACGAAGAAATATTTTAACTAGATTAGTGCCATAAATTATTTTGTTTAAGAATACTACTATCTAATCACTATTAAATGTTTCAACTTTTCCCTGAAAAAGCATTCGTACTTACTCTTTTATCGAAAATATCTTGATCGCCGTCGCGCCTAATGCTAAGTGATGATGGAATGCGCTTATCAAGTAGAAACCACACACTCTCGCATACCACATTGTCGCTCAATATCTTGCGAGATGGCGATTAAATGCAAACCTGAAAAAGATACAAAATGTTCGGAATGGGGTCAGATGTCAATTTTAATACTGGGAGCACAGATTACTGAAACAAAACGACTGGGAGAAGATTTTGTCACAATTACGTTTTATCATTTTTCACAAACTAAAATCTTTTCTGTTCAGATCATCAAGCGACTCCTGTACAGAGCAGCCACAACTCGTGCTGCTCTTCTTCATGTCACAGCTCCTTCTGCGGGAGCTCGCCAAGTGCCACCGACTCGTCCAACTCGTGCCAATGGACATGACCTCCTACTATGGTGAGCTACGAATAATTACACTGTAAAATAATAATAATACAAACTGGCTTCTATACAGTATATACAAGCTTTAACTAGTTTGGGGTCAGATGAACTGTGTGTGCAATATCCAACAATTTTCATTAAAAAAATGGTAACAGAGCCTCAAAATAAACGAACATCGCAAAAAAATTATCACCACCATGTTGCGTGTTTCTACGTAATATTATGTAGATATGTATTTACAACGAGATACATAAGTATTGTGTCTCAGGTACGTAAGTATTTAGCTCGCATAGAACAATTTTTGCTTAAGAACTAGGTTAAAAGGTAGACACCAATCTACCAGCTCCAACGGCTCTCCGCCAACAGTTACTTGTGCTGGCAGGATTCCCGCTAGGTTTGTCATTACCTTCGTCTTCAGAACGACTGTGAAAATTGTCCATAAAATTTATTTATACAATAACTTAAAAGTTTTCAAAACGCTAAAGGATAACTGTAAGTGAGATCTATTTTCAGAGTAACTTTCCAGATGTAATACAAATTTTCGACGAATAATTTTTTTTGTGAATTTAGTAGATTTTCGTATATTTTGTCTTTTGTGTTGTATTTATTATTCTAAAGGTACCATCTATAAATGGTAAGTCATTATATTGAAATTGTCGTAAGGATACATTATACATTCATGAAAAGAGCTTGGAGCCCCTTCAAAATGTCTTCCCTTCTGCCTGTCCCTGTCTGCCCCTTCAAAACTGACAATAACAATAAAACCAATGGTGGTTTGGCGTTACTGCTTTCACGTTTCTGAAGGCAACGGTTGTGTTTTTACTATTAAATGCCTATCATTTATTTAATTATCAGTAATTAAATGCAAAAAAAAAAAGTATTTGGTGGTTAGGTTTTCCCTGATTTGAAAAAAGAAATTCTGAATTTTGCATTTAGGAATATTTTTTGCACCAATCAGTTTTGGCAAAAAGAACTTCGACTACCAAAACAATTGCAATATTTTTAAATGTTCATACGAGTAATTCTAACGGACTTTCGAAAATGTTGTCACATTAACATAAAAAAATATTAATATAAACAGAAAAAGAAGATATTTCAGATAAAAATGGTAAAATATAGTACCTAAATAAAGATTTAAAAAGGTAATCCAATTACTCATGCTCAAATCATTTAAAATTGAGCACCAAATCATTCAAAAACTCGCAATACCTTCCTAAGTATAGACTACATAACTTAATAATGGAATATAGTTCTGTAGTAGTAGTAAATTAGAAATTGTAGCGAAGCCAGGGTCGAGGTTCGATCCCACCCAGTGCAAAATTTGTGTGATGAATTCAAATGTTTGCACTGTGTCTTCTATGTATAATAAGTATGTATTTAAAACTATAGTATCAGCTATCTGGCTGCCATAACTTAGTTTGGGGTAATATATGTGAACCAATATTTATTTATTTATAGTGGTTTTATTTTTATTATTCTACGTAACAAATTTGAGAAATTCTGCCAAGAACAAAATGCAATAAATACAAATGCGAAAAAATGTAATCTTTTCTGAATTTCTTTGAACTAACAAAAACTTATTTGTGAGAGTTGGACGCACATCTGTTCATATTTTATGAGGCAGACGTCGGTTGCAGCGAATCGACATTTTGCTTACATTGCGATTTTCATGGAGCTAATTTTTTCAATGGAGACTTGCCAAGTTATTTGCCAACCTACAAGCCAGCACAATGGAGTCGAAAATCCGACAGTTTAAAAACTGTAAAATATTTGGCTGTTTTTATAAATCAGTTCAAATTTTCCGAGTAGACAATTTGGTCAACTTTCAATGGAACACGAAAAACCTAGGTCACCATTGATTAGAATAACTATATCCTGCCAAAGAATAGTTATTCCATCGAGTGATAGTAATTTAATGCAAATCACACTCTATGTGCGAAATTAATCTGGACAACGATAATATTAATAAACAAATTAAATTAAATTAATTAATTAAGTTAGGACAACGCATAAGGGAAAATGGCGGTGACTCCCGCTCCGGCTTGTACTTGGCACAAAGATTTTCCATCGCTATTCAGCGGGGTAATGCTGCCACTGTAATGGGCACCTTTGTTGCGGGTACCGTTAGAGGTGGGTTATGTAACTGATGAATTTATGATGTTATTTTTAATTGTGTGATTTAGTCGCTTTTATCTTTATTTAAACTTTGTCCATTTAGTTAGTATCTATTGCTTTGAAATAAAATCAGGACCATTTTTATCAATAATAAAAATGTGTGCGCTTAAGACCGCACGGCAGAAGTGAAAACTAAAATAAGAAATACTTAACTATTTTAATTCCCATCGAGTCACACTATTGACTCGTTAATCCCATCGAGTCACAGTTACTCGTTAAGTAACTCGTTGGGAAAATTAAAAACTAAATAACTTTTGTAATTAAAATTAAAACTATTTGTAAATTGAAATTGAATATACCTGTAGTAAGCACATCAATACAAGAATAGGTAATATGCGGCTGAAAGACTAGTATCCATGGCCAAGAATACATTAAAACATTTTTTACGCGGGTCGGAAATAGCATTTGACTCGCAATTTTTGTAGTATTTGCTACTTATTTATTTTATAACAAATTTGCTCGTAAAGGGTCTCTTATTTCTCCAATTTTAATATAGTAATGTATCTCATTACGTACTTGTGCGGTAATGTAATGTAAAACGCACGGATTATCATAACACTCTGTCTTAAACGAATGGTGCTTTTTTAATAATAATTTAAAAAAATATGTTTTTTTTTACTGTAATAGGTTTGCACTTGACTGCCATCTCGCCTGATGTTAAGCAATGATGCGATCTACGATGGAGCGAGCTTACCTAGAAGAAACCAATATAATAACAGAATGTCTGAAACATTTCAACATTTTATGGATAAAATTAACTTTGGGAGATGAAACATAATAAATAAACATTAAATTCTTTAATTTAATTCATTGTGACCATAAATTACAACAATGACAAAAATATTAATTTATTTTATTAGTAATACTGGCTGGTTTTGTGCCTTTGCCGAAGTACTAACTATTTTCTTATCTATGAAAACGCTGATGCGCGCGCATCGCTAATTTGTGAACAAGTAAAATTGTTTCCACTTTCCGCGCGCTTTTTTTCGCTGTATTTTATTGATTTGAATATGTCGACAGAGTTTTATTTATTTCCTAGTAAATATGTTATTAAATTATTTGAATGGAATTTCTTGGTGACTTCAAATCGAGATTGAATCGGTTTCTTCTGGGTAAACACGCTCCATCGTAGATTTTATCGTCGTTTAAAATCAGGCGAGATCGGTCAAGTGTAAACCTATAATAGTAACAGAACTTGTGTCTAAGCTACATACTTCTGACAATAGTCATGTTTCAAAGTAGAGTGAGCAATTCTGGCACCCGATAGCAAGCAACACGTTTGCCCATAACAACATACCGAATAGTAACTCGAAACATTGCCTTACTAATCAAACCTATGTTAGCTGACAAAGATATCGTATGAAATTTCCAGCACGAATCTCACGCATTATTATTGACTAGAAAATGTATTTAGCCGCGGTGAACAGTTGTTGGTAGGTCTTAAGGATTCGCGTTATCGACCTGCTTATGTAGCGTAGCGTTGTAACAGTATTTCTGTCCTTATGCAGTTAACTTATTTTGCAACTTTATACACATCATGCTGTTTAATACTAAAATTCAAAGTTTTAAATTTTCACCGGCAATCTCTATGATTACTAAATAAACGATAAATAAATAATAAATATTGGTGGGAAATTCACACACAACACCATCTGATCCCAAACTAAGCAACGCTTGCACTAGACAGATAGTTGATATAAATACTTATATAGTTGTAAATACATCCTTAATATACATAGAAACATCCATTTCATTGCTAATTTTGTTCACTTTATTATTTAATTCCTGGTTTACGAATATAGCGCTAACTAGTAATTTGTTTGTCCAGAAAACCGTGCGGGACCTTCAAACTTTGGTAACGTGATCAGCCAGATCCTGCTCTGCAAGCAGATCACTCCTGATTTCAACCAGGAGGAGCTGTGCAGCATCGTCAAGGATACGCAGGAGATCAACAGGATAGTCACTGACATTCAGGAGCTGTTGCCACAACACGAAAGCTTAAACCATTTAGGTAACCATCATTTATATTTCTTTACGCGTGATCTTTTCGTGCTGTTGCTTGTGTAAAGGTGGTATCTTGTTTTACACGTTTTCAGTTTGTTTAAAAAGTTTTATACTTACTTGTATACGTATATAAATACACTAGCCGTCCATCCCGGCTTCGCCTATGGTGCATATAACACTCAGACTGAATTTTTGAAATTGATCCAGAAGTTCCTAAGGTCAGCACGTTCAAACAGAAAAAAAGCTCTTTAGCTTTATAATATTATTAGTATAGATGGTGTAGTCATGTGTCTGTAAATTATAGGTATGTGATAAGAGAATGGTCTCGAAAAGGGTGCCTGTAGCCCCGACTAAACAAGTCGGTTGAACACCCTAGGGTTAGTTGAACTCCCAGGCCCCTTTGGGAGCCGTTGTGATTTTTCCGAAGCAAAAAAATATATTTTGTCTATGTTTATAATTAATTCATGAACGCATTTTGTCATTTCTTTGTATTTCGAAGAATAACGAAATGTTTACAAAGTAGACACGATGACGATGCTGCTAGTATTTTGCTTTTAAATAAATAAATATTGGTGGACAATTCACACACAACACCATCTGACCCCAAACTAAGCAAAGTTTGTACTATGGCGGCCAGATAGCTGATATAATACTTGTTTACTTTTAAATACATACTTATTAGACATAGAAACACCCAGACACCGTACAAATGTTTGAATTGTTTTTGATTGAAATTATTTTTGACTGGCCTAGTGGCTTAGTTGGTAGTAGCTCTGCCTGCGAAGCCGAGGGCCGTGGGTTCGATCCCCAAATATTTGTGTGATGAATTCAAATGTTTGCACTGTGTCTGGGTGTTTCTTTGTATAATAAGTATGTATTTAAAACTATATAAGTATTATATCAGCTATCTGGCTGCCATCACACAAGCTTTGTTTAGTTTGGGGTCAGATGGTGTTGTGTGTGAATTGTCCACCAATATATATATAAATATATAATTCATCACACAAAGTGCAAGTAGCACTGTGTGGGAATCGAATCCACGACTCTCGGCTTTGCAGGCAGACTTACTACCAAGGAAACCACGAGGTCAGCCCATTACAGTCAATAATAATTTCCAATAATCCGAATCAACACAAGAATTGAATTAAACATGCAAGCAGACTACGTTCCTCTATACCAGGGGTTCCCAAACTTATTTTGTCTGCTGCCCACTTCGAAAATAAATTAATTTTAGCGCCCCCAATTATTTTTTACCGCCCCCATTTTTTCACGTACTTTCAACATTGGAACAATCCAATACTACCGAGTAACATATATAACTGAGCTGCCAATACTTCAGGAACTTTGATGCATATACAATGTCGAGTAATCCCCTTACCTTGTATTTCCTCAGGTAATCCCAAGCTCCTTACATAATACATACAAACAGCGTTAACATGACCACCAATTTGTTACGGCCGAGTTACCTGAGTAGGTTTCTCGGTTTACCCTGACGTACTTATCCTTACAACCGACACATTTTTCGATACGAACATCAAAGCCGTGGAGCAAATTGCCAATCATCTCTATGCCTCTCTAAGATCAGCAAAACACACACCTTTAACTTGAATCCGAAATGTGTACCCTAAACCTTTATAAACGTGGCCCAAGTAAAAGGTATTTATTATATATGTTTCTTTAAATAAAAAATCGGAAACCTATATCAATAAAAATAGAAAGCACCACTATATTAGATATCATATAAAAATTTTAGTGTCGTAGGTAGTTAAACTGTTGACGTGTAGTTACAGCAAAATCAACTCGCACATACAGTGTTCATTAGATACTCGTATCTACAACATAAAAGACCCGTTTTAGTATAAAGTTTGTAATTATTTTTTTTTTGTTAAATGACTTTAAAAAGACTATTTAAGGCACTGCTGCGTAGTTAAATGGTTAACAGCAAATTAAATGTTATTAAACGTTCTCTATGCTTACATTTTTCATTATAAATGGTACAAAGCAAACAGTTGATTTACGCGAAGTACCAACGTGATCGCGAGACCCCAGCCTAAAACAACAGAAACAGCTGGAACCTTACAGTTCATGAACAACAAATATGTAAATACATCATAACCTTTCCCGAGAAGTTTCCAGAAGAAATGTGGAAATAACGGTCCATTTGCATAAAGGGATTACGTGCTATACGCAACCTTTCGTAGATGTCACTACAGTGACTAGACTTTGTCAATTCGGAGCTTCAACTGTTTTTCTGAGTGTATTTTGTACTTGTAGCGGATATTTTGTCATATTATCTGAAGTCATTATCTGAACGCCAGCCAAAACTCAGCGCGTCAAATCCCAGAACAAATGCCCGAGCTAATTTTTCAAGTTAAGATAGCAAGCTAGTATTATCAAGCTGGCAACCTAGTAGTTCTAGTTTCGTGTAGATAATGATACGCAACGCTAGTTATGTCCAATCATCGAGCAACACGACCTTTCACGCAAGCACGGAAGGAAGTAGCCTTAGCTAAAAAATATTGTTTAAATCTTTCTGTCATTTTTTGCGGGAGGGGAAAGTTGCACACTAGCGCAAAGCCGCACTATTACAAACAAAACATACCTGTACCGATCCATTGCCGATCATACTCACACAGCCTAATCACTAACACATAAAAAATAAAGCACCATTCACAAATCTAGCCACGCCCTCAGCCACAGTATATTATCAAACTCCATGGTCCACGCGACTTGTACTTTGAAAGAGGGGAAACGCTGTGTATGCCTACTCCCTTCCGTGTTGCTCGCTGTCTCTAATCGATGCTAAAAGTACTTAGCTTGCTAACACTAACTTGCTATTCTAGCTTGAAAAACTAGATTCGTGCAGCTCGGAAATGAGCGATGTCATACTTAAGTAATGGGTTTTAGAAATTTTCAACGCTTGCTACATCTAATGAACTCAAAAGAGACAAAGTTGAGATTAAGTTTGGTTATAAGATCAATACGGTAGATCAATAAAAAATAAATGTCTGTTCGTACTCTAGACAGTTTTGTTTTTAAACAATACCGTTAAAACACTGATTAAAAACTAAACAAAGCTTTTATATTTGTTACTATGGAAGCCTGATTGATAAAAACTCAGCGATTGCAAAAGTGTTAATACTGAGAAAGGGCAGTTAAGGAAATAATTTGGTCGACTTAATTATTATAATATATAATAAATAAATAAATATTGGTGGACAATTCACACACAACACCATCTGACCCCAAACTAAGCAAAGCTTGTACTATGGCGGCCAGATAGCTGATATAATACTTATATGTATAGTTTTAAATACATACTTATTATAAATAGAAACACCCAGACACAGTGCAAACATTTGAATTCATCACACAAATATTTAACATTCAATCAGTACATTGTAAAATTGTATTGTAATAAACACACAAGCTAATAAACTGTAGGTAATTTATAGTATGGTTGGTCTTTAATCTACATGAGACATTGAGAACACCTTGTCAGCGGTTTTGAGACTTTGTGGAGAATACGTCGGTTTTACAATCAACCTTACTTAAATTATTAACTTAAATTATCCTTAACTGTGGGCCTCATAACGAAGCTCAAAGTCACACAGCGAGCTATGGAGAGGGCTATGCTCGGAGTCTCTTTGCGCGACAGAATCCGTAATGAGGATATTCGCAAAAGAACGAAAGTGGCCGACATAGCTCAAAGAGTAAGCAAGCTGAAGTGGCAATGGGCAGGCCACATCGCTCGCAGAACCGACAACCGATGGGGAAGAAAGGTTCTCGAGTGGCGACCACGTACCGGAAGACGCAGTGTTGGACGGCCTCCCACTAGATGGACAGATGACCTCATAAAGGTCGCTGGAAACCGCTGGTTACAGGTTGCGCAGGACCGTTCGTTGTGGAAATCTAGGGGGGAGGCCTATGTTCAGCAGTGGACGTCTTGCGGCTGATGATGATGATGATGACAATCAACCTTTGACAATGATACACGTGTATACGATAACATTCTTCACTTTCACGGTTTCACTGTAAACAAAAAAAAATGTTGCATTGGTATAGGTATCCTGATTTTCCATGCGTAAAGATGTGTTGTATCAATATGAGATAAAACTCTTAACTTCTTGGTATCAAATAGGTTTTAAGGAAGTTCCAAGATTTTGTTCTGCAGCTACCAAAATCGTTGACCTATTAAACTTTTACAAGTATAAACATTCGACGTAACTTCTTGAGAAAGGAAAGTTTGAACCTTTGAAGAGCTTAACAAGTAGATCGATCCTACACCGAGTTAATTTATTGCTCCGTAGAGTTGACGACGCTCTTTGCATTTCTACATAATTATATATAAATAAATCACTATCACCTGTAGGTATTTCTTTTATAGGACTGTATTGTTCTTTCACTTATTTATTCCCATAAATAATAACGATACATTGTTTTGGATATTGAAAAATTTAACAGTTAGTCTGGCATGAATTGCCATGTTCAAGAACCAATGATACTCTGCGACTCAGCGCGAAGAACAACTAGTCTAATAATCACTTGCAAATTTTTATATCATCTTCATTCTAATTCATCCACGTGGAATTCAGAAAATTAGAAAATAGAAAATTAAATTTAAAATGAAGCAATTGTCTCTACATTTTCGAAAACTTTAAATATATGCCTATGTTTATTTCAGGTAGTAATTATTATCTATAAGTTACTGAAATTCTGTAATTCAACACGATCTGTTAAGACAATCCGAATTAATTGAGCAATATGCATTCAAACACTGAAACTTTCTACTTACTTAGATACATTCTATGTAGATAATAAAAATCTAGAGGTAGTAAAATTACTCTGCATAAAGGGCGCAGCAACAGCAGTATTTATAGTTGATCCCAAATTAAGACAACAAAATAAATCATAAGTCTATTGGTTAAGACGCAGTTTTATCTTTGTATTTGTCTTTGAAAAACTCGCGCGTGTTATGTAGACCAGTGCAGAAGCCTTTGAAAATGGCAACAAACGAAAAAATAATAGTAGTAGAACGAAACCCATTCTAAAAGGAAGATAATATGACAGAAGTGACAGGAAAAATAATATACTCGTACCTGACATGTACCCACAATCTTTTGAGGTCACGTGTCATCTACTAACCCACACTGGGCCAGCGTGGGGGGTTATGACCTTGACGCTCTCCTAGCGCGAGAAGGTCCCGAGCCCCAGCAGTGGAGACATTTTGTGGGTTGCTTATGATATATACGTATGTGTACTATAAATAGGTATGGTTTTAGACACACTGACCTGACATCTGTCTCCGTTGCCTTATTCGGGCATAAAAATGTAAATCTACCTAATAGTTTATTATTTAGCCGATATCCTTGTATCTTCATTTTTGTAACTCACGAAAAGAGCTACAACATTATTTCCACCTCTTCCCAAGCTTCGTTTGGAATGTTACATACGTATGTGTGCTTCAGAAAAACTTTGTTCTGTGCTATACATTACTATTTCTTGTTTCAGAGAGCAACACTGCCTTGAAGGGAGACGATGCAAATGGTCCCCTATGGCGGAACAAGCGAAGAGGGTCCCTCTACAAGGGTATGGGAGTCCTGTGTTGCGTGTCACGGCCAAACTACCTCTGAGGGTGACGAGCCTCGCCCACCCGGCGGATCTCCCTTGAAACCAGCTCAAAGGCAGAATAAAAGACAAAAAGTGACTATCAGTGATCGAAGTGTTCAGTGAGATGAAGTGTCACAAACAATGTGCAAAGCAAAAAGAATGGGTCCATTAAATCGTTAATAATCTTCGGCGGTATAAATATCGTAGACGTTCATTAGATCAATTAAATTGTAGTGAATATGAATGCTGTAATCATCGCGTTGTCTGGAGTGGGAGCAATTCATTTTAAGTCCTACGTTTCACGTTGATATAAACACGGTATTTGTTTAAAAAAATGTATGCTGTTCTTATTTAGAAAAGACATCAGTTGAACTGACATTCTAGAAAATTGTATTAGAAAACATTTCACAGGGCCATAGATAAGAAAATAGTTACATACTATGTACATGACATGAAATAATTATCAAAATATTTAATGTTTCTTTTATGTAATGTCTCCGATACAAACTTGTAAATCGTTTTTTTTTAACTTTATTACATCAGTAATTTCTTGATATTTACCGTGCTTATATGATGGAGCGAGCTCCCGATATTTGCACCATGTTCATGACAAAACTGCATTGAGATATCGGGAATTCGCTCCACCATGTAATTAAGGAAAATGTTTCGTAATTAACTATAGATACTAAATAGTTTAGCGAAATCCATGATAACTTAAAATAAAATTTGAAATGTTTCCTATAAAAAAGATCACCTGATTTCAATCAACTTCTCATTATTGTACTATTTACGCACCATTAAAACATTTTAATTACTTACTCACTTATAAAAAATCGTACTTCATTTCAAAACTCATTTTCATTACCTATACTATCAAGGCCATTAATAGTAAATGGTGAAGAATTTAAATAATTACAAATTTAGTGCAAAGATATGTATGATATTGGAAATTCGCGTTTTACTGCATAGAGTCGCAATATGGGTGTGACGTAATTTGCAGTCATTTATTTTTAACAGAAAGACAAATCGCTTTTGGTCGCCAGGACTGAATTATTTACTATCAGCCGAAACTAAAAAACGTAGGTCTGTGAAATAACCAGCAAAAAGATTACACTATTTTCAATACAGATTAATGCAAATGAAATGAACAAAATGGAAACGTTTTTTTGTGGCCCACTAAATCACAAAACAAAACGCAATCGACGAGTTCTGATTCTTACTAAACTCACACTAAATTAGGCAACGTTATATTCCTCAATAGTTTCTTGATTTGTTCATTGTGTCGTCGACGCGTCGTGGTCCCGTGGAATAAAATTTCGGTGTACATCCGTTGCTAAAGATTGTATTTTATTTAATGAATCTCATTGAACAATTTATACGTATTATATTAATTGTACGTTGGTCTCCCTACATCTTCATCGTCATTTACAAAATATAATAAGTAAAAAGTTTTCGTTTGTGTTTTTTTTTTTTTTTTGTAAGTTACGTCTCAAAATGTAAAGGATTAGTGAAATTATTGGCTTTGTTTTCTATGTTTTCCATTGGAAATCTCGGGTACAAATAAAATATAGCCTGATCGCTTTCTAATTATTTTGCTGAAATTGTGTTTTTTTAAGAAAAATATGTTTGTTTATAAATATTATATACTCAAGAATGATTTCATGTTTCTCGATTACAGGACCTAATGCAAACGGAAAAATAATGCATTTTTTTTTTAAGTTTTGCTCTATTACTTATTTGACGATATGATGATGACGATATTATGATGATAGATATACTTATATGACGTCATTGAGTTCACGTTTTGCAATTTAGTTCTCAAGAAGGCCTAGTACCTTAGTGTAAGAAAAAATTAGGTTGATAGCTCGAATATTCTAGTCAATTATCTTAAAATAGTAGACAAATAAGTAGAAAAGTATGAAAAATATAGTAGTGTAAAATAAATTGGAGACTAAATATTCCAGGAAATACGTATGTTTTATAGCGAAATTTGTTATGTAAAGGCATATAATATGTCACATTAAAATCGTGTTCGTACTCAGCTACAGTGCAAGATACACAGTGAAAGAATACAAAATTAAATGACCATTGTGTACATTTACATAATTCGCGACGTTTTATAAAATTATTTTGAAATAACAAAATCGCAAGTGTTATAAACACTTTTGACGTAGAGGTAAAGTTGTGAACAATGATGTTTTAAAATGGATTTTTCAACTTTGCACTTTGTGTGTAACGATAAATATAGGTACAACTAAAAGACTTCTTGTTGAGCGGCTACGACACTACTACAGTTGCTACTTCATTAATGATTAATGAATATAAATCACTCCCCTTCTATGATTCGATTTTGTCAATGAATGTAATAGATCATATAATTGTGCTGTCTATGCATAGATACCTTGCAAATGTGAATATCTAAAGAATTTAACAGCATTCATGAACAAGATTTAAAATTTTGTTAGTTAATACAAATAAAATAAGTTAATAAAAAAAATCAAAACCCCTTGATGGGCTTACTTAGCTTTTTTATTTTAAAATTAGCTTTCTATTCTGAGTAAGATTCATATCTGGGCAGAAAGTTTATATGAGTCGAATTAATAATGTAATGTATACTGCATTGTCTCGTTCTTGAGGTCGCACATAAGTAATTGTTAAACACAGATAAAGTGATTTACATAATAACAGAACTTACCAATTAAAACATCGAGAATTACGTAAAGGAAAACTAAGAGTTTCAAGCGCTAAGTGTATTTTTGACACAAAGAAAAATCACATATTTGTATATTTGAACACCAGTCTTATCATATCCCATTCATATTATATTGAAAAGGTCATCGTAAATATTAATGTAACATATTCAACATTATCCATCATTCATTATTATACCTACATTATAATACTTCTTATAGTTGATTATATTGTAGTTAATATATAGTGCTCACGTATTTGAAATATTCACACAAAGTAATTATATTATTAACTAACATAGTTACACATACATTTTATTATTAAACGTACCTACTTATAAAATTTAGAAAATAATAGTTATGTTTATACATACGCCTAGATAATGCACCTAGTCAATGGTATTTGTATAATTTTCAAAATATTATTTTAATTTGCCTTTTCTAGTCATTTGATTTGATCAGTAATAGAGTGAACTGTAAATATATTTTTTTTCCTTTAAACTTAATATAAATCCACTTACTAAAGTGATGACTGTGATATACTCGTAAAATAATATATTTAACATGCATTATAAGTGAAATAAAACATTACTGAATCTCAATCGTATTTTATTTTGTACCAACATGTAAGTTAATAATATAGTTCCATACTTCTATATAAGTATCATCTTTATCATCATACCATGCCCATAATACTTTCATTCATACTAGTCTTCTCCCATAATATTCCACACTCCATAGACACTCTTCCGATCTTCGTCTTTACCTATCCAACCAAATCCAGCTGCCTTTCGTAAATCGACACTCCATTTAGTATCTTTATCTATACTAATGTATTATTGTAAAGAGAGACAGTTTGTATTTTCGTTGATAAATAATACACTCAAAAGTACTGAACCCATATTATAATGTATTTCATTTTTATACAATTTTACATTACTTACGAGGGTCAAACTGAAAGTTCTTAGAAAATCAAAAACTGCTTACATTAGCCAGTTATTAGTTTTATTATATCTTTTCAAAATATTGTCCATTCACGTCAATACACCGCTGCATGCGATGGAACCACTGGGAAAAGCACTTTGCCCACTCGTCCTTAGGGGTCTCTTCAATGGCATCGCGATACGCAGCCACCGCTTCTTCAGCATTCATAAACCGCTTTCCTTTAAGTTTTTCTTTAATTTTTGAAAATAAATAAAAATCACAAGGCGCGAGGTCGGGGCTATACGGCGGGTGACCCAGTAATTCAACGTTTGATGTCGCCAAATAGTCGATCGTTCGCTTGGCGGTGTGCGATGAGGCGTTGTCGTGGTGAAGGAGGATCCTACTGCGAGGTCGTTTCTCTCGAAATTTTCCAAGACAAGTGGCAAACTATTGGTAGTGTACCATTCTGCAGAAACTGTTTTTTGATCCTCTAACACAATTGTTGCGAAATGACCTATCCTTCCAAAGAACGAGGCCACCATTTTTTCCCCCGCACTTCGATCTCTCTTCACTTTAGTTGGCAACTCCTCGAAAGGAAACACCCACTGAGCAGATTGTCTTTTGGTTTCAGGATCATAACAGTAAATCCAGCTTTCGTCACCTGTTAGTATGTCGAACACAGCATTTGAGTCACCTCCGTTAAATCTTTCAATCATTTTACGGCACCAATCCACACGATGGAGTTTTTGAGCCTCAGTCAAATTATGAGGTATCCACCGGGCGCAAAGCTTCCTGACCGCTAAATGTTCGTGTAGGATTTTGTGCACTTGACTCATACCGATGCCTAAGCTTGTCCGAATCTGCTGATAGGTAACTCTTTTGTCAGTCTCTATCATACGCCGCACAACACAGATGTTATCTTCAGTCGTCGCCGTAGAAGGCCGTCCCTCACGTAAATCATCAGTGAGATTAGTGCGACCACGTTGATACTCATTAAACCAGTTGTAAACAGTTGCACGAGATGGGGCTTCATCGTGAAAGGCCAATCGTAGTCTATCATAACTTTCTTGTTGACTTAAATGACATCGAAAGTCATAAAAAATCATTGCACGAAAATTTTCTCGTGTTAAATTCATGTTGACGTGACACAGACAATTTTCAATTTGCCGCCAAATCGTAAAACAAATGACAAATGAATGAAGTATATACTCAGTAATTTTGGCAAAGAGTTCTATTTTCAAATTATATAATTATTTTTTTATTATATTGTTTATAAGTGGCCAGTTCTAAGAACTTTCAGTTTTACCCTCGTATTACTGAGTAAAGTAAATAAGGCGATATTATCAACCAGTACCGAAAGTCAATCTTTATAATATGTTTTAAAAAAATCTTTAAAATGTGTTACATCCACAGATTAAGCACCCTGTTGATCGGCGATGAACCGAATCTCGCTTGTAAATGCACAACTCACCAGCGAGGGCGCAGGACGAGGTAAAAAGCCGCGTTGTGTTAAGGCTGTCACAGACGTAGCTATATTATATATTTTCATATTTTCGTGACGTCAGCAAAATATACCGTAATGTATTCATATTATGGCATATTAACATAGCAAGACATATTTCGAGTTTACAGGATGTTTCAACATTGTCTGAGCGCACGTCACGTGTCTTTTGAACTTTTTAACCCCCGAAGCAATAGCGACGGGGTGTTATAATATTGGCATAACTGTGTTTGTAGCATCGTAGCTCCCAAACGGATGAACCGATTTCATCAGACCAAGACAACTAAAACGATCCCAGATTTGTCGAAGTTTCGTTATTTCATTACAGAGTTCCTATGACCCACTTCAAGATCCATCATCAGATCTTGGTTAATATCGGGATAAGTGAAACTAATAAATATAAGCTTGTAAAACAACTCGTGATATATGCTCGGACATTTTTTATTTATTTTGCTTTTGTGTTTTATTGCTGATATTCTGAATTAATTAATTATAAATTTGACTTGTATTGACAATGTTATATCTTGCATAACTGAATTTTATAACCAAATGTTGACATTTAATCTTACTGTGATCTTAGTTACTAAAATACATCTTTTGTGAAAATAATATGTTAACCACTGACACTAAATTGATTTGAACAATGTATAGTAGATATAAATTCAATGTGCCATTTATTTATGATTAAGTACTTATAATTATTTGAAAATATCTACCCATTATAAAATGACTTGCCTTGTATAACCAACATGTTATTTGGCCAATAAAGTTCTGAAATCTGAAATCTGACAATGTTGAAACACGCTGTACATTCGAAATATGTCTTGCTATACCATAATTTCTATTAATATGCCTTAATATATATTACGGTATAGTTGAGTGACGTCACGAAAATATATATTATAGCTCGTACTGTTTTATCGCAGCACTTACACTACGTAAACACACAAGATGATACCTATTTTCATCACAGTACTTACACATACAAACAACATACATATGCATTTTTAGCGAATTACTTATAAAATAAATAAATAGCAAAAATGTAACCAAACAATTTGCTAGTCAAACCCTATATCCGAACAGCGAATTTTCTTTTTTTTATTTATTCTTGGCCTTAGATACTAATCATTTCGCCACATGTTATTCTCGAGTTGCTGTGCTTACTAGGTATATACTAATTTTCGTTTCTATTTTTTTTTTAATTATTAAAATTATTTAGGGTCTTTAAATATAAATAGTATTTCTGCCGTGCGGTCTTAAGCGCACACATTTTTTTAGTGTTCGTTTTTATTTTGTAGATTGATGATGTTATGTTTTTCTAATTATAGCATTAAATTACTTACTTGTAAATTGATACACCGTCCGTTGTAAAGCTGGATGTCCTGATATTCTTCCGCACCATTTCACTGAGCAGAAACCCTTATTTTACATTTTTAAAAGTTTTTTTGCCAGCACTTTTTCGTTCGAAATCAAAAGCCTGACTGACCGAATTTGCAACAGGTATAGTGCAATTATGCGAAACGCTAAGGAGGGACAGTCGTACGATCAGTCAAATGGGTATATTATCTTTGGTTACATCATGTGCACTGACAAGACCACGAATGTAAGAACAAAATAAACGTAGAATATTAGTAAAAAAGTACTATTCCTTCGTCCCTATCATCTTACTTATGTTATAAACGCGACAGTTTGTGAGCATGCATGGATGTTATTTACTTTACGTGATAACTACTGAAGGGTTCTAGATGTAATTTGATACACAGATAATAATCTGGATTAACTATGCGGGTTAAACCGCAGGGCGCTGCTATTATAAAATAAATAAATATTGATGGACAATCACACACAACACTATCTGACCCCAAACTAAGCAAAGCTTTTACTATGGCGGCCAGATAGCTGATATAATACTTAGTACCTGGTTGACCTGGTTTTTAAATGATATTTAGGCAGGTACGAATTACGAAGTGATGACTTACTTAGACCTACTAAAAGGCGCTAAGTATAAGATATTCTCAGAAAAAAAAAGAACAAAAAGAAAAAGACCACCAGGATTCGAACCGGAGCCTGTTGACTCCGAGGGCGAGCAAAAAAAAAGAACAAAAAGAAAAGTAACCACCAGGATTCGAACCTGGGGCCTGTTGTACATATATATATACTAGCGGCCCGTTCCGGCTTCGCTCGGATATTGTCACATAAAGCCCATTAATCGAAATAAAAACTATCCTATCTTTTAAGTTGGATCAATCTACACACGGTGTCCAAATTTGATTAAAATCGGCTAAGTAGTTCAGGAGTCCATCGCTGACAAACATCGTGACAGGAGATTTATATATATTAAATATACAAGAATTGCTCGTTTAAAGGTAAAAGATAAGATATAGTAAATACGTACTTATTATACACAGAAACCCCCAGAAACAGTTGCTACAAGTTAAGTTGAAACACTGTTATCATAGTCTTTTGTCCTCTTCTAATGTCTTGTGATGTTTTGTGTATGATGTTAACTTTCTGTTGTGCAAATAAATTATTTCTATTTGTATAACACTATACAATAACATTTGTGTGTAATATTTCTAGTTATGTCGGAATATAAAAATATGTTTTCTGTTTATCACGATAAATATGAACTACCTACTATAAATTAATTTCTTCATCTCCGATATAGTCGCCTCTATATCTCCTATATAGATAAATAAATACGTCGCCACTAGACATTCACTTTAGTTGTTCATCTTTTGTTATACAATATTTGATTTTAGCCGATATCCGTGATTTTAGCAAATGTTGATTGAAGCGTGAAGTCAAATCCGGGTCGGACAGGCCAGTACTAAAAGGGGTTATAAAAATGAGAAATTGAGGCATTTTTTATAAATTTGGTTAAACAATGTCGAATGCTCATTCACCCATAATGTTATATATTCACCCATATTAGTAGGTACACTATCAGAAAAATGTTTTTCATCCCACCAGCTCGGAAAGAGTACTTTTGCTCCTCGATATCAGGGCGCAAAAGTCGTTTTTACCCTCTAGAGGTTAAAGTAAATTTGAATTTAGAACATCGTGTGTACTGAGGTTTTGAATTCAAAACATAATTCGACCTATTTATTTCTACCTCCTTGGTGCCGAATGCATCATACATTTATTTTTTAAATGTTAAAACTCAGACTCGGAACCTCCTTGGTGTACCTACTTTTTTTTAATTTGCTTAGCGCGAAAACATTTAAAAATTAGCATTTAGTCATTTTAGTCATTTCCTCGCTGAAGTCGCTGAGGTGGAATGAAAAGTTATGTGTTGCACTCTTGTATAACAAATAACTATTATTACCTTATTTCAACTGATAGCTAGCAATTTGCGTGTTCTTACAGTATCACTCTTCCGTTTTCTTCTGTCTTGTTCAAAACGCACCTGTTGGTTACCTTCAGACGCCCGTCCTTCTCATTTGTCACTTTATCTTTTCAAAATATGTGATTATGGTTTATAGTAGTAGGTATATAGCGTAAAGGGATGATCAGAACATGTACTCATAAGCAACACGCATGCACATAACAGCACTATGTCAATATTGTGTAAGTTTTTCGCGCGTATCTTGTATGTTTGTATTTTTTTTTATTCCCTCGTATCTTCCAAACGGCTGGATGGATTTTGACTATTAAGATATAGTTAGATTCGTATTAATCACTTAAGTGTCCTTAGATATGTAGTATTTTGTATGACTTATATAATGTTTTTTGTCTGTTGATTATTTGCAGTCCGGTATTTTGAATTAAAGTTATACCTACATTGATTTAAAAAAGCTGGATGGATTTTGACTATTAAGATATAGTTAGATTCGTATTAATCACTTAAGTGTCCTTAGATATGTAGTATATTGTATTACTTATATAATGTTTTTTATCTGTTGATTATTTGCAGTCCGGTATTTTGAATTAAAGTTATACCTACATTGATTTAAAATCACGAGGTTCCGGAAGATGGATTTTATAAGTCGATTTACTAAGTAAAATGGAAACATGTCATCGATGTACAAAACAACTTTAAAATTAAATAAAACCGAATCAACAGTAGAACCGATTAACACAACAAAGTCGACGTATGTATGTCAATATGCTTATAACTTCTTTTAGATTCACCGATTCAACAGACTTGCACAAAATGTTGCTTATGGAGGTCAATAATTTCGAAGAAATTACACTGCTTCGAAATATAACATCTTAGATATCTTGGTGATGCGCGCAGGGCAGTGCTATATTTTATGTTGCGCGTGTCCTGCTCGTCTCGTCATTCTTTATTAAAAAAATGATGAATTTTCGTTTAATTTTCTTATACATCTTGTAAAATTATAGACTAAGGGATCTTAGCTAGAAATGTTTTCAATAATTGCGAAGTATAAAAAAAGAGTAATGATAAAACAGACAGTTTTATTCACAAACATCTAAACAAACGTCTAAAAAATTGATTTGTTACGATGAAACGAAATATTACCTTTCTATTAAATATTTCTGAATAAAGCTAGCTGTAATTAATTTCAGTGATCTTTCTCGTAGATGTCTCCGCGCTGTCTGATGTAAGGGATGGCGGTGCGACCGCCGCCGGCGGCGTATTCGATCCTCGATCTCTTGGGCCTGTATTCATCATCACCGCCGTACACTATTTAGAAACAATCTGGATTATTTATTTAATACTAGAATCACCCCGAGGTTTCACCAGCGTAGTTCCCGTTCTCGTAGTTTTCGTGTAACAAAAAGAGTGTGTGTTATTCAAGACTATAAATTTATGTCTCAAAGTTCAATCCAATCCATTCAGTCGTTCTGACGTGATTAAGCAAACATCATGCTAATGCTATAAACGTTCAAAAGTCCAAACAACCAAACCTTCACATTCATAGTAATAGTATAATAGGTAATAGTAGGATTAATAGTGAACGAAAAATACAGTAATTCCATAGAAAAAGTCATTCGGATTCGACTATGGGATAGTTGCGTTCCACACTATATTTTCAAATTATCAAAACCACCTGATATAAATATCTCAAGGACAAAATTAACCATCCTTTGTAAGAATATAAAAATAAATTGGACAATTTGTTGCCTGGAACCTTTAACTTTAACTCTGTCTGTAAAGTTAATTAAAACTAAAACCAAACTAAGTGGCATTAAAGTTACGAGACTAAAGTAGTACCAGAGTGCTCTTAACAAGGTTGAGTAAACGACATTAATCTTATCCAAAGAACTTAGTAAATTAGAATGTACTTCAATAATTAACTATTAAAATATGTCAGGTCACATAAAATAGGCTCTAACTTGTTCCCGCCACTTACACATGTCGTCGTTCCATTTGACCACAGGATATCCTACACCAGCTTAACGCTAAATTTGGGCAAAATAAGCAAGCGATTCAGCTTATTAGCGTGCATTAGACCTACGTCCAGGAGTAAACAGCTATAGGCTGATGAAGAGTTGTCATAAATTAGTTTAGGTATGTAATAATATCTTGTCACCCTAAAAGTATCCAAACTAATACGCTCCACCTACTTATTATAACTATGGTCCTGCAATGCTGAAACATGGACACTGACAGTGAAAATGCGAACGTAGGCTATGCTTGGAGTTTCTCGTAAGAATTGCATCCGAACTGAAGTAATTCGTCTGAGAACTAAAATCACCGACATAGTTTAGCACATTGTAGAGTGGAGTGAATACCGCTAATAGGGATGCGGCCTGAATCAAAAATAAACCATTCTAATTTGTCCGTACATGATGGAATATGGGACTCGTATTTTTGTTTTATCAAATTATTAAAAATCTGGAGTGGGGGAGTAGTGACGACACTCGTGGATGAAAATTGTACTCACAAGTGACGTCGCTCACCAAATCTAAGCGCTGTATCTTCGTCATTCTTTGTTTGAGAAACAAAAGCAAAAAATACGCGAACAATATTCTTTAGCAATCTAACTGACGGACTAATTCGTTTTTTTTATATAAATACATGTAGTATTAGTAAACGTTGTAAAAAAAGCCCTAAGTCTAGATGGAGTGACGATATACAAAAGGGGATAGGGTATACGATGCCGATTGCTAAAGCAAAATCAAAAGCCGAGGAGTGAGAGGCGTGCTATGGGAGAGGCCTATATCCTATATATTCGTCCAGAAGTGGACGAATACAGACTGACATGAGTAAATATTATCTCCAATAGAGATAGGCGGAATATCTAACGTGATATTAATAGAAATTACAATATACCTAGAGTGACAAGAGGAGCAAGATGTGCCCCTAACAGTTAGCAACGCATTTGTCTATTACTACACAGTTGTTAGAATATATGAGGATTTCAAATCAGTGATTAGCATTGCACAGCGCTCGGCACTCCGAGATTTAATTAATGTATTTTCTCTGGAAACATTGCCTTCAAAGCAAGATAGAAGAACTTGGAATGGAGGAATGGATGGATGGTGGTAGTAGTAGGACTCTTAGCAGAGTCAGTCTGGCGGACTGACTGGGCAAAAGATTTTGCTACTACAAAACAAGTTCAAATAATTGTGAAAATGGCGTGGTTGTCACACATTTTTAATCATGAATAGTATATTCACTGACAAAATCACACGTCAGTGATTTTGGAATCATGTTGGACTTTGTATATAGTAAGCTTTGTTATGGCATTTGTCGCACATCGTTAACATGTTTTAGTAAATATTAAAAGTAGATTGAAGCTAATTCAACTCACTCTCTTTGGATTTCCGGTTCAATCTTCTGGTTTTAACACCATTTTTTACAAGGAAACCTTTGTACCGTTGTGCCTTACTTCTTTGATCTTGAAACTTTGTGATATCGTTCGAAGTTTGTTTAAGAATTTTTGATAGTCTGGAATAGTATGATACCCATGAATGTAAACAGTTATTAGAATTAGCATAAGCAGTTCACAACTGAGAATCAGAGTCTTATCTATCAAGCAGTGAGATATGCAGGTCTACTACGAAGTCCGATAAACGATATATCGGCCGAAGTTATGGACGTTTTATACCACGAAACTCAATCAGTCGGTTGATGACACAAAAACTGTCAAATCAGTGTCGGTCGGAATGAACGAAACGCCCGATCAGATCAACCGGCCGATTGTGTTTCGTGATATAAAACGTCCATAACTTCGGCCGATATATAGTTTATCGGACTTCGTAGTAGACCTGATGGTCGTGATCCACAACGATGCTAACGATGCAAGGATCACTTTGCCAACGGTTGGTGTATGACGCATTTCTTGAAACATTCCCGTTTCTTTACGATGTTTTCCATCACTGATAAAGCCGCACAAATGCACAGGGAAAAATACTCAGAGGTACAAGAAGGATTCGAATCTTTGACCTCACTAATGTGAAATCGAATGTATTGAGCTACTAGGCCAGCACGGCTTTCAAAAAAATTGCAGTAGAGTAACTGTATTGAAAAATGACAAACAAAATAGTACATACATAATATAGACTTCTGTGTGGATTGTCTGTTTCACTTAGTTTTCACAACAAATTCACTACTTAAAGATATTGCGTTTTTATTTACCTACTTACATCAAACAAAATTTAATAATTCCTGTTAAATAGGGTTTTACTATGACATGACACAAATGACGCTTTGACCAAGCCAAAAAGTGTACGTTCTTTAACTCCTTCTATGGAATGATCACATACTATATGGTATTGCAGCTATTCGGAACAATACTTACAAATTTGGAAGATTCTCTGTGTTTCTACTTTTTTGTAGAGCAGTTGGATCTAGAATTACGTATATTTTCGAATAGTCGTTGAAATGGTTTTGTAACATGTCCTTTTCTTCGTACGAGTACTGAGTTGGACCCAACAACCTGTTCGGACTTAGATTCTTTCGATCTTTATTTTTGGGTTTTGTATTCTCGTTTAGCAGCTGTTCTAAGATTCTATTTTTTATCGGATCATTTTCTATTTTAATCCTGCTTAAATCGTTTCGAGAATCTGTATATAAATCGTTTAAAATGATATCTCTGTGTCTGTTAGTGTTCTTTTGGGTCATCCCCTTCTTCTTATTCGCTTGCTGAATAAGTTTTATTACATCCATGGTTCTTAATTGTTTTACAGAACCATCTGTGCTATCATCACTGCTTGACTCTTCCGAAGATAAAAGAGGCTTACCACCATCCTGATAATTCAGTAGTCTTATAAAATCACCAACTTGTGGATCACGGTAACCGTTTATTGGTACTATTGGTAGTATGGCGGATAGTAACGCTAAAAAGAAAATTTTGTGTAAATATATATTGTGAGTACATAAATTGATTAAAATGTAATCAAATAAACTTGTTTAACATGTCCTATAGCAGTTGGGTCCAGATGACAGAAACTGCCACCGATCTTTGAGCTAGCTCAAAAGTGACTTTGGACTAACTATACTTAGATATAAAACATGCATGATAGACACCTAAACGCCTAACATACTCATTTCCGTTCTCATAAAAAAACCTCTTACTCGTTGTAGAACATTCTGGTACAAACCTGTATAAAAAACCACGATACCTAACATTTTTAGGTGAGTTCATGTAAAGCACGCCTCGTTAAAATTCGTCTCGGATGTTATCAAAACGGTAAACTGAATTCGTTTACGGCAATTTTAAATTTTCATTTTCCCTTATCGTATTTGATAATTTGTTTGAAATTCACGCTACCGATGTAAGTGGCAGTGAAATGGCACGAGATTTACGGTTCAGTTAGTTTTAAATTGATGAACCAAAGTTTGGTTTCGGGGAGTTGAGGAGTGGTTTGAGTAGAATCACACACTCTAGTACCTACTCACAAAATACGTAAAATGTGTCTTGAATAGTTTCATGTTCAATTATTATTTTACAACAATGTATCATATGATTAAGAGTCGTTATACCTAAGATATACAACACCACTAAATGGAGAAAAACACTGAATCCCACAACACAGGACATTAGGGATGTCCTGTGGGGACGCAGGGTCTACCTCCAAGTGAAGTTAAGCGGTCACTATAATGTTACATTGTTATTAAGGTAATTTTTTGTAACTTCATTTATGTTCCATGTACTTTTTGAAATAAACATTATAAACTCTGAAACACATCACAAATAATAAAAATTTATACTCACTATTTTTTTATACTTGCTGCTCCCCGCTATGTATCTCGCAGCTTAATATTTTTCTCGATAAATTATTTTCAGAACAAATCATTTCATCCACGGGAACCACTCACTTTAATGAGACAAATGTAACCTATGTGGTAATCGATGTTATTAAATTTCATTCAAATTCGTTCAGCCACTACACCTATTATGTGGAGCCAAACACACACTAACAATTACATAAGCTTTCGCCTTCATACATATCTTAAAGAAACGTGGTCCGTAATATATTGCCTATAGCACTAAGTTTGTAAGAATTTTGTAAGTTAAGTAAAGAAAGAAGATAAGACATGAGATGAGAAAGATGAATAAATAAATGTATTTCCAGTGTGTTCTTGTTCAGTGCATTTTATTAAAAATAGTTATTGTGACTACTATAATTTCTACATTATACAGGAAGCGACGTTAATTGTAGATGTGTGATAAAGCGCAACATGGTGTTCTGCGAGTGAAAATTTCATTATTTTATTATATCATCGGGTCCTTGAAGATATACTGGTGGCCGTTTATCCTGGCGGCTCAAAAAAAGGGGGGTAAGACAGGCTTAGCAACCACAATACAGATGTGCACACAATAGCCATGGATATACCCTTTTAAAGAAAGGACGAAATACATTTTTGTTAAACATTGAGACCAGATAAGATAATAAGAATCTAATATTTTAGTCATCAACAGTTTTAATGGCATTCACGACGCGACGTTAGGAGTTTTTTTTGTGTTTCATTGTTGGAACTTAAACCGGATCCGTACAGACAGACGTTCACCCGTGGTTGAGCAACATCAAACATCCAAACTTTGGCATTTATAATATTAGTAGACTTATTTTTAATTAATTGATATCAATTCTGAAAACAAAACACATAAATATTATGTAAGTATTAAAAAAATTTGTTTGTGTCCCTAATCGATCAATAACTAAATGTTAAACATAAGAAAACTTAAGGACGATATATATCTACCTAGCGTAGCGATAGCTACAATATTCTGCATTTGATTAAGTACATATTCTGTATCACGCAATTTAGACTAATTGGTAAACTGATACTTGTCAGCTCAATTGTCTACATCGCTCACAGTTGAAGTCAACAACAACAAACTTTCCCCAACTTCATATTACTTGGGACCATATTGTCTGAAAAGGTTCGCGTTCTCTTAAATTATGTTTTCTTTCATTCATTTCACGAAGCTGCATTGGAGGCTGCCTTAAATAAGAAAACTACATTGTTCACTTGGGACAGGCTTGCGAACTAGATGTATTATTAAAAAAATCTAATGGAAAATGTACGTATGTTCAACATTACTTTTGTTCAATAATTCATTATTCAGTTCTTAGTTTCGTGTCATTTCGTGTATGAAATAACTAATTTTTATGCAGCTAAAATTATGTTAATGTTTTAACTAGATATTTGTAGCGTGCATGGAAATAAAAACCTAGCTAGAAAACAAAAGACTAGATATATCGGATTTTGATTATAATAGTAGTTGTGCCTTGGGTCCGGAAGGATATGCTTTGATATGGTTACGCTTGAAAGCCGTCGTGCTTGATATTAAGCTACCATCAGCTCTACAATGGACGTTTCGATCAAAGTCAATTCAATCGCGATTTGAACACCAAGATTGTATCCGTCAGCATTCGAATTACGTAACTCCTTTGTCTTTTCCAAGTTATAAATGGTATGATTATGGTAAAAAATTTCGTTAATTTAAATAATTAATGCCCGGTTTACATTATTCCAGCTTGCTTACTGGAAAAATGTAAACCGGCAGACTAAAATACTAACTGGATTCATTGCTTTTCAGTGCCAGTTTACAGTTTTCCAATAAGTAATCCAGCGCTGGATTCTGACAGACTGGCATAATGTAAATCGAGCATTAAAAAATGTATTGTAGCAATTGCTGAAGTTGCAAAAAAAACCCCTATATCAGCCCTATAGGCTTGTCGTTCTAGTTAATCTATTAGGTAATGTAGAGAGCCTTTTTTACAAACGTTCTCATCAATAGCGATGAGATCATATGTTATGCAGTATCGTTGAACTTCCGACCATAGGTAGTTTAATGAATAAATAACGCTAAAACCTAGGCCGCGTTACGTTCTGAAATATATACGACATTTTACAAAGCTGGGTTCCATAACGCGCTATAAAAAGGCGTCATTTTACACACCGAATAAATTCAGCTATCAAGGGCTGTCGCGCTTTCATTTACATTTTCGTACGCAAAATGTAATAGAGGAGCATAGCGCCTTGCGTGTATGTTTAATGGGTTTTTGGTAATTTGTAACGATATAACAGCACTTTGCCAGGGAAACGGCTCTCTAGATCATATCCACCGCAACCTGCAGTCTATTTAATTCCTTTGAAGGTTTATCCAACTAATTTTAACATGAAGAAATTTAAAACAGTACCTTTGAGCACCTATCTGAGCTGGCAAAATGGTGTTATACACAAAAGTACGAAATACAATAAAACTTGCTGAAGAGTTTTATTTCGATGGTACCGATTTATTGACGGGCACAAACTATGTTTTTTGTGGTTTGGGTCGTTTGAAAATTTACCATTCAACCAACCCTAAATTAAGCTTCTTCTGGTGATCCTTTAACCTGCGTGTATGCTGTGAAAACGAATGGCTATAGTAACACAAACTTAAAAAGAAAGCGTTTAATAAGGCAGCTAAGTCCTGAACGAAGGTTCTTCTGAGGGCTCACTTTTAAATTTCTTATAGTGTAGAGCGACACGACGAGCAGGATATATGCCTGATGTAAAACAACACGTCTGATCATAATAGCACAATGACACGCATCTCTTGGAACATGAAGAGTTCAAATCATTACCTGGCACTGCACTGCACTCAGATATAGGATATTTTATCACATTGCCCTGTAATTTTACTGGTTCACTGTCCTTCCAACCGGAATATGTAGATAGTCGATCTGAAGAGTAAATCAGTTTCTTCCTGCAGACCTATCATCGTTAAAATTGATTGTGGTTGCGAGAGTTGGGCTGCTCATGACATATAATATGCTATATATAAATTACACTAGAACTCTCATCTTATAGATTATTATAGGTCTTATAGTAGTAAAAATAGAATTTAACTTTGCACTAAATTTCCGATCTAACTTTCTTTTGTAAGTTTAGGATGAATACTTACTGAGCATAAAATCACAATACGCTGCCAGATCCAAGTCATCCTTAATCCTAATTAAAAAAAAGATTGGAAATTTAGCGCAAAGTTAACCAACAAAAACTTTATTTTTACTAGCCTATTAGATTACTTAGCCTATTCTTTTCAAAATGTTCAATGACACTCATATGTTGGTGATTTCTGAAGAAGAAACAAAGCGCTATCTGTGAGATACGACAAAAGTTTAAATTAAAAAAGTTTTTTCGAAATTTTATCAGATTCGGCTCAAACTACCAAATACAGATTAAATTTATCAACATTTCACATTCCAGACCCTGAGAGGGAATGCAGTTACTGCATTCTCAGGTTCTGGAATGTTTAAATATTCAGCTCTCGATGGATGCTGCAATCAAGATGTATAAGAGTATAATGTAGGATATACATATGTTTGATTTATTTTCGGTCCCATGTGTTCGCACACCCCGTCTTCTAACTGTTCCACGCATTATTTTTCCGGTTGCTTCAAAGAGATCACTTTCAGTGATAAGACTGTTCGATGTCGCACTAGTTTTTAAGGTTATTATAATTTATTTGTGCATACTTTTTTCATTGGTGTTTCAATAACGTCTTTTTATCAATCTATCTTTATTTTAAACAGAATTTACTTATTGACACGTAAAGTTATCTTCTATAATAGTTCTCAAAACTAACTAATCGCTATATTCTCTAAAAAATGTTGTAACCGATAAAGCACCCATTTATGGCAATAGTCATTGTCTACCTCTATATTGTTTCCATTGTAAATTTGAACAAAAAATTAAAACAAAAATGGTTTTTTCGGTCTTACTGACAGCACGCAGCACTAGACAGCAGCCTAAACTCATAAAATATCCAAGTATCTACCTTTCATTCCCGAAACGTTTATTGATAGCTATTTTATTTTGTATCCACTCTTGACACCAAGAATCGATATCTAGCTAAGTTCACGTCTGACTGCATCTTCTAATGATGTTGATTCGAATAGCAAACAACTGACGCGTAACGAAGTCTAGACTTGTAACTCGTGACTCAGATAAACGTTGTAGGATCCAAAGTTACAGCACGGTTGAAATGTGTTTTGTATAAAACGCAATCAAAACGTATCATTGTTCTTTTTTTCTTTTGACCCCATTTACGTCGGAATAGCTAACGTCCTATTTGCAATCTTGAGATCATAAATCCGAAACCTGTCTACATTTCTGAGTATTTTTCAAGGAAGTAACTAATTTGTGCATCTACAAATTAGTTACTTCCTGTGATAGGAATTAACTGTGATATATTGGCAGTACCCCGCGGTTTTACCCGCGTAGTTCTTGTTCCTATAATTTTCTCTCGATAAAGAGTAGCATATTGCTGGTCATATTCTGTGTTCCAAATTTCAACTCGATTTGTTCAACCGTTCCGACGTGATTGAGCAACAAACATCCAAACACCCAAACTTTCGCATTAGTAACATTTGTAGGATATACAAATTAAAAACAGAAAGGTATCAGGTATCATTATTACAACTTCAGAGTTGTTGTCAATTGGTTATGGCTGTTAAACAATGCAAACCGTTCAAGCAAGCCTCACAAAATCTCATAAGTTCGCGTGTTCCGTAGAGCCGTTTAGCCTTTTAATATTTCACAAAGGGCAATATATCTTTAGAAGCAATCTAAGGAAGTTGTTGCTTGGCTTCTAGCTGGCCCATTTAGCCGTCCGGAAAAAAGCAATTACTCATCTTTATAGTTGTGTCAAAACTTAATAACTGCACTCTACGCCCACGTTCGTGTTCGAGTCGAGTGCAATTAATTAGGTATTATAGCTGATTTTGTCATTTGCGATTTTGTATTTATATTTATTTCTCTTCTAATTTTAAACTAGTTAATACCCAGTGAGTTGTATAGTGGTCTAATGACAACTTACGATTGCACACCTAAGAAAACATTTTCAGAGTCAAATGAGTTTTATTATTTTGATACTCTTATTTTATTGCTTTTAGGTATTTAGAGAGCCGGGACGAGCTGTCCATACGTCTGATGGTAAGCAACAAGCCTGCTAAAAACAGCATGTTTGTAGCTATTTGATCATGAAGAGTCAAAAGTACTACTACTACTACCTAGGACTGCTCTGCATCTGTTGTTACCCCTAGATTTAAGATTTTTACACAATTACGGACGAACGGACGTTTTCTTTTACAAACCAGTCAGTACCTACAAGCTGATTTTAAACTGACAGTTATACACCTATGCAATTATTTTCATGATGTAATGTTTCAAATTTTTGGTAGGCAGCGCCATTGTTCAATTTTAAACTACGATGAAAACCAACTATTTACTACTCATACTATATTAGGTCCTAACATATGAAATTGGTGTTTCGTAAGGGAGGAATATAAAGTTGATTTTTTTTAAACGTAATTTAATCAATGTACGTACGTACCCTACCTACCCTTTGTTTAAAAAACCATTCAGACTGGAATCAAAATCTTTAAAAGCGCTTGAGACTGCCCTATCGGAGTTGATTTTTTCCCTTGCAAGCAGTGGACCAAATTTCTCAAAAAAATGGTAATCTATTGGAGCAAGGTCCAAGGAGCACGGTGGATGTCTTAAACATTCCAATTGAAGCTCCTCTAATTTGGTAGCTGTCTGTTGTGCAGTGTGTGGACTAGCTTTGCCTTGAAGCAAGTGGCCTAGAACGATTGACCACCCTCGGTTGTTTATCAGCTATCTCTTCCATCATTGCTTGCAGTTGCTGGCAATAGACACCTGCTATAATAGTCTGGCCAGATTTAAAAAAGCTGTAGACAAACACACCGGCACTAGTCCACCAAACGCCACTAGAAAATGTGTTCCGGTTTGAAGGGCAATGTTTCCAGAGAAATTACAGGGCTTAGAGATATAAGATCTTAGATCTCTGGGTGACGAGCGCAGTGCAGTGCTAGGTAATGATTTGAACTCTTCATGTTCCAATAGCTGCGTGTCACTGTGCTGTTATGTGTCAGGCATGTTGCTTACCATCAGGCACATGTCCTGATCGTCTCGTCACTCTTTATTTAAAAAAAAAAAAAAAAAAAAAATTTTTTTAGTAATTTTTTACTTGGGGAAGGATTTTGCTAGCTGGTAACTTTTTTCAAATACATATTACCATTTTTGTTTGCCAGATTACAGTAAATAGTTTTAATCCGCAATCTAAGCCCGAAATTATAAAATTGACGATGACTAATACAAAGTAGCATGGGTATGGGCAGACGTCTTTATGTTTCCACAGTCAAGCTCCTGATGTTTTCTTTCACCATTAAATTACAGTAGTGGTAACAAACTTGTACATTTTCACTTGAGAAAATATCGGATATGCAAGTGGGATCGAACCAACAACATCTGCATTGTGAAATCGAACATTCGCACCACTAGGCCTATACGACTTTGTCCGTAGTCGATACAGGGTAAGTACCTAACCGTGATTATTTAGTTTCGTTATTATTTAGAAAAACTTTAATGATGGCGGTTCTGTATTTATACATCATCTACTGATCCCACATTTTCCAAATTTTCAGATAAAATATATTGTATATACATGATAAATAGGATAAGTTTATGTAGGTTGCTAGAGTAATAATTTAAGACTTTCTATATAAATTTTGTAAATTCAATTCAATTCAATTCATTTATTCATACCATAAATTCATAAGAACACTTGGTAACGTCATTTACAAAAAGGCAAAGAATCTGTGTACATAATATGATAAAATAACAACGTCAAAAAGAATAAAGCAGCTGTAAAGGGGCCTAGTCAATTACATGCAGCTGTAAAAAGGCTTTGTCGAAGACAATATAACAAATAATCAATACACACAGTATACAGATACTACATTAGTACAAACAATGTAACATCAAAAGTCTTAAAAATCTATTATTTTACCTTATTACAAGATTCTAATTTCGACACATTTCTCTTCCATACGTTACTATCTTTAACAAAGTCGTCTATATTATAATATGCCTTGCTCAATAGGTAGCTTTTTATTTCATTTTTAAACTTGGTTTCATTGAGGCCTTCCACTTGTACAGGGATTGCATTATAGAAGCGAATACCATTACATTTGAAAGAGTTATTTGTTTTCTGAAGTCTGCACTTAGGAAATACAATTTTGTGTTTATGGTGCGCTTTTGGATTCAGATCAGTTAATTTCTGCAGACGACTTCGATTTTTCTTACATACATTATACATTCATAAATATACAATGAAGGGACTGTTAATATGTTAATAGTTTTGAACATCTCCCGTACTGATTCTCTAGGTGATAAATTATATAGACCACGGATTGCTCTTTTTGCAATACGAAAACAGAGTTTCTGTCCGCAGCCGAACCCCATAATAAGATCCCGTAGGACATAATACTGTGAAAGTAGCCAAAATAAACAAGCCTAGCTGTTGCAACGTCTGATATTTTTTAATTTGACGAACTGCGTGGGCAGCTGAACTGAGTCGATCAGCTAGTCTCTCTATGTGAGGACCCCATTGAAGCTTTGAATCTACTGAAATACCCAGAAAACAAGTAGATTGTACAGGTTCGATAAGTTCATCCTTCAGTCTTATATCAAGTTTACCGCACATTACATTGCAGAGTGTGAACTTTATACATTTCGTTTTAGTTGGATTAAGTACTAGATTGTTTGCATCAAACCATTTGTACGCAATGTCCAAAAGTACGTTTATTTCAGTGAAATCGTTTATTCCTCTCTTAATTTTGAATAGAAGTGATGTATCATCGGCGAACATAACTATTTCTATATTTTATGTTTCTTTATCATAAAAGGTAGATCATTAACGTATATAAGAAACAAGAAAGGTCCAAGTATGGAACCTTGTGGTACACCCATTCTTATAGGCGACTCATTTGATTGCACACCGTCAACATCGACTATTTGTACACGGTCTTTAAGATATGAAGAAATGAAATTTAGAGCTGGTTTCGAAACCCCATAGAACTGCAGTTTCTTTAAAGAGTGTCATGATGAACACAGTCGAAAGCTTTTGATAAGTCACAAAATACTCCCAGAACGTCATGATGATCTTCCCAGGCTTTCAATATATAATTAGTTAGTTCAATACCTGCATCGGTAGTGGAACGTCCTTTTGTGAATCCAAATTGGTTACTATGTAATAGATTATTAATATTAAAGTAAGATAAAAGTTGCTGGAGAACAAGTTTCTCGAATATTTTGCTGATGCAAGGCAAAACCGAGATGGGTCTGTAGTTTCAAGTTCGTTTTTGTCTCCAGATTTAAACAAAGGTATCACTTTACTATATTTCATCATGTCAGGAAATGTACCATTTTTATACATTCGTTAAATAATTCTGCTAAATATGGGGCAATGTTGTTAATAATCCCTCAAGTACCTTAACAGATAATCCCCATAAGTCCTCCGTATTCTTAACTTTAATATCTTTGAACGTTTTAGTATTGCAGTGGCAGTAACATGATGAAATTCAAATGTAGATGAAGGACAATCAACATTTTCTGTCAACAATTTTTCTGCAAGAGAGGGAGACGAAGTTAGATGTTTAGTTGTCTCTAATGGAATATCAGCAAAATAAACCTTGAAGGCATCTACTATGTCCGATTTTTTCGTAGTGACTTTTTCGCCAATCCGAAGTGCGCTCATCATTTCACGACTTTTAATTTTTCCAGACTCATTGTTTATTATCTTCCACGTGCTTTTTATCATATTATTGGAGTTTTAATTTGATCCCGTATAAATATTGCTTTTGCTCGAATACATACATTTCTAAAAATACTTGAATATCTCTTAACATATAGTTTTGTGGCATCATCGTTGCATAAAAACACCTTATTGAGATAACTACGTTAAATAGAAAACTACGCCCTTTCTTTATATATTTTTCTTTCAACAGTCTTCAGTTAAAATATATTTTGGTCAATAGATTGCCATCCATGGGCGTGGAAAACTGACAAAGACTGATTGAATAGTCGACAATTTACTAATGGAGATTGGAGCCTTCTGTCCGAATCACTCTGTCAACCATTCGCGCCGGTAAAAGATTAAGCCGTAAAATTAATCACAAACAAAATATTAAATTTTGTGTAATAATAAATAGTGATTGAAATAGAACAGGTGAAATACCAATGGAGATCTCACAAATACTAATATCTACGTCAATGACAACTAAGTTAAAACCTATCCATATGCTAGGTCAATGTGATGCGTGACCGAAATGCTATTTATAAATTCGGCGTCTATTTGACACAACGCATAATAAGCGTTACCATTCAGTGTTGTAAAGCCGCCACAAAGCTGGTCACCCTTCCAACTGGCCCTTGGTTTAAATTACTGTAAATAATAATCAGATGAGAAGTGGGTTATAACGTAGCTTTCATTAAAATATAGTTTACCAACAAATTCAAAATTTAAGTCGTAATTATAATTAAACATTTTAAATTGTTAATTGACACAATTATTAAATTTATCATTTATTATTCTTCATTGAGTGTCGACTCAATGAAGAATACACTCAATAGACCCGACGGTCTATTCAATTATATTCTCCGTGTCCTTAGCCACAGCAATCTCCCAAAATGTAATAATAATAATTTATGTAAGCTCATCTAGAACTTACTTAAATAACTTAAAAAAGTATAGATCTGACAAAGTGGAAGGGACCGGACACTAAGTGCACGTGAGCAGGTACACCGGCATCAAATTTAATTCTCTCCAGGTCCAGGTCAGAAAAATATCCCCAATTGGCCAGGTTGCACCGACAGCGGCCAACTTGAGTTCGAAATCTTTTAGCGACTTTCATATACATAGGGGAGAGTCCTCCAGTACCGTCACCTTAAGGTCCAACTCACTTATTACTTTAACGACAAATACCATATCAGTGTCATCTCTTATAGAGCTCAGAAATGTTGACATGGCACGGTATTGATGCCTCCTGTACTGTAGGACTTTCCCCTATGTATATCACGGTAGGTCGCTGCCTTCTGAGAGCTTTCAAACAAACTGTTACTCAGTTTGTTTGAAAACTTAAAAAGATGGACTTGAGGAATTATTGTTCTTTGTGCTTTGAGAAGATGGGTAATTGTGCATTATTTTGCTGCATAAGTTCCAGTGAGGTTCATTTGGGTTATTATTTAGTACCTAAGTTATTGAAATGCAATATGAGTATCGAGGACTTGTTGTTGTGTCCGATGTTGCTATAATTGTTTGATTTATGTACCTGTTGCAGACAGTCTGCTTTTAAAGGCTCCAACGTTTTAACTTCTGAACCTTTGCCAGTAGAACTGAAATTTAAAGCATAACATAAAGCGTTTAAGTCACAACAAGATTTAATCGCGATATAAACGTTTACTTGCTTTTATTATTTTCCAATAAATATAAATAAATATTGGTGGGCAATTCAAACAAAGCCCCATCAGACTCTAAACTAATCAAAGCTTTTACTATGGCGGCCAGATCAAATCAAATTTATTTCAACTAAAATAACAAATAAGCATAAGAAGTACAGAGATATCTTATCTATTAGTTTAATACAAAATGCCCATAATTTCAAAAACACCCACTCTAAGCTAGGCTTGTCCTGTGGGTAGTTTTTAATATAATAAATATATATATAATTTAATATATATAAATATTTTAATAGATAGATGATATAATACTTATATAGTTCTAAATACATACTTATTATACATAAACACCCAGACACGGTACAAATATATGAATTCATCACACAAATATTTGCACTGCGTGAGATTCGACCCTCGACCCTGGGCTTCGCAGGCAGAGTTACTACACACTAAGTGCCACGAGGCAATCAAAATGGATGAGAGAAGATAATAATTAAAAATCATTTAGTTTGCGATTCAGTTGTGTTTTATTTTCAACATGTGTTCAAATCGAGACCGGATTTTAAAGAGGTAACAAAACGTTAATGTTGTTACATTAAAACCCCGTAATATTAAACTAATGTTGAAACAAGCACGACATCAAAAGCCTGGTATGGTAAGTAGCATGATTCAGACAGAATTATTCAAAAGCTACACTAGCCAGCCAGTCGAGCTAGAAATGTAAGGTATTATCGGCACAGCGGTGTGTTTAAATAAAACGTAACTACATAAATAGTAAATAGGTAGTCACCTTTTTCCCGCTATTGTAAATACATATAGAGATTTGTAGTGAAACGTGTATTCGTAAACAGTATACATAAACTCTTTACTGGTGGATATTCTTTGACAAAACACTATCTCGCCCCAAAATAAGCAAAACTTGCACCATTGACTCAGACAGCTGATGTAATACATAAATACAAGCTTATGCTGCATAAAAACACCAACGCAGAGCAAACATCCGTATTAATTACACAAATATTTGTTCTGGGTAGGAACCGAACCCACAAACTACGACTACGACAACGGCGCAATCTCACGGCACACAAGGGACTTCACGTACTACGCTGACGACACCGACGACGCCATCGGTCGGTTCGTTCAGCGAGCGTTGGCTGCAACACTGAAGACCATCCGAGAGTTCAATTTGCAGATGGCCATCAAAGACAGAAATGAAGTCGTGGTGGAGGCGCTGAGCCGGGAGGAGGCGGCTTAGAAAATAAAATAGGCCTAGAATTAAAATGAAAATGTTCCCTACTCCCCCCTATTTCCTTTTCTTCCTAATCCAAGATTCATGTAAAAAAAAAAGAAAACAAATGACAAAGGTCACGGACCACGGAGTCTGTGGAGTTGCTAAATTTAATAAAAAAAAAAAAAAAAAGACTACGCCAACGACCCTTTGATCAACTAAATTATTTCCCGGAATAATGTTAACTTTTAATTTCACGTCTTAACGTTCACCGCATCTTAACATAGTGCGAGATGGCGGCCCATTGTGAACCTAACACAGTAAAAAAATCCTTAATTATCTGATTGATTTAAACCTGTCGCTTTTGTTTAAATCAAACGGAATTCGTTTATCGATGTAACTCTCAGCTCTCAATCAATTTTCAATTTGCCTGTTTCCTTTCAAGAAAAAGTCATAAACCCATTCCTCGATTCAATGTTTGAACTTGTCTCGAATAATCCTATTTCAAAACGGGTCCACAAAACTCCATTCGGTCAAGAAAACGTTTTCAAAACACTTAATTTGTTCGGAAGTAGTTTAATCAAGAGTTGCGTTGCGTGGAATTGGATTTGCAGCAATTAAAGAAGTCGTCGACCTCCGTTCCCGATATATTCAGGGTTGGTAGAGGGTGAAAGCCATGGCGGTATAGTGATGAGAACGGGAGGTAATGAATCGTGAGGTCGTAGGTTCGAATCCCATTTACATCTCTGAATATTATTTTAAGTACAGATGGCTTCAACGGTAAAGGAAAACATTGTAAGGAATCAGACTGTTCCAAGAGAGTCGTCTTTTGAGGATATGTGTCATCCTCCAACGTGCACATTTCCAGCGTGATGAATTGTGACTTTGACTCTATGTCAAAAGCCCAGAATCCCAGTAGTGGAAACAAAAAGTATAATATTCCGAGAGTTGGCAACAAAGTTTTGGGTAGGTTGATTGGGCAAGATGAACATTTATTGTCACATAGTTCTCCTATTATATGAAAGGAAATTAAATGAATCCCGATATTTTGATCATGAATTTATTGGTCTTTTTAAGAATCCCTATTTTTTTGTCATAGTACACAATTAATCTTTCAAATTACCTCAAATACATTTTTATGTTTTTGCTAATCATTTTATTGAATTTTGAAACCCCGAGTGTCTACCTACATTTGCCAACAAATGCCACGTCAACTATATGGCCAGTCTGACGCTGGAAGCAGTATGTACACCTAGCATAAACATGCCACTAAATGTTCCCACTGCTGGGACTCGGGGCCTTCTGTCCCAAGGAGTCAAGACCATAATCCACCACGCTGGCCCAGTGCGCGTTGGTGGATGACACATGACTTCAAAAGATTCTAGGTTCTTTCTTCGGTTTCCTCACGATGACTCACATGACTTCGAAAAGACGGTGGTGCGGGATGTTTGAACCCGGGGTCTCCGGATCGGCAGTCGCCGTTCTCCCGACTAGACCAGCCATAACTTTTACTATACTACTACTATATGGTAGTACGAGGGTCAAACTGAAAGTTCTTAGAACTGGCCACTTATAAACAATATAATAAAAAAATAATCCTATAATTTGAAAATAGAACTCTTTGCCAATATTACTGAGTATATACTTCATTCATTTGTCATTTGTTTTACGATTTGGCGGCAAATTGAAAATTGTCTGTGTCACGTTAACATGAATTTAACACGAGAAAATTTTCGTGCAATGATTATTTATGACTTTCGATGTCATTTAAGTCAACAAGAAAGTTATGATAGACTACGACTGGCCTTTCACGATGAAGCCCCATCTCGTGCGACTGTTTACAACTGGTTTAATGAGTTTAAACGTGGTCGCACTAATCTCACTGATGATTTACGTGAGGGACGGCTTTCTACGGCGACGACTGAAGATAACATCTGTGTTGTGTGGCGTATGATAGAGACTGACAAAAGAGTGACCTATCAGCAGATTCGGACAAGCTTAGGCATCGGTATGAGTCAAGTGCACAAAATCCTACACGAACATTTAGCGGTCAGGAAGCTTTGCGCCCGGTGGATACCTCATAATTTGACTGAGGCTCAAAAACTCCATCGTGTGGATTGGTGCCGTAAAATGATTGAAAGATTTAACGGAGGTACCTCAAATGCTGTGTTCGACATACTAACAGGTGACGAAAGCTGGATTTACTGTTATGATCCTGAAAGCAAAAGACAATCTGCTCAGTGGGTGTTTCCTTTCGAGGAGTTGCCAACTAAAGTGAAGAGAGATCGAAGTGCGGGGAAAAAAATGGAGCCCCGTTCTTTGGAAGGATAGGTCATTTCGCAACAATTGTGTTAGAGGATCAAAAACAGTTTCTGCAGAATGGTACACTACCAATTGTTTGCCACTTGTCTTGGAAAAGTTCGAGAGAAACGACATCGCAGTAGGATCCTCCTTCACCACGACAACGCCTCATCGCACACCGCCAAGCGAACGATCGACTATTTGGCGACATCAAACGTTGAATTACTGGGTCACCCGCCGTATAGCCCCGACCTCGCGCCTTGTGATTTTTATTTATTTTCAAAAATTAAAGAAAAACTTAAAGGAAAGCGGTTTATGAATGCTGAAGAAGCGGTGGCTGCGTATTGCGATGCCATTGAAGAGACCCCTAAGGACGAGTGGGCAAAGTGCTTTTCCCAGTGGTTCCATCGCATGCAGCGGTGTATTGACGTGAATGGACAATATTTTGAAAGATATAATAAAACTAATAACTGGCTAATGTAATCAGTTTTTGATTTTCTAAGAACCTTCAGTTTGACCCTCGTATGTATACCTACTATAGTCTGGTCATTTTAACAGGTAACATTTGACGTTTGTCAGTTATGTCGTCATAGTGAGGTGACCTGGTTAAAACCTCGATTAAAGTGAAATGAATCGATACGGACTTGAAATACCAATATGTGAATTTTAAAAATCATCAGGCAAATCCTTGCCCCATAATAATATTTTTTTTCGTAAATTTTAGGAGCAATATATGACAAGTGCATAATTTAACAAAAAAAATGCATTTATTAAGCAGTATCTGAACAACAGTTAGTATTGTCATCTTCATCATTGGTGTGAGCACTCAAAGAAGTTATTAATTATGTTCAATAATATTGTCTATTCTCACAGTTATTTTAGCATTTTATATCTATATAGGTATATAAAAGCGATAGGTCACTGTTCACGAAAACTCAGAAATTTTGCATGGAGGTGTCTTTTAGCTCTTAGGCGCTCGTTTAGACGGGTTTTTGTAAATTCAAGCCCTAAGAAGGTGAAACAAGGGATGGACGGTTGTATGAATCGTAATTTTCAAAGTTATATGCATGAGATCCACACATAACCGATTTTAATGAAAGCTGGTACACAGATAGAATTAATTTCAAAAAAGGACATAGGTTACTTTTTTTTTACGGAAAAGGGTTGAAATGAGGGATAAAAGTATATGGAAATTCGTAATTTTTGAACACAAAACCATGAAACTTCGTATCTAGAGACATTTAACGCGAAGCAAACATGTGTTTGTTTTAGCAATTTCGTAATTTAGAATTGTACGGGGTTGAAATGGGGGCTTAAATGGGGGATGGAAGGTTTATATGAAAATTCGTTACTGTTGAAGATAAAACCATGACTTCGTATCTAAACGCTTGACGCGAAGCAATCGCTTCGCTATATAATAAGCTTCGCGTAGCAATTTTGTAATTTCGATTTCCTAATTATTCATTAACTGAACGGAGATGAAAGTTTTGTGTGGAAATTCGTCGTTGTTGAAGATAAAACCATGGAACTTTATATCTAACACTTGAAGTGGAGAAAATAAAGGGTTGTTCTAGCAAATTTGTAATTTCAAACCGTACGGAGATGAAATAGAAGTTGAAATGGGGGATGAAATTTATATGGAAGTTCGTCAATGTTGAAAACCGTCAAAATTTTAAGCTAGACACTTAAAATGCTTACTATTTTATAGTCTATATGTGAAAGTAACTCTACCTGTCTATTAAGTTTTGACGCCTAAACCACTGAACTGATTTTTATGAAATTGTAGGTACAAAAATGTTTTAAAAATTATCTATTAATACAAGTAAATTTGTATGGGTGTACTACTGTTCAAGTAAATATGTACTCCCTCAGTTACCTTAATACTCACTTATTTTACGCGGAAGAAGTCGCGGGTAAAAGCTAGTACTTAATAAAATAATAATAAATATATTTATGTTTTATTATAGTCACAACGTGGTCATTAATTTAAGGTGATATTTCTTCACAAGTAATCCTTGCATTCGATTCAACTTATCAGGTTTCGATTTTACAGTAACATCCTTAGTGGTTAAAAACAAAAAAGGTTAACTGGCGCAACATTGTAGCGACGTGCAGTTCTTTAGATCAGATATTGTTTATTATGTATTGTTTAGAATGGTTTATAAGTGAAAACAAATCGTAAAATTGCTAGTATCAGTCATTAATATAACAAATTTATGTAGTCGTAATAGAAAAAAATTAAACAATAGGTATGCAGTTCTAACAAAACGAAAAAATAAATTATTTTATGCCCGCCGTTACAAGGTTACGTTGTCGAATTTTGATGAATTGTCAAATGTTACCTATTAAAATGCCCCGACTATAGTTCGAAACTAGTGTTTTCGTGTATTCTAGATCTACTTTTTACCCGACTGCGCGACACAAAGGAGTGGTAATGTGTTTATTGTTACAAGTTTGCATCGCCCCGTGAATGTACAAAAATCGAAATTTATTTTTAATCCAATCCGTTGAGCTCTTAAACGTGACTGAGCAACAAAAATCCAAAAACTCCGACCTATGTATTGTGTTGTATTAACTTATATATGTATGTTTATATTAGATAACATTTTGTGTTGAATGTTTTGTATTATTCTTTTGAATTATGGATTTAATTGGCAGGCGTTTCGGCAGCCCTATGTATATTGCTTCCTCAGATTAGCACCAAGCTTCGAGATAATTTCCTGCCTTCAATTCCGGAGTGCGCCATTTACAAAACATCCTTTTAAATATACGGTGACTAGAATGATGCCGTTACGACTACCATTACGGAAGCTTAAACCGAGAGAGATCATTTGTCGACCTTTAACCATTGCAAATATCTACGTCATTATTATCCCTGGAGTCTATTACGAAATTTGATAGGTTGATTATTTTAATTTTACTTCAGATATCTTTCTGCAAGGCTTCTCCGTCTAAATTACAGTAATTTGGAGTTTTTAATTGGTTATCTTGATTAAGTTACTTATTTCGTTATAGGTTTTATACTTACTCGAAATGAAATAGTTTATTTTCCAGATTTACATCCATTCTCATTAAATGAAATACATTATTAGATATACATTACCAACACAATGGATAAAAATACACTTAAAAAATAGGATTCCTTGGGATGAACAAAGGTAGCTCAGGTCTGACCCAAAATAACACTTCATTTCTGCTGTAGAGATTAATTTTATTACTATCATAACACGGAATAAATATTTTAATCCGAATTGTCTGATATACTTTATCCTCGATCTTACTTATCTTTATCAAACGCCAAAGCAAATACAAACTCCAGTCAGTACGAAACGGACTTCCGTCTCGTACGGGAGTCCCGTGTGATTTTAAGTTTTGTTTTTGATCATGCCGTCTTGAGTCTTCAAACATTGCAAACATTGTTCCCAAAAATAAGAAAAGGAAAGAGGAATATCATTTCATAGGAAAGATTGAATATTTTTATTGCTATTTATATAATTTAGGTGATTTCATTTCGATTGATGAATAGAAACACAACGCCTCAACGAAAATTGGTTAGTGTTGCTATACTAAATTGAAATTATTTTCCCTAAAGTTAAAGTGAAATATAGATTATGATTTTTTTGAAGAAACTTGTAGACCTAATTATTTATGTAGATTGTATTATTCTATTTTAAACCCTATTTTTAATACTTGTAAGTAGGTATAGTGGAGCTTATTTATTTATTTATTTATTTGAGGTATACATCGCCACATAACATGTATATGAGTAAGATACATTTAGTTAAAATGCACTACAAATAGTGTTACACATTATACCCTGTAGTTAGGGTGTTGCGAATTGTATAGTAGAGGTATATAATATTAAGTGTTTATAGCTATTAGATAAATATTTAAACTATCCTTTTCGTGATGTTGAAATGTCTTTATCTTCTTCTATTTTATAATAATACTTGAAAATTAGTATTTCTTTCAGGTTATTTTTGAATTTTTTAGTGTCGGTTTCATCTCTTAAATATTTAGGTATATGTATATGTATATGGTTAAAGATTTTATGTAACACATGTACTGAGGTCCCTTTCGTACTATTTCAAGTTTAGGTTCAGGAACTGTGATCTGGTTTTGCCTTCGGCCACTGGTGATAAATGTAAATAGACTTGGATATTCTTTTACAAAAGTTGCTGCTTCTAAAATATACATGCACGGAACTGTTAAAATGTTAAGTTGTCCCGAAGTAAGATGTAGTCCCGTCGCGCTGTGAGATGTTAACTAAAATTCTAATGCACTTTTTCTGCATAATGAGTAATTCAGACGCATCGGTGCTGTTTCCCCAACATATAATGCCATAGTTTAGCCAAGAGTGAGCATATAGACTGCAGGCCCGTGAACAAAATTTATGGGTCATCTGATACAGCAGGAGACCTATGTAGGATGATAGAAGAGTATAAAGTAATAAGATTGAGCACTATGCCGTCACTTGTAAGCTGTCCAACTGAGTGCTGTTGAAGAGGGGGGGTTCTAAACCTCGATCATTTCTCCTTGCCGCATGATTTTTGTACGGCATTGCGAAATAATGTATTAGAAGAGGTATTGAAACTGTATGGAACAAATGCCGTACGTAATCAAATGACCAAACTTACTCTGTAAATCGTCGGAAAATCATGATTTTTTTTCACAAACTAACAATTAGAATTTTAAAATTTATAATTTTTATTGTTTCAATACCTCTTCTAATCTATTATTCCGCAACGCCGTACAAAAATCATGCGACAAGGAGAAATGATCGAGGTTTAGAACCCCCCCTCTTCAACTGCACTCAGTTGGACAGCTTATAAGTGACGGCATAGTGCTCAATCTTATTACTTTATATCCTTCTATCATCCTACATAGGTCTCCTGCTGTATCAGATGACCCATAAATTTTGTTCACGGGCCTGCAGTCTAATACGCGTAGTAGGCAGTTTTGGCCGATACAAGATTTGTGTTGGATTTTAAAACTGATAAGGCGTATATAAATTGTGACAGTTTATTTTTAATTCTTTTAATGTGACTTTTCCAGTTAAGGTGTGTATCTATAGTAATGCCTAAAACCGTAGCGGTCTGCGTTTCATTTATACTGATTTTATTAATTAAAGGTGAGAGATTTAGTGGGTTTTTTTTGCATGGATGCATTTGAATTAGTTTTGTTTTGCGTTCATTAAGATCCAGGCCGTGTGACGTTATCCAGGATTTGGCATGTGCGTAGGTTTCTGCTACTTTTTCAAGTGTGTTAGTATCTATTGAACATTTAAATATCAGTGAAATATCATCAGCAAATAATATACACTGAGATTTTAAGGTTTTTGGGAGATCATTAACGACTATTAAAAATAGTATGCACGCCACTACGCTGCCTTGGGGGATCGACCAATTTAGGATCTGTAACTGTGATTTTATTACCTGTTTTTTGGTGCTGTTCTCTGGATAATAGTTAATTTGGACTAGTTGTTTCCTATCAGTTAGGTAAGACTTCAACCAATTGTAGGGTTTTCCTCTTATTCCTATTTCGTGAAGCTTATTTAATAGTATGCTATGTGATACTTTATCGTATGCTTTGGTCATGTCTAAAAGTAGACTTATAGCGTATTGTTTGTCTTTTATAGTATCTAAGGTGTATTGTACATAGTTATAAATAGCTAGGGTAGTAGAGGATTTTTTGCGGAATCCATATTGGTTGTTATCTTAGAGTTGGTACTTTTCTAAAAACTTGTAATTTGGTTTGACACGACGCGTTCAAAAATTTTTGAAATAGCGGGCAGTAATGCAATTGGTCGGAATTCGTTAACATCTGTAGATTTCCCCCCTTTTTTGGAATAGGTTTGATTATGGCTATTTTAAGTTTGTCAGGATAGCATTCTTCATCAATTGATTGATTTATTAACTCCGTTACTAGTGGAGTGATTTCTTTCGCACAATTTTTAATAAGCGTCGGGGGAATACCATCTATTCCACAGCTGTTTTTGTTTGGGAGAGTTTTAATAATTTTATACATTTCATATTCAGTTACTGGTGAAAGATACATAGAATTTAGAGTTTCTGTTTGGTTAGGTTGTTTCTGTTTACTTAGGGATGTATTTTTCCTGGTAGTTTTTGAACTTGATTTGCCAATAGATGAAAAGTGTTCGTTAAAAATGTTTGCTATTCTATACGGTTCTTCAACTATTGAATCATCAAATTTGAGTTTTATGTTAATTTTTTTATTGTTTGTGTGTCTGTTGGTTGTTTCTGATATAATTTTCCACAGTCTTAATTTTATTGTTTGCTTTTTCCATGTGTCTTATGTAATTTTTTTTTTTTTGATTTTTTTATACATTTCCGCAATACTTTCTTGTATTGGTCATAGTGTTTTTTAATGTTTTGTTATTCGTTTCATTTAATAATATTTGTAATGTTCTTTTATGTTTGCAAGATTTTTTCAATCCCATGGTTAACCATTTGTTTTTGTTACAGGGTTTTATGATAATTTTTCTACAGGGTATATATTTGTTTAACATTTCACAGAGTTGTTTTTCAAAGTTGTTATAATTATCATTAATGTTGTTTTTCTTATTTATTACTTTAGTCCAGTCTATTTCGGAGAAAGCTGCCTTAAATGCGTTAACGTTTTGAGTGGAGAATGATCTTTTCGTTACAATTATTTTTGACGATTTTTTGGAAAAATTAGATTCGAATTTATAATAAAGTGCTTTATGATCAGATAATCCGAGATCTTTTACACCTGTAGAATGTTCGTTTTTGTAATTTGTGAATAATAAATCTATACAAGATGATGTTTTGTTTGTAACTCTGGTTTGTTCTGTAATTTTTTGGTGAAAATTGTATTCGAGCATTTTGTCATGTAATTTTTGGGAATGATTAGGCATTTTGTGTTTATCTAAGTTAAAATCCCCTCCTATAACTATTTGTCTTTATCTTTAAAAGTAGTTTGTCTAAGAATTCAAAAAACGTTTCAATATCACGATCGCTACGATAAATTACAATTATGATAACATTCTGCTTAGGTACTTCTATTGCACAGGTTTCAACAGCAAACCCACTGTCAGTCCTGAGATATCTGGTCTTTCTTTGTAATCAATGTCATTTTGCAGCAGAATAGCTACACCTCCGCCTATATGTTTTTTCCTATAGAAACCCGCTGCAAATATGTATGCTTGGATGTGTATAGAATTTATTTGTTCATCCGTGATCCATGTTTCAGTTAGACATATAGCATGTATCGGCTCATTTTCTTCTATGACACTTTCCATACCTGCAATTTTATTTTTTATGCTTCTTATGTTTTGGAATATTATATTAAACTCGTTCACGAAATGTCTGGTTCTGTATATTTTCTCTTCTCATCGTCCGTCGTGGTGTATCATTGTATCATCCAGGTCGTATTTGGCGTATTTGTATTGTCTATATCATTGTATTTTGTTGGAATTTGGTTCAGATTTGGAATGTTTTCTATTCTTATCTCATTTTGGCTTTTATTATTAGTTAGAGTATCGGATCCGTGTACTATTGCTAAATCTGGCATCTTTTCTCCTTCGCTTAAACAAGTAGGCGAGTTCTTTTGAGAGATCTAATCGTTTTAACCTCATGTTATCTGGTCGAGTACTGACTCGACACTACTGAGTGACATTGTCGAAGTTTTATACGGTGCTAATTTATGCGTACATACTTACCCAAAAAAGATGTTGGGATCAGGCTAATCGCTGTTGGCACCACAAATACTGGCCTTGCTGCCAAGGTGGGTTGTAGGTATAAAGCTTTGCTCTTTCGAGCTCCCTGTCCCAACAAACTTGATTTTGGTTCTCTGTGTGGACGTGAGGCTGCTATTCATTCTGTCCTGACTTTCTTTGTCCAAAATTGGGGAGAGGGCTGTTAAAGGTGGACGTCAAAAACGCCTTTAATTTGGTTGATCGTGGAGTGAAAAATAAAATTCTTGACCTCTACAATTTTCTTTGGCAATGTTATGGCGGACCCACAAAATTATCAAAACAATCCTATGCTATCTTCCGTTGGCTATTAACTTGGTGAACCTTCGGCCATGCGATCATATCATTTAACGTCTCCAGTCTAATTTAAACGTTTGGTACTTGGCCGACGGCACTTTGGGTGGTGATGTGAATAATGTTCAACTGATTTACAAAAACTCTTATGACGGTTTTCGTTTGTTTGTATCAACATATTTGAAAAGGTGGACTTTTCGTTTGCGACACGCGTCCAGACAAAGATTGGATAGTAAACAAATTGAATGATCTGGCCCCCAACATCAAATCAGTTGACAAAATTCTCTGCACCTCCTGTGTTCACCGATATTTGAGTAGTTGCCACCTTTTGTCAAGCATTATATTCAAAATTTCACAAGAAGCTCCGATAGAATACTCAAAATAAACACACACATGACTGTTACTATTATTCGGCGTTGGCTTTTTATTCCGAATTTTCTGTGCGAATATTCGAATTTTTAGTTGCATGCAAAATCAAAATTCTTAACTTCACAGGATGGAAATAGTAATAACAAGAAATCCTTGCATAATATATAATCGGTGTAGTAATATATTATTTTAACATTATAATATATGTGTCTATTATACGCTAAGATTTCCGAAGCTAAGACAACAATAGTGGGATTTTTGTCTTAAGACTGGGAACATTACACGCACACCAACGTGAGTAATTTGACAACGTCGGTGAGAGCTGTCACGCATACATAACTAATTACTGGCCTCACAGTGTCGTTCACGAAGGTTTCATCTGTTTAGAAATCTGTGCATATTTACATATCCGACGGTTCGAGAACCGACATACCGACGGTTCGAGAACCAACGTGGGCGTTGGATCCGGCACCTTCTCGGAAGACTTGAATATCAGGTACCACACATTCCTTGGGGCCCACAACTCCGTCTTACAGGCAGAATGTGTAGGCATCATGAGGGCTGCTACCATAATCACCGACAAGAGGGTGCAGGGTTATAACATCCGCATTCTCTCTGACAGCGCGGCGGTCCTACATGCCCTAAAGAGCAACACCATCACTTCGGGACTATAGTCCGTTCCACGGAGAGGTGTAGAAAATGTAAACAAAGGTGCTACCACACCATAAATATCGTTTAACCTTAGTATTTTTCTAAAACTGTCTTAAAATATTTTCACAAATATGATTCGACTTTACTGTGATCTTAAATACAACATACTTGGATTTGTATTGATCAAATAAAGATTTATTAACTTATCTTGAAAGTTATAAATATTAATAGTAGAATGTGGTAGATACGGTTTTAAACAGTGGCAATTTGATCTATGTTTCTCAAACTGCGAATCCCATCGAAACAAATGTGAAGAGAAATACAAGTTCAATATGATATGAATATGATATTAAAACCAGCAAGTTAGACTGCTTTTAATAATCATCATAAATTATAAAAACAAATCATATTTTAAGTGTTTAAAACTAGTTTATGTTATTATAAATAGATTTTAGAACTGACCATTTCAGACCATTTAGATCTCTATTCTTTAGTCGTTGAAGTCAACAAACAAGGCATATAATATCATAATACTGAAGTATACGCATGTTTCTGATGAGATACCATTACTTTTTGCACGTAAATTATAAGACGTTTACCTAATGAACCACCAAATAATGTCTATTTATTCGCAAGAAAATCTACTAATACTTATTATAAGTGCAAAAGTTTGGATGTACGTTGCTCAATCAAGTTGGAACAGCTAAACGGCTCAGGTTTAAACGCGGAACACGGTTAGATTATGATCTGGAACGCATAGGTATAAGTTTATTTTTTATGGAGGGAAAATTACGGAAAAGTGATCTAAGAGGGTAAATTTGCGGGACGCTGCTCACATAAGCAACCCACTAAAAGTTCCTTGCTGGGGCTATAATTCTTCCGTGTTGCTGGTGGATGACAATCCTCTCTGACCTCGAAAATTTTTAGGAACATGCCAGTTTGCTCAAGATGTTTTTTTTTACCGTTAGCAGCATTACGCTCATGAATTCGAAAAGGCAGAGGTGCGCGTGAGATTAGAACCAGGCACTGCATCTGCGTATTGGCGTGACAAGACCATCCGAGCCGGGCAATCACTTAATGTTAAAATAATAAATGTAAAAACAACTTAATGTAAAAACAGAACGCTCATTAAATTTGTTTGGATGTAAAAAAAATCTTATATTAGGATAGATGTAAACACTACCCAGTATTCGATACGTTTTAAAATTAATTGCAACAGCATCTAACGCAGTATAAATTAATTGCATTTTTGAATGAATTACACCTACCACTCTTATAAAAAAAATATCCAATGGGCACTTAATATTAAAACTATTTGAATCTTCTCAGAATGGGTAGGAATAGTGCCACCAATATCTTTTGTGTGCCACTATTTGTTTTGTCATTTTACTTACCTTATTTGTTTGTTACGGAATCAATTATAAGGGCCACGTTAGCTATATACTCAGACTGGATTGTTTTTTTTTAGTTCAAATATAAAAAGTAGATCTATAATTACTTGTATAGGTACACCACTTTTTATTAAGACAAAATAATAGCAATGGCAGCTACACAGGTAGTAAAGTACGCTAGTGATGTGCTGGATTGTAAAAAAGTACATCCACGGATACGGATCTGAATGTATATATACGAGTATCTAAAGCTGCGCTAGTAGGCTCATATCAGATTTGGCTGGGAAGGGAGAGAAAAACGAGTAGTGAAGGTGAGTGTTGGTGTACGTCAGAAAAGGGCCCTTTAAACCTACGCCCGAGTCACAAGTCTCGGGATCTACTCGGGATTTCTCTCTCTCTGCCACACGATGGACCCATCACCCGCACGGTGAATCCATGGAATGCTAAGAAGATCGTCTCATATATATTTATCTCATTAAATTTAAGTTTACTAAAAAGTCAGTCATTTCACATACTTAATGAAAAAGGAATTTAAGTGCTACATAACAAAACAAAGCTGTACTTAATAATTAATATTTATAAAACTGTTTATATGTTACTATTGTGTTCCATGAACCAACCACCCAAGTTATTTTGTATTAATGTTTTAAACTTATGCGCACCACATATTTAATAAACGTATAATTATAAAATAATAGAAATAAGACAAAATGTTGGAAACGGACTTATTGGAATATAATATATTCTTGTTATGTGACGAAAATCCAAAAGGGCAAACAGAGACGCTTACAACGAACTATCTTCTAAAACAAAGGTTGAGAAATGCTGGTCTGTCATATTAGAGTGACATTGATTTGTTTACATTTTCTACACATCTCCGTGGAACGGACTATAGTCCTTGAATGCCACAAGTCTCTGACGGAGGTTTGTGAACATAATCAAATCGTTCTCCAATGGATCAAAGGCCATAGCGGATCGAGAGGTAACGACGCGGCGGACGAACTGGCGAGGAGGACATCAGCGGAACAGGTGCAGGGCCCTGAACCGATCGTCCCGCTCCCATTGTCACAGGTTCGGAAATGGCTGCGTGAAAGGTCACTGAAAGAACATAACGACAACTGGACCAAAAGGTCGGACTGCAGTCAGTCTAGGGCGGCACTGGGGGGGCCGTTATTCAGGTAAACTCGGCAGCTGCTAAGCCTGAACCGGCAACAGTTGCGACTGGTTACGGGCGCACTGACAGGTCACGGTTTGTACAATAAACACCTATTCACACTAGGTATTACCGACAGTCCTCTTTGCAGAGCTTGCCTTGAGGCTGAAGAAACGGCCGCTCATGTGCTCATGGAGTGCACGGGAGTGGCGGCATCATCGGGCAAAGTTCCTGGGCACACCGGGGACGCTCCGTGAAGCATGCGGCAACGTGAAGAAGCTGCTGGGCTTTCTGTTGGAGTTGGGTTGGCGGGAAGGAGTGAAGCCCACTTCCCCACACGCAAAACAGGCGCACTGAGACGTCGAGTTGCGGAAAAAAGCCCGCCCACGAAGCCTGAGCGGAGCGCCACTACTACTACTACTACTACTACTACTTATTTACAAAGAAATGCATTATTAATAAAGTCAATGTCTCACATAAATACACGGGTAACTCACGTTTAATGAAGACAGTCCAGTCCGAGTCAAGTCCGCGCGCGCACTCTCCTTGAAAAAGATCGCCAGACGCGATCGAAACTTGAGTCGGACTGGACTGACTACAATAAATGTGAGTTACCCGTGTATTTATGTAAAATGTGTAATAACCACGTTAGTTTTCATACTAAAAAAAGTCAATGTCGTTTATAGAACTGGGTTAGGTAGGTGATCTAGATATTTTTGCGCAATTTTCTGAACCATGCTCTCAAATATGCGCTTGGGTAGTGACATAATATGATTGAAGGTGCCAAATACATTTTTCACGTTAAATGTCAAATTTCGATTGTTTTGAGAATCTGCTATTTCGAGAATCTGATATTTCGCGAATCTGATATTATGCGAATGAGCCGCAGAAACGCATAGTCCTTGTAGAAATTACCGTACGGTGGGAAACTAATATACCTAAAGACCAAGCGATGAAACAAAATAAGTATTACGACCTCCTAAACGAATTAACAAAAAACGGCTATGTATTTTATTTATACGCTGTAGAAGTGGGAGCGAGAGGTAAACCAGCAAAATCTCTCTATAACCTGCTGAAAGAACTTGGCTTGTCCAGAAGTGCAGTAAGTTCTATACTAGAATGAGTATCTAAAGCTGCACTAGTAGGCTCATATCAGATTTGGCTGGGCAGGGAGAGAAACACGATTAGTGAAGGGGAGTGTTGATGTACGTCAGAAAGGGGCCCCTTAAACCTACTCCCGTGTCACAAGTCTCGGGATCTACTCTGGATTTCTCTCTCTGCCACACGATGGACCCGGCACCCGCACATTGAATCCATGAAATACTAAGAAGATTGTCTCTGTTATAGTGTATGTGTAAGTAGGTACTGTGATGAAAATAGGTAACACTTTGTGTTACGTAGTGTTAGTGCTGTGACAAAACACTAATAAATTACAACCAAAACTTTTTTTGCAATGGATGTGAAATGCAAATTTAATATTTCGTGACAGGTTCAATTAAAGTGGTAAGTACATAGAAGTTAATGTTGCGATAAAAAACATGAATATACTAAACAGCTAAACACAGGGACAGAATAGCGAAGAGCAGTTGATTATATTATCTTTCTTCCTCTGGCGCACTTGTTCACCAAATTTTCTTTCTCGCTCTAGCATCCAGAATTTACCCGAAATTGTATTATCATACCCAAACGTGATGCTAAAATTCAATTCACAGCCCACAAAAAAGTAAAAGAAGTTTTTACTTCAAAAATTACAAATTAAACAATTACACAAATCTCATTTAATTGGTATGTGTTAATTTGTGTTTTTTCAAGTGGCCTGCTTGTGATGCTCTATAATCACACATATCACACTCATGTGGTTTTTTCTCCAGTATGTGTTAATTTGTGTTTTTTTAAACTATATGGTTGTAATTTGGTTGGCCTGGTGGCTTAGTTGGTAGTAAGTCTGCCTGCGAAGCCGTAGGTTGTTTGGTTCGATCCCCCACCCAGTGCAAATGTTTGTGTGATGAATTCAAATATTTGTATTGTGCCTGGGTGTTTTCTATGTATAATAAGTATGTATTTAAAATATATAAGTATTATACCAGCTATCTGGCTTCCATATCAAGCTTTTTGCTTAGTTTGGGGTCAGATGGTTGTGTGTGAAATGTCCACCTATATTTATTTATTTATTATTTATAGTGATGCTTTAAAATTACACATATCACATTCAAATGGGTTTTCTCCAGTATGTGTTAATTTGTGTTGTTTTAATCTAGATGCTTTTGGTGTTTTATAATTACACATATCACATTCAAATTGTTTTCTCCAGTATGTGTTAATAATCTGTGTTGTTTTAAACAAAATGCTTCTGATGCTTTATAATCACACATATCACATTCATGGTTTTTCTCCAGTATGTGTTAATTTGTGTTTTGTTAAACTAGATGCTTGTGCTGCTCTATAATTACACATATCACATTGAAATGGTTTTTCTCTAGTATGAATTAATCTGTGTTGTTTTACACTAGATGCTTGTGATGCTCTATAATCACACATATCACATTCATATGGTTTTTCTCCAGTATGTGTTAATTTGTGTTTTGTTAAACTAGATGCTTGTGCTGCTCTATAATTACACATATCACATTCAAATGGTTTTTCTCCAGTATGTGTTAATTTGTGTTGTTTTAATCTAAATGCTTGTGATGCTCTATAATTACACATATCACATTCAAATGGTTTTTCTCTAGTATGTGTTAATTTGTGTTGTTTTAATCTAGATGCTCGTGGTGCTCTATAATTACAAATATCACACTCATATAGTTTTTCTCCAGTATGTGTTAATTTGTGTTGTTTTAGACTACCTGCTTGTGATGCTCTATAATCACACATATCACATTCATATGGTTTTTCTCCAGTATGTGTTAATTTGTGTTTTGTTAAACTAGATGCTTGTGCTGCTCTATAATTACACATATCACATTCAAATGGTTTTTCTCCAGTATGTGTTAATTTGTGTTCTTTTAATCTATATGCTCGTGGTGCTCTATAATTACAAATATCACACTCATATAGTTTTCTCCAGTATGTGTTAATTTGTGTTGTTTTACACTACCTGCTTGTGATGCTCTATAATCACACATATCACATTCATATGGTTTTTCTCCAGTATGTGTTAATTTGTGTTGTTTTAATCTAGATGCTTGTGCTGCTCTATAATCACACATATCACATTCAAATGGTTTTTCTCCAGTATGTGTTAATTTGTGTTCTTTTAATCTAGATGCTCGTGATGCTCTATAATTACACATCTCACATTGAAATGGTTTTTCTATAGTATGAATTAATCTGTGTTGTTTTACACTAGATGCTTGTGATGCTTTATAATCACACATATCACATTCATATGGTTTTTCTCCAGTATGTGTTAATTTGTGTTTTTTTAAAGTAGATGCTTGTGCTGCTCTATAATTACACATATCACATTCAAATGGTTTTTCTCCGGTATGTATTAATCTGTGTTGTTTTAAATTATATGCTTGTGATGCTTTATAATTACACATATCACATTCAAATGGTTTTTCTCCAGTATGTGTTAATTTGTGTCTTTTTAAATGGTTTACTTGTGATGTTCTATAATCGCACATATCACATTCAATTGATTTTTCTCCAGTAAGTAACATTATTTTTCCTATAAGTGACATTTTTAGTTGGTTCATAACCACATGTACCTATAACCACATTGTAATGATTTTCCTTCAGAGTGTATCTGAATACGTTCGTTTAAACCACTGATCGGAGGTGTTGTACCACATATGGTGTGGCCTGTTCGAAAGACAGAGGATTTCCTGCTGCAGGTATGCTCTCGTCTCTGCTGGAATTATCAGTTAGCGACAAGTCAGTCTTTGTATCTGCTCAGGGTCACTCGCCATTTAGTACGACCAGACAAACGAGACGACAACACAATAAAATTATACTGATACTGTTGTTACAAGCAATGTGGTGGAAAGAAACCACATGTTTAGTATAATTTATCCTAAAATAGGCGGTCAGTAGTAATAGTACCGGGGCTTGGTATACATCTGTGAGTTTACTGATTCTTGAGATATCATGGGATAAAATCACAGCAACATAATATACATGTTTTCACATTCCTTCTACCCCAACTCAATTCTTGACGAAAGAGTAGCTCTTGTTTACCATCCACTTCAGAGTTCACACTTCACTTGATGACGTGATTAATTTACTAAATTTAAGTGCTTACTTAGTAGCTTAGTACTGAATCCATTACAATTTACAACTTTAATTTGCGATAATAATAATACGATTTTGTTAAATTTTCCCATAGACCATAGTATAACGTAGTGATTACTTCCTCTGTGGACCATAGTATATAGTGATTAGTGATGGATCTGACTTGTTCTGTCTTCTGTGCCACAGACTAGGGATGATCGAAATTCATCGATGTTGAAGAAACATCGATGCTTAGGAATAAAATAACGTTGAGGCGTTTTCCGACGAGACAAAAAAATAGTTCGAAAGACGACGATAGGAAGCGCTTGTAGGTTTAAGATTGCGATGTCAATGTCAAAAGCCTCTGAGCCACATAGTGAGGACCACTGGGAACGCTGAACTTAGCTCGCAAACCTATACCGAACTAGTTCGCTCTTATCTTTCGTTCGTTCGGTCTTTTTCAAATATTTTAGAAGACAATATTGCAATTTTTTAATTCGCACTGCGCTCCAAAATTTAACCATTTCATACTACGTAAAATACAAAAAATTTACGTGAATTAAGAAAAGTTCCGGCTGGTCTCGTCGGGAGAATTGCAACTGCCGATTGAGATCCTATCGTTTCGAAGATATATGCGTAATGCCAATGCCGCTAACTTAAAACGGTTAATGAAAATTTCGTGAGGAAACCGACATGTACTTAGAATTTTGCAAAGTCATGACTGTGTCATTCACCAATCCACACTGCGCCAGCGAGATGGATTATGGTCTTGACTCACTCTTTGCAAAAGAAGGCCTTGAGTCCCAGCAGTGGGAACAATTAGTGGGCTGCTTATGCTTTTGCTACCTGATCTTAGATATCTACGATTATTGTTATTTGCTATTGTTGTTGTGTTATTGGTTGCTATTGCTTATGAACATCTGCAAAATCAGAAACGCTTTGTGTGCATGCATTAAATTCACGAGAACTATGAATTGTCTGATTTAAAAATTTCACATATCTCAATGTACGGATATTGTCAAAACCTTAGATTTGGACAGAAATGTTAAGTAATGTTAGACGTAGCATAAGCGCCATCTATCATTTCTTTGTTTTCATCTCTTCAAAATGTCTAACAAAACTGTATCTAGAAAAAAATACGTGGTAGAACTGATACTTTAGAAAAGCTTAACTTTCTTTTTAATGTCGCTTTTTCGTTTCTTCAAATCACACCGATGCTAAAGAAATGTAAACTACAAAAATACGAAGTATATTAAAATCGTTGAATACGTAACATAAAAATTCGGGTAAGAGCTAACTAAATCAGTCAGTTGACCATGCGGCATTACTGAACTGAATAGTGGATCCTCGAAAATTAACGGTCACAAAACAAGAAAATCGACGACCTAATTCGCATAGTTCACTAAACCTTAAGGAACGATTCTTTATACTCGTCGTTTGGTAACTAATGTCCCAACACTATTTTTTTTTTTTTTATTCTTGGCCATAGATATTAGTTCAGCCCTTAAATGACATGCTTGTCCTTTCTCGAAGAGTTCAGCCGCAGATACAATACCTAAATATTTGTACCTACCTAAATATTTTCGTATCAGTGTTGCCATTTATATTTTTCAATCTTCCTTTTACTTGTGCTTAGTTTGTGTCTCTGCATCGAGAGTTGTAAAGATTTTGACGTGACAACGTCTTATAAATTGGTTTGCCGGGTGACACTTCAAGAAACTGCGTTACGCTCCGCTCACGTTATGCGCTCACAACGAGAGCGAGTGAGAGGCACGCGTCCCTTCCACTCGGGCATGGTTAGCCCGCCTAAGAGCGAGAGAGACAGACATAAAAAGTGAAAGGCACGCGTCCCTTCCGTAAAATTATTTTACCACTCAAAGTCGTTGTCACGTAAAACTTTCGCCCGTATACCGACTTTACAGGCAACCAATTTTTTTTAATTAAAAATCGAATGTGATCAGTATCGATTTTTTATTGCATTTTCAATTTAATGGACTATTTTTATTCTCAATATTTTAACACTAAAAAAAGAAGAAAAATTGTTTTAGTATGAATTTTTTTCTTCGAGTATTTAAGGTTAACAAACAAACATACCGAACACATCAGCTGAGCTCAGAAGAAAACTATAATTTATCTAAAATAAGTGATGTGTTTGGGAAACCTCCAAAATTTTTAGTTATCGCAAATAATTTAGATTTACACTTTTCCCTGAACATTGGGAGGGGCTTCATAGTAATTACACTTTTGAGAGTCTATGGTAGAGACAAATCTTTTTGAATCCACACTATCGCCATCTAGTGCGTACGTTAAAACTATTTTTGTCTCATCGGAAAACGGCTCAATCACTGTTCCCAGATTGAAATTTCTGAATTTGGGGGTTTTAATAGCCATGGAGGGAAATTTGGGGGACAAAATGTTTGAGAGGATTTACGGGGAAATTGCTTGTGGGGAAATTGGGGATTTTCATTGCCGAGTTTTGCAGTTTTTTAGCGAATATGACACTTATCCAAGTGAACTTAGTACAAAAAATGAATGGGTTTTTCTTATGGGAACTTGTCGAAACACTTTATGGAGTAATAGAAGCTATTTCTGAAATAGCGTTATATTGTGTTTTAAGATTTAGGAAATTTTATCAATTTTGGGGTTTTTTTCTTGAAAACCGGTGTTTTGGGGGAATTTCAGGAACATTTTGAAGTGAAATTGAAGCGGTCGTCAGTGTAAAATTATGTTTTAGGGGTAAACGAATGTATAATTTACTTTGGGGGTTTTTTTCAAGAAAATCCGCTATTTGGGGGGATTTCGAGAACATTTTGGGGAAAATTGAGATGGACTTCTGACAACACTGCGGTATTCCCTTCCGTTCTTTTCCAACTTCTTTGCCGTCCGACGCGACGTTTCCGTTGCATTACAACGAATTTGATCACGAGAAGACTCCAAGTTTTCACACCTGACAGTATTTTCTGTCATGGGTAGGTAACAATGGAGTTGCGCTAGAGATGGATAAGACTGTTGCAAAAGTATCGACATCACTATATTTTCCAGTCGACATCATCATCATATTGTCATTTTAACTATATTTTCAGCTGATATGTATATACGATATGTCGTTACAGAACTGATATTGAATAGTGCTCTCATCATCATCAGCCGCAAGACGTCCACTGCTGAACATAGGCCTCCCCCCTAGATTTCCACAACGAACGGTCCTGCGCAACCTGCAACCAGCGATTTCCAACGACCTTTGTGAGGTCATCTGTCCATCTAGTGGGAGGCCGTCCAACACTGCGTCTTCCGGTTCGTGGACGCCACTCAAGAACTTTTCTTCCCCATCGGTTGTCAGTTCTGCGAGCGATGTGGCCTGCCCATTGCCACTTCAGCTTGCTTACTCTTTGAGCTATGTCGGCCACCTTGAAAAAACGTTTTGGGTGATCTCTCGAAAACTATACCTTTTAAGGCGAAAGTCATTGAGAGCATTATTGTAGAAAACAACATTTTACATCTTTTGTTCTCTGTTCAACGAAGCAATTAAACTGATATTTTAAGAGATTTCGGCTGCGAAAGAAAAACTGTTTTATTAAATAAGCAATAAATCGTAAACGGTTAGTTGTGGAAAAAAAATTGTAGATAACAAAAGGTGTACTTAAAGTTATATTTTCTACAATAATGATTTCAATAATTTTTGTTCTAAAGTGCATAGTTTTCGAGATATCAGCTCAAACGTTATTTCAAGATGGCGCCTGAGGCGAATTCTTGATCACGGCAACTTGCACTAATTTGCCGATCCAATATTTTTGTCAGTTTTAAAATCACTTGCTGCGCATAAAATCACAAATATGCTGACAAATCTAGGTGGAGCCTCAAGCGCTATCTTGAAAAAACCATTTTGGCGATATCTCGGAAACTATGAAACTAGCACTAAATTGGCGATCCAATATTTTTTGTCAGGTTTAGGATCAGTTTTGAGCATGAAATTACAAAATACTGACAGATCTAGGTGGAGCCTCAAGCGCCATCTTGAAAAAACGTTTTGGCTGATATTTCGAAAACTGTGCACTTAAGGAAAAAAAAAATCAGAATCATTAAGTAGGAAATGTAATTTTACATCTTTTTATGTCTAACAATTTTTTTGTAGAATTTACCATTTACGATTTCTTGCTTATTTCCTGAACCAGTTTTTCTATTGCGGCCGATAACTCTTAAAATATCAGTTTAATTGGTTCGTTAGTTAGAAAACAAAATATGCAAAATGTTATTTTCTACAATAATGCTCTCAATGACTTTCACCTCAAGGGGCAGCGCAGACAGAACGGAGCGCAGCATAGAGGATTTTATTAACGCACTTGAAAATAAACTTTCGATGATGTCATGCAACACACGCGTATGTTTGTGAATGAAATGCAGACGAAAGATAAATAATGAACAAACTTACCTATTAACTAATGTTAAATGTAGTCTTTCTCTTTCTTTAATTTTTCACTAGTTTTGTGCTAGCCGCCGGGATGCGAAGTTGACCGTGTTGTCCCTGACACATTTCTCTAAATGGCGCGCTAAATCTTTTACTGTAAATCCTTAACTAGGGAATTTTGTAATCTAATTATTCGCGAAAAAAACGCTTACATGTCAGAAATTGTTGAACGAAGTCGATGAGTTCTGTACATGGACGGAGGGAATGAGGACAAAACCAACTATATGTCATTGTCTTTGTCTGGGTAGACGAAAAACCAAATATACTTCTTACGATCCGGGACTCTCCATAAGTGGCCAAGGAGTTGCCACAATTGCAGAGGCAGTGCCTTTCAAATTTCTTGGTAGAAAGATAGATCACAAAGGACGTACACCATCATTAGAGGTGGTTGTTGAAAATTTCATGAACAACCTCAACAAGGTAGACCAGCAGCCTATCAGCAATATCAAAAAAGCATGGATATATGACAACTACCTCACATCACGTCTCACTTGGTCTTTCCTAGTATATGCCATCGGTAAAACTCTCCTGGCAAAGCTAGATGCCAATGTCATAAAGATATTGAAGTCATGGTTCGGATTGGCACATCCAGCTGATCCCTCTACTCTTTTTAGTGATCACAATAATTTTGGGCTGAAACTAAAGAAACCGTCTGAACTTTACAAACACCTAAGAGTTACAAAAATGCATGTTTTGGGAAAGTCGCAAGACGAATTAATTACATCTCTCCCAAAAGACAAAACTGCTTCAGACCTAGAATCTAGACTTCAATTCCATAAGCAATTTATGGCAGGTGCACAAGTAAATACTGCTGGGTTGGGTGCGAGAAAGAAAAGGGAAGACCGAGACATGGTAAAAACCTTTCTACAACAAGACGAAAATGACGGTTACAAAGTGCACGCTATGAATTTAGAAATCCAGTGAGTGGTTAACCATAGGTGAGTTCTGTATCCCATTAGCTCTAAAGTGGCGCACCTTGATCTATGACTGGTCTCCTGCCTTATTAAAATTTTATCTAAATGCATTCCAAATGACCCTCCTGACCAGAGTAACTTGGTAAGGTGGGGAAAAGCCTCTGAAAATGTTGCTATACTTGTGGAGAGGCGATATGTACAGCAAGGCACATATTGGTGGGATGCAAGGTGCTCCTTAATGGGGGTCATTACTCACGGCGCCATGACAGAGTACTTGAAATCATACGTGAAGCCATGAGCCTTTCAGTAGCTAGAGCCCAAAAAGGATTGACGACAAACAAAAGACAAATTAACTTTGTAAAGAAGGCTCAACTTCAAACTCCAGGAACAAGCCTTACTCAATCCTGGGTACAGCACCTGATTGGACTATTTTAATGGACACGTATGAAAAGCACTACAAAATCCCAGAGGATGTAAGTGTTTCGTCATACAGACCGGACATTTTCGTTTTTTCTAGAGCTACGAAACGCATAGTCCTTGTAGAACTTACCGTACGGTGGGAAACTAATATACCTAAAGACCACGCGATGAAACAAAATAACTATTTCGACCTCCTAAACGAATTAACAAAAAACGGCTATGTAGTTTATACGCTGTAGAAGTGGGAGCGAGAGGTATACCAGCAAAATCTCTATAACCTGCTGAAAGACCTTGGCTTATCCAGAAGTGAAGTAAGTTCCATACTAACTAGAACGAGTATCTAATGCTGCACTAGTAGGTTCATATCAGATTTGGCTGGGCAGGGAGAGAAAAACGAGTAGTGAAGGTGAGTGTTGATGTACGTCAGAAAGGGGCCCCTTAAACCTACGCCCGAGTCACAAGTCTCGGGAGCTACTCGAGTTTTCTCACTCTGCCACACGATGGACCCGGCACCCGCACGGTGAATCCATGGAATGCTAAGAAGATCGTCTCTTTTTGTTCGTTCTTTTAGTGTAATTAATTTTTAGAGTGAGTGTCAATAAGATTAGGTTGCTTTTTGTTTTGTTTGTGTGTGACTCTGATTGTGTTGTGAATTGTGAATAGTCACAGTCACGGAGCTAACACAAAGAGGAGCTGCCCTATGCAACTGTGCACTGTGATATTCAACTAGGTCCTGACGTCATCATGGTGGGCGGGGTCTATGTTAGTTTGCTATCAGCGTTCGTCAGGTGCACATGTGACGAGACTCGCATTTTAGGTATGTTTTTTTGAGTTTTTAACAAGAAAAGAATGAAGTGTTGTGTTTTACTTTGTCAAAGTTACTCAGACAGACGTTCTGATAATATAGATGGCATCGCGTTTCATTTCTAAGTAATTTAAAAGTAATTAAATATAAAAGTTCTAGAACATTCTCAGCTTTCCGTGTTAAATTTCTACTACTTGACGGCGACAATGGCGACATTTTTGGGAAGAAAATACATAAGTTTACGTATGATTTTGCAGTATTATATTGTAATAATAATACGTAAATACTAAAAACTGTTATACACTTAGTCCTAAATACATTTTAGTAGCTAAAACAGTACTTTTACAGCTTTTATTATTATTTTATGAACGAGCTGCCATCTATCGTCATGTAGCATTAACTATTTAAACGTAAGAAATATCCAGGGCCGTATTCAGAATTAAATGATTTTACCAACTAATTTTATATGTTCCTTTCAGAACTAATAACTTTATTGAAGGCTTATAGCACGTTTTAGCGCTAAAATGCTGTTATGAATACCATTTTTCTTAAGACGTACTATAGCAAGACTTTAGACATGCTATAACATTTTATGAATAAGACCGTTGGAGTTTGATAATAAATATATACATATAGGTTTCTCCGATATATTTATGATTATAGTGACGTAGACGAAGAAGCTTAATTTATCGTCAACGTATACATTTATTATCATGTTTAAATTATTTTCAAATTTTTAGTTCATTTTATTTACAAGTAATAAAAGCATGTGTTTTAATATCTGAATTTTATTTATTTACCTATAATTTTTTTGAAGATTAATTAGTGACGCCGAACGTACAGTGTTTTCTGAGTACCTATGCACACGTGATTTTAGTGTGATAAGTCCTACAATAGGATTTTGAAAATCGACCCAGAACATGTTTTCGACCGTTTAAAGCTTGTAAGTATACTAGCAAAGGTTTAATTCGATTTTAAACAAATTACCTTTTCTCTCAAAGGGTTTTATTGGTTAGATTGTTTACGAAATTGAAATCGTATCGCGTTTATTTTATTTCTTAAGAAAGTTGTAGGTACCAACCAATTCAGCAGCTTTCACGCTAAAAATAATGGTTAGTAATCAATGACCTATTATTAATAGACGAGTTCCTCAAGCAAAACTTTGGCAAGACGAAAACGAGGTAATTACCTTATTCCCGCTCAGTCATGCACTCTCCAGTGTCGAGAGCAGTCCGTATCGCTTGTAGGTATTTTCGGTTAACATTGTGATGTGAACAGAAGGAAAAATGCCATCCTGTGTGTTTAGACATTGTAAAAATTATACTGCAACTGTTAAAGAGAAAAATGTTTCATTTCATGCGTAAGTAACACTGTAATTATTTTTCAAATTATTTGTTGTTTAATTTGGCTGTTTATTCCTACGAATGGATAGAGCGAGATGGATATAGTCAGATTAGAACGAGAGTGTAAGAGAGAATCGGCCTTCTAACTAAATCGACTTTCGCTTTGCCATTGTATTGCGATCTCTATCATTTCAACCGGAAAGAAAAGAGAGAGAAATATCAAAGCTAAGACATGTTTCGTTCGGCGGTAAACCTCCCGATTAGTAGCATGGCAGCAGATTGTGTTGTGGTATGATGCTGTTTGCTAAACCTATATCTTTTCCTTTCCAACTACCGATATTCTGGATATGTTGTCTCTTTCTTCCGCGTCTTATTTATTAATACAAATGGAAGTGTAGGTATATGTGTATGTGTGCAAGTTCCGCTGTGATTTATTGCATGATTGTTAGACTATAACGTATAACGCTTCTATTTGTAATACTTCGTTGACGTCGACACTATTGTTTCTATTTGTCCTTCGTTTAGAGACTGACTAAGTATCTATCTACGTTTATTGCGGAAACATAATTGTTAGGTACACGTAGTTATAGGTATTATCATAGATGTTTTTTATTTTATTTTTACTCTCGACTCTGGAGAGTGCATGACTGAGCGGGGATAAGGTAATTAACTACCTCGTTTTCGTCTTGCCAAAGTTTTGCTCGAGGAACTCGTCTTTTATTAATAGGTCATTGGTCGACGTAGTAAACTATGCCAAAATACTTAACTGTTTCGTGTAGAACCTTACCTAAACGCTCTCAAACCATCCTATTCAAACATTTCATACCTACCCAATGACCTATAATTAATGTTGTGTAATACTTCGTTGATACCTACCATTGAATATGTAGTTAATTGTTAGTGAGTATTAGTACAGTTTCGTGTAAGTAGGTATTCCTTTATTGGTTATTGTCCATAAAATCTTTGGCCATATAAAAACATCTTATGCCACAAGTCTATTATATTAAGATGTGTTTGTCTGTGCGTCTGTGTATCTAATTGTGGCATCTTAGCTTCAAAACTAAAGGGCGTTTTCAGAACGCAAATACCTGTCAAAACTAGTTCTCAATTTCGCAAAAGGTGGCACTAATGATTCAATTTCTTTAATTTCTGTAACATTTATATTTTATAATTGTAATATTTGTTTTATTTTTCAGTTTTTATTTTGAAATTTGTTTTACTTTATTTGGAACATTTACCATGCCGATGGTAAATATATTTCTGACATCACTACGAGTACTTTCTGGCATTAAAGGCCGTCACAGACGTAGCTATAATATATATTTTCATATTTTCGTGACGTCAGCAAAATATACCGTAATATATTCATATTATGGCATATTAACATAGCAAGACATATTTTGAGTTTACAGTATGTTTCAACATTGTCTGAGCGCACGTCACGAGTCTTTTGAACTTTTTAACCCCCGAAGCAATAACGACGGGTGTTATAAGTTTGACATAACGGTGTATGTGTTTGTAGCATCGTAGCTCCCAAAAGGAAGAACCGATTTCATCAGACCAAGACAACTAAAACGGTCCCAGATTTGACGAAGTTGACGAAGTCATTTCATTACAGAGTTCCTATGACCCACTCCAAGATCCATCATCAGATCTTGGTTAATATCGGGATAGGTGAAACTAATAAATATAAGCTTGTAAAACAACTCGTGATGTTGTGCTCGGACAATGTTGAAACACGTTGTACATTCGAAATATGTGTTGCTATACCATAATTTATGTTAATATGCCTTAATATATATTACGGTATAGTTGGGTGACGTCACGAAAATATATATTATAGCTGCGTGTGTGGACACTCGAGGATTTGTATAGAAAATATACGGAAATATGTCCAGCTATGAAATATGAAAATATATATTATAGCTACGTCTGTGACGGCCTTAACCCACGTGGCCTAACGTTCTGGGCGTCCCTTCTCGGAAGCGCTGGGCGACCCTTCTCGGAAATGTCGGACCTGGCGGCCAGATTTGGTCTCTCCATGCTAGACTGGTAGTGAAGAAAAAGATAGGAATAAGGAAAAACTAAGGAAGCTTACAAGGACATGTATCAGTCTTCAGTCAGAACTTGGCCAGCATGGTGAATTATGCCCTTGACTCTCTTCTTGTGAGAGAAAGCCCGAGTGGGGCTGCTTTTGATGTTGAAGGCTGAGTTGGAAAGAATAAAATTTAAGGGGAACCAATAAGATTAACTTTGAAGTTCAAAGTTTGAATCCTAAATAATAGCTCATGGCTTAGTGGGTAGTAACTCTGCCTGCGAAGCCGAGGGTCGTGGGTACGATTCCCACCCAATGCAAACATTTGTGTGATGAATTCAATGTTGTGGGTGTTTCTACGTATAATAAGTATGTATTTAAAACTATATAAGTACTAGCTTTTACCCGCGACTTCGTCCGCGCCACATATTTATTAAAGTAATTGAGGCAGTACCTACTCGTATATCTACTACCATACAAATTCACGTTTCCTAATCAAAATCGGTCTAAGTCAAAGTTTTATATTTATTAATAAATGTACAATTTACACGACAAATTACAAAAAAAACTATGTTCTCAAAAAATTTATCAAAAACAGACTTAAATTTAAAATCATATTGGGACGGTCCACCAAATTTTATTAGAGTCTATTAGTAGATATTAGTAGATATATCGTCTGATTACATGAACGCAAATTTTAGTTTGTTGTTCATATTTCAAAAACCGCCCCACTGATTTCGATAAAATTTATATGACCACCTCTGAACTATAATCTAGCAACCAAAAAAATAACCATCTAAATTGATTCACAATTGGAAATACAACTGGATTGATAACTTCCTCCTTTTTTGAAGTCGGTTAAAAATAGCATACAAAGAGTGCAAAGATCCTTCCATGCACACTTTTACTCCTCATTTCCACTCTTTTCAACTCCTTTTCTGTGATAAAAAGTCGCCGTTGTCCTTTCCTAAGTCTAGTCTATCTGTGCACCAAATTGTAACAAACTCTTTAAGTGGCTTAGGCGTTAGACGGCAATGGACAGAGAGAGCTACTTTCATATGTATAATTTCGTATTAGAATTGAAAACAGGTGTTCCTGATCATTTTATAGGAGGCAGTTGTAAAAGATTACCGAAAAGTAATACGTTTACTCCTCCAAAAACTCATTTTTCGCAGTTCTTAATTTGCCTTAATCGAGCGTCCATCATGCAAAACATTTGATAAGACACCATGGAAATCTCGTCGACTATCAAAAATTCTGTCTGATACGCCATTTAGTGGCTGCGCCCATCTTAAATATTGAGGTTGTATAGTGCACTGTATTCTTCTTGTCAAGCCCTTTTATTTGATACCCATGTTGATGGGATTGATAAAACCTAAGTTATCCGCCATTGTGTAGAGGCCGCCATCTTGGATTTTAATTTTATATAGTACGTTGTATTCTACTGGTTGAGCACTTTCATTTGATACCCATATTGATGGGATTGATAAAACCTACGTTATCCGCCATTTTGTAGCGGCCGCCATCTTGGATTTCAATTTTTATTGTATATTGTATTGATGTGCCTCAGGAAAACATACAGCATTATATGAAGAAGCAGTATGTATACTTATCTTATTAATCTGTGGTCGACGTCTATACCATAGACAATTAGCTTCATCTTGACGCCACCAGAGGGCGCCGCAAGCGCGCCACCAGCAAGGGCACCCGGCGCGGTGCGATCTTTGGGATTCATAGCGTTGTATACTTTCGCCACGAGTGGTCGAAATTATAGTAAAAAAAAAAAAAATCAATTATCACTAATTAACAATTAATAACTATCGAAAAATATTTTAAATGTGTTTATATATTACACGAAATTTTATTGAAATCTCAACGGATTGAGATTTTCGAAGTACCCGTGAGTGAAGCGGATAATTCATCCATCGAAGAAAAATGGTAAATCCTCTGCGTGGTAAAGGTGAGATCGACCGATTCCAGAATCAAGGTCTTATACATGCAGGTCAGTCTTCATTCATTTATATGCATTTTATCAAAAGTGAGCAGCTGGCTCACTAGTGCGAGTTTTGCCTAATCTCTAATGTATGGTTTTGACCAATATATCGAAAACATTTCGATCATTTACGCCTGGTCGCGGAGACCTTGCGTTCGAAGGGTCGTGTCAGTCTTTACTGAACGACTTCCTTCTGGTGCAGTTTCAAATTACGTTTCTAGGTTGCGGAAACCGTGTGCTAGCTGGAACACACTTGTACCAACACCAACCAACCAACCAACATAGTATGTGACCGATACTCTTTGGACATGCGGGTAGACACAAGTAAAAAGGTTTTGAAGGCTATTATGTAAATTATTAGACCAGGTAACGTTAAATTGCTAAGTAAATCTACAGCATGTACCTACCGCTTGGCAGCGTGTCCGCTAAAAAGAAAACTAAGGGTTTCAGGTGCATCTCCCAGTTTTAACTGGCTTGTTTAAATTATTTATTGTTTGAACCTTGTCTCAACTACCTACTAATACTAATACACGTTGATAAGGTGTGTAACCAATAAGTTACTGCTTAGTAACATCTGGGAAGCTAAACTTATTAAGAGTATCTCAATATTACATATAATTATGGCAACATCTAATCCCACTTTTCAAAAAGAAGGAAAATGGCTATTCAGAATCGGAATCAACATTGAATAATATTCTATGAAATTAATTAAAACATCAAAAACAGGTATAAACGAAATTAAATTTTATACCCTTCGGTGTCCACCGAACTAGTTCAGACGTATACAAATACATAGACGTGCCGATGGAGGTTGAAATGAATATATCATAATTATACGCATTATTAACTAAGATTTGACGAAACTTAGTTCAGTTGCACTATTGTAATTACACCATCACTGAATTTAGTTGCACTATCGAATAAAGTAAGCTGCTACAACGTGGACAAATTTGCAAACATACATGCATAACCATTTATTTATGTAAGGATATTCTAAGTTTGGATCTTTTATACAATACGATCGTGAATGTATTGCATTTTAAAATAAGTATTTCATATGCAATGGCGAGCCCTGGGTGCCAATATAACTATTTGGGAGAATAAAATTTCACATAAACCCATATCAATACATTTAAAATTCACAGCTACATCCAACTCATCACATCGATAACTATCGATTCAGGGGAGGAGTCCCTGTTATAAAACAAACCTTCTCTGCGGAAGAGAAGCAAGTCGCCAATTTCAGAGATATTTATAAGAAATATATCATTCAAGTAGATGTTCTATTGTATTATCAAATGTTTTATGGCATGTTTTATTTTAATACGTATACATATTTAAATTTGATCTCTCCTTAGCACCACATTTTCATAACATGCTTGGTCGCGGAAACCTTGCGTACGAAGAGTCGCACTTCGCACTAATCTTACAAGACGACCTCTTTCTGGTGCAATAAAAAATTTAAATAAGCCTCTAGATTTCGGAAACCGCGAGACATCATTTGGAACAATTGATACCTCACATTTGACCAGGTCCCAGCACCATATCTTACCACTAACACACGCTTGGTCGCGGAGACCTTGCGTTCGAAGGGTCGTGTCAGTCTTTACTGAACGACTTCCTTCTGGTGCAGTACCAAGTTAAGTTTCTTGGCTGCGGAAGCCATGAGACACTTGGAACATACTCATGTCCAATATATTTGACCAATACTTGTTTTGGACCTGGTCCCCGCACCATATCTTACTACTAACACACGTTTGGTCGCGGAGACCTTGCGTTCGAAGGGTCGTGTCAGTCTTTACTGAACGACTTCCTTCTGGTGCAGTGTTCCAAGTTACGTCTCTAGGTTGCGGAAGCCGCGAGACACTGGAAATGCCTCAAAACTATGATCGAGAAAGCACGTATCTATGTATATTCACATTATGTATCTGGAAGGTTATTGACAGAAAATAGGAGCAGGTCAACTATGGCGCACATATATCTACACATAACAGCGTTTATAGAAAAGTACATGAATCTACCTACATCTGACGCAAAAGTTAGATTTGATTTGCTTAAATTGGAATTGAAGGGTGGCTTAAATTTTACTGTTTCTGGTACCATACGGCAGACTTTAATATCCGCCATCTCAGATTTAACCAGTAACAGCTTCGTCAAGTATGACTTGTACTTACATGATTTAACAAAAGGATGTTTGTAGTACCTACTGCGATGGTGTGGTGGCGCGGAGCCACTTCTCATTATGTTTCAATACACAAAGCACCATGAGCAATACTAACTACGAATAATTACTTAACGACTAATACTCTATCACAACAACGAAGGAATCTATGACCACGAATCGTTGGCATTCTTCTGACAATGATGATGTTTATACTCCTAAAACACATGATAATTTAAAAACACGCGTCTTACGCAGTTGTGTTTTCAATTCAATGAGCGATAATGTTGATTAATATTTAGTTTGTGAAAGAGTGCCCAGCTTGCCGTATAGTCTCTATTCTGAAGAGAGAAACCGTATGATCTTCGCTTTTATAAAATCTGATAAGTAATAATAAGGTTAAATATTAATGGAAAAAGATTTAAGATTTTTATCATTTCGAGATAACACCAAAACCAAATTGAAAGTAGATACGGTGAACAGTAACATGAAATAATTGTAGCAGAACCGTTATGTAAACGGTATCTTAAGTTTAAGCTTGAGGATGAGATTTAAAACAGCGACTAAGAACCACCATATTTTATAAATAAACGGATTCAAAAGATCCATTTGCAACAAATAATTGCAAAATGTCGTCAACAAAGCCTATAAATGCTTTGGACAAGCTCTGATGAACCCAAATTCCAGTATTCTTTCCTGGTTATTATTAGCACATTCGAACTGTACAATAAGGACGTACAAGGTAGTGGCTCTCGACTAGCCAACAAACAAATTATATTTATACGAAACCAGCCCAGCCTTCTGACTCGTTCCCATCACTGGGAGTCGGCAAAGCCATGGTCCACCGGGCTGGTGCGGCCTGGTGGATAACGCGTGACCTAGAAAGATTCTAGGTAAATGTCGCTGTAGAGTGTATCATTACATTGAAATCTTCATGAGTATTGATAAAACCCTAGATTTTTGGGAAAATGAGGGTAGATTTGAGTGAGAAACTCACAGAAAAATAGTTTATAAAATAACGCTAGGTCAGTGTGAATCATTGCCAACCCTTACTGTCACTCGGCACCAGACGAAACGATGGTCGAGCGAGGACTTATATGCGTTAAATATGTTATAATATATCTTAAGTCTGATCAAAATAATTATAATTTGATATTAAAATTCAAGAACTGCTGACAGCTAAAACACGGATAAGTCTAGTTTCAAATAACAGCTTATCGCTTAAAACAGAATTAGTACACATAGTATGTACTTATATTATGTCGCCTATTTGCAGACAACACACTAAAATGGAACTTCATAATTATGTACATTTTAAAATTTTTGAAAGCGATAATCGTCTGAATTCTATAGCTACCTGAAGTCTTAGAGTACTTTATGTAGATTGGTTGTTTTCCAATTCCTCCAAAAACAGTATGTAAAACATATTTGTTTGGAACGGTTCTTTAAATAATAACCCCTTTTAAATATTATAGACCGAAATATACATAGGTATTATTGCTATATAGCAGTATGAACATGGAAAATGAGAATAATTTGTGTCTTATCACATATTTCTAGTTCCTATCTGAGAAAACAGAATAGCTTTCGAGTCAAATCAAATAAATTTTATCTATAGCAGTTGCTTAACATCTTGTTATTAAAAATTGGATATGTCCAGTCCAGTGAGACAGTGCCATGAACGTACAACTAGGAGATGTGGACCAGATATAGCAGTAGCCTTTGGATGATCAAATACCCAATCGATTGATGACATTATTAAGCAAAATATGGAAATATCTTAACACATTAAGCATGTTAGGTTAATTTACTGCGAAATTAACATAAATGGTTAATCATGTTCTTCAAAGTTTACATCACACACAAATTAGCTTTGTTAATTTAGCTAATTACAAAATGTTATTGAACACTTTATTTTAATAAGTATTCAAATGTTTCAGTCATCATAGCGTTGTTATTTTTGGACATACTTACACCAGCAGATAACAAACACGTCTTCATATAATGCTGTATGTTTTCCTGAGGCACATCAATATAACGGTTTTACATAAAAATAAAACCGATATTATGTGCCGAGAACGGAAAACATACAGCATTCTAGAAAGGGCTTTCTGGTGAAGACTATGAATCCCAAAGATCGCACCGCGCCGGGTGCCCTTGCTGGTGGCGCGCTTGCGGCGCCCTCTGGTGGCGTCAAGATGAAGCTAATTGTCTATGGTATAGACGTCGACCACAGATTAATAAGATAAGTATACATACTGCTTCTTCATATAATGCTGTATGTTTTCCGTTCTCGGCACATAATATCGGTTTTATTTTTATGTAAAACCGTTATATTCTGCTTGTTGAGCCCTTTCATTTGATACCCATGTTGATGGGATTGATAAAACCTACGTTATCCGCCATTTTGTAGCGGCCGCCATCTTGGATTTCAATTTTTTATAGTATATTGTATTCTGCTTGTTGAGCCCTTTCATTTGATACCCATATTGATGGGATTAATAAAACATAAATTATCCGCCATTTTGTAGCGGCGGCCATCTTGAATTTATTTAAGTACATTAATTATAAATAAATGATACCGCTAGAAGCGTCTTGAAACGCTCTTGAGAGTAAATGGCTCAAACGGGTAAAAGTAAGGTGGCACTTCAAATGCCGAAACATAAACACCCGCTTATGTAACCTGACACCCGTTTTCCCGCCCAAATTTGTAAAACGCGAAAAGCGGCCAGTGTATCAAGCGGTTATATAAGTATCCCCGTATAGTTAGAAATTATAAAATTGTTGGAACAAACGTTTATCGACTCCATTTCAAGTGTCTAGATACAAAGTTTCGTGGTTTTATCTTCAATAATATACTTCCAGACTTTCACCCCCAATTCCACCCCCGTAGGTGCAGTTCGAAACTACAAAACTGCTTAAAAAATATACATTTTATGGTTTCGTGTTAAATATCTAGACGTAAAGTTTGATAGTTCTTCAACAATGACGAAGTTTTCCATATAAACTTTCATCCCTTATTTTAACCCTTTTAACCCTTTTTTCGGAACAAAAAGTAGCCTATGTCCTTTCTCGGGATCTATTCTATCTATGTATAAAATTTCATCAAAATCTGTTGGTTGGTTTAGGCGGTAAAGACGGACAGACAGACAGACAGACAAACAGACAGACAGACAGACAGAGTTACTTTCGCATTTATAATATTAGTATGGATTGTATCAGCTATCTGGCCGCCATAGTACAAGCTTTGCTTAGTTTGGGTCAGATGGTGTTGTGTGTGAATTATCCACCAATATTTATTTATATATTTATTTATTTATTTGTCTTTATTATTAATTTATGACAAACTCGTGAATGTCTTGTAAGCAATTTGCCTATTGCAAGGGAAGCTCTTCATGTAGGTATAGACATTTATTCGTTTACCTTCTTTATTGAAACAGGTTTTTACTCCGATAAATAGGATGTTCCACGCGGAAATTAAATTAATTCCAGCTCTGATGAAACGAGTGACTTACTTATCGATAAACTAGACTCAAAACGTTTGAATTTTATTTCTGTTAAAAATGTGATTTTTTTCTTTTTGTTTTGTGTCAAATTTTCTCTATAAAACTAAATTAATTATAACATTTATTTTTTATATTTTCTTAGGTACTATATATCAATAGTTTGTAATTTATTATTATGTTGCTTTAAGTAGTATAAAATTTCATTGTTATACAACTGGAACAAAATTCTTTTTAGCGCGATAGATGTTTTAGATAGAAGCATTGGGCTTAGCTTAAAAAAGGATTTATAGGATTAGGATTTATTCCCAATAGGTACTTCTTGTTGTAGTTAGTTACAGCCATGTCTAGCCCAGTCATCTACTTTTCATGGCAGGTAAATTACGAGAACGGATACCTACTAATCGGGAAAACACAACTAATTCGGGGTACCTACTACAAAGTTTGAAATAATTTTTATGCATTTAACATAATTTATGTTTAACATTTTATATTATCAAATAATCGATATATAAGTTTCATGTAGTCGTTATAAATTATTCTCGATTAAATCTTGCAAATAAAAAGGTCGTTTGAGAGCTACAATACCTTATTATATTGCAGTAGACAGTTAGCATCAGGTGGCCTCTATTGTCAACAAAGCTTTGAGCTAGCGGAGAAGTTGCAAGGTTCTATATTCTGTTTACTTATAATCTTACTAACTACTTACGCGCCTATTTAGAAAATATCTGAAACCATTCCATAAACTTACCTTGCCATATTCACCCTCGGTACTCAAGAGTACGAACTGCGTTACCATATTACGTAAACACACATCGTTTCATTACCAGAATAGGTAGCTATTTTAATTTTACCAACTAGGTCCTTTTATTTGTGTTTGGTTGTTGCCCCATTATGGCTTCATTTCACGTGCCTTACACACATTACAGACGTACATTAAAAACTCTCTCTTTTGTTTTCAACCCCATTTTCATTTCATGTTAAAATTTCCAACAATCCCATTTAATTAAGTCGGTATGAGTTCACAGTTAAATGATTAAATCCAATAGCACATATGATGCTGTCTGTGGCTTTAGGAAATGCTGCTAAAGACGTGGAGAGTTGTTAATGATGCTTTAATGACTACGCCTGACTCTATTCCCATTAAATTGCTCAGGGTAACTGCCGAGCTAACATTAATTTTGCAAGGATATGTCACAAAAAGTCATTTGAAATAGACATTTATTCAAAATTCACGCTGTTGAATGCAGTTTTTCGGGATTGTTACACTGTATTTTGATAATTTTAATGTTAGCTAAAAAAATCTCAAAGGATACCAACATGTTCCTAGAATAGAATAGAAATTTGTAGTGGTAGGACTCTTGCCAGAGTCCGCCTAGGGAAGTACCACACCTTTACCAGTTATTCTACCGCCAAGCAGTCGTGTCCAAACATTATTCCGGTTTGAAGGGCAATGTTTCCAGAGAAATTACAAGGCTTAGAGATATATCTTAGATCTCTGGGTGACGAGCTCAGTGCAGTGCTAGGTAATGATTTGGACTCTTCATATTCCAATAGCTGCATGTCACTGTTCTGTTATGTGGCAGGTATGTTACTTACCATCAGGCACATGTCCTGCTCGTCTCGTCACTCTTTATTTAAAAAAAAAGATCATTTCGAGGTCAGACATCATCTATCAGCCCGCACTGGTAGGTATGAAGATATGAAGTAGTTCCAAATTTAGCAATGTGAGCTTTGAATTGTTTTCTATACGTTACTATTTTCCACATCTAATGGTACATTATTTTTCACATGAGATTTGAACAACGCGGTGCCGCAGCATATTGGCCACTCATACTTTAGTAGGGAATGCTGATTATTTTCATAGATTGCTCAGTAGAGTCAGATTAGGTCATTACAACAGAAGAAAATTGTATGTAGCGTGTGTAAAATTGTATTTACTTATTGTGTTCGGTGTCGATTTTTAACACGTTTTTATTACCTTCACTTGTTATTACCTTCATTTGTAACTGGAGATTTACTACGATAACATGACCCGCCCCTCCAGAATTCAAAACGTTTCAATGTACTTATTTGTGAAAGAATATACAACACACCACCACTCATGTGTGCGTACTGCTACTGCAGACGAATAATTACAACTACATACAAACTCTTTCGTAAGGATGTGACTACACACATTAAAACAGTAATTTGGAGGGGCGGGCCATGTTATCGTAGTACATCTCTAACTATGTATGTAACAAAATCTTGGCATCTTAATTTGACCCACTTCCCGGTCTTCGATTAGGATGAAATTTTTAGGACCAGCTAAGAAACGTCATTACAAATCCAATATGGCGGCCTCCCCAAGATGGCCGACTGGCTGTTTGAAGTGCACCCCCATGATATGGGTATCAAATGTAAGGGTTTGCTGTCAGGAATACAAAAAAAAATAGTCACGTGACTTAAATCCAACATGGCGGACATCCAAGATGGCGGATTGGCTTGAAGCGTGTTTTTTAGTTTTTAAACTGTTAGTACCTGGTTGACCGAGCTTTGCTCGGTTTTTTTAAATGACATTTAGGCAGGTACGCATTACGTAGTGATGACTTACTTAGACCTACTTAGATACGAATTAAATGCGTGTATAAAAGGTTCTAAGTAAGTATAAGATTTTCTCAGAAAAAAAAAGAACAAAAAGAAAAGTCCCGAGTGTAACCATCAGGATTCGAACCGGGTCCTGTTGACTCCGAGGGCGAACATATTTCGTCTGAGCCATTTAGACTTAAAGAAGAGTGGCGAAATAAGTTATCGTATTCTAATAAATAAATAAATAATAACCAAATAAAATAATAACCCCCTGTATACATAATTTCATGAAAATCGTCCGAGCCGTTTCCGAGATTCAGATTCTATATATAAACCTACCATGCCGATTGAATAAAATGTACTTACAGTACATAGTTTGAAATAGGATTTTCTCCGATTACAAGTAACAAGGTAAAGAGTTTCAAAATACTCTACAGTGTTTGTTATTTTTATTACATTTAAGTGTTTGGTTGTGAATAAACTAAAATCTCATTTTCTTAAGTTATATCGAATCATACACTTGACCACCGCACCGTCTCGCCTGATGTTAAGCGACTTATCACAACAGTAGAGTCAAATCTCTTCGTTCGTGTCTTTGGAACATCAACCATGAAACAATAGCGCTTTTTCGAGCTACGAGTATTCCTATATAAAAAAGGGCAAGGTGATTAGATGCAACTGTAGTTTTTCTGAAACAGTATCTACTGTTGTAAATTCTATACAATTTTCCCATCGTTAACTATAAAATGTTAGTATTTACGAATTGTTTCAGTTATAAGTTAAGTAATCAATTGATCTACTATTAGGTAAATCTTAACTAGGTACATGACCTCATTGTGATGATTACTTATTCCACTAGCCTAGTTAACAATTTTCAAGTAGAATAAAGTTATTATTGTAAAATGTGTATAATTACCTAATTACGAGCAAATTTTTTTCAGCCTACCACTTCGGAAATAGTATTTTTGCTTTATTTTATACGAGTATTATAGAGTGACGAGACGAGCAGGACATGCGCCTGGTAGTATGCAACATGCCTGCCACATTAAACATAACAACACAGCGACATGGAGCTATTGGAACATGAAGAGTCCAAATCATTACTCAGTACTGCACTGCGCTCGTCGTCGAAAAATGTTAAGTAGGAACCTCTATGCTGTAATTTCACTGGAAACATTGCTCTTCGATATCTCAGTGCAAAGGTTGTTTTTACACTCTAGACTAGGGAGTAAAGTAAATTTGAATTTAGAACGTCGTGTGCACTAGCTTTGTGAATTCAAAATTTGATTAAACCTATTTATACGTCAACCTTCTTGGTGTAAATTTTTTTAATACCACTTTTATCCTCTCGGTCCGCAATAGATTTAATTTATCAGATTTGGGCATGGACGGATGAAAAACACGGACAGAACCAATCCAAAAACAGCATTGAGGCACCCAAAAATCCCAAAATGGCGGCGGCTTTTTAATGTGTAAAGGAATTCTGAGTTGCCATGTTAGCCAAATTAACACCACAAAAAACACAAACATGTAATCAATATTTTATTCTTCTTACTGCTCAACCTTAGATAGAACATTTAGCCAGTCGACGGAGGTAAATTGGAAGTTAGATTTTTTGCTTCCTTAAAAACTTTATCACATTTTTTGCAGGACGCGAGGGAAACGTGAACTCTCTCAAAATCAACAAATTTCTCTTGGATAATTATAGTAGATACCTAATATTACATTTATTAATATTAATTATTAACAATACTAAAAATAAATAGAATACTTGAGATTAGTGGTCAATTTGGATTGATTCTATTGATTGTAACGGCAGAACGGCACTTAAAAGGTATTTGTTGATATCGTAAAATTTAAAAAATAAATAAAAAAATTAAGGGAGAATGGTGCCTGCCGATCCGAAGACCCCGGGTTCAAATCACACGCGCACCACTATCTTTTCGAAGTTATGTTCGTAATGCTGTTAACTTAAAACGGTGAAGGTAGGTAAACATAGTGAGGAAACGGACATGTTCCTAGAATCTTTCGAGTAAGTACTTGGCTTAAGTACTTCCTTGTGAGAGAAGACACCGAGTCCCAGCAGTAGGAACACTTATTGGGTTGCTTATGCTGCTAGAAAATATGTAAAAAATGTTATAATAACAATAAATACATATTAGCGGACATTTCAACTATCACAAACTAAGCAAAGCTTGTACCTACTGTGGCAGCCAGATAGCTCGGATGTTATACTTATCAATATATTTATATAATACATACCTACTTATTGTACTTTAAAACACCCAGACATAAAATAAATATTTGTATTCATCGCACAAACATTTGCACCGGGTGGGATCCAATCTACGACTCTCGGATTTGCAAGCAGACTTACTAACAACTAAATCACGAGTTATAAAATATCATACGAGTATTAACTTAGATTGTTAATTTACCTGTTGAGGTATTGCATATTACGTAATACTCGTAATCCACCGGAGCCCTCCTTTAGTTACAATTATTATCATCAACTTCGAAATGTTTACTGAAAATGACACTGTGTTTTTTTGGAATCCAATCTTTTTCACAGTTACTGTTTCTAATTACTTCGACCCAGTCATTTCGCCAACTTCAATTTGTTTAAGAAATCTAGCAAGAAAATACCTAGTGGCAACTAATAAATAATTTAAATGTATTGATATAATGTGCCAATTATTCACACAGTTCAGTAATTTTATTAGAATTAATAAACTGATCCTAAACAATCTCAAATAATCAATGTCCCATATGTTTTGGGTAATTATCACACGCTAACTTTGGCAACACTGGACTTGTAAGGCATTGTTTTAGCAAATTATGATTTGTTTTAATATTTAAAATTTGGAAATAAGTAATTGAATTATGTATCTACCTGTGAAACGTGATTCCTGGATGTTTTTTGCGTTGGTCACTACGGCTTTTACAGCATTTCACTACACAAGACATTCTGTGTTTTGAGATTTTTCTTTAACGCGAAACGTGTCGGCTGGCTGATGATTGCGCGCGTAATGGCCGACTTATGTGAGTATGTATGAGTGTCAACCTGTATGTGACAGGGAACTGGCCTACTTGACAAACACATTGCTTGTGTTAGCGAGAATCATCATCATCATCATTCAGCCTATCTTAGTTTCTTAGTCCACTGCTGGACATAAGCTACTCAGCCCTATCCTCAGCGAGAATACGTCCATTTTATACGTCCATGGATTTGGGCAAACGTAGAAATTGTATACACAATTATGGGTTTATTTACGATTCTTAGTAGATAGGAGGTATGTCAATGAGTTCATTATCATTTATAGAAACAATAAATACTTTCGTTGTTGAGTAATATTTTTTTTGTGACGTCACGACGCCGACGTTAGGGCCAAACGGGCCGTATCGTATACCTGTATCTTCATATCAATGAATAAACGTAAAGAGAGAACGCTGCGATGACCCCTCTTGGTTTAAGGCTAAGACTAAAACACGAGTGTCCACCGGCCATTATTAAATTTATATTATTACCACCATTATTAAATTATTATCATTATTTATCGACTCTTGTTCGATAAGCTTCGTTTTCTTATTGGATTTGTTATCTGCTCTATGATGAGTCATCTCAGATGAGTCGACGATATCGGATCATAAGATACAAGGTAAAAGAATATAAGAGATAATCGAGATGATCAAACCCAGTCGGAAACTTGACCACAATATTGGCTGCATTACCACGCTGAACGGCAACACTTAAACGTAGAGTGAAATAAACACCATAAAAAAATAAAGGATTTAGGTTGCGCGTCGCGTCATCCGACAGCTGAGGAAGATTTTAGAAAATTAAATAACTTTTAAAAAACCTAAGATTCGTAATATATTATGTACTTCCAATGATTATAGATGTCCAATTGTCCAATCCAAAAAAATAATGTTTATGATTTTTTCAGGACTATAACGCTTTCATTACTATATTTTAAGAAACACATCGAGTGGTAAATACAATGTGGAACACCTACACCAGCTATTTTAGTTTTTCTTTTCGTTCATTCAGATACGAGGCTTATGAGTAGTACAGTAGTAGTATCAGGAGCAGTAGAAAGCAAGGTCTGCATGTCTCATTATCTTCAGACACTGAATCAGACCCCCAACCTCTTTCCTATCCCATTTACGCCGTGAATCAGTGTTGTTTTGCCACAACTGCTCGCTCTATAACAGATCCTAAGTCTGTACGTTAGAGTAAATCCGATACTGCAGAAATACATTTTATAGAGCAACAACAGGTATAGCAACGACTTTATATTAAAAGACATTTATTTCAAATTGCGGCATCAGCGCACGAAACTAGTAACAAAAAATGTGCATTAGCAAACTTTACAAACAATTAACACAAATCAGGTGATTGCCTTGTTGACACGGCTTCACAAATAGTACCTACTTACTTGATTCCGGTGAATAGTCTTTACAGCCGTAAATAATAAAGGTAGATAACGCAGGTAGTCGTACCACAGAAATCATTAAACAAATTGTCTGCAATTCTTCTACACTGTAATTCTTGTCCCCTTCCCCGCCTGCCTTTCGCAGGATACGTCCGACAAGAAAAATTTACTCAAGTCAGTTTAACATTAGCATCGTAACGTGAAGAAAGTTTTGTCAAGTAGAAATTCAGAGTTGTAAGAAAAATTGTAAAATTACCTACAGATACAGAGGCAGTAAAATCCGACATTCTCCGAGTAATCGAAATCATGGCCAATAGAATTGACCAAATTCGGGAACCGTGGATGGGATTCCACAACATGCAAATAATCTCTGCAAAAGGTATACGAGCTCGGAGTATTCGGAAAACATTGAGGCTTCGACAATGCAACACCAACCGCTTAAGGAATATGTTTAATATGGTGAGTTATAAATTGTTATTATAATAGGTTAACGTTTGATCGCTGTCTCGCCTTAAACAATTAATGTTGTATTCAGGGGAGCGAGCATACCCTGTGGAGTCCAATTCACTTTTATTTTTAACAAATTATTCGAGTACCTTCTGCTGTGGGCTTACTCCTGTGAAGCCCAAACACTCCTTCATTCTAAAATTTCAGCTTTATCGGTGCAGGACTTTTTGATTTTATTATTTCTTGACTCTATCTGTAGAGTCGACATTCACTAGTTCCATTCTCTTACAATTAACGTCGATCGTGTCAGCTATAGCTATATGAAGGATTTTGCTTTCAATGTTTACTAATGCCCGAGTGACACAAGGCTAGTTTTTCAAGCTAGGATAGCAAGCTAGTGTTAGCATGCTAGCAAGCTAGTAACTACTTCTAGCTTAAATTAGCGTTAATTTAAAAACTAGCCTCGTGTCGCTCGGGCATAAAAAGGGTTACGCTGAAACTTATCTTATCTGCCTACCTTAGGAACAACTTTAAATACGGAGTTTAATAAGCGTAAAAATTTTGAGATTTCAAGGTTGGTCACCGAAAAACAATGTAAATTTTAGATTAAAGTTGTTTATTAGTAGTGCTACGAATCATTTTAACCTCAGAATTGCAATTTTTTCATACTCATTGCCTTCCTTTGCCCGCCGTTCCCCAAACTTTTACTCATGACTTTCACGACCTTTTAAAACTCGGAACCAAAATTATAGTTAGGACACATTTTTTTTACAATACGCTGATCAGTGTACAATTTCACCTCTCAACAAATACATCGTTTATATTTTAATTCAGTCTAATTGAATAAAATCAGAGGAATGTGAAACAAAGTAGCTGTATATTGCTGTTCCACTCATTGAAGTTGTTGTTTTGAGCTAGAATCCCTCTTGTATTTTTCCAGGAGTTTAAAATGATCTGCGACAATTGTGGCGCCCTCCACTATCAAGATGAAAGATCAGCTCCAGAGCGTTAGTCACAACACAAGCATCACACCGACCCGACGTCATACCTATTTAACCTCAACTCAACTCACTGAAATTACCGGAATGTGAACTTTAAATCGTTCGATGTGCGTTACTTCTTTCCACACTAATTTTATCAGTGAACGACGCGGTAGCATGGGGAGTTTTTTTAGATTGTTGAGTTGAGTCAGATTATGCTCATCAATCTCATGTTGGAGGTTGGAGTTATAAACTACAGTTTGACTATAAAAATAAGATACTTCAAAAGAAGTAGAAGGCGATTTTGCACATACCTATTAAATGTATTAATGTATAAAGTAGTGTAAGAACACTCTTGGGAACACTCTTGGTCTTTCCCCGACTACAAGTTTCAAGGTAAAGAATAAAAGGTATCTCCATGGTGTTTGAGTTACTAAATATTTGTTTTTGGTTGTCAACAATGCGTCATCTCATCAGGTTGTATGAAATTGCACGACTGCATTTTTGCTGAAACGGCACTGTTGTCAATCCAATACAAAATTTCGTATCTTAAAATACATGAATATAAAACTTGTATATATAAGAATGGTTGCAGCTATGAATTTATGAGCTTATAGCTATATTTAAATAAAAAAATCTTATGTCAGATGTTTCATCTTTTTTATTTCTGTCACATAATATACACCCAATACTACGAATGGCCTAAGCATTAGCCAGCCAGTTTATTAAATGTTGTAACAAACGATACTTACGACTGAATATCATTCAGTATAAAGCATAATAAACAGCCCACTAAATATTCCCACTGCTGAGGCCTGCTCTCGCAAGGAGTCGATGCCATAATCCACCAAGCTGGCCCAGTACGGGTTATTGGATGAAACCGTTCTCCCGACTAGACCACCCGTAACTTCTACCTAATATTATTCAGGCTGCTAGTTAGATGGTGCTGTTTAGTAAACAGACTGGGCTGTTAATTGAACGGCTGACTAAGCTAGTTGATTGCGACATATACATGAATAAGATAAAATAAACAACAAATAAACATACCTACCTAAATACTGACATAATAAATTAGGCAATGACAAAAGAAAACATACACGAATAAAATATGTGACAAATATGTATTTTAGTGAGCAAACGCATGTTTATTACAAAGATAATAGATAATAAGATAGTGGCAGCTAGGACAAATAATTGATATAATCTTTACCGTGACCCTTGCAAGAATCGAGCGATTGAGATTTCCTAATAAAAACAAGCAATTCGTTCTACAGTTGGACTGCCTGAAGAGCAAAAAAAAGTAGGTATGTAAAATTTTAGAACATGCAGATGGGGTCTTCAGGGTCACATTAGTTTTTGACCTTAGTAGCCCTCGGTTGCTATGTCAGTCCTGCTAGAATGTGAACCGTTCTCTCAAGTACCGGAAGGTAATGGGATCAAAAATAATATTAAATGGGGAAAGAAATGTGAGCACTTTGGCGCAAAGGAATGGGCAAACACTTGAGCTTGGCGCGAAAATGAAGAACGTAGTCGTATTTTTCTAAACCAAATTATTACATTAATTTTCGAGGCCCTTAATTTTTTCTAGCTAGTCTTCTCCATGATCAAGAAAGCTGACTTCAGCATAGTCCAGTAGAAGTAAAGACTGTGCCGAGTGAAGTTTAAGTAATTTAAAAACCTGCTGCACGAAGTCAACAGATATGTAATACACACAAAAAGAGCGATACAAGATTGAGAAAACGATCTTATAAAACCTAATAAACCGCTCTTTATTTAACAAAGATAAAAAAAATAACAGTAGTATGTTTTATACCAGGCGACATTCATGGTTTGCAAATTATAATAAATCTTTACAATTAATGGACTCATTATAAATTTATTACCATTTTTAGATGGCAAATTTAATTACTAACTCGTCAAAATAACATGAAATATAAGAAATGTTTAAAATGGAAGGAAACCGGCTTGTACTAAGATATAGATTGTATTATTCCATGTTCGTAAGTGTAAGATAAGACTCTTTCGAGGATGTGGCATCCGCCAACCCGCACTGGGCAGCTTGGGGAATTATGGCCTAGACCCTTAGATTTTCTTCCTGCTAAAGAAAATCAGCAATATTAAACAGTCAAGTACCTCTAACAAGGACAGGATTATGCAAACTTTTATAAACCGAGCGGATGCCACTTAGAGATTTAAACTCCTCTACACACGAGCCCGAGTAGTGAGGAGGAGCCTACATCGCACCATATGATTGGTGATTTATGGTGCGATGTAGGGTCCTCCCCACTAGTTTTACGTAATTTCCTCTGATCTAATATCAGATTCGTAGGCTTGTGTGTAGAGAGAGGGTTTTAGTTTCAGGCTTCAGCAAACCCTTTTTATAACCGACTTCATAACAGGAGGAGGTGCACAACTCGGTTCAGTTTTTTTATATGTACGTTACACGATAGCTCCGACCATTATTAATCGATTTGGATGGTTATTTTATTGTAAATTTTATTGTAAATCATAGTTTAGAGGTGATGTCCATATAGGTACATTTAGTAATGGTCCACCAAATATTATGGTCCACCATAATATGTACACCTTTGCCAGTTACTCTACCGCTGTGTTCCGGTTTGAAGGGCAATGTTTCCAGAGAAATTACAGGGCTTAGAGATATATATAACGTCTTAGATCTCTGGGTGACGAGCGCAGTGCAGTGCTAGGTAATGATTTGGACTTCTCATGTTCCAATAGCTGTGTGTCACTGTGCTGTTATGCGGCAAGCATACCATCAAGCTTACCATCAGGCACATGTCCTGCTCATCTCGTCACTCTATGCTATAAAAAAACATATTATTGAAATCGGTGAGGTAGTTTTTGAATTATTAATAAAAAACTAAAATTTGCTTTCATTTATCTGGACGACGAGTGATAACTCCTGATGAAATCTGTTCGAATGTCTGAATTTCATATAGTGTCGAGACGAGCAGGCCATGTGCCTGATGATAAACAACGCCTGCTACATAACAGCACAGTGACACGCAGCCATTGGAACATGAAGAGTCCTAGCACCGCACTGCGCTCATCACCCAGAGATCTAAGATATTAAATCTCTAAGTCCTATTTAGGTTAATGGAACGAGCAAAATACGCACTTGAGGGTAAGCAACACGCCCGGCAGTAACCATACAGTGCCACGTGGCAATTTAAACATAGGGACTCAAAATCACGTGCTACAAGAACAAAATTAAAAATTGTGTTTGACCCCCGACTACCTTAGATTTGTTATCTGTATAATTCGCCATTTTGTGGTGGCGGCCTGGATTTGAATTTTTTTATAGCGTATAGTACTCTACTAGTTAAGCCCTTTTATTTGATACCCATATTGAGGTAGGTTGTGAAGAAATATTTTATCCGCCATTTTGTGGAGGCGGCCATTTTTTATCGATATTTATAGCCATTTTTTATTTTATATTATCATTACCTTTAACCATTGATTACACACCTCCCTTTAACAATAAAAAAATTGTCGTTTTAAAGTATATACTAGTTTTAGGCTTCAGTAATTCTAGACTCTTTTTTAGATATTTAATACGTTTGTTTTTAAACGAACAATTCTTGTAGATATGTGTATTGTACATAAAGAATATAAATCTTCGGAAACGACTCGAACGATGTTATTTAAATTTAGTACCGATGCAAGAGGTTTCGGGGGTGATAAATCGATCTAGCTTAAAAGTTTCATTTTTATAAAACGTCGTTTTATCTGTTTTCAAGCAATGAAAAACCGAGCAATGCTCGGTTTTCCAGGTCCTAGTGTAATGGAACGAGCAAGACACGCACCTGATGGTAAAAAACATGCCCGCTCATAACACCACCACGCCACGTGGCTATTTAAATATGAGGAGCCCAAATCACGTGTTAAAATAAAAATAATAAACAAAATAAAATGCCTTTATTGCGTCCGTACGTCTTTTACTTCTCATTGTAATAAAATATAAATATGAAAAAATATTAAATATTTCTGGTGTGCAGAAAAAAGTGGTTCTTTCTGTGTATGTCTCAGTAGCTTTGCAGGTACTTAGTTTGTACGTAATCCTGTATACCTGTGTCTCCATACAAAAGTCTAAACATAAACACACAAAGGTGCGATGGCCCCTCCTGGGTAAAGGCTTAGACTACAACACGGGTGTCGTTGTTCCTCTAAAGCCTCACAGGCGCCGGAAGTACCTACTCGTATAATTCATTTAGTACTTAGCGTCCCTTACCTGCACTTGCTTTGTATTAGGGATCTGCAATTGTGCATTATCTTATATTTTTCTTCTTTCGAAGGCATAAAAAGGAATTAAGAATTATTGTCTTGAGTATAATAACGTGTGAATATTTGCTTAGTTTTTTCATGTTTACGACCCCTATTCTGTATAGGCTTCCTTTTCTTAGTGCTATTGTTAACTGCCCTAAACCGATCTCGTCCACGTAATCTTACCTTTTTCTGTTGTATCAAATTTCAAAATGCTTATAAGTAAGTATATTGACGTGACAACGTCTTATAAATTGGTTTGCCGGGTGACACTTCAAGAAACTGCGTTACGCTCCGCTCACGTTATGCGCTCACAACGAGAGCGAGTGAGAAGCACGTGTCCTTTCCACTCGGGCATGGTTAGCCCACCTAAGAGCGAGAGAGACAGACATAAAAAGTGAAAGGCACGCGTCCCTTCCGTAAAATTATTTTACCACTCAAAGTCGTTGTCACGTAAAACTTTCGCCCGTATACCGACTTTACAGGCAACCAATTTTTTTTTTACAATCATTGTTACACTTGTCGATAACCTGATTCAAATTGACATAGGCATTTTTTTATAAAATATATTAAAAGATAGCAGCGTTCTCTTTATGTTCGCGTGACAAAAAGGAGCCTATATATTCATAACAGTGTTCCAAATCAACCCGGCTCGTTCATACGCTACGACATGACTGAGCAACAAACATCCAAATATCAAAACATTTTTTTTTTTAAATAATATTAGTGGAATAGAGTATTAACGGTCTTATTCATAAAAAGTTATAGCATGTCTAAAGTCTTGCTATAGTACGTCTTAGGAAAAATGGTATTCATAACAGCATTTTAGCGCTAAAACGTGCTATAAGCCTTCTATAAAGTTATAGAGCCGAGAACCCTACTTTAGCGGTGTTTTAAGGTAAATATGAAATTACACTATATATAGGGATGGATATAAATAACCATAGATTTAGACATAAGACAAACTCTTTGGATATAACAATAAGTACAGCGAGAACCCTACTTTAGCGGTGTTTTAAGGTAAATATGAAATTACACTATATATAGGGATGGATATAAATAACCATAGATTTAGACATAAGACAAACTCTTTGGATATAACAATAAGTACAGTAATAGTAGTGTACTACTTAGTCTGTGAATAGTAGTAACCACAACTGTTGTATTTTATTTTCTATACAAAATCGTGTCAATTTTGTTATTTATTTTATTAATTGTACTTGTTTGATGGCAAGCAACACGCCTTCCCATAAGAGCACAATGTCACGCAGCTATTGGAACATGAGGTGTCCAAATCATTGCCTAGCATTGCACTTTACTAGTCAGATAATAAGATGATTAATCTATATATGCTACTATTTCTCTGGAAACACTACCCTTCAAACAGGAACACAGTGATGCTTGCACATTACTGCTTAGTAGTACGATAGTAGAATAACTGGCAAAGGTGTGGTACTTTCTCAGGCGCGCCTGAGAAAGTACCTACGGCTGGTTTAAATTCCACGCGCACAACTGTGTTCTCGAAGCATCATGTGCGCAATGCAGCTAACTTAAAAAACGGCGAAGGAAAACATCGGGAGGAAACCGACATGTTTCTAGAATCTTTCAAAGTCAGGCGTCACCTGCTAACCCGCGCTTGCCCAGCGTGATGGATTATGCCCTGACGCTCTTCTTGTGAATGAACTCTCAAGAACCAGCAGTAGGACCATTAAGTGGATATGGATCCTGGTCAACAATCATCACTGATTGGGCCGACATTTAAACGATCCTAGTCGAGCCAGCTGAAGGCGGCGGCGGCGTGACGAATTACAATCTATATATATAAAAGAAAGTCGTGTTAGTTACACCATTTATAACTCAAGAACGGCTGAACCGATTTGGCTGAAAATTTGTGAGGGTATAGCTTAGGACCAGGAAAAGGACATAGGATTTTAATTAATTATTAATTTAAAAATTAATTTAATTTTTATCACGTTCCGCGGAATGTCAAAAACGACAAAAGACGAATATCCCGTTCGACCGCGTTCCCGTGTGACGTGACATAAAACGTAAACGACAGCTAAACGTCATTTCATCGTCGTCATGTCAACGGTGACATCACCGAATGGAAGCCAAAAGAAAGAGTTGAAGTTGAAGAACCTTTGCTAATCTTTGTTTCTAAATCTGAATTGGTACGACCAATTTAAGACAGGTGGCGTAGCAGGTAGCTGAAGAGGTTTTTTTGTTTGAAAGCGATATTCTCATATTCTCTTCAGGAATGTCTGAACCGATTTCAGTCATTCTTTCACCATTGGATATGTACGGGATCCCGATGAGTGCTATATAATGTACCACGGGCGAAGCCGGGGCGGACATCTAGTCAAACAATAAAACGGGCCCGATCTGATATGGTAATACAGATCGGGCTATCCGGAAAGAGGTAAAAAAGGCCTTTGTCCAGCTGTGAGACAGCCTAGGCTAGTAAGAACCTAAAAATAGTTTAGTTGGGTAGCTTCTATGTATATTTAACTAGCAGTTTTCTTCGACTAATTTATTTTTTATTGAAGTGAAAACTTCTTTTGGTGTACCACAGACAAATTTTCCGTGAGCTGTGAATTGACCTCAAGCGTCACGTTGGTAAATGAAAGAAATATTCGGGTAAACTGGAGACCATGGCTATCTAGAAATGCGTCAGCACGCCAAGTGAATGAACAAAGTTAGCTATCAAATTCGGAGTTATACATTTTCGCTTATATCGGCAGTCCCAATGACTGACAGTTTTTTTGTTTCGTTATCTAGGTATCTAATTATTATTAGTCTGATAAAATACCTAAATAATTGTATAGTTTAATTCAAATCCGTGCGAAAGTAGGATTATTTGTAGGATTATTTATTAGTACCTAGTATTTATGGAAAGAAAATGCCATATGGCGTTGCTATAGTAAGTATATTACTGTCTGATATTGAGTAGGTAGCTCTAAATGAGTAGTCCACGATTTAAACCGTAATACAGAGTCTGGCTTGACATTTTAAGTCTATTTTTATAGGTGCTGGTAGTGGTAGCAGGAAAAATATACATATGTATCAATTTTTAGTCAAAAAGTAAAGTAATTTATTTTAAAATCACAATATATAAGTAAAACAATAAAAACTACAGTACTTATTGATAAAGTAGGTATCACATAATTTATGTACATTTTGTCACTATATCTGATTAAAGTCACTCAATTTTCTTGTATGAAAATTATGGTCAAAATTACGAAAACTATAAAAATGGCCGAAAATTCGCTCTGATAAGTGCTAACAATGTCGCTGGTCATCGTTCCGGTGCCATCATTTCATCGTGTCCATGCAGGCCATGACAGTTCTTGCACAGCAGCATGAAGTTCTGCAAAAAAAAACATTTTAGTAATGTTAATGCAACTTGTTGGTTTGGGGTCAGATGGTGTTGTGTGTGAATTGTCCACCAATATAAAAAGAAAAAAAGAACTGTCGCCCTATATCAGGCCCTAAGCCCGAAGTCTAGACATTGGTTTGGGTGAATCTGATACTTCAGAAATTAATTCTGTAGATTAGTAACACAACGTGGTAGTTATGCAGTTTCCATAATGGAAACTCACCATATTGTACTGTTCCCGCAGAAGACCCATGGCGCGTTCGTAATTGTGTTCTGATTTGGAAGAGTGCTGTTCCATCAACACGACAGTCCTGCGAGCCAACTCTTCAAGATCCTCCAGCCCTCTGGGCTCTGCGATGATTTCCCTTCTGACTCTGCCAAATTGCACTCCCCAATTGTGATGGCTTCTTGGATATCGGGGAGCCCTTTGGTCAGTGTGGTTCAAATTCACCATGTTATCGAACAGGGTTCACAAAATATTGCACAAACGACTTTTAATTAGAAAACAGATTTATTTCGAATTGTGGTAATAACGTGTATGAACGAACCGATTGCTTCAAGAGGAATACACTAGCCAACTGACAATTAACACAAAACACGCTATTTACACTTCTTCTGGCTTCACAAATATTACTCGATTCCTGTGAATAGTCTTAACAACCGTCAATAATAGATAACGCAGGTAGTCGTGCCATAGAAATCATTAGACAATGGCCTGCAATTCTTCTAAACTGCATTTCTTGTCCCCCTTCCCTCCCGCCTTTCGCAGGATACGTACAACAAAAAAAATCATCGACTGACTTGACTCAGTTTAACATTAGCATCGTAACGTGAAGAAAGTTTTATTTGATAGAAATTCGGAGTTGTGAAAAAATGGTAAAATTACCACCAGATGAAGTAGAATTCGACTTTCGGCAGCTGAGTCGACGTCGTCATCAACTGATAGAAAATCATTTAGAACGTCCGGTAACATATTTAGAGTTACAACAGTTCTCTGAAGTAGCTGCAAGTCCTATGATCAACATTTGGTCCACTCCAGAGGACTGCCAGAGAGCTCGACAGAATGCCATGGACCGCATAAGGAATTTATTTAATGTGGTAAGTTATAACTTATTATCACGATAGGCTTATAGTGGATCGCTGTTTCGCCTTATGTTAAGCAATGATGTTTCACTCGGGGGAGCGAGTTTACTCTTTAGAATCTAATTCATCCTCGTTTTTCGAGTTACGTACCTGTCAAACGGGATTCTATTACTAAGACTCCGCTGTCCGTCCTTCTGTCACCTGGCTAGCTGTGATAGACAGTTGAAATTTTCACAAATGCAATATATCTGTTGCTGCTATTGTAACGAAGTTTTTGCTCGATATTGAAAACGGCAACAGGTAGACGCTTGAATTATTCACAGAATATTAAGACACAATTTATGCTCGCTTTAATTTTAAATGAATAATTACATTATAATGTTATTGACATAACAAATGTGCTGGCGTGATTTTGGTGTTGTTACGAGTATATGGAACCCTTCATGTGCGAGTGTGACTCGCACTGGGCCGGTTTTTCTTAATTTACTGCTCGAGTATGTACAACTATGTTTTTTGTCATGTGTGGCTCCACATGACAAAAATAATAAACACACACACTCTAAATAATTAAATGCATGGTGGTTTTCGGTGACTGTCGACTCTTCGTTAAGACCTGGCTATCCAGGATTGTTTATTAGATACCTAAGTCTTAAAGGTTTATTACACTAGTCGAATAACCTTGCTTTTGAATTAGTCGACTATATGTTGCCACGCGAATATTGGAATTGGAATGAGCATAGAAGTTGAATATGGTAGGTTTAACTTTTAACGATTTTTTTACTTTTATAAGTTTACACTGGACGCCTTCTCACCTGATATTAAGCCACGATACGGTCTACGATAGCGCGTGTTTACCTAGAAGCATCCGATTCACTCTCGATTTGAAGACACCAAGATTGCAACGATCGGGAATAGCCCCTTTTTACCGATATATTCTTAATGATGAAGTGTTTTTTTTCAGGAGTTCAAATTGATCTGTAACGCCTGTGGGGCACTTCACTATCAAGATGAAATCTCAGCTCCAGAACGGTAACCCCAACACAAACATAACAAGCGACGTCACACCTATTCAACCTCAACTCAAACCAAAACTACTGATAAGTTAGCTTTAAATGTTATACTTGTAATCTTGTTTTAAAGACGCGGCGGGGTATGGGTCACTCATACTTAGGTATTAGTTATACAAATAAGATAAACTTTAAGTGAAATATCTTACTAATATACCTACCTCTGATAAAGGCGAAAGTTTGTGAGTGTGTATATTTATTACGTCATCATGTCTAAACGGCTGAAGCGGTTTTAGTAAAATTTGGTATTGAGTTAGCTGATATCCTGGATTAACGCATAGGCTACTTTTTATTCGGAAAAAATAACGGGAACTGCGCGGGTAAAACCGCTGGGCACTACTAGTTTGATAGAAATAATGTGTTTTTTTTTAAATAAAGAGTGACGAGACGATCAGGACATGTGCCTGATGGTAAGCAACATGCCTGACACATAACAGCACAGTGACACGCAGCTATTGGAACATGAAGAGTCCAAATCATTACGTAGCACTACACTGCGCTCGTGGTATTGTGTTTTGCGTTCTGCGTCAATTTTTACATATATATCGATGATACCTAATTGTTACCTACATTGAACGAAATGTATGTACAATAAATAATGTACCTAAAGTTGTTTGAAATGGTAACAGTTGTTTTTTCCGCCTACTAGTTTGGTACAAGGTAAATTTACTAAATAAATAATTAATAATAACCCATACCATAAACCATAAACAAAATTTATGGGTCAAATGAACCACCAGGAGACCTATGTAGGATGATAGAAGGGTAGTAATAAGATTCAGTACTATGCCGTCACTTGTAAGCTGTCCAACTGAGTGCAATTGAAGAGGACCCCTCGATCATAACCCTCGATAATTTCTCCTTGTCGCATGACTTTTGTACGGCGTTGTGGAATAATGGATTAGAAGAGGTATGGAAACTATAAAAATATACTTACCTAAATTTTAAAATTGTAATTATTAGTTTGTCGGAAAAAATATGATTTTCCGACGATTTACAGAGCAAATTTGGTCATTTGATTATGTACGGCTTTGGTTCCATGCCGTTTCAATACCTCTTCTAATCCATTATTTCGCAATGCCGTACAAAAATCATGCAACAAGGAGAAATGATCGAGCGTTGCAACCCCCCTCTTCAACTGCACTCAGTTGGACAGCTTACAAGTGACGGCATAGTGCTGAATTTATACCCTTCTATTATCCTACATAGGTATCCCGGTGGTTCATTTGATCCATACATTTTGTTCACGGGCCTGTGGTCTATTATTGACTATTTTCATCATTTTTCCACAACCTTTGTAATTCAAGAATACAAATTGAACTAATTCTCATAAGTTCGTGCTAATGTCTCCGTAGGAATTAGTTTAAATTAAGTGAGTACTCAACTGATCTACTATTAAACCTTAATTCCATGACCTCATTAAGGTGGTTACTGATTCTACTGACCTAGTTAGTAACTATCAATTAAAATAAATATTACTTGTACTTACTTAAGAATTTGTTTCATTTTTGCGACTCATTTTCATCTACTCTTTTACTTATCCGCACACCTTAAGGAATACAATAGAATATCCTAAAACTATCACCTATTACTATTAACTAGATGTCCGCCCCGGCTTAGCCCGTGGTACACTACATAGCACTCATCGGGATCCCGTACATTTCCGACGGTGAAAGAATGACTGAAATCGGTTCAGTCATTCCTGAGAGTATCGCTTTCAAACAAAAAACCTCTTCAGCTACCTGCTACGCCACCTGTCGGAAATTGGTCGTACCAACTCAGATTTAGAAACAAATTTGATTAGCAAAGGTTTATATTCAATGACGCAATCTTAGACAAATGCTGTCATGTCAAACCACAATATACAATTTCTCAAATAGGAATATTTTTCCCCGTTTTCGTTACATTCTTGATTCATGCTCCGCTTCTATTGATAGTAGTGTTATGTTATAGCCTTCCTCGATAAATGGACTATCCAATAGAAAAAGAACCTTTCAATTCGGACCAGTGCTTCCCGAGAACCTAGCGTTCAAACAAACAAACTCTTCAGCTTTATAATATTAGTATAGATTACAGTGCAAAATTTTACTCTCAGTTCTTCGCAAGATATGTTACAAATAGCAAGCGTGTTTTCCATCCGGCGCAGGTATTGCTCGTCTCAATAATAAATACTTATAAAATTTACCGCGATGTCGAGTTTACCCGTGAACGTGGTAGATGAAACTGAAAAATATAGGGGCTCGTGCCACAATGTAACCACGGTAAATATCTCGAAATTACTTTGACTGTGCTGTGACTTTTCCCTACAGTTTAAGGAATTCAAATATATGCCTGAAAACGTTCTATATAATATACATACTTTCAATGTCGATTTCCAGCGGGAGACAGAATTACTTGAGGTGAGTTATCAGCTCAGCTGAGTAGGTAACCAAGACGAGGGAAGATTTCGCCGAGTACTGACTGAGACATCAGTGAGGACAGACGCAAGAGTAGTGACGAGTCAAAGTAGCTCTTTGGGCTTCGTTTTGTAGGATATGAGGAGCATGCGTCGCGTACAGCTGTTGCCGCCCACTAGTAATACATGTTAGTTTCATCACAATGTTTTCCTTCGCCGTTTTTTAAGTTAGTGGCATTACGCACATGACTTTACAAAACAGTGGAATGAATGAATTGACGTGTAAATTGTACATTTGTGAATTAAGAACTTTGACAGTGGTTCACGTGGGATCTGAACCAGGATATTTGTTGCCGTTCTCCCGACTAGAGACTTGAGCTGCTGTAACTCATTTATTATACCCAGATTAGACTTCATCTATTGTTTCCTTTCGCGCATCCTTTGCCATGCCATTAAACTTTAAAGTGACTATTAAATATCTAATCCATCATAAACTTTCAACAGTAATAAAAGCTAAAGTGAAATTGTTAATGTTAAGTTTTGGGCAAGTAACTCTGTAATGACAAAGGCTTGAGCTACGAAGCGGTAGTATTCAGAATAATTTGTGTAGAAACTGCTATTAAAATACTGAGCTTCCTCTGCTTTGTTGCTATATAGCAGTCATTTTCTTAAACTATACCTACCTATAATATATATAAATAAATAAATAAATAAATATTGGTGGACAATTCACACATAATATACTAGTAGGGTTTAGCGATTCTAGTCGTGTAGTCCCCAATTCCGTTATTTTCCGGCAACACTACGTAGGATTATACAGACATAAATAAATATAAATTATTTAGCGCCACAAGCACGACTTTGCTTGGTTTGGTGGTGTTGTATGCATAACATTAATAAATATAATTATTAGGTAAATTTATTTATATTATAACGCTTTAGGTATATCAATCCCGTGAAATTTGGAGACAGCGGGCCAAAACCATGGAACAAAGTCATGGGTCAAACGTGTATTTCGAAAGATCCTATAAAGAATTAATTCAGCCCTTATCCCACCTGAAGTTGTTTATCACGAAAGTTTCGAGCTCCACCTTACTAAAATATTGACGTTATCCTTTGCTCCACGAGTCACGAGCCCGATACGCCGAAGTAACGCGACTCCAAACAAGTTTACTTCTGTATCGGATTGACAGCTGATTAAAGTTGTACAAACTTGTATAATGGTGGCATCGTGTGACGAGTACGAAACTCTTGAAAGAAGGAAAATGTGTCCTTTGAATTTATGTTCGTTTCAGTGGGATATCTTTGGATGAATAGACAAGATGCAGCCATATAACAGCTTTTGAATAAGAAAAGTTAGTTCAAGTATCAAGAAGGTACCTACTACTTATACACAGATGCGGATTATACCTACTTAAGGCAAACTAGGCACGTGCAAGGGTCGCGAGCGCGAACAAAAAAAATTGGTTGCCTGTAAAGTCGGTATACGGGCAAAAGTTTTACGTGACAACGACTTTGAGTGGTAAAATAATTTTACGGAAGGGACGCGTGCCTTTCACTTTTTATGTCTGTCTCTCTCGCTCTTAGGCGGGCTAACCATGCCCGAGTGGAAGGGACGCGTGCCTCTCACTCGCTCTCGTTGTGAGCGCATAACGTGAGCGGAGCGTAACGCAGTTTCTTGTAGTGTCACCCGGCAAACCAATTTATAAGACGTTGTCACGTCAAAAAAAGGCATAAAACTATAATATTATGTAGGTAGTTACGAGTAAGTAACCTCTATCACACATGTCGCACCAACAACAATGCCCACTAGTCATCACATTTTATTTTTAGTACAGGGACGCCAATGGGATGCTTGCCTACGGCGCTCTCAATGTTTAATCCGCCTTTGGTAAGTACTACACCACAATTGACACCGTAATGAGATAATTCGCAAAAGAACGAAAGTGTCCGATATAACTCAAAGAGTAAGCAAGCTGAAGTGGCAATGGGCAGGCCACATCGCTCGCAGAACTGACAACCGATGGGGAAGAAAGGTTCTCGAGTGGCGACCAAGAACCGGAAGACGCAGTGTTGGACGGCCTCCGACCTCCCACTAGATGGACAGATGACCTCATAAAGGTAGCTGGAAACCGCTGGTTACAGGTTGCATAGGACCGTTCATTGTGGAAAACTAGGGGGGAAGCCTATGATCAGCAGTGGACGTCTTGCGGCTGATGATGACACCACAATTGAGGTTCAATAAGATCCATGTGAGCGTGTGACCTAACAGTACGTAGTAGACAAATTAGCTACTTAATTGATTCATTTTGTTTTACAGCAAAAAATATGTTTATTTTCAATTTATTACTTCTTGCTGTTTGCTGGTTGGTCCCGGCACTCCTCTCGGGACCCTACCGGCTCCTACTGGCACTCGGTTGCGCCGGCTTAGCACCACCTATGCCACTCAAATCGCTACCAAAGGCGGATTAAACATTGAGAGCGCCGTAGGCAAGCATCCCATTGGCGTCCCTGTACTAAAAACAAGAACAAAATTAAAAATTTTGATTAACCCCCGACTACCTTAGATTAGTTATCTGTACAACATTCTACTAGTCAAGCCCTTTCATTTGATACCCATATTAAGGGAGTTGTGAAAAAATAAATGTAATTCGCCATTTTGTGGTAGCGGCCATCTTGGATTTGAAATTTGTCATAGTGCAAAGTATTCTTCTAGTTAAGCCCTTTCGTTTGATACCCATATTGCGGTAGTAGTGAAAAAAATTATATAATTCGCCATTTTGTGGTGGCGGCCATCTTGGATTTGAAATTTGTTTTAACGTATAGTACTCTGCTAGTCAAGCCCTTTCATTTGATACCCATATTGAGGTAGGTTGTGAAGAAATATTTTGTCCGCCATTTTGTGGAGGCGGCCATTTTGAATCGATATTAACCAAACATAGCTAAGAACACCCGCACGGATATTAACTTTCAAATAAAAGAACTGCATCTAAATCGGCCCATCGGTTTGAGCTCTACGGTGCCACAGACAGACACACACACACAGACAGACAGACAGACAGACAGACAGACAGACAGACAGACAGACAGACAGATAGACAGACAGACAGACAGACATCGACGTCAAGCTTATAACACCCCTTTTTTGGTCGGGGGTTAATAACTAATACTTAGTACGCCGTAATATTTAGTTAGTCGTCTACGTCGGCTGTAGACGACGGGACCGAACATTTGGCCTTTACTTACTGATGGGGTCCCGGAGTGGTCCTGGCGTGTCTTGGGCGAGATGACAAACGCGGTGGACTAGGAGTACCAGTACTGCGATGCGTAGCTCTCCCTGTCACCATCAGCCGAAAAGTGGTAGGCGCTAGAATCATAGACTTGGACCATCGCGGGGGACCAAGTATGTCCATACTTTGCATCTAGCATCCCCTTACTGGTTGGTACACTTCATGAGTAATGCATAGTGGTGATGCCGAGTCTGACACAACCCAGACTTCCCCTTCGGCGAAAGAGTACCTATGCTTAAAAGCATTTTATCCACGTAAAAAAACTATGACGATACTGGAAACGATACTTCATCACCCAAATTATAATAATCTCTGTGATCATAGAACTTTTAACGAAACAGTCTAATTAGCAAAAAATACAACTTTTTTATGTGACTTCCATAGTAGGTACAAGCTTTGCTTAGTTTGGGATCAGATGTTGTTGTGTGTGAATTGTCCACCAATATTAATTTATTGCCCTGTCAAAAATTGACCGGAGCTCTCAATTAAGCTCACAACGACCAAATAAGCTAAGCTGGTCCCAAAAGGTTCTCCCAAAAGATTCCTTGGTAAAACAACAAAATCAAGTGTCATTAATTTTAAAATGGCTAGATACCTATTTCCCTTGTGAGAGTATTTATTTTATGTGACCTACACACACCTACCTAAATATATAGGTGAAAGGTGAATCCAACAATAGCTGCTTTAAAACATATTTAAATCCAATTTCAAAATGTCAATTAATTGCATTTTATATTGTTACGGTTGGTCTAGTCGGGAGAACGGCGCCAGCCGATCCTGTAATGCCGCTAACTTTAAACGGTGAAGGAAACATCGTGAGGAAACCGACATGTACCTAGAATCTTTCGAAGTCATGTGTCATCGACCAACACGCACTGGGCCAGCGTGGTGGATTATGGCCTCAACTCTCTTCTTGCGAGAGAAGCCCCGAGCCCCGGCAGCGGGAACATTTAGTGGGCTGTTAATGATGATGACGATGATGATGAAAATGCACAAACAAATTTTATCTTCAATGATATGGAAACATCAAAGATTTTTAGATCTCCACTAAAAGTCGCTTTCGTTAGCAAAAAGGCCGCTAACCGTCGAACTAGTTTTTAAATAGTTTATTACGAGATACATAGGTAGAATATAATAATGTGACATAAAAACACATAAATATTACAGTAAATCGTTAAAATAGGGGAAGTACGTCCAAAATCACACAGTGTTTTATTAATAATCAATAACTTTTTTATTATTCGTATTAGGAACATAATTTTTTTTATCTAACTTTGCTTATATTAATTGGTTATCCATATCTTAAAAGATTTGTCACAAAAATCAACAGTTACAAAAATATTTGGTCTTAAATGGAAATCAAGAAAAATTCGTTTTGTCCATACCGTATGGACAAAACGACACAAACCGTATGGACTAAATGACATACACAGCCATCAACATGAATACAATAGTAAATGACAAAAATTAATTGCACAAACGCTTTGGCAAATCAGCACAGGCCGTGTGAACCCAACGACTGCACTTCATGCTCCTCAACCACCCCTCACCAGGCTTTGAACGTGAGTAAAGATCGTTGCAGTATGTATATGCACTGTAATAGGCACAATCGTCTTCTTGATCAAGACCATCTTCATCTGAGTCTTCACTAACATAAAGAGATTTAGTAATTGCCTGGATTCTTTACGAGTTGGTTTTGTTGTTTTGTGTTGTTGTGTTGTGTGTGTCACACTATGTTGTTTTGTCCGTATTGGTTGTATGTCATTTTGTACATATCCTCAAAAAAAAGTAACGATCCGAAAAATAATCTTATTGCAGCGACAATCATGTTGTATAATCTACACGATCACCTCAACCACAAGATGCTTGAAAATAAAAAACTATTACACAGTAAAATAACAAAAGAAAACTTACCGAAAAACAAAAAAACTGACGCCCACTAACAAACTTTTCGCCAAACGCGAAACACAAATGTCAACATGACGTCTGTTACGTATTTATAAATGACTCTGAGAAATCCAATGGTATATTTCCAGTGGGGGCGCTTCCTAATTGTCTTATTTTTGAATGTCTAAGCCGCGCTAATTTTTAAATATCGCCAATGTGTCGTTTTGTCCATGTGTGTCATTTTGGACGTACTTCCCCTACTAGGTATGGTATTGTCATCGACACGAAGAAGAAGACAGTAAATTGATTATGTACTAGCATCACAAATAGACGGCGTTATTCGAGAGCAACATCTTCCAATAGCCTCTCTTTTTACATAATATATTTTCTAATTGGTGACTCAATAAAGTAGGTACCTATACTTATCTAATCTATAAGCTGATGATTCATTAATGTCTAGAAGTAGAAGTCAATAGCAGAGCGGCGTAGATCCCTTTATCAATCAATCTCGAATGAAAGGCGTGATTGTAAGCCGCGATTGCGACTTCCAGATTAGGTGCGAAAACCTTGTATAATTATTCCGGGAAGCTCATCAATCATGTTACTTCGGCGTGCCACCGGCAATCCGCCGTTGTTATTCCTGTTAAGTTGTTGAAACTGTTATGTAATCATCAGCTCCAGTACTCCCTATTGAATCTGCTGTTATCTACTCGAATGCATTGGAAACCAAAAACAATACACATTTCAAAATAGCAGACGAACAAACAAATAGACTGAAATAATTAAATTGTTTTTTTTTGAAGTGAAAACTTCTTTAGGCGCGTTGAAAATTTTCGTGGGCTGTAAAATGAATTTATCCGTCACGCTCGGGTATGATAATAATTTGAACTAGGGATGCTAGAGCGAGAAACAAAATACAGTAAACAAGCGCGTCAGAGCGAGAAAGATAATATAGTCCCTGTTTACCTGTGTTTATTATATTTATATCTTTTTATACCGACATTAAACTTCTAGGTACTTAGCACACTAATGCCAATAATTGAACTTGTCACGAAATATTAAATTTGCATTTCACATCCATTGAAAAAAAGTTTTTGTTGTAATATACTCGTATTACTGTTTTATCACAGCACTTACACATACACTTTAAACACAACATATATATGCATTTTTAGCGAAATACCTATAAAATAAATAAATAGCAAACATTCAAAAATTTGCTAGTCAAACCCTATTCCCGAACCGCGTAGGTAATTTTTATTGTTTACTAGATGTCCCCCCCGGCTTCGCTCGTGGAACATATATAGCACTCATCGAGATCCCGCACATATCCAACGGTGAAAACATTTTAGAAATCGGTTCTGTCATTCTTGAGAATATTTCGAGTTTTCAAACAAAACACCTCTTCAGCTACCTGCTACGCCACCTGTCGGAAATTGGTCGTACCAAGAGTACCAACCCAGAGATTAGTAAAGGTTTTATATTCAAGAAGTATGAAATCTGTTATATTCAATGACGTAATCTTGACACATGCTGTCATGTGTCATGTCAAAGCACGAAACGTACGAAAACTCTCAAAAAGGATTTTCCCGATTTTGTTACATTCTTGATTCATGCTCCGCTTCTGTTAAATAGCGTTAATTTCTATAGCCTATAGCCTTCCTCGATAAATTGACTAAGTATCTAATAGAAAAAGAATCTTTCAATTCGGACCAGCACTTCCCGAGATCCTAGCGTTCAAACAAACAAACTCTTCAGCTTTATAATATTAGTATAGATTTATTCTTGGGCATAGATACTAATAATTTTGCCACATGTTATTCACGTGTTGCTGTGCTTACTAGGTATATTCTCATTTTCAATTGCTAAATAATTTGTATTTTTAATTATTACAATTATTTAGTGGTCTTTAAATAGAAGTATTTCTTATTTTAGTTTTCACTTCTGCCGTGTGGTCTTAAGCGCACACATTTTTTTTGTATTTATATGTAGATAGGTACACTCATGTTATGTGTGTACCTACATATTTATGTATTGATTTAAATTTTTACTAATTCATCCGGAGATCCTTAGTTCCTGTAAGCTATGATGTTCACAACAGCAAGTGTCGTAGATACATTTTACACGGGTAAAGGATTTTATTTTTGCCAGATGGATAAACAAACAATATTGGTAGAACGGTGAGTAGAGCTGGGGAAGTCCTCCACTTTTGCCAGTTATTTTAACATTTTACCGCCTAGCAACAACATGTAATAAAGAAGTTATGTTCGTCGACGTTTTTACACATTAGGTCCTGTGTTCCAGATTGAACGGCAGTGTTTCCAGAGACTTGGCAAAGTAAAGAGCTCGCTTGTCTTATATCTCTGGATAACGAGCCCAATGCAGTACCTACTAGGCAATGATTTTTATATTCAAATAATGCGTGGCATGCGTTTTGCTTACGAACAGGCGCTTTTGCTCGTCCCATCTCTACATCTAGGTATATTACAAAATATATATACTTAAGTACTAAAAATAAGTCAATATAATCGAAAATTATCGATTTTTTTCTAGGTTAGCACGCTCCATCGTAGATTGCAACCGCATATGTTGCACCGTGCGAAGCCGGGACGGGTCGCTAGTGATTGTAAACGATTGTCAACGAGTGGGGCAGAATAATGATTGTTAATTTCTATGGCAGAACAACATTTGTTAGCTTATATGGCATGGCAATGTTTGCTATTATTGTAATATTTGTATTAATTTATATAGCAGAACAAAATTTGCGAGCCCAGCTATTATTTTATTTTATTATTATCGATAAACAACATTGTCGACATGTTTAGGTTGTTTATGTCTACTTGTTTGTCACACTTGCTCATAAATATACTCGTAGGTACCTCTAGTCTTACACGGAATTACTTAGGTACTTAGATAGGTAGGTACTTACTTTTTCCCGCCCATTTGATCACGATCACGAACCCTGCCGACAAAACTTTTTCTTTATTTAATTAACTCTTCATGCTTCCCGCATTTGAAGTATTAAAACGTTCGAGTTAAAACGTTCGAGTTAAATTAAATCCTGCAACATCGACGATTCATATTTCAGTGGAGAACCTATTGAATAATTTAATTTTGTGCGAGGAGGAAAGGACGGATGCTTACTTAATTAGCTAAGATCGTTTTTGCGTCAGTTGGCAATCTTTAGTGGAATGGTTTAAGTAGGAATAGAAATACAAGTAAGTACTGAAGGTTAATATGCAATGATAAAAATAAATATTAATGGGTATTTTTCAAACAATAAGTACTATTTAACCACAAACTAGGCAAAACTGGTACTGAGAACCCAAGCTGTAGATGAGACTATAATTTGGATGTTCGATGATCAAGCACGTCGAAACGGCTGAACAGATCCGGTTGCGATTTGGAACAAAGTTAGATTAATTGTGGTCTGGAACAAAGGCCTTTATCGCTGAAAATTACGGGAACAGAAACTACGCGAGTAAAACCGCGGGGCATTGCGGGTTTTACTTATGTAGTTGTAAATACATACATATTTAAATTATGATAGACAGTCGCCCAGAAACAGAATAAACATTAATTACACAAATATTTATGGGTGGGATTCGAACCCACGATCTACGGTTCACTGAGCGGGCTCACTAGGTACCAAAATTGAGCTTAGTTGGCCAGATAATACTGCGGTGATAGTCCAAGATCCCAGAGCCGCCAGACGTCACGTATTTTCTGATGGATGAAATGTGGACGATTGAGTAGAGTTAGTACGTACTAAGAACACATGCTTACCCGCTAACTTGCTTAGACGGCCAATTTTGAGATATGGGGTCCAGAAGATACATTACTTAAGTACTTCATGTTTTTCTGATAACTGATTTTCACGTATGTTATGGACAATATCTTTAAAAATAAGGTCCCAATACTCCCAGACACTTTCCGTCGGCCATTTTGCTATTATTTTGGGAGTTGTTAAGAGGCAATGTTTCCAATTAAAATTACCTACTATGTATTTTCTTTTTCGAGTTGATGAATGTGTTTTTTTTCATTCATAGATCAAATTATGACACCCACCGTGAGAGAACAACGCTATGGGACGACTGTCTCACAGAAGGATACCACCCCCTCCCATAAACTCTCATTGTCGAGCACCTCGATCGGCAATTAGAGGCCACCACCGCCGCGATCATGGAAACCCAAGGTTACACCTCTTGTGTCGTATCCCCTACTATCAAAAATGTTGTATACCTACTCGGATATAATATACCTATATGTCGCAGCCGGATCATATAATTCACCGTATTACATTAGAGCTAGCCGTTTTGAAAAACAGGGCCGTTTTGTAAAGTGGCTGTTTAACGATTAGCCAGATTGAATGCGGCTGATTGAAAGGAAGCCGGAATGTATTCGACGCCATACGTCATTCAACACGGCTAGCCGTAATGTAATAAAGCGAGAGATTAGCCGCCTCTTTGACAATTTTTAGTTCCGATTCCTAATACTCATGGCGCTGCCTGACAAGAGATAATATGTCAGCCTTTTCTGATTAATACAATTAATTTTCATTTTAAACATTGTTTTTTTTTTTAAGTATGGTCACCCTACAGTTTAATCAGTAGTAGAATGCGGCTAAACGTTGGAAGTAGTGATTACTTCCTCTGTGGTTGGAAGTACCGTATTGAAGAACGTATCGCAATAACGATCCGGCTAATCGTTGAACCGCCGCATTACAAAACGACCCTGTTTTTCAAAACGGCTAGCCGCAATGTAATACGGCGGATTATACGATCCGGCTGCGACAAATACATATTTGTTACGCTATAGCCATTTGTGTCTAAATGAAATCCACTACTGCCATCTAGTCCGCAACAAGGAACTTTTTTACCTTCTGGAAACGACTCACTCATGAACTATTGAACTAACTAGAACTTCTAGTCTAGTTCACCAACATTCAGTGTTGCTGTGTTTCTAACCTAGTCCCTAAATCTAAGGTATTTCATAAATGTTTAGCTTTAAAATTGTAGATTTAAATGAATTTTACATGACATCACAAGCATCACAACACAGACATACATAAAGACAAGTTCATATTCATAACCCATCATTCATTTATTCGTATTTGTTATTTTAAAAATGTCACAGCGACAATGATATTATATTGACCATAGACATACTCAAAACAATTCAAATTGACATTTTGACATTGACTATGTTCTTTACACTTTTTATGATAATGATATATAATTATTAGAAAATAATAACCAGGCTGCTTTTAGCGTCTTTCAGTCTGTTTTTTTCCGATCTTATTCGGGTGTAACTTTTGTAAACGAATAAGTTAGTTGAAATGTTTGCGAAATGAAATACATTGTTACGAAGGATTCATTCACCTCTATCAACAGATGTAAATATTAGAAACCAAGGGCTCCCCTTAGTTTCTACGCAAAACCTGGCATAAACTCTTTCTAGCCCTAAGCTAAGCAAAGCTTATACTATGGGAATCAGATAAGTAATAATAACACTTACATAATTATTATTAATACATATTTAATGTCATACGTACCTAGTTTAAATTACAACAATTTTACGGCACTCGTTTTCTGCCATCTATGGCTGAAAATTAAATAAATAAATTTTGGTAGTGAACATTTTAATCTAAAACCTCTCAGTTTTTAAGTTTCTTAAACTTATTTTTCTTCTGAAAAAGTAACACGTCATTTAACCTTTCGTGTTTCGACCCCACGGCGGAAATGAATAGCTGCTTTATCGTAGGTAATAATTTAGAATGACAATTATTACACATAAATTGAATAAATACAGTAAACACAGTAAGTGAAGAGCAGCTGACTTTGAGCTTTTTCCTGGCTCGGAAATACTCGGTGGCGCTGAGTTCACCCGATCAAGCCATTCGCCTCAAAAAACCTCTGGGAGGTGCCCTAAAAGAAGTTTTCGTTTCAAAATTTCAGTACAAGGTGCAAAAAAACGTTACTTTGTACTCTGAAAACCATAATTATCTATAGACATAGGGCGTTTGTGTACTACACGGAATTTCCTCCGGTAGTCCAATTTTTTACTATCCGATGTAACATTCCATGCATATGTATACTGCCTTGTGCACTACACGTAATTACACCGTCCAGGGTTTTACTTTTCTCTATTCCGGACCGGGTTTTCCTATCCAAGAGGTTGCCCTCTTGGATAGGAAAACCCGGTCGGGATCAAGGTCCACTTCAATGAAAACATGTCTAAGCTTGTGCATTGCATCCGGAATCCGTAATAATCAGTATTATTCGGGAGCAGGCGGGGCGGGTATCTCTTGCATACAGCGAGCAACATGGAAGGGGAGTATGCATACACAGCGTTTCCCCTTTGTCAAAGTGCAAGTCCGCGTGGACCATGGAGTTTGACAATATACTGTGGCGTGAGGGCAAGGTTATATTTGTGAATGGTGCTTTATTTTTATGTGTTAGTGATTTGGCTGTGTGAGTATGATCGGCAATGGATCGGTACAGGTATGTTTATATGTAATAGTGCGGCTTTAATTTTTCCCTCCCGCAAGAAATGACAGAAAGATTTAAACGATATTTTATAGCTACTCCCTTCCGTAATTGCACGGAAAATCGAGTTGGTCGATGCTCGCATAGGATACTGATTTTTAGGACTAATCTAGATGTCCATGCTAAGAAGACTTATCTAGACGACCATGCATTGAAGATTTATTCCAGATTAGCAGCGCCTTCCGCTTTCACCCGCGTATTTTCCAAAAAAAGCTATTAATTCTGAGTATTTACGTATACAATTTGCCAAGAATTTAAGAAAAATAGTAGTATACAATAGAATTTCCACAAAATTACTTAAATCAATTCAAAAACACAATATTTTTATAAATTTCAATTAATATTTATCGTCATTACCGTCTGCATTCCAGTTTAAAGGCCAATATTCCCATGGAAATTACTGGCTTTAGAGATAAATCATCTTACATCTCTGGGTGACGAACGCAGTGTAGTGCTAGGTAATGATTTGGACTATTCAAGTTCCAATACCTGCCTGTTACTATACTATTATGGGTAAGCGTGTTGCTGAACATCAGGTACATGTGCTGCTCCTTCAGTCACTATTCTACTTATATACAAATTTTGCATTAGGATATAATAATTTTATATTTTAAAGTGAAAGAGGAATTCGGTCTTAGCGGAATTACGCGTGTGTGACGTGTGGTTTCGAACAGAGCTCTCGTTAGACTGCATCACTCCGATCCGGAAAAAAGACGAATAAGTGCACAAGACAAACATCCGGTTATTTCATGCCAGATCGGAACGTAAAAAACCGGCTTGCCGGACGGTAAAATTCATTGTAGTGCGCAAACGCCCATAATATTTCGCTACTAACTCGCACAATGCCAGGTTGGGGGTAATCCCCCTAAAAATGAAGGGTTATAATAGTTATGGGGGGAAATTTGGGGAGGGCATAATTTTTTAGGATGATTTATCGGAGGGAAAAATTGGTTTGGGGAAAAGGATTGCAGTTTTTTTAGCGAGTACGGTACTTATTACAGCGAACTTAGCACAAATTTGGAATCGCCGTTTCTTAAGTGAAATGGTCGATATGTCGCAGGCGGATTGTACAATCTGCCGTATTACATTATGGTTAGCCGTTTTGTAAAGCGGTGGTTTAACGATTAGCCGGATTGAATGCAGCTGATTGATAAACTGCCGGAATGTATTCGACGCCATACGTCATTAAATACGGCTAGCCTTAAAGTAATCCAGCGAGAGATTAGGCGTCTCTTTGACAATATTTAGCTCCGATTCTTAACACTCATGGCGCTGCCTGACATAACAACTATGGCGTTGAATGCAGTAAGTGTTTTGCTAAATGCATAAAGTGACTGTGTAGGTTTTGTTGTTCGGCGGAATTATACATATTATTGCGGTGGTTTACCACCGTCCATCTCTTGAGGCGGCTCACCTTTGTCCACCTGGGTGTTACTAGGAAAATATTTAGTTTCCACCGTCCACCTCGTTAAGACTAAATCGGACCGGGTAAGTTACATAGGACCTATATCCGACTCGGAGCACACCGACTCCACCTAGTCTTGTCGCTACTACCCCTACAGTATATATAAAATATGCGGGAGCTTCTAGCAGGCGCCCACCCAGAGTCAACTCTCAATGATAGACTGTTATCTAAGTGCACCATATTTCTTAGATGTTCTTAAGCTATTACTAATATCAAGTTAGGGGCTTTCAAGTTTTATCTGAAAGGTAAGATGATTTAATAAAAAATAGTTTTCTTCTTCTTCTTCGTGTCGATGATGTTGCCTTTTTATTTTTGGTTTGTGTGAGTCTTTTAAATTTTTGCTGCCCAGTATTCCGCAACTGTGACTCCTGGTATCGAGGCCTCCATTAGGTCAATTCTGGTGCAGCTGATTGAACACTACGGGCATGACAGCAGGTGCTGCATGGTCTGAGTGGCACCACAGTCGCACAGGATGTTATTTGCGTCAGAGTATCCCCATTTCGCCATATTAACTTTGCAGCGGCCCACTTGGGTCCGGAGTCGGTTTAGTGACTTCCACGTGGGCCACGCTAGGTTGCTACCTGGGGCCAGCTCTTCAGCTGGGGCCACATAATCTTGCGGGGGAGGACAGCTCTAGTTCCACTGTTTGCAGTGAGACTCTCTGGGTGGGTCAGGCAATACCATTGAACAACTGAGAAAGCTTTTGCGACTCTTGAGGTGTGTATTTGAGATATTTGCATTGTAGAGGGGGTGCCTGATATCAGTTTCTTGTTTTCCTTTTTCTACAGAACAGATGACACTTCTGCGGACTTTTGGTGGAGCTATTCCGGCTAGGGGGTAAAGAAAATTGAGAGGGGTAGGTTGCAGACAGCCTGTAATTTTCCTGCATGTGTCATTTAACGCCGTATCTACTTCTTTTGCGTGGGTGGATCGATGCCATACTGGACATGCATATTCCCCAGCAGAAAAACAGAGTGCTAGCCCAGAAGATCGCAGAACATGGGCTGAAGCACCCCATGTGGTAGAGGTAAGCTTAGAGAGGAGGTTGTTTCTAGTGCTAACTTTCAGTTTTGTATTTTGACAGTGTGCTTTGAATGTCACTGTTCTGTCCAGTTTGACACCAAGGTAAGTCGGAGTTTTGCTGTGTTCAATCGTAATACCCCGCCATTTCACGCTAAGTTTACGGTCAGCTTGCTGGTTTCCGAGGTGGAATGGTATAGAAAATGTTTTTGAAGGATTTGGTTTTTGCCCATTCTCATCGTAATATCCTCCAAGCATTTCCAAAGCTTCTGTGAGATGTTTTTCAACTTCTTAAAAGGATGCAGCTTGAAAAGTTAGGGCCAGGTCGTCGGCGTAGAGAAAGCGTTCAGAGTTTAGAGGGTTGGGCTGGTCATTGGAGAAAATATTGAACAAGATAGGTGCTAAGACGCTACCCTGTGGTAGACCATTTTTTTGGTGTCGCTACCTACTGGGTCGATTTTCCAGGTGAACTTGAAACCGTCGATTGGTGAGCATCTCTCTCAGTAAATTAATGAAGGCCTGGTCGTTGATAATTGTTGACACTTTTGAGAAGAGTTTTCTGATATTGATGGTGTCGTATGCAGCAGATAAATTTACAAAAACGGCACCTGTAACTTTTTTGATTCAAATCCGTTTTCTATGTGTTGTGTGAGTCTGAGAATTTGGCTTGTGCAGGACTTTCCAGGGCGAAAATCGGCTTGCTCTGGAATCAGTTTTGGATCAACTATTGGTGTTAGTTGGTTGAGCAAAAGATGTTAAAACAACTTATAGGTGTGGCACAAGAGAGAGATAGGTCGATAACTTTTTGGATCAGTTGGTAGTTTACCCGGTTTGAGTAGCGCGATGATCTTTGATCTTCTCCATAACCTAGGTATTTTAAAATCTTTCAAACAGGCATTGAAAACTGCAAGGAGCCAACACACAGCAATGGGTCTAAGGTGTTTTATTTGTTCTACCGTTATGTCGTCTACCCCTGCAGCCTTCCCGTCTTTAAGCTCTTTGATGGCAGCTATAATTTCTGTTAAGGTAATAAGTTGGCTTATCTCTGTTGAAGAGGTTTCTTTTGAGTGAAGTCTGGCTACTTTGGAAACCGCTGGTTGCAGGTTGCGCAGGACCGTTCGTTGTGGAAATCTAGGGGGGAGGCCTATGTTCAGCAGTGGACGTCTTGAGCTGATGATGATGATGATGATGAGCTATCTGTCGTTGAGGAGGTTGCCCATTGAGCAGCAATTGGTGAGCTATCTGGTTGGCTGTGACCTTGCCGGGATTTTTTGGGTCGGGTGGGTTGTCTGTAAGCTTTCGCAGGGTAGACCAAGTTTTTTTGCTGTTGTGTGTCATGTCTATGGCAGTCACTGCTGAAACTCACTTCTCTTTTCGGACTTCTCGGAGTTTTAGCATGAGTTCTTCTCCAGTTGCGATGGTTTCTGATGAGAATGGATCGTTGGCGAATAATTTTTCGTAATGCTCGATGAGTGCAGCAGAGTCTCGGTTGAGCCCCGGTATGTAGTGTGTACGGCAGCCTCTGGGGATACTTTTCCTTGATTCGGTCCAGATTATATCTACAAATTTGTCGTAGTTTTCTGGGCTTAGAGTAAGGTGTGACAGTTTCTTATCTATATCCTCCGAAAATTTGTCCCAGTTGGCTTTTAAAAAGTTGAACCTTCGTCTAAAAAGAACAACTACTGGTTTTACTGCTGCGTGGACTAGACATGTGATAGGTCTGTGTTGAGTGTTGGGGATGGGGACGCTAACAGAGTTAGAGCAATAAGTCCAAAACAGAGTCTGATGGTCAAACATGAGATCAGCGGCCACTATTGAAGGATGCAGGAAGCTTGGCGTCATGAATTAAATAGAGTTCTTCAGCTTCTGCCCAGTTTTTAACTGCTACTCCATCAGCATTTGTGCCCCATTGGAACTGTGGCTGTTAAAATCCCCGACTACTATTTTGAAGTTTTGGTCACGAAAGTTGTCAGTTTCAGTGAATATAAACAGTTGGCTAGGAGGTTTGTAAATGGAAGTGATTGTACAGTATCCGGTATCTACTGTAATAATTTCAATTGAGTTCTGCGAGTTACATGATACAGATTTTATTGACGTATTGGGTTTAGAGAATATAACGCTTCCATACTTAGCGTGAAAATTTCGGCGATTAGGGCGAGGCCCGTAATCTGGGAACGGGCCTGATCCAGACTATATGGAAAAGAGCAGATAGTAGGTCAGCTTTAGTTTGAGAAAACCCTTCGATATTGATTGAGATGACATTTAACGCGGCTTGGTCAATAGGGTTTTGCATTTTCTTATTATAATTTTTACTGTTGGCTCTGAAAAGTGCCTTTTTGTTAGGCGCTGAAAAGTGCCGTTTTGGGGCTCTGATAAGAGCCGTTGTTATTGGGTCCTGCAAAGGACCGTTTGACATCATCGTTGACAGAAGGATTAGTCAGTCTGCACCGAAATGCTGACTGTCCAGGGTGGGCCGGGTGTAAACGCAATCACAGTTATTGATCAAAATAACACCGCTCGGGGAGGCTCCTTCTATCCACCCCTATATATAAAAAATAGTAATAACTATCGTAAGAAGTGATCTTTCAGCTTTTTCTGATTAGTAAAATTAATTTTCAATTTAAACATTATTTATTTTGAAAGTATGATCACAATTTAAGTAGTAGTACGAAGCGGCTAAACGTGGTCTGCCATATCGAAGAACATGTCGCAATGATAATCCAGCAAATCGTTGAACCGCAGCATTACAAAACGGCCCTGTTTTCAAAACAGCTAGCTGTAATGACTGTAGTACGGTGAATTATACAATCCGGTTGTGACAGATACATTACAATGGGGCCATTTTAAGAATATTTAAAAAAATATATTATATTATAAGTACCTATTTTTGGAATAGCCTTAAATTATGTTTATTGAGTTAATACATTTTTATTTATTTTATTTATTTATTTATTCAGGTATACAAAACAGAATACAGTTAAAACTTAAATATATAACATGGTACAATTTCGATCCAAACTATGTTCCTATACACAACATGAGTGACAGAGTGCTTACGTCTCAAAAGAAATTACACTAAAAATAAGTTGTACACAACTTAGGAAATCAAATTGCGTTTTTTTTTTTTAATTATAATTTTTATTTGGGTTTATATAATCTGTGAACAGAATATTTTGGACATCATTTTTAAACATTTTTTGACAGAAAATATCAATCGAATTGTGGTGTTTGTTTGAAATTTCATTGTTTGGCGACACATTGTAACCACTGGATTGTAGTATGAGGTATTATTTTTGTATACATCTAATGTGAAAATGTTTGCAAACCCTTCGCGCAATCTTGGCTTAATATTTATACTTATGGTTGAGAGAAGAGAAGGTGAATCTATTTTTGAGTGGATAATTTTGTATAAGCAAATTAAATCTGAGTGTGATCGTCGAGTTTCTAGAGTTTGTAATTTAAAATAAGACAACTTATCATTGTACGATTTAAGTTTCCGTTTCAAACCTAGTCTGTGACTCAAAATGCTAAGGCACTTGCTTTGTACACGCTCTATGCGCTGCGAGTGTATTTGATAGAAAGGAGACCAAATGACGGAGTTATACTCTAGTATGCTGCGTATCATTGTCGAATAAAGAGTTACAAAACTGAGAGGATTTTTGAAATTTTTAGTAATGCGTGAGATGAATGCCAGCAGTTTGTTGCATTTGTTTTTATTTTGTTTATTTTTTCTCGAAATCCTGTTTTGGGGTGATACCGAGAACACTATGGAGAGAAATGGAGATGGTCCTCAGCGTAAAAGAAGTAAACAAATTAATACATAATTTATTATGGACGTTTTTTTTTTTCTAGAAAACCAGTTTTTTGCAGGGGATTTCGAGAACATTTTGGGGAGAAATCGAGATGGTCCTCTAGCAACACTGGGCACTGTCAGCCGTCAGACTCACAGTCTCAGACACCTCATCTTATTGGAATCTTTTCGATTATTATCATTTTGTTGTATTTTTATTGTTTAAACTCAAGTACCAATAACAACGTCATAGTGTTTTGATTCCAAAACGTCGAAATGTGGGACCCGACTCATGTGCAAGTAACAGTGCAAAGAGCTCGCGGATTGTTAATTAAAGGTAAAAATGGTACAAATAACTGTTTTGTTACCATCGCTCTCGGCAAAGAAAAATTCCAAACTTCCATTAAACACAAAGCCACACAGAACGTGGAATGGGTAGAAGAATGCGAATTACACATACCTTCCCAAGGAAATACCGCCGAGATCGTTCTCAAAGTTTACGATGAAGATTTAATAAAAGATCATTTATTAGGTCAAGTATCGATTCCGTTAAAAGACCTCGATGTTTACGAGCGGCCACGAAGCCGTTGGTATCCTTTGCAAGGGAAACCTGGCAAAGAAAATGACAAAAACCGGGGTGAGTTGGAGGTGAAAGTTTCCTTCACTGTGAAAGAAGGAAGTCTTACTGATCTAAGCAAGAAAGATAAACACAGATCGTCACTGTCGAGTCTCGCCCATAATGTAAGTGGAAGTTTAATGAGTATTGGAAGTATTGAAAAACGTAAAAGCATCAAAAAACTTGCTAAGAACTTAGGATCAAAAATGAATCTTACTAAAAAAGATAAGAAGAGTGATTCATCCTCCTTAGGTGGTAGTGTTGGTAATCTTAAACACTCTGCACTGTCGACTCCTGACCATTCCACACCAAAGAGAATATCAGGAGAGGCAGATCCTGGAGTGATCAGTGAAGATGAAGATGAATTTGCTTTTGATGATCTTTCGCATAAAAGCTCTGGTAGTTCTCTTAATGTTCAGTCGACCAATGTGTTTGCTCCGCGAAACAGTATTTACACTCCATCACCTGTGAATGCATCACTTGAAAATTTAGGAGGAGGTGAATTCCTGAGGAGATCCACAAGCAGTACACTAGCTGTTCCTGAAAAAGCAGCCCCCCAAAAGCCAGTTCGTCTCAGTCTTGACACATTTGCTCCTCCACAACTTCCAGCTCAAGTAATAGATAAAAATGATGAATGGCAGCAGAAGCTCTACTCACGTAAATCAGTCAGTCAAACTATGATTGATAAAGAAAAATCAGCAAGTCTTGAGCGAAACAAAAAGCTTGATAGCCCCAGTTCTCTGAAAGAAAAGCCAAGTCCAAAGTTCTTTAAAAAATTTGGTAGCAACAATAAAGCCAAAAAATTGTTAGAAGAGAGAATAATAGTTGGGGAAGAAAATATTGTGGAAGAAGATGCTGTTAATCCTGCTTACAATAACATACCAAAGACTGTCCTTCATCAGTTTGATGGGAAATCACGAGAAGACCTGATAGTTATGATTTACAATATGCAAAAGGATGCCGAAAGCGAAAAGAAAAAGAATAAAGACTTGGAGAACTATTTAGATGACCTACTGCTTAGAGTCATGGAAACTACGCCGAGGATCCTTCAAAACCCTTACACTAGAAATAACAGTATGCATATCAGAAACAAGTAATAGAAACTACATAAAAGTTTATGTTCTAGTATTTCATCTATTGCATGATTGCATAAAATTAATGTAGCATGTCTTCATATTTTGATGTTTGTGTAATATTATTGCAAGTGTTAAAACTTTCTTCAGTTTATACTCTGTTAGTATTATTGCAAGTGTTAAAACTTTCTTCAGTTTATACTCTGTTAGTGTTGTGTTGAAGTACCTTTTTCAATATTAGTTTTTTTGTGACAGTTTTGTAAGTGGCCATTTTCATGGACTGATGTTCAGTTTTTATTAAGTAACTTTGCTGCTTGCATAGCAAGTGTTTCTATGAAAATTAATTCAGAATTGATGGACAAATTAAATGTCATTCTAGAATATGAGTCCACAAAAGTATTAAAAACATCTATAACATTGTATGGCCGAACCAATGCTGCAATTTTGAAGCAGTTTACGTAACTTCAATGTGCCTTATATATTTGAATAGTCTGTGATATGAAGGAATAAAGAATCTGATAAAAAAATTATCACACTGATTCCTGATAGTAAAGATAAAAAAGTAAACAATTGTTCAAAGTTCTTAGCAATTGTATTTGTCACTTCCTATTACCCGGTGGTTAACACCAATACAACAAACAAACTTACTGTAAAAAAGTAACTGCCTATTAACTTTATACTCAGATTATTTTCTTTGTAAAAAACTATTGGTATTTTTTTAACTCAGTGCCAAACTTTGTACCTATATTTTTCAGTATATTGTAATTATAACATGAAGGCATTATTTCTAAATGGAAATGATTAAAATAATACTAATATAAGATAAAACAAAATTTAGGATTGAAAATACAATAATATTTTGTATTTCCTACTGTAGTGAGTCACTGGGCAAACATTCTGATGATGTCAATGATTCACAATCATAACATCACTGTGTGATAATGAGAATACCAGTGTGTGACTAAGATATCACCATTGTATATGTATGGTAAAAATATTTATCTATGAGTAAAGAAATTGAAAAGTCAATTTTAGTATTAAGCAAAAAAATCCATCCAATATTGAGTGATCATAACTTATTTTGAATTTTATATCCCGCTATCTAAAAAAGGGTAAGGATTTTGATGTGTATGATTGTTAATTTTCTTGTTCTATACTCTGGTTGTTTTTAAAAATATTCATAATTTATGAATAAATATGCATGTATACTCATATTATATTATTCTATTATGTACTAAGCTGCAGAATGGATGAATTAAAATAAAATAGATGATAGTAGCAACTTACATAAAAAACATCAGTTAATAAAACTTAAATATCTGTTTTTTTTTGTTTTTTACATTTTGGTCTCGTAGTAAAAGAGACTAGCATTTCACTTTTAGTTCTACAAAGTCTAGTTGAACTGTACATCCATATCTTTCTGCTTTAATTCAATATTACTAACTATAGCAGTAAAACTGAAATTAAGATTTTTTTCTTCTCATTGAGTTTAATAATGATAGATATTTATTGTTTAGAAAAGTTAGATGAATGCTCTGCAAATTACTTGTTTATGTAAAATGCCATTGTGCAATATAAAGGTATGCTTAATTATGTTGCTAATTGCACCTAACTAATAAATGTATTATAATGTTATGCTGTCTAACAGGCCTAGATATAATTAGCAAATAGATTTAAGAAATTTATAACTTTGCCCCTTATAGAAGGCAAAGTTGCCATTTGCAATTACTGAACACAGTTTACTAATACTTAAGTATAATTTAACAGACATTGATTGCACTGTATAGGTGTTGAAAGGTCTCCCACCCAGGCCTCTGACTGGTTGTCTTGTCAGAGACCATTGTTGACCTGTGCAGCATTTCTGACTAGCTGTGAAAGTTTCAATCATAATACCAGAACAGAAAATATTAATTGTGAGATAGAACACCCAATATCAACATTGCACTTCCTTGTCTGCTAGTATGACCAAAGGAGAAAGAACACTGTACATCAATGTTAATACCTTTATTAACATTTTTCAGTAACAATTTGAACAAATAAACTGGCAGTAGCAAAATATATAAATATAAACATAATAATGTCATTGATTGTGGACCTAATTAACATTTACTTCAATATTTAATGCAGTGATTGTAAGTTCTAAAAATAATAACCAGATTATTTATTAACCTGATAAATTATTCTTCTAAAACGGAATAAACAACTAACTCTTAGCTAGTTTTTTCTACAAAAAGAAGAGTTAAGTATGTTTATTAAGTTATCATTTATGTTCTAAGTTTATTTTATTGAATGCATAAGAAAAGTTATTTCCTGCATAGTTGTATTTTTAATTACTTCCTACACACATCTAATTGAGTGTATAAATATAAATAAATCTTATGTAAAAATCCAGCATCATTTATTCCTAGTGAACTCTTCATCAAGTCAAATTCTGAAAGCAGTTTGGTCTAACTTGAGCGATAAGATAGATTTTATTTCAATTAATGTTTCCTAATGTTGGTGGTAGTTTTTTATTGCAAGGTTCATAAATCAAACAGATGGCATCTCAATTTATAAAATTTCATATGAACTATAGAAAAACAAAGTGATACAAAACATTGTTTATCTGTGATGAGTTTCTAAACTACTGAACGAATTTTAATCAAAGTTAGCACACTGTATGCACTTTAAACCAGCTTGAGAGACAGGATAGTCTCAATGTAGCTCAATTTATAGTTCCAATATTTTTTTACTATAAATTATTTGTTTTCTAGGTATATTTATAACATTATCCAAAGCTGGAATAGGCCACTAGTAACTATATTAATAAAACAACACATAAAGAAGGTATAAATGTGTATTGAATTAGAAGATTTCACTTATAATATTAAAATTATTATGGATTCTATAATTTATTTGTGACGACGACTCTTGACAGGCACTGGTGCAGGAGCAGTGGTTCCATATGCCTTTTGTGACAGTTTATTCATGTAGTAAATTGTCACCAATGAGAATATCAAACTGTAAAGAAAACATCATAATTTTAATCACACAATATAAGTGATAGTTTGGAGATGCCTATTTTTAATTAAGACTTCAAAAAAGGAGCCTTTTACCAGATTATTTTTTTATTTGTGTTTACCAATTGAATTAATCTGCAAAACTCTTCTTTTGAAACATTTTTTACCATTTATATTTTGCACCAATTGGTCAAGCAGTTATTGAATATTTTATTTTCTCCAAAAAACAAAAATTTAATGCAGGCACCCAACCAAATTTCATAAGAAACTATCACAATGTCGCGTCTTCTAAAAATACAAAGTAAGTTTTATTTTAGTTTTTGTTCAGGGAAAATGTATATGGGACCACCCCTGAACTACAATCTACCAACCAAAAATAAACATCAAAATTGATTCACAATTGGCGGGCTCTCGCTATGTTACAAATAAAAATTATTATGTACTTAAAAATTGAATATAGTAAACATAGTGATACAACAGTGATAGGTGCAGCTGAAGGACTAATATCCATAGCCTAGAGCTGAAGAATAAATTTTAAAAAAGCAGTGACTGCAAACAGACAGCAGCTTGCAGTTGACTATCTTTCTCGCTTTTTGATTTAATGTCCCAACAAAAGGCTACTCAATACTTGAAACATAGGTGAAAGAATTACTTTGTTATCTTAAAAACTTCCTGTGATATCATGATTTAAAAATCACAATTTTGGACTTTCCCAAAACCGCTTCGTACAAAAATAATACTAAAGTGTGACGTCACTGTCTGGTATTTCCTATGCATCTTGCAGAAAGTTTGTATGTTAGCTATATATTAAATATTGCGTTTAGGAAACTGGTTTCATAACAAAAGTCACTTTAAATTGAATGGGATATCCAATAGCAAATAAAATTTTCTAATAATTTCGTATTTTTAAAATGGACTTACCCATCCAACTTTGAATTATTATAAAGTAAGTTAAACAAAGTGATATCAAAATTAAAGTTAGTACAAATTTTATTCTATTTAAATACTGTAATTTTATAAAATAATTGAATATAATTTCAGGACCTGACGTAATGCCTATTTTACCTTAACTTTTTTTAAATTTCCAACTGTGACGCTGTGCTTCATTCACTGCCTACGAAAAATCTGTGTGTGGTGTGGTATAACAAGTTTCCACTCTAATTAGAATCATGAGCGTCAGCGAGGAATCAAAAGAGTAACTTTGCAATTTGGGACATATATATCTTTTCATCCCTCTTCTTCAAGGAAATTACTGAATGCCAAAAAAACATTTTCCACTGGTTTTACCTGCTCAATGAGTTGTGGACTTTCATTTGTGCATCTCTCATCATGTTTCATTTACACAAAATTACTCAGTGTAGTACCTAAATCCACAACGGGCAATAGGTGTTTGCATAAATGAGCTACTCTGTAAACGGAATAACTATTCTTACCATGTAGTGAAGCAGATCCTGTGTACCATACCAGAAGCAATCAATGAAATAACCATTGAAATCACAATTTCTGGAAGTTTCAATTGGAAATTCTTGCCAAAAAAGTGTAGCTTCTAAGTTGCCAACAGCCTGAAATATTTTGCTAAGGAAATTATTATTTATTTTAGTTATTTTAAACAATTAAATATATGTTTGCATATAAAAACACATTGTTCGTGTGCAATGAACTGCTGAACTGCAGTTTATTTTGATTAATGGTCTCTATTTGACAATTTCTCAGTGAAGCTGGAATGGGCCACTAGTAGTCTATATATCAATAGAACATAGGTATATCTGTCCATTCAAATATAATTATTTTTTTGCCTATAGAACCATTAATCCTGCAATTAATAAGATCTTGGTTCAGGTTATCTAAGGTTTTCAAACATTATACTGAATGAAGTGTGTCAAAAAGTTTATGTTGTGGTTTAACGCTTGATGTATGGGTAGTATAAGTTTGACACACAGTTATGAACAAACCTATTTGTGGTATCAGTAATTTGTAAAGGATACAGTAGTGAAAAACATGAACATGAGGGATCCAAGGTAACCCCCCGAAAATTATGGTGATCGGCGATTTCACTAACAAGGGTTTATACATTTGCATGCCAGAAAATATCAGTAGAGTCAAAATAGACGATATAGCGAAAGACGTGGCACTGTTAACCGCTGAAACAAGTTTATAAAATTAGATAAACATATAGATTGTGAATATATGTTAGCATAACGTATGGAATAATTGATTACCCATATTGCAATTAAATTGTTAAAGGTATTATTTTCACAGGGATATATCAGAATCCTTTATGAATATTATGTATTTTATGAAAAACGCCGGCACGATACAGAAACACGAATTACAGAATTTTGACAATTGCAGATTGAAGTTATTTGACAGTTTGACGTATTCTCATAAAAATATTTTAGACTAGCTTTATAATAACCATCCAGACAGACCAATGTTGCCAGATTCCCCAAATTTGGGGAGTTTTAATTGCCATGGAGGGAAATTTGGGGGGATTTACGGGGGGGGGGGAATTGCTTGTGGGGGGAAATTGAGAATTTATCATTGCCGAGTTTTGCAGTTTTTTTAGCGAATACGGCACTAATCCAAGTGAACTTAGTACAAAAATTTAACCGCATTTTCTAATGGGAACTTGTCGAAACACTTTATGGAGTAATAATATAATAATATAATATTGTGTTGTAAGAGTTAGGGTTTTTTTTTTTTCTTGAAACCCGGTTTTTTCGGGGGATTTTGATAACATTTTGGAGAGAAATTGAGGTGGTCGTCAGGGTAAAATTATGTTTTAGGGGTAAAAGAATGTATAATTTACTTTGGGGGCTTTTTTTCCAGAAAATCCGCTTTTTGGGGGGATTTCGAGAACATTTTGGGGGAAAATTGAGATGGGCTTCTGACAACAATGAGACAGACAGACGGATTGTGAAATTCGCAATCTTTCAGTCTGTTTCACAATGTGAAATCCTTTTCTCTGTCATTCCAAGAGCCGTTCGGATTTCGGATTGCATTTAGAATCAGTATTTAAGGATTGTTATTCCGAGCCCAAATGATTTGGCTTGCTTATTAACTAAGGTTTATTATTCCGTGCCGGAATTGTTCTGACTGCGTTGTGAATCAGCACCACATTCAACATTACAATTTTTGTTAAGTATTTTATAGTCTGTGAGCAAGTGATATCATCCACCCAGCGTTGCCAACTTAGTACTTTCGTTGCCAGATTTAGCACAATTTTTGTATGTAAATCACTGATATTTAACAGCACCTAACTTAGCACTAAATATGAAACATGTTTTAATTCCTACATATTCTTCAAAAATTAATCTTATGTACTCAAATACCTCAAAATAACAAAATTGGCAATAATAGGAACTGCCGATAGAAGTGAAAACCAATAACTCAGAATTTGGTAGCTTATTTACTTTGGAAACTACGCGGGTGGGCGTGGCTTCCGATGAGCATGGCCATCTAGAAATACTGACGCATTTCTAGATGGCCAATGGCTAGAAGTGTCCCGAGTTTACCCGAAGATTTCATATCATTCCCGAGTGTGACGCTAGAATTCAATTCTCAGCCCATAAAAAATCTGTCTTTGGTGCACCAAAAGAATTTTCCACTTTAAAAAAAATTGTCACATTAGTCACAGGGGCTGCCGATAGAAGTGAAAGCGAATAACTTGGAATGTAATAGCTCACTTTGGAAACTACGCTGATGAAACCGGAAGGCGTGGCCGTGGTCATGACCATGGCAATCTTTATATATTTCTTCCATTTACCAGAATGTGACGCTTATGTTAAATTCACATGGCAAATCTATATGTGGTGAGCCAAAAGAAATTTTCACTTAAAAAACTGAGTAAAAACATCAAGTGAACAGTGAACAACCATTCACTTCAGCGGCGATTGAAGAAAGTGATGAAAGCAGAGCAGCAGATACATAGACAGTGACTATTACTTGTTTTAAACAATTTTGTAGGACAAATTTTCAAAATCAACAAATTAAGCACAATTTTTAGAAATCCACTGCAATTTAGTACTTTTTTAAAAGCCGTGTAGCTTCGATCCGTAAAATCGAGCTGGCAGCCCTACTACCACCAAAGATAAATATTTCTTATCAATATTCAAAATAAAGTGGAGTGATAAGCGATTATCGTATGTGTGTATAGCAAATTATGGGTAGAAATTCTGATGTGATAAGAAATGTAAATTCTAATTCACACAAGATCAAGAAATAGTGTGTAACAAGACAATAATATAATGAATACAGCAATGAACCGAATCACTTCTCGTTTTATAGGAGTAGTTAAGTGTCGCAGTTTAGTAAGTTATCAAATTACTTTGTTCGTAGGTACTTACAGCTTTTTTGCCGATAGATTCTCTAATTATTTGTAAATACTTACTACTTACCTACCTATCTACCGGCAGCCGAATGGAATAACTTGTATCATCTTCTATTCATAATCTAATGACATTTCTTATACCTACTTACACATTTTTTATTTATTTGTTTGTCAAGGTGATATTTTTTTTCTTGGCCTTAACTATTATTGTTCTAATTAATCTATTTTTTTCCCTTCCTCATAAACAGAGCACTACCACTTCGGAGATAAGGATTTATGAAGTAGGTCCACGAGATGGTCTCCAAAATGAAGCTAAGTTTGTTCCAACAGATGTTAAAGTGGAACTTATAAATAAGCTAGCAGCTGCAGGCTTGAAACACATTGAATCCGCCAGGTATGGAATAAATAAGAAGTTTTTTTTTCATTTTTAAATTTTAATCAACCTCACTTCTCTGCAGGGTAAAGGTCAATTTCCAATTCCCTTTAATTATTTCAGTCGTGAGCTTCTACCACCCTTTGCTGAAGCACAACCAAAGGATCACCCTATGGTGTCTACTCTATAGAACCTTGAAAGCAGAGCAAGAAAATGACTTATTTTGTAATTTCAATCAAAAAACGAGTGTAATTATTGTATTAAATTAAACAATTGAAAACTGTTAATTTTGTGATGTGATTGATGTGTGAGTAGAAATCTATTAATTGAAAAATGTGACAACCACTGCTAAAATTTTGTAATTCCTTTGTTTTTTTATTTTACTTTATTTTTCATTCCAGTTTTGTTAGTCCGAAATGGGTGAAACAAATGAGTGATGGTGTAGATGTCATGAAAACTATCCCGAGGGCACCTGGCATTAATTATCCTGTTCTTATACCAAATTTGAAAGGCTATGAAACTGCCGTAAGTATAAAAATTAGCTAAGAATGTACTCTTTGAGAAGACTTTTACATTTTACTTTTTAACTATGTAGGTATTCACAACAATATGTATTTCTTCGTCAAAGATGTATTCAGGACTTTTGTTCAGCATAAGCCCACTTTGTGTTTTCACTGCTGAGATTTGGAACCATCTCTCACCACCTCACCAGTTGAGAGTCAAGGTCATACATAATTCACCATGCAGTCCTAGTGTGGGTTGGCAGATAAAAAATGTCCTCAAATTTTTTTTCTGGAAACAACTTTCCTCTCTTCATTTACCTTCAGTGTTAAAGGCAGTATTGATAACGAAGTCATACATCTGCACTTGGAAAAAAAAGCTCAGAGGTCCAGGAAAACTGAAAACAGATGTTATTTCCACTGGGCCACAGCCCAAATAAAAACTATCATATCTTTCAAGTTGGATCAAACTGCACCTGCACAAGTTGGGTCAAATTTGATTTAAATCTGTTTAGTAGTTCAAGAGTCCATTGTGGACAAACAACGTAACACATAATTTATAAACATATAATGTTTTTTTTTTAATATAGTACCTATAGAGTGCAGAGACGAGCAAGACATCGGCCTGATGGTAAGCAACATGCCTGCCCATAACAGCACAGTGACACGCAGCTATTGCAACATGAAGAGTCCAAATCATTACCTAACACTGCACTGCGCTCGTCACCCAGAGATCTAAGATGTTTTATCTCTATGTAATTTTACTGGATACATAGCCCTTCAAACCGGAACACAGAGCTGTGTTCACATTCAGCATTTCCTTGGTGGTAGGATAACTGACAAAGGTGTGGTACTTCCCCAAGGGTACTGTACTAGTCCTACCACTACTAAAATTTAAATGGTATTAGGCACACAGCCACTAGGGTGTGTAAGTTACGGCTGGTCTAGTCTGGAGAATCACAAATGCCGATCCGGAACCCGTGGTTCGAATCCCATGCGCACCACTGCCTTTTCGAAGTCTTGTGCGTAACACCAGTAGTTTAAAAACGGTGAAAGGAAACGTGAGGACAGCGGCACGTTCCAAGAATTTTTCGAGATCATGCGTCATCCACCATTGAGCGACATTGGCCCAGCGCGATGTATTACCCTGCCTCTCTCTTTGCGAGAGAAGGCCCAGAGTCCCAACTGCGGTAACATTTTGTTAGCTGCATATGCACTATGGAGTGGAAAATGCTTAGTTAAACTTAGAACATGTAGAAGCCTACCAGTCTAAAATCAATTGATTCTAGATGAAATGCAACATAGAAGAAGTCGCCATATTTCCAGCAGGCTCTGAAGGATTCTCCCAGAAGAACCTGAACTGTTCAGTAGAAGAAGGCCTGCGGAGGTTCAAGTTGGTAGCTGACCAGGCTGTGAAGGATGGCATCCGAGTCAGGGGATATGTATCTTGTGTTGTTGGCTGCCCATATGATGGGCCGATCAGCCCGATAGCTATTGCAAAGGTACCTATTGTTTGTTTGATTTCCCCTAAATATACAGGATAAACGCCCACTACCCCATGCAGCTCCCATACTCCCATAGCAATCTCTGGGCGTGGATTAAAATCGTTCCTCCCAATTGGAAAACTGAGACCCTCCTGTGCTAACTCTGTTATATTTTAAATCCATTCTAACAAAAATAGGAATATAAACAAATATTGGTGGAATGGTGGACAATTCACACACAACACCATCAGACCCAAACTAAGCAAAGCTTGTAAGATGGTGGCCAGATAGCTGATGTAATACTTTTATAGTTGTAAATTTATACATATTATACACAGCGGATTTAGGGGGGGAGGGGGGAGCCAAGCCTGGGCACGCCTCAGGGGGCGCCAAATTGAGCGACTCATCACATATTTCTTCAAGTCATCGTCGTAATAACCGATCCAACATTATCATCAGGAATTCTTCCTTCCTCATGTGGAGTAAGTTAGGGGAGCTAGATAATCGAGGGGAAAAGAACTCAGAGGGGTATAACCCGTTATGTCCATCCTGCGCATGAGATGCACCCCCACAACCCCCAGGGGGGCCATTTTCAAATTTTGCCCCGCCTACAAAATATTGAAGATCCGGGACTGATACATTGGGTGGAATCGAATCCACGACCCTCGGCTTCGCGGGCAGATTTCCTACCACTAAGCCATGAGACAAGTCTATATGACTAAACCTTTTATACAGCAAAAATTTCCCGTTATTTTCACGTGATAAAAAAAAGCCTATGTGTTATTCCTGACCATCTATCTAGGTGGCAAGTTTCATCCAAATCTCCTGCGTATTTTTTGCGGGAAAGAACTATACATTCTTACAAACTTTCGCGTGTATACCTCTAATATAGTAGGAATATGCTAAAATTATTGTTGTTATGGTTAGATAACGGAAGAGCTGCTCTCAATGGGGTGCTACGAGGTGTCTCTGGGCGACACCATCGGCGTGGGCACCGCGGGTTCGGTGCGTCGCTTACTGGCCGAAGTGCTGTCGGTGGCGAAGCCTCAACAACTGGCGCTGCACTTCCACGACACCTATGGGCAAGGGCTCTCGAATCTACTGGCGGGATTAGACGTGAGTCTTCTTATTTTTAAGTGGTTATCCGTTTAGTTTAGTATAGTACGTCACACATTAAGAGGGGGTCCACGAAGTATGAAAGAGTGTAGAAGGGATCCTAAGTTTCGTGACGTTACATTTCAAAATCTTATACATATAGGTAGCTTCGTTAATAAAAAATTAAATGACAATAAAACTAATGACTGAATTGTAGTTTTAATTTACTAATTTTCAGATGTGAAATTGCAAATATGTGGCGTCACACTAAGGAGGGCAAATGTGACCAACTGTGACAAAGACGGGGAAGGGCCACATATCACGAAACTTGTATGATGTACTTTACGGATGACTCTAACAACACAGCGCCACAAAATATTTCGAAAACGAAAATTCGAATCGTGCTCGAGCACTGCACCGCATTTGATTAAAAAAGTGCCTCTTGTAATATAACTTTCAAAATTTAATTTAGTTTCTCACATCATTTAAGAGCTCACAATAGGAACTAACCTTGTGTAAAGTATCATCACACTTCAAGGAGGTCTATAAATAGGTTGATTCTTTTGACCCAGGAAATTTTGTAAGAAGCTTTTAGGATAAGTAGGTATACCTATCATATCTTGATCATTATGATTGACCAATATAGGTAGTAGTAATGTACACACATAGGTAACACCTGACGAAATGGGAGTGGAACTGGTATGCCGGCAACCCAAAGTCAAGGTCCAAGCTGTCCTCCGATATTTTAAGAGCTCGCTGGTCGGGTAGGCTGGCTGGGGGAAGTGCACAATACACCCCTAGCTAATCCATTATTCCGCAATGCCGTACAAAAATTATGCGACAAGAAGGAAAGAGCGAGAGTTGCAACCCCCTCTTCAACTTGCACTCAGTTGGACAGCTTACAAATGCCGGTGTAATGGTGCTGAATCTTATTATTTTATATCCTTCTATGTTTTTTTTCTGTGTTATTGTTATTTTTCTTTATAATTTAAGTGCAATAAAGAGTTTATCTATCTATCCTTCTATCTTACTACATATTTTATGTAAGTCTCCTGGTGTATCATATGACCCATATATTTTGTTCACGGGTCTGTAGTCTATTTCTATTGTTTGTAGGTGCCTACCAATATTAACAATTTGAAAGAAAGTAAATTAAGGAATTGCTTGCTGGTACCTAAGCGACACGCTTAAAATATAAGGTGATATTTTATTCCTAGAATAAATAATGAATGGAATGATTTGTGGTATGAAGTACCTACAGCTAATGACGGTTGTTACGGAACACAATTTAAAAACACCTAGAACTCAAATTGTTTAGAATTTTTGGAAAAATGTTTAGTATATATGTTTTCCGTATATTATAATCATGTCTATTATTACACAACGAAAACGAGCAAATGCAAGTAAAAAATTACATTTCAATGATAACAACGTACCTACCTACTGTACCTACCTACTTTTACGTGTTATCAGGTCATAATAAGATACGAATGTTCAAACAGATGCATGAGCCAACAATATTTTGATAGACATATAAGTTCACACAAAACACATAGATACACCCGTCCGTGCGTTTGGAAGCCGATGACGTCATCGTCATATTTTTAACGAAACATCATGTTTTGCAGTTTGGCATAACGACTGTCGACTCGTCTGTATCGGGGCTCGGCGGCTGCCCTTACGCGCGAGGAGCTAGCGGGAACCTCGCTACTGAAGACCTGGTCTACTTCTTGTACGGGCTTGGGATCAAAACGAACGTAGACCTAGTCAAACTCGTTGAAGCTGGCCGATACATTTCCAACTTCCTCGGCAAACCTACTGAATCCAAAGTCAATAGAGCGATAGGAGATAGATTTAAGAACAGCAAAGATGTTGCTAAAATAGCAGCTTGTGATGTATGAACAGGGTATATATATTGTAAGCAAAGACTATTTTGTTATTCATTTATTAACATTGTAATGTAATATTTGTGCATTAAATGTTGGTTGTTATGTTGAGTTTTATTTGCATTGCATTAAGTCGGTCAGAGTGTTCGATAGCAGTAGGTACTGGTTTTTATCAATTATCATGCAGAGAGGGTACGGCGCTGGCGACGGTGCCCGCTCGCTAGTACGACATCGCTCGCGCAACGAACAACTCGTTTTTATATTAAATTGACCTTATTTATTCGATTTGATCTTGAGCGAGGTGAATAAACCCTTCGCTGGGAGTGCTAGCGCTCCAGTCGCGCCCAGACGCTGTCGAGAGCCGGTTTCCGTTTGTTTGTTTTTATGGAACTCGCGTAACAACTGTCAAGATGGTCGAAGTCAAGATCACTGAAGACATCAAGATCGGAGGGAGTAACCCGTGTTTTATAATCGCGGAAGTCGGACAGAATCATCAAGGTGATATAGAAATCGCAAAAAAGCTAATAAAAGCTGCTAAGGTGAGTGTTTTTTCATTTCTTCATTTTGTTGCCGTAAAACACAACAAAGGAAAAGCGCTTTTTGTTCCGTCCTGTACGAAAAGAATGTAATGCGAACAGTTTCTTTGTTACATTCATTTAAATGAGTAACAATCTAACAATATGTAAAAAAGCAAGTACTTAAATTAGGTTTGTTATTTATTAGACTTGTTCAGGAATTACGCTGCGAAATTTAACTGTGTCCAAATAATAGTTTCCAAACAAGTTACAAACTGTGACAAATGAATAACCAATTAGCTATTGCGGTGATGTAACATTACACATACACTCAAGCAAAAGCGGGTTAATCGTGCCTACCACAACAACAAAAGTAAGATAACATAGTTTCACGAATAGAATAACTAATTTAGACAACTACGTAGGTACTTACATATTTTAGATGTACAATATACCTACATGTCTTAGTATATTACCTAATACTTACCTACCTATATGAATTATATTTAAGGAAATGGGAAAAGTTAGGTATACCTATAATATATAATATAGGTTGTGTAGATGTAATCCTACTGTGTAACTCAAGTCTCAGTCAAATTATAAATACATAAATATTGGTGGACATTTCACACAAAACTATTGTTTATATACCAAGTATAGGTTTCAACAAAATTGTATTGTCATTGATACCAAGTAGGTATAGGTTTCAACTATGGGTATTGGCTTAAAAACTAAATTATTTATTTTAAATTATTAATTTGAAAATAAATGTATAACATTGTCGAAAAATCCACTAAACATATTCAGTGCTAGATTAGATATACAAGACTGCCGGTACTAATTCATCGTTATGGCCTAGTTTTATTTTGGATCCAACCCTGAAATGGTACCTACAAGTTTTAACCTATTTATCTATCTATATGACCATAGTAACACCACATATTTACGTATAGGCGAAAACCGTATTCATAAATTACATTTTACAATTAATTTTCAGGAAGCAGGAGCTAGTTGTGTCAAATTTCAAAAAACGTGCCTGAATGAGAAATTCACGAAGAAATACTTAGAGCGTCCATATGACAACGCCAACTCGTGGGGGAAGACTTACGGCGACCACAAGAGGCACCTGGAGTTTACTGAAAGCCAGTACCGAGAGTTGTTCAAATATGCTCACGAAATTGGCATATTATGTACAGCATCAGCTATGGATATGGTATGTTAATTTCATCCATTTGCAACCAACACCATCAAAAACTGGAACTTGCAGATGGTTAATGGACGTACCCACTAGAGTTATTGATGCATTATCAGAATAGTACAATACTTACCTCCTTACTTTCTTAAGTCTAAAAAGTCTGACTGTCCAATATGCGGTCATGGTAAGTGTAAGCGTCTTTTAGACTTGTTTTTATTTCAACAAAATAACGTTGATCCCAAGTTTATCTTTTTGATCTGTCGTAGACTAACAGAAAGGGTGGGAGGACATCGCGAAGGTTTTAGTTGGTAGAGGAACCATGTCCGTCCTTGGTATCAAGTCCGACATTACTCGACCGTCACCCCTTTATTTATTACTATTTATAGGTCTGGCGCGTTATCTGCCAACTATCTTGATCCTGTGTACAACACGACCAATAAGCAAAACACAAACACATGCTGGTATAATTTTACGTATGAATAGGTAGAATCGCACTTAGTTTTGGGATCAAAAATATGTAGGCAAGCACTGTTTTCTTTATTTATCAACCTAAATCACGATCCTGATACTAAGCGGTGATCCACTAAGTATATGGTGTACTTCAAGCAATTATTTATCAAGCAAATACATATTAATGATTTAACCTTAATCTGTTATAAAGATAAAGAAAAAACTCACTCTAATTTTCCAGGTATCCTTCGACTTCCTCGTTAACAATAAAGTGCCATTCATCAAAATTGGCTCGGGCGACTCAAACAACCTTCTATTTCTCAAATACGCGGCCTCCAAGAAAGTACCCCCTTATCATTTCCACTGGTATGGTGGATAAGTCCGCCGTGAAGACTATCTACGACATCATTTCTGGTCAACACAAGCAGTTCTGTCTGCTTCACTGTATATCAGCATATCCAGTGCCTTTCGAAGACTGTAATCTGAGTGTGCTTCAAGACTATAAGAACACGTTTGACGTCCCTGTGGGTTACTCAGGCCAGGAGGTCGGAACGGCTGTTGCTTTGGGCGCTGTCGCATTGGGAGCTAAGGTAAGAACTGGATGTTACATTCAATATCTGATGTGGGATTCAATAACGCCAGTCAATAGAAAACGTCACCCGTGTCACACGAGTGTTTGAATCCCAAAAAAATGGGTGTTATAAGTTTGACTTACTTACCTACCTACGAATACCTGTATTCTGTCTATGGGTCTTAAACTACTTATAAACCTAAATATTATAAATGTCAAAGTTTGGACGTTTGTTGCGCTATCACGTTGGGACTTCTGAATAATAAGATAATAAAAAACTTTTATTGCGGCAAAATATAATTGGTACAACTTGTCCTACATAATACAATTTGTCTTATGTATGCTATTACAACGAGCGTAGAGCAGTGCTAGGTAATGATTTGGACTCTTCATGTTCCAATAGCTACGTGTCACTGTGCTGTTATGTGGCAGGCATGTTTCTTACCATCAGGCACATGTTATGCTCGTCTCATCATACTTTATTTATTAAAAAAAATATTTACATTAATCACCAATTAATCAATTAATTCTAATAATTTAATTGTAATCTAAAAAATCTTTTAGATTCTTTTGAATCGGGTTGAAATGTTGAACATGGTTAAATTATAGTCTCGACTAGCTGAACCCGCTACTTCGTTCGCGGAAGCAGATGTTACGGACTTTTACATTAGTTGAAAGTACCTACGTCAAAATATTTGTATAAGTAGCCATTGAAAAACAGAGTGAATTTGTTTTTTCATACAAAAAAATATTTAATTTCATCATCTTTGCCTCAGAAGCCTGTGTGGAATCAAAATGATAAAAATTTTGAGTTTTTAGAAAAAATGTTACTCAAGCAAGTTGAACCCGCAAATCTAAGCCAAGTCTTAGTGAAATGTTAATGTAAGAATTTAATTGTAACACAAAAGAATCAAAGAACGAAAGAATCTAAATTCAGCATCAAAATCCTTTTAGCAGCAAAAAAAATTAGTACAATTTAGAACACCAGTAACGCCACCTAGTGATGAAAGAAAAAATATATACCACAATGGCAAAACATTGATTTAAATGGGGTTTAGTGCTTGAGATTTAAACTGACATTAGCGCCATCTAATGAGAATATAACGTTGCTTGTTATTTTGATTGTGCACCCAAAGCACCTGTATTATCTACGCCAAAACGGGGGAGCTTATATTTATGGAGTTAAATGAAAATATAGACTTATTACCCCATGTGAAATTTTAGACTTTAACTATCTGCGTTTCGTATGTCAAACCAATTCGTTGTGTCGTTTTAACGTTAATATTTGTTTCCTTAGGGCCACAGATTACGTACTTCCTTAGGGTCAATGCTTCTATTCGGGTTGAGAGGTAGTATATGTGGTATTTCAGACTATAAGTTATCTCTGTTTCATTTTTCTACCATATTTTCTCAGTATTTCTGACGTTACAGTAACCTATAAGTAACCGATTTGCTATTTCTGAGTACAAACTAAGTACGTGTGTTTCGAATTCCTTCCAAATGTGTTCAGCCGTTCTCACGTTGTCCTTTAAATATTATGAATGTCAATGTTTGGATGTTTGTAACTTAATTATAGCGGAACGTATTTAATGATCGGGTTGAAATTTGAAATCCAATTAGATTATAGTTTGGAAGAACACATAGCTAAACATTGCTACTTAAGCTAAGCCAAGATACAATGTGTTTAAAATTTTAACTCAATACATTCAGCCGTTCCAACGTAATTGAGCATTTAAAAAAATTTAAAATTTAAACATTGGCATATTTATATAATATTGGTAGGATAGGATTTTACAAAATATTAGAAAAAATAAAACCGGTCAAGTGCAAGTGGGACTCGCGCGCGAAGTGTTCCGAACCATTAGCAAATAAACGGCTTCAATAGGCATGTCGACTCATTTTTGATTTAATGTGCCATCAAAAGGCTACTCAATAACTAAAACATAGGTGAAAGAATTACTTTGTTATCTTAAATACTTCCCGTGATATCACGATTTTAAAATCACTATTTTGGACTCTCCCAAAAACGCTTCATACAAATCACTACAGAAACGTGACGTCACATTGCCATAGTTTCTCTGCGTCGCGCGTAAAGTTTGTATGGTAGCTATATTAAATATTGCGTTTAGGAAACTGGTTTCATAACAAATATAACTTGAAATTGAATGGGTTATCCAATGGTAAATACATTTTCTAGTAATTTTGTACTTTTGAAATGGACTTACCTATCCATCTTTGAATGATCATAAAGTAAGTTATACTAAAAAATATCAAAATTAAAATTGGTATATGTTTTATTCTATTTAAATACTGTCATTATATCAAATAATTTAATATAATTGAAGGACCTGTCGACACGCCTATTGTATGGGAGCCCCTTCATAATTTATTTTATTTTATTTTAATTAATTACATTTAAAGAAAACATAAAACTAAATATTATGTGAATAGTTAAAGCGTCTGTGACAGGTAAGTTATTAGTATCGAGCAAGAAACGGTAAAAAATATGACGTTGTATGGGTGCCCCTCTTAAATAAATATTTATTTTATTTTTAGTATTCTTTGTTAAACCGGCAACAGAAATACATCATCTGTGAAAATTTCAACTGTCTAGCTATCACCGTTCTTGAGATACAGCGTGGTGACAGACGGACGGACGGACGGACAGCGAAGACCCAGTAATAGGGTCCCGTTTTTACCCTTTGGGTACGGAATCCTAACAACGGTCTGCTTTGGTCACTGAAGCTTGTTAAACACTACCTTTAAATTTTAAACAGTATTTGGATTGAAATAATACGTTTTCTAATAAGTTACGGCTGGTCTAGTAAGTTACAGCTGACCTAATCGGGAGAACGCCGACTGTTGATCCGGAGACCCAGGGTTCAAAACCACGCGCACCACTATCTTTTCAGAGTCATGTTCGTAATGCCGGTAATTAAAACGGTGAAGGAAAACATCGTGAGGAAACCGACATGTACCTAGAATCTAAGTTCTAAGTCATATGTCATCCACCAACCAACACTGGGCCAGCGTGGTGGATTATAGACTTGACTCTCTCCTTGCGAGAGAAGACCCCGACGCCCAGCTGTGGGACCATTTAATGGGTTGTTTATGCTGCTACTTATAATGCTAATATGTTTTCTCCTAAAGAACAAAAATCTACTTCAATGACAGGTAATTTAATTCTGTCATTCGACTAAATTTTATAAGAAGCCATGAAATATTTTCTCTCTAAAAAGTATTTTCTCTAAAGTATTTTCAACCAAACATAAAAGCAATTATCAAAATGAACTTCCAATTAGCGGAGTTATCGCGTAAAATAAAACCAAATATAAAAACATGCAACCCGATTGAGAACATCCTCCTTGTTTGAAGTCGGTTATAACCGAATGATGTTTGTTTTTCTACACAAAAATATATTTTTGACAATTCCTTTTTCATTCAAGACGACGCGGACGGGACGCGATCACGTGGGCACGTTCTAGAATCTAGAACCTAGATATTCTGTGGATCGTCTGTGATACACAGAATACTTAGAAGTTAGTATGGACCGAACGCGCCGCGTGTGTCGTTATTATTTAATGTTTGTGTAATTTCTGAACCACCAGACCAACAATGTTCAAATTTTGACGGGACAATATTAAAAATGTGTTCTTTCTAACAAAAAAAGAATTAATGAAATTAAACAACGCAAACATGAGTTACAACCAAATACACATTCTGACTTTCACCCCCTCCCACAAGAAAACCGATCAGAATTTGGGGATCAAAAGTAGCTTACAGCAATGTCCTTAGTATAAACTAAAATCATGCCAAGTTTCAGCTGAATTGAATCAGTAGTTTCGGCGTGATGCGTGATCCCTATACAGAAAGACAGACAGACAGACAGACAGACAGACAGACATGAAAGAAAAAAAATGCAGTTTCGCCATCAGTATCGACTATGGAGTACTCCAACAATTTTTTTTTTCAAAATATCTGCAATGTACAGAATTCGACCCGTTACAGTTTTATTATAAGTATAGATTAAAACACAGGATATTCCATGCCTGTGTTAAAAAACACGAGAAAATAGCGGGAACTAGAACTGTGCGGATAAAGCCGTGGGCCGTTTCTAGTGTAAAAATATGCAAGACAGTGAAAGAAAAACAAAAGAAAAAAGTCGTTTCCTGGTAAACATTATAATATAATAGTCGGAACTTGAAAGTTTTTTTTTCGAACAATCTGTTGTGGAGGCCCGGGGCTGTTAGCCTTCCCTCAAATCCGACCTTGGTATTTGAGGCAAAGAGGGCTTTGCCCTGACTGCAATGGCTCAATTATATTGCATCAGTCATTGGCCGATTGTCACAAGCAAGAGCAATAAACCGTACTTTATGAAAGATAGCAACAAAAAGATTTGTCGGGATCCTTTATCTGCCTAACAATATTATCGACAAATACCTTTATTTTGTTTCTGGGCATCGCTCAAACGACAAATAAACAAAGATTGATAAGAACATTGTCGTTTGTAAATAGCGATTTATTGACTTAACACCGATAAGGCAAACGACCGATGCAGCAGGTTGCTCAACTGCTACTCTTTAGGTACTTGTGGTTATAACACGCTTTGAGGTCGTCAACTTTCAATGTCTTACTGAGCAACTATTCAGAAACGAAAGAAGTAGGTACAGACGACGTTTTCTCGACCCAAAAACTCGAACGAAGTTTGACTTTTGTAATGAGAACATCTACAGTTCTATACCATGGAGTAGGTACGTTGCCTGAGTGGGTGGGTATTCCCTAAAGGATGTAATCTGAATATCTCCAAGTTTATAATGAATCGATTTCTTATGCTAAAGCACACTCCGTAGATCGTATTGTCGCTTAAGTCAGACGAGATGTTGATCAAGTGCAAACCTATTTACCTACCGATAAAAAGGAACATAACGCAGTAGATACTATCTTTTAAATAGTTGAATATCTTGAAACACTTTATTTTAAACCGCGGCGGTATAAATTAATGTCACCTATATAAGTTTTTACAATACTTTATTATCGCCAAATAAGATTCACACAAATTAAACATTTAATTGAGTACCTATCCCACGGGAACTTTTATAGGACAAAAAGACTGTGTTAATATAGGTAATGTACTTAGTTAATACGTATTTAATCCCAATCCGTTTAGCCGTTACAGAGATACGTGGGAACACACACACAACATTTCACCATTATGATATTAATATGAAATCACTTATACCTTCTACAAAATTTGTATAATGCAACTTACTATACTTATGAAAAGATTTTCACATCGGACTTCGGAGTTGTTAATTATTTAAGATTTTGCTTTTATTTCTCATCATTTATAATTGATTTACGGTTTAATTAAACTCCGTGTGATCACACATCTATATATATATATAAATGTTATGTTGGTTTGTGTACGCTTGAAAATCTCAAAAAGTTCTGCACCGATCGAGCTGACATTTTACAATGCTATATAATCCGCATCAAGGATTGTTTTTATCTAATTTTTGCATCACAATATGCCACAGCGAAGCGTGGCAGAGAACAGCTAGTTATTAATATAACTTGTGTTAATTCCAGGTGATAGAGAAGCACATAACCATGGACAAAGCGATGAAGGGAACCGACCACGTGTGCTCTCTGACACCGACCGAATTCCAGCAGCTGGTGAGAGACATCAGGGTGATTGAGGCCTCCCTGGGCACACCCATTAAAAAAGTGGTTACTTCAGGTAAATTCATACTGTTTTTTTTATAGTATTAAGTGACGAGACGAGCAAGACATGGTCCCTGATGGTAAGCAACATGCCTGCCACATAACAGCACAGTAACACAAGTTACCAGTTTGGTAAAAGAAGTACGTTCTGCGCTAGCCTTATATCAGGGAGCCAGTAGAAAATATAGAACTAAATCCAATTTTAATAATTTTCGTAAAAAATGCTTTGGGAACCTTTTTGTATAATATTCCATTTCCATTTGTACCATAAGGCGGCGTGATAAAAACTTTCGGGATAATGAAACAGGACATAAATTCTTGTAGGTACAATTTAGGTATGTGTACGTGTATACATAGAAGGCATAAGAGATATCCAGCGATACACACACATAGTTTTGTAAATAAATATGGCGGCTACTGTTATATTTATTTTCCACACCGACACTGACCTACGACCGCTTTCGACGCACAATAAAGTAAACACATTTATAAATAACAGCGTAGTGACAGTCAATAAATATCATTACTCCGATAAATAAAGTATAATAATACCACGGATATCGGTCCGTGAATAATACGCATCCTTCAAGGTCCTAGCGAGTTTTATCTGTAGATAACAGTACTTATGATGAAAGGAACGATGGATGCACAAATAGTTTTCAGATTGTTTAAAATTATTCTGTTACTTATTTTTACTAGCGTAGCCTATGCTTTCGGTATATATCTTCCAATTACGATATATACTTAATAAAACTTATACTTAATATAACTTAATTTTAATGACATTAAATGTAATCAGAACGCAATTATTTAGAACGTTCATATGTTGAAACAAACTTATTTACTCGTATGTAAAGGATTTAACAATTAAACATTTTACATAATTTAAGCAATTGGTGGCCATAGAAAATATGGCCAAACCGCTGACACGCTGAATAGCCAATTAAATTCTCTAGGTGATTCCAGACCATTTATCGCCACATAAATCTCTTGCAAATTCTCGGGCTTACCAGTTAAGACCTATGCTTGATAAAACTAGCTTGTGAGGCTACTCTGTCTGAACTCTGCATATTTGAACTAAGTAGAAGAATGCAAAATCTTATGGCACTACATTTTACGAATAATTACCTTGAAATCATGTTAAATTAATATTAAACGAGTTATTCAGGTGCTATTTGCTCGGCGAATTAGTTACCTGGAGTAAACAGTAGAATAACTTTAAAAAGTTGTACTTAGTAGTAATAAGTAACCACTTGGGATTGTAGGAAGTAGGTCCTGCATGAGGCACCCAATTACTATTTCTTCAGGCGAATTCTTCACAAATCCTAATACTCGCAGAATATATAAAACCAAATATCAAAAACTATTCAAATGTATCAATCATTTCAAGGAGACGCGAAGCGGCTACAAGCACGGAGAACGAGCCGATTGCTTTAAATGGAACGAATCAAAATTTTGAGATCGTTGACCTTCTACCATATAAATTGATATTGATTGTTCCAAATGTGACTCATACTATCTGGATATAGAGAGTTTTACTTCAAGGCCTAAAAATCATAGCCTCAAACGGCTAAATTACAATAATCAATTTTAATAATCACTTAATTGGTTTCAAGTTGTTCCGAGACGTACCTATATAATAATTAAATTGATATTTTTTTCTTTTATTTGTTAATGATTATTAAAAACTGAATGTTTAGTTAAATTGAGATAAATTTCCCGCGGGCAATACCAATAGTTACTAAGAAAATATCACAATAGCAAGAATCAAAAGAAGAAGATTTACCAATATATTTGTTTTATTATTATTTTATCATCCAGATAAATTCACAAATGTTAATGAAAATCAAAACTCCATGCTCCATTTCCGTCACACTATTTTATTGACAGCCAGTATTCGTTGTTATAAAAACTTTTTAGGTACCTCACAAGCTCACAACCATTTGTCAACACTTACAATAATAATATATAATAGTACTTTTTTCAGAAATTCCTTGCATTGACAAACTTCAAAAGTCGTTAGTTATGGGCAGCACGAAGAATAAAGGCGAGATCTTATATCCAGGCGATATCAAGATCAAGGTGGCAGAGCCCAAGGGTTTAAACGCCCTACATTTTGATGATGTCATCTACAAAACCCTAGTCTATGACAAGAAGGAGGACGAACCTTTGAATGAAGGAGACTTTTGCTAAATAGGGTCACAACGCAATATTAGATTAAGTATGTACATGATTTCCTATTAATAAAAGTATGTCTAGCTAAGAGTAGATATATAATGTTACAAATTGGTTTAAGAATATTGCAAGATCAAATTATATTAAAGTGATGTTTTGTGGAGCGAACTCCCGATATTTCGGGTAAATCGACTAATGGCGGTCCTTGACAACTCACCATGTTCGTTACTTCACCAAGTAGTTTTAATAACTACACTGAAAACTAAAATATCGAGGACTTGACTCATAACATGTAGCTACGAATAGAATGGAATATACTGAATTGACGATAAATATATATTTAGTAAAAACCTTGGATTGAAACTACAAAATTTATCCAATAAAATTATCTGAAAACGAATTTTAAAATTCGACTATCATTATTACATGATTTGAGAAGATGCTTGTCCTACAGAGGTTAAATAGTCACAGTATGTGATGTAGATAATATTCGTTTAACGATACCTACAATTTTAAAGTTTGTAGTGGTTACCTATTCGTGTTGATAAATTTAATGTTTGTTTTGATACACACCAGACCAATAAGTAAATTGTTGAATCATTATGTAAAATATTATGCTGTGGGTATATGTAATATTATGGCAGAACAAAAATATGTAAATACTTACGAGTAGAGTATATTACAAAAATATAAGACAGTGGTTATATGAGAATAGCCACAAAGGATTCAAACTAATAAAATATGAAACAAATAGTTTGATCGTCATTGTTCTAAGACACCTGCAATGTTCTGTGTGGTAGGTGTTATACTTGCTCTCGTAATTTTGTCTACGCAATAAAGGAACCTGTATTTTAATCTATTCATTATTTCATCTGGAGTATTTTCAAAGGGAAATTTTTAATAATATCTTATTAAATTTTTATCAATTTCTTGTTTCATCTAGAGTATTTTCTAAGGAAACATTTTATAATATGTCTTATATTTTTTTAATATCTATTCCTTGTTTCATCTAGAGCTAGAGTATTTTCAAATGAGACATTTTAATAAGATACACAATACTGTACATTTCTACTTTTTATTTAATTTATAGGTATATCGATCTAAAAATAAAATAATAGGATACTTTGATAAATAATACTCTGAATTCAACTATGGTAAGAAATTCGTATCACAGCATAATAAATCTTTTCTTTTGAGTAGTTGTATCTCTCGCTTGCATAGCTGTGAGTGTAAAAAAATTGTTTGAGTATTTTTCCATTAAGGTAATGTTTTTGGCATGAGAAATAAGTGACATTTGGAGTTATTAAAAATGTGATAAATAATTACTACCTAAAAGGTTTACTAGTTCATTGGTACAAAAAATAGTAAATCTGTGCGTTTTAACGATAATTAGGTATGTACACGATGGGTTCATGAATAAGATAGGTATGTGGTAGCTAATTACCTACTCGAAGCTCGTCAAAATTGATAGAATTAATGTTTCGTCACCTACTACTCGTATCTATCAGACCGAATAAATTTACCGTTTATAACCTTAGCATGACAAACAAATCTATAATTGAACGAATTTATTGTACCTAAATATATTGTTATATTTTGTTAGTGAACTCTACCTAACCATCATTTTTAGATTAAGTGCGTATAACAAATGATAAATCTTGTTATTTTTGTATAATATAGGTATTTAAGTACATATACAAATATTAAATTTTATAAACGCAATACAGCTGTCCCTGACCTAACTCTTGTATTATTTTTAACGTTTCCGTAAAAAATAACTCCTTTCCATAATTTACGGTAAGTACCTATAGGATTATAATTTTACTCGTCTTGACGTCAACCCTCATTCATAAAGATATTATTAAACATTCGTCGTGCCAACTTTATATTTAAGACCGGCGAATATAAATTTCGCCTTGTTTTTTCGTACAAATAATCGTTACGATTATTTTGAAAGCCGTCAGACGGAGAAGTATGTTAATTATCCCGGGAGGACAGTGCGCGTGCGCATTTAATGCGTCGCACCCAGCGCAGCCGATTGCAAAGAGATGCACCGACCCGTCTGACGCATTAGACGAGCGAGTCCGTTTTATTTTTACTGAGTACAGAAGTTAGCGCGGCGCGGTTCAGCGGCATGTGGTGTAATAGAGCATAAGTGGCGCAGCGGGCGCTGAGTGTTGGCTCGGTGCCCGCGCCGCGGCCAGTCCCTGGAGCGCCGACCGCCGGCCCGCCCGCCTCGCCCGCCGTCCCGAGCGCAGCCGCGGACCCTCGTTACACAACCGCGCCCCGCGCCCCGCCGCCGTCTGCGCCCGCGCCGCTCGAGGACGGCTGGAGCCCTCGAACGCCACCAGCCCTCCGACCGGACCGGCCCGAGAAACCCGGACAAGCGAACTCGCCCGCCGATTTAGGTCGCCCGGTGCGGCGCTAGCAGTGGGATATTTTTTATTGCCACTGTTAGAATCAGACGTACGGGCTCCCGAGCACGCTGCCGGTTATATATTATTATATAGTACCCATTATCGTATAATTCATTCCATAAACAGTCGCTTTAGCCATAGTTTCGGCGGGCAGTATAGACGAGCGAGAGCGTGGGTGATCTGTGGTAGCATTTAGATTGGAAACGTAGACATTTGTAAGTGCATTTGAGTGAGTGGTGAGGATGCATCACCTGTATCCACTGGCGAAGGGCGACCCGCTGTGCCCTCTGGGGTTCCACCCGCAGGTGCGCTGGCCCATGCGCTGCAAGCGCTGCTTCCGCGACTACAAGGAGCACGGCGGGGGCGCCGGCAGTCGGAGTCGCCAGGACGACTTCACCAGTTCCACACCCAGCCTCTCCACTTCGAGCTCGCCGGCGTCACGGTCAGTCTCGCTACGCACATAATAATATACCTACTGCCCCTACATAACCCTTAGTTACGAAGGTCTAAAAAAATTGTTTTGTTAAAATGACCCGAAATTAGGTATGCCTGACGGGTTTCATGAAAAAGGAAACAATTAATTTTTAGTTTTTACCTAAAATAATCACTATTACACGTTCATAAATGAACCGGTAAAAATATCACAACGTTTTGCTTATTTAGTCCAAATTCCAAGTCAGCAGATCCAAAAACTTAAGCCGAGACGTGATAAACAAATTCTAACAAATAGTTACAGCCATTAATTAACTGTCCTCTATTATCTGGAAACTATAAATAAAATAGAAACAAAAGTGTACAGTGGCACAATTCCAAATTCCTTTACGTTTTGCGGATTGTTTGTATTGAGCCCGGTAACTCTGACGTTTGACGCAATGAACGCCTCCGTGTGTACGTTGGGTCCGGCGTGTGTGAGATTTGATGGCAACATTCCTTTATTTCTATATTTTTCTTAGAATATGTTTCTACTGTATTCTGGCTGATTTCTACATGGTATCTCGTTAAAATTGAGTTCTTATAAGCGTCTGCGTTTTTTGTAGAATAAAATATACTCACTCGTATGTGCAAGCGTGTGGTATTTGCCTACCTGTAGTACTCGGTTAGATACCTACCTAACATACCATTGATACATTCTTTTGAAAAACAAATGTCCCGAGGCCCAGGTTACATACCTACCCATACTGGCCCTTCGATCGCGTAACTAAAATGATTATGTCTTTGACATTTCTCTTTGAAGCTAAAATAAAGACAGAGCAACATCAAAGCCAAGATCATACTATGTACTTAGACGATAGACTTCCCAAGCCAAGATTGCCTTATTACGGAGCTTTAAAGATTTATGTGGCTTTTACTGGTTGTTAACTTTAAATTAGGTATCCCTTTCCAGTTTTCAGGGTAAAGGCCGTCACAGACGTACTCGTAGCTATAATATATATTTTCATATTTCATAGCTGTACATATTTCCGTATATTTTCTATACAAATCCTCGAGTTATAATATATAATTTTGTGACGTCACTAAAATATACCGTAATATATATTAAGGCATATTAATATAAATTATGGTATAGCAAGACATATTCTGAATGTACAGCGTGTTTCATCACTGTTCGATCATACATCATGAGTTGTTTTACAAGATTTTATTTATTAGGTTCACCTATCTTGCTATTAACCAAGGTCTGATGATGAATCTGGAAGTAGGTCGTAGGAACTCTGTAATTAAACGACAAAACCCCGTCAAATCTGGGATCGTTTTAGTTGTCTTGATGAGTACCTTGGTGCTAGATGAAAACCATGGTCTGATGATGAAGCTGGAAAATGACCATAGGAATTTTGTAACTAAACGACATAACACCATCGAGATTGAGCTCGTTTTATTCGCCTTAACGAGTACTTTGGTGCTTGATGGTAATTAGGGTCTGATGATAAACCTGGAAGATGGGCCATATGAACTTGGTAATTGAACGACATTACCCCATCGAGTTTACCAACCCAAAAACAAAACAAAATCGGTTGATGTGTACCAACATCAAAAACTAAATTGGTTTATCACTTATGTCAAACTTATAACACCCCGTCGTTAGTGCGTCCGATGTTAAAAAGATCAAAAGACTCGTGACGTGCGCTCAGACGATGTTGAATCATGCTGTAAACTCAAAATATGTCTTGCTATGTTAATATGCCATAATATGAATATATTACGGTATATTTTGCTGACGTCACGAAAATATGAAAATATATATATATAGCTACGTCTGTGACGGCCTTAATTCTAGTTAAATATACTATATATCATTTAAGTTTTTGTAACAAGAGATTTAATCTTTCTACTCCAAGCAGCAGTTGTAGAAGGCACTGAATTTTATAAAACACAGGAGATCCCCTAGTGTAGTCATATAAATAAACCAAATGCATTAATTTCATGGCACTAAAATAAATATTAAGTAATTAAAGTTTAGATCGCGTTTAAGTATTGTGTGATGTTTTCATAATAAACAAATTATTATGTTGTGATAAATAATATTTATAAAAATAAATATTGCTGGACATTCCTCACACTGCACTAACTAGCCCCAAGCTAAGGATAGCTGTACTATGGGAACCAGATATCTGATATATCTAATACTTATATTAACATTTAAATTATGATGCAAACATACTTATGATTATGATAAGTACATAGAAACAGCCGGACACAGAACGATGTTTTTGTATTCATCACACAAATATTTGTCGTGAATGGGAGCCACGTAGTTGTATCAACTAAACCTTTTATTTTTGGCTAAAATAAAGTATATTATTATATAGCCTAGTTGTAACTAGGTCGCTAGCATTTAGTCCGAGTTATTAAGTCACAAATCACAGCGCGCAATCTGAACATTACATCGTTACTTTGTGACATTTCCGGTTAGATTTCTGCAATTTTGTTGATTGATGCTTCAATACTGTATTGCTGTGATCAACGTGTTATTTAGGATTCTGTACACTTACTGGGAAATGTGGTGTGTTTCAGTCACTCGATTAATGCTATGAGCCACGACTCGTCAAAACATTACGTTGTCATTAAAAAGATGGCTATCACCAAAGATTTTACATATACGACGTAGAGTTGGCACAAACGCTTTACACCGAAAGCACGGGTAGCATCTTTGTTGCCTTGTCGCTCTTGTGGAATTTTATAAGTACTTTTGTCGCGGCACATCACTCTGTTGCCATAGGAAGTATGCACGTCATCTGCTTATCATCTGCAAAATCTAACTATACGTAGTAATATATGTTAACTCTTTGGCTATCACATATTCGCTAAGGTGTTCGCATCTTGTGATAGGTACAAAGTTTTTTTACTTTGGATTATAATAATGGGAGTGTTATGAGACGGCCAATAAGACCTTAGGCGTCGGATGGTATACACTGAAGGCAATATATATAGGTACCTACGCTTGTTTACCACCAAAGCTTCACACAATAAGGTTAGACAAAATGGCTAAGCTATTCATCTTTATAAATAAGTACGAGTATATATATATTCCTACCGGTTTTACTATTGAAATAAAAATGAAATTACAAATCTGTTTTGTATTTTTTATCGGAAGCGCATTTTTTTCGTGGCACAGCTTTGTTTCTAATTCAGTTTTGGCCCAATGTTTAATCTTATTTATAGATATCAATAAGTAACTATGTCAGGTACGTTTTGAATTTAAAAAAAACCCACGAGCGGGACGACCCGAACCGCCTGATGCCCAGGCCCTCCAGTGGAGAAGGGATGCGAGCCAGAGTGGCAGTTCTCCAGGCTCGCCCCCGTATCCGCTTCAGTTTCAGTGATTCGATGACCGATAGGCATTCATTTTCACTCCTCCACGTCACACGACCTCTCACTATTGAGCATCTTGGCTAAGATCCGCCGTCACCACCGCGGCTAGGGATAGCCGCGGTTCCGCCTCTATGGTCGCATCGCACAAGTAGCAGACCCGTGTTTTATTATTGTATTTAAAAAAAAATGTGTTTTGGCTCATTGACTCATGACCTCATCATTGACCTCATGGATCGGTTTCGTAATGATAGACTGCAAGCCCGTGAACAAAATTTACGGGTCATATGATACAGCAGGAGACCTATGTAGGATGATAGAAAGGTATAAAGTAATAAGATTGAGCACTATGCCGTCACTTGTAAGCTGTCCAACTGAGTGCAATTGAAGAGGGGGGGGTTCTAAACCTCGATAATTTCTCCTTGTCACATGATTTTGTACGGCGTTGCGGAATAATAGATTAGAAGAAGTATTGAAACTATAAAAATTATAAATTTAAAAATTTTAATTATTAGTTTGTGAAAAAAATTCATGATTTTCCAACGAGTCACAGAGCAAATTTGGTTATTTGATTATGTTCGGCTTTGGTTCCATACAGTTTCAATACCTCTTCTAATACATTATTTCGCAATGCCGTACAAAAATCATGCGACAAGGAGAAACGATCGAGGTTTAGAACCCCCCCTCTCCAACTGCACTCAGTTGGACAGCTTACAAGTGACGGCATAGTGCTGAATCTTAGTACTTTATACCCTTCTATCATCCTACATAGGTCTCCTGGTGTATCATATGACCCATAAATTTTGTTCACGGGCCTGCAGTCTATGAGTCTTCCCACAGAGCCTTAGGTCGTAAGTTCGATCCCCGCCCTTGACTTTGTATCATGGTAACCGATATTTGTGCGGCGTCTGTTTCCATGTATCATAGATAAGTAGGTATTTCAAATTACCTACTTCTAAGTACCTACTAGCAGCGCCCCGCGGTGCTACTCGCTAGTTCCCATTACTGTAATTTGAATTGAATTTTTTATTGATATAAAATTAAACATACTTAAATGGTTAATATATAATATTTTTAAATAAAAAAAAAATTGGTTGCCTGTAAAGTCGGTATACGGGCGAAAGTTTTACGTGACAACGACTTTGAGTGGTAAAATAATTTTACGGAAGGGACGCGTGCCTTTCACTTTTTATGTCTGTCTCTCTCGCTCTTAGGCGGGCTAACCATGCCCGAGTGGAAGGGACGCGTGCCTCTCACTCGCTCTCGTTGTGAGCGCATAACGTGAGCGGAGCGTAACGCAGTTTCTTGAAGTGTCACCCGGCAAACCAATTTATAAGACGTTGTCACGTCAAAACATTTGTTCGCGTAGACATAACAAAATTTAGCAAAAATAAAGGCGTATCTTAAGACTTAGTTAATCAACACGCGGTTTTGCTCCAACGTGACCAGATCGTAACACCCTTAATTGCCCAGACAACACATAACATACGCCGATCTATACGACAAATACTATCATTCACCAGGGGTCGTGACGGAGAAAATGGCGCAGACAGTGGAAAGACGAGTCGCGGGTGGGCGTCCAGTACAAACCTATCCGTAGACACAACCAAAAAAGACGCTTTTTCCGCCGGTAGGTACCTCTATACCTATATCTAGTAGTAGTTGTAAGAACATAAAAGAATTGAGATAGACATTAGGAACGTTCACTTTCCTGTCTTAGAAGTTCGATCTTCTTCGTCAAGCAGATTTTCTTACGATGTCTTTTTTTAATAAATCGTATAGAGTGACGAGATGAGTAGGGCATGTGCCTGATGGTAAGCAACATGCTTGCCACATAAGAGCACAGTGACACGCAGCTATTGGAACATTAAGAGTCCGAATCATTACCTAGCACTGTACTGTGCTTGTCACCCAGAGACATGGTAAGTTTCACTGGAAACATTGCTCTTCAAACCGGAATACAGTAATCTTTGCACATCACTGCTTGGCGGTGGCATAACTGACAAAAGTGTGGTACTTCCCCAGCCGGACTCTGCAAAGAGATCTACCACAAAAAATACAGTGTCTATCAAGCAAGCCATGCCGACATAATATGGTATGTATAGGTAACCCTGGAAACTTTGATTACGAATCGAGTAGTGTACCTATCTATTTAAAAGGCGAGAAAGAGGCTTTTAGAAATTAGTAGGCAAGTGTTCATCAAGGTTCTAGCAAGCCGGTCTGGGATCTCTTTGTTGCATAAAAGAAATCGTTTTCAACATCGCAAATGATTTAACTGGTCTTATTGTTTTCCTATCTTGAGTAAATTAAATGGTGTAGTCAATAAAGAATTATTATAAATCAATGTTCCTACAAACAAGGGTCTCACAATCTCCAACCAAGTCTTCTCATAATAGCAAGTGATAATGAATACCTACTTGTCCAATATACATCCATATGAGGAAAATACCTATGGACTCAAGCGGGCTGCCCTACGTCTTTCGATTGAAATGCGTGCGTTCTCTAAGTAATTAAGCTTTTACTGCTTCTACCTTTACCGCCATCAATCAAATACTACACCATAGCAGCGATACGATAGCAAAATCATCTAGTTTGCCACTTTTCTCCTTGCTGGTTCGTTCCACAGAGTTCAGTAGGAGTAGTGCGTCGTGGACCTCGACTCCAGACCTGGGGGCAGACAGTGAAAACACCACAGCCGTCACTGTCAGTTTCAAGCTGCCCAAACGGAGAAATACAGGGCCACTGCCCTCTCTCGACACGGGGCAGAATAGTGTTGGTGAGTTTGTAAGATACAGGCCCTTCATGCGTTAGTCTGCTTCCTTATGTACCTAAATGGAGCAGGTACTTGTTCACATTCTCTCTCACTGGCTGAATACAGTTAAATCTGCTTACGCGACAGACAACAACCATACATACATATTATTTATGTTAGTAGTCCGTGGAGAGTAATAAGTGAACGCATATTCGAAATAGTATAAAGACAAATTATATTATGGTATGGTTTGTATGGAATATAGGTACCTACATCAATTCAAATAGGTCACATGTGTTTATACCTCGGTTACTACTTTTAATATAACAATTTTATTATTAGTTGATCTTATTACTTATATTGTTTCGATGATCCGATATTTACATATAACATTATCACACTTTTCAGTAAAAAACCTACATGTACCTATGTCCAATTTTAAGAAATTGCTTAGATCTAAACAATACCTACACAAACTGTGATAGACTTATATACTATACCTATATATATTCTATTCACGTAGGTAAGTAGGTATTCCATAAGTGAGACAGACCTATGTTAAAACCTTTAGCGAAATAGAAATAGCTATCGCTTTAGGTATCATCTATCCCGGTTCAACCGTATTTGGAATACGTTAGTCACCGGTATTGAAAGGAGCGGTGGCTGCCATCAATTCAACAATTTCCGATTTAATAAGACACTACCAGAATCGCAAGGTCCTTTTATTGTATAGTAACAATAGTAATGTATAGTGTAAGTAATAACGAGAACAGTTACAGACACGGTGACCCTACGGCGGCCTTCGCCGTCGCCGCCGCCGGCCGCTGTCTCACAGGCACAGATCACCATCAACAAGAACGACTCACTCGCTGAACGTGTCAGGAAGGTGAGTTACGTTTAGTTTTTACAGTGGTAGTTTAGACTTTGCAGAGTTCGCCTGGATTAGTTTTCCACATCACACCTTTGCCAGTTATTCTACCGTTAAGCAGTCATGTGAAAACATCACTGTTCCGATCTGAACGGCAATGTTTCCAGTGAAATTACAGGGCATAGATATTAAACATCTTATATCTATGCGTGACGAGCGCAGTACAGTCCTAGACAATGGTTTGGACTCTTCATCTTCCAATAGCTACGTGCCACTGTGCTGATATGAGCAGATATATTGCTTACCATGTCCAGGCACATGCCCTGATCGTTTTATCACTCTATACTTACTCGTACTATATAAAAAAAAAGATTCATATTCAAGTGAGATAGGGCACGACATTTATTTAGAAGAACCTTAGTAGCAGACTCGAACAATTAACATTTGTTAAAACACAAACAATATTTCAACTTAATAATTGTTACAAAAGTTTTAAGAAGGCAGATAGGCAGGTCTATCAAATTGTGGACGAATCGATTAATGATAAGATATATGTATATGTAGTATGCCAGGTATTAAGGTGGTTGTCGTGGAGAGTCCCCGATATGTTGACGCGGTTCCGGGCAACCATAGTACATGAAACTACATCTAAATATCGAGAACTCGTTCCAACTCATAAACACAATAAACATTCCGTTATACAGTGCAGTAAATAATCATATAGATTTAAACAATAGTATGTGCCTACTTATTTTAACTAAAATTTATTTATTTTCATTCCTGACATGTACTCACAGCGTAGCCAACACGTGCACATACAGCCAAAATTGTTGAAGTTAGCATATCAAATTCAAGAGCTCGTTAATAATAACTACGAATAAGTAAATAAATACAATGCAATGCTTATAAGCAAATTGAGGACGTAGATCATTCGATGTACCTACACTTGGCAAACGTCTGATTATAAAATACGGTATCAATTTTATTGCCAACCATTAAGCTAAATGGGTTTATTTATAACTTTATCTACGGTCGTATTTTAATCAATTTAAGACAGGATACGGTTTGAAACACTTTAGTCCGACAAATGATGGGCATCCACCTACGCCCTTGGACATTTTGTTTCGTACAGATAGCAAGGCACATTTAGATACCCTGTCATGTAATAGGTGCATCAAAGTACCTATCTACTTTCAAGATAACTACTTATAAATTGTATTTTATCAATTATGATAACAACAAACTCTAGTCATAGGTTACACCTACTGCAGTTTATAACAAGAACAAAATTAAAAATTTTGACTAACCCCCGACTGTCTCGGATTTGTTATATGTACAACATTCTACTAGTCAAGCCCTTTCGTTTGATACCCATATTGAGGTAGTTGTGAAACAAGAACAAAATTAAAAATTTTGATTAACCCCCCGACTACCTCGGATCTCGCATCATCTGTATAACGTTCTACTAGTCAAGCCCTTTCATTTGATACCCATATTAAGGGAGTTGTGAAAAAAGATATGTATTTCGCCATTTTGTGGTAGCGGCCATCTTGGATTTAAATTTGTCATAATGCAAAGTGCTCTACTAGTCAAGCCCTTTCATTTGATAACCATATTGAGATAGTAGTGAAAAAAATACTACAATTCGGCATTTTGTGGTGGCGGCCATATTGGATTTGAAATTTGTTATAATGTATAGTATTTTACTAGACAAGCCCTTTCATTTGATACCCATATTGAGGTAGGTAGTGAAGAAATATTTTGTCCGCCATTTTGTGGAGGCGGCCATTTTGAATCGATATTAACCAAACATAGCTGAGAACATCCGCACGGATATTAACCTTCAAATAAAAAAAACCGCATCGAAATCGGCCCATCCGTTTGACCTCTACGGTGCCACAGACAGACACACACACACACAGACAGACAGACAGACAGACAGACAGACAGACAGACAGACAGACAGACAGACAGACAGACAGACAGACAGACAGACAGACAGACAGACAGACAGACAGACAGACATCGACGTCAAACTTATAACACCCCTTTTTTTGGTCGGGGGTTAAAAAATAATATAATTCGCCATTTTGTGGTGGCGGCCATCTTGTATTTGAATTTTTTTATAGTGTATAGTATTTTACTAGTCAAGCCCTTTCGTTTGATACCCATTTTGAGGAAGTAGTGAATAAAATAATAAAATTCGCCATTTTGTTGTGGCGTCCATCTTGGATTTGATTTTTTATAGTGTATAGTATTCTACTAGTCAAGCCCTTTCATTTGATACCCATATTGAGGTAGGTTGTGAAGAAATATTTTATCCGCCATTTTGTGGCGGCGGCCATCTTGAATCGATATTAACCAAACATAGCTAAGAACATCCGCACGGGTATTAACCTTCAAATAAAAAAAAACGCATCGATATCGGCCCATCCGTTTAGAGCTCTACGGTGCCACAGATAGACACACACACAGACAAACAGACCGACAGGCAGACAGACAGACAGATAGACAGATAGACAGATAGACAGATAGACAGACAGACAAACAGACAGACAGACATCGACGTCAAACTAATAACACCCCTTTTTTTGGTCGGGGGTTAAAAAGTTAGGCGGGCGGGGGTTTTCCTATATTTTGTTAATTGTTAACATAATCTACTCGTACCTTGAGAGGTTAAAATATTTTAGTAAGTATAATATTTATAAAGCGACTGAAGGATAAAATTCTTTCACGACTATCGTTTTCTCACGTGTAAAGTGAACAAGACATTTATAAATAAAATTAAAATGTCTGTTTGTACCTCACTCCAAATTAAAAATCTGTCTGTTTGTTCCTGATACTAATCTCTAAAACTGCTAGACAGATTTTAACAAGACTTTCACTGGTAGATAGTATAATTGAGTAGGTACCTAACAAAAAAAATAGATACCTACCTAAAAACACAATAAATAAATGTTGGTTTTAGTAAGCCGCGAGGCGCAGCTAGTGTTTATCTAAAATGTCTGCATTAGACGCTTTTTAATAAGACCGTTAATAAAGTATTCATGGCGAATTATTTAGCGAAAACGACGCGACGTCTCAACGATAAAATCGCCAGACAGCAGTAAAGTACAAAGTGAGAAATCACACACATTCTGTAATATGAACTGCACGCATAACTGAATTTAAACAATGTTCACCTTGAAATATTGAAAACTGTGAAGTGAATTTAAATGGGTCAAGCCAATAGAGTTGTCTGTTGGTTGCCCGCTCCGCTTGAGATGCGCCTCCCGAAATAAACATAAAAGGTCGCCATCGAACTTAGTGCTTGGCAATGCGCACGCGCAGGGCATATAATTAATTGAGGAAATGGCCTATTATCTGTTTTCACTGGACTGAAAGATGGTACTGCAAACACGACATTGCTGTCGGTATAATAATAACAGTTTGTATTTACTGTTAGTGATGGCGCACATAAACAAATAATTACAACTTCGCCGAAAAAAGAAAAACCGACGTCCACTAAAAATTGCTTGTGGCTGAAACTATTGAAGCTGGCTACTATTGAACTATTGATTGGCTGAAGATAGAGTGTTTCCCGTAAAACACAGTGTGCCACGGAGCAATTTACCAAAATCCTAATTATTGTCTAACACTCCACCGGGCTCGTCACTCGGAGAAGTGAGATTTCAAAAGAAAAAATGTTTGTCTTAGCAATGGTATATTATACTAACAGCACCCCGTGGATTTTCCTACGGAGTTCCCGTTCTCGTTATTTTTCCGGAATCCTATGTGTTCTTCCAGACTATAATCTAACCGTGTTCCAAATTCCAGCCCGATCCGTTCATACGTTACGACGTGATTGAGCAACAAACATCCAAATATCCAAACATCCATACATTGACATTTGTAACTTTAGTAGGATTCATATCTGTAGTTTTTTTATTATTATTGTCCATTGTGTCCCAGTGTTGAGCAAAAGCCTCCCTACCCTAGGTGTTGTAAATTTTATGGCGACAAAATTTGACCAAATATTAGCTTACAGCTAAAAACTTACATGGGTAGGTATGTCCACGGTCTTAAGACAAATGTTACCAAAGACAATTTAATCCTGTTACCATCCAATAATATCGATATACAATGTTCAATCGTAAATGTGTTCGCGCTCACATTATGACCGGCCATTTGGAAACGCATTAACTAATTTTGGACATGTTTACTGAACTCAAGACTCATGTAAAGTACCAATCGGGATAATGCATCATTCGATATCGACCGAATGAATCATACAGGTATTTCGCTGATCGAAGCATATTGGCAAGATTCCTTTACAGAGACGGCTTAGGGAAATTACTATGCAATGAGATAAATAAGAGATCTTTGATTGACGAGTAGTACCTATGTTAGGTCTTAGATCAGGTATTGAATATTCCTTCCGCCCTTGGCAGAGTTCCACCAACCAACTCGATGCTCTGGAAGTGATTGAGAGTTGAGAGGTCCGCCCGTCCGTTAAGCTGCAGGTGTACTACGAAGTCCGATAAACGATATATCGGCCGAAGTTATGGACGTTTCATACCACGAAACACAATCGGTCGGTTGATCTGATCGGGCGTTTGGTTCATTCCGACCGACGCTGATTTGACAGTTTTTATGTCATCAACCGACCGATTGTGTTTCGTAGTATAAAACGTCCATAACTTCGGCCGATATATCGTTTATCGGACTTCGTAGTAGACCTGCTGATAGGTAACGAAGCTCTGCATAAGCATAAACAGCCCACTAAATATTTCCACGCGGGTTGGTGAATGACACATGACCTCGAAAAATTCTATGTACCTACATGTCGGTTTCCTCACGATATTTCCCTTCACAGCTTTAAGTCAGCGGCATTCCACACCGAAAAGACAGTGGTGCGGGTGGGGTTTGAACCCGAGGGCTTCGAATCGCCAGTCGCCATTCTCCTGACTAGACCAGCCGTAACTTCTGATTAAGTCCCAATAGCAAAGTACTCGTATCATTCACGCAGCGTAACTGTGGAATATTCTATTATAATATGTATTATCGCTCAGTCCTAGGCTAGTGTTATTTAAAATCAGGCAATTCATTCCGATTCTTAAAAAATACTGAGTAGCACATTCTAGTAATGTGTTTGCTCATAACGACATCATGCGCTTGACCTGTTCATCTTATGACTCTTTTCCCGAAAGAAAAAAGCTAAACACTACAGGCACGTTGAGTGGGCTCGAGACATATACTCGTAAGTACCAATCGGGATAATGCCGTGCAGAGATCACGATATCGACTGAATGATTCATACCTGTCTCTCGCTAATTGAAGCGTAGAACGATGCGTGTCCAAAACTAAATCCGAAGTACATTTCTGAATCTATTTTGAGAGGAAGAAACGCAACGAAAAGGTTGCAACTGCGCAATATCTATTGTTTAAAATTTCAAAAGCGGAATATAACAAACACATGTTATACTATTTTAAGGCTCTTATTTAACCAAAGATTTACAATTATATTACAGATGCAGTTAATCAAATCTCAAAACAGTTTTGAAAAAGAATCAAGTATAGAGAAAGAAAGAGAACGTAGAAGTTTATCCAGAAGTAAAGAAGAAGAAAAGACTGTACGATTAAAAGAAGAACGAGCCGCTAAGGACGACGTAAACTTTATGATTCAGGTAATTAATTCCCGACCAGGTTCAAGGTTCTAAAACGATTTTGAAAACTCAAAAATAGTAACTATAGAATACGTTGTTTGAGTTATGTCGAGAATAAATCGATTTCATCTAACTTAGCTAGCTCCGTCGTAGACCGTGTCGTCGCGTTCATCAGGTGAGATAGCGTTCAAGTCCAAACTTATTCCCTAAAAAATGTGCTTATTCGAAGCAGTCCTTTCATAATTCGTAAGATTCACCTCAATTCGATTTGTTCTACAATTACGGAGGTAACTGAACAGAGGGTTAGGCAAGAATTTTTCATTAGTTAAAATGCATCGTAGGTACTTATTCTAAACTAATTTCAATTTCAAAATTAACGTGTTTGGAATTTAATAGTTAGGTACCTACGTACCTCCTATTAGAACGACAAGCTTAGAACTTTTTTACCTCAACACTGATATGTACCTACTATACACTTATAAATGTAACGAAATTTGTTTATGGCCGGTGAACACCGTCAATGATACCTACTTAATTCACGATTGTTCGTCTTGACTTGAATGTAGTACCTTGAGCATGTTTGGAATACCTACGCCGATTAGGATATACTAATAATTGTAAGTACGATGTACAGGTAAAAAACTCGCGTAATTCCACAAGCGCTAAGCCTCCTACGCGCGGCGGCCCTTCGAAAGAGAAAGAAGAGTCCGACGATGATAGCAGCACTGCTGGCACCACCACCACCGAAGGGACTCTTGTCGACGGTAACCTTAGGGATTACCAGGTAACACAATTTCTAAAACTTTTGCCTAACATTATTATTTATAACAACTAACTTCCCCTCAGGAGTAGGTACCTACATGTGCCTAGTGCTCTAGCTACGAGTATTTCTACATAAAATTTCAACCGTCAGAACGCAATGGTCAATTTACATCGTTTTGGCGACATTGAAATATCAGAGCTAGCGTTTTCTAATAACTATTAATATGCAAGTCAATTTCTTAGTGTAGATATTGTAATTATATACGATATAACTAACACTGCTAATACGAGTGTATGAATTTCAGTAAATTCTTATCATTCCATCTCGCATTCAGAAATGGAGATGGGCGGGTTTATAAACTCGCCGATGGACGATATACTAGTTTATTACCTACCTACCATTGCGTAAAATATTCGACACAGAAATAGAGACGGATACGCATAGCAATAATAATCCCAAAATACTAACTGCGTGTGGAATCAAATCTTTTAAATCGAATCTATCAAAATGTATCTCTAATAAAAGAGACACGACTTATAAGATCCCAAATAATTGCCTGTATTTGTTTATCGGACACTAAAACATAACGAGCGTCCAGATCTTTAGATATCTGAACTTGCTCCAGATGCAAAGAAATGAAAATTTATTTATAGCTCGCTCGTTTTACGTATCCGTGTGTGTGACCTTGTTAACCTGCATTTTCTCTGAGTTATGTTCGCTAATACCGAAAACTGGAGCTGTTATTTACTGCCTTATAGGTACGTTGGCTTTGGAATAAGCCAAAACCAATTTTACTTTTTAAGCATAATTTACGCACGACTTTGTATTAAATTTACATATGTCCAAGTCGCAAGGTAAGCTGAGTTGTTACAATTTTTGTTGTTTCATTTTGACCTGTTGCAAGAACCGTGAATCCGTCGACACAAGAAATGAGTAGACGTAACGGATAGGGAATCCCTGTTAACATTGTAAACAAAAATGTAGGTCAGCTAAATACAGAACTCTCTTCGTAACAAATCGCCGAAGTCTACTTTATTAAAGTATCTAAATAGTAACTATATCTTCAGGAACAAGTTGAAAGTCTGAAACAAGAAGTGGAAACGCTGAAAAGAAGGTGTGAAAGAGTTGAAAAAGAAAAAAGCGATATCTTGCTCCGAAGGCTAGCAAATATTGATACAGCAAATAAATATACAAGTGGCAGATCTTCGGAGGTGCTCAAACTACAGCAAAAAGTCAACGAACTGACTGCACAGAATGAAGATTTGAAAGACGAAAAGAAACATGTTTCGTTAAGAGTGAAAGAACTTGAATCGGAACTAGAGGTTAGTAACTAGAGATCATATTATAACCAATTTTGATACAAAAACTAATTAAATTAATGAACTACTAACTATTTAAATGTCTAACATTCTAGTCTAGACCATCAGTAGAAGCTCAAACACGACAAATAGAACAGTTACGGACAAAGTTGCTAGCAGCAGAAACATTGTGTGAAGAACTTATGGATGAAAATGAAGACATGAAAAAGGAACTACGGGACCTAGAAGAAGAGATCGAAGAAATGCAAGACAACTTCAGGTATAACTATACAAAATACATAATGGCATATGTCGTCGTATTAAAACTGGAACAATTAAAATATTTTATTTCAGAGAAGATCAAGCAGACGAATACACATCGCTTAGAAGAGAGTTAGAACAAACTATTAAAAACTGTCGAGTTTTATCGTTTAAACTTAAAAAGACTGAAAGAAAAGCTGAAGCTTTGGAACTGGAGAAGGCTGATCAGGAGAAAAAACTTTTAGAGGTTAATCTGTTTGTTATTTTATTATTCGTTTATATTTTTCGTTTATACTTCTTCTACATTATGTTTTCTTTACAATGATTATAAAATGTTTAGCAAGGGCAACTAATTTTCTAGATAGTGGGAGGCCAAGACGGGATGCAGCGCGAAAAGCGTATTAAGGAACTAGAACAAGAAGTGGCGCGTTCTACAGAAGTCTCGCTCAGATTGCAGAAAGAACTCGCAGAAGCCAATGCAAAACTCACAGCAGCTTCCGGAGGGCCTCCTGCTAATCTAAATAAACATCACATCGGAGACGGCGTAAGTTGAAAAGTATTTTTTCTTTTTCGATGTGTTTTTCAATCCCAACCAAAATAAAAACATGCATACAGCGTATTTTTACACGAAAGCTTAGTAGGCGTTATTGTCGCATATAAACTTCTGTCAGCGGACCCTAAACTAGGCTAAGTCTGTATCGTGGAAGTCCAGAGACCTGTTTACCTAACAACCATGTTGCGCTTCGTGAAAGAATTTCACTACAAAATCAAAAATCATTTATTATTAGCCATAGACAAATACCTATACATAGTTATCAATTCAAAATATTAAATTAGCATACCTATCATAACATTTCCAATTAATTTGATCTTGGTACCTACATCATATTTTTTAATGTCATTAGTTTATTTTGTGACTATGCACCAAATATCTCACAGATATTGATCGCTATTTCAGCAGAAAGTTTCTCGCTCTTCATTGACGCGCGGTGGCAGCCAAGAAGATCCAGCGCAATTGCTTCGAGATCTGCAAGATTCTCTAGAACGAGAAGCAGACCTTCGGGAACAACTGCGAAATGCGGAGGAAGAGGTAAGCAAAAATTTTCTTCTGCCTTTATTTACGGTCCTCTGGACGAAATATGCATATTTGATCACTCACACAAGTACACACCCACCAGAGATAGGTATAGAAATAGTACGTAAATGTACCTCGCAAACTACAGGTCGTAATATCTCGTCTCGTAATATCGTAAGATCTCGAAATCAAAGCTATAAAGAGAATCATAAAACAAATGTAATATAACTCTTAACGTCTATCTAGCACTGTAAGCTTATCCATAAATTGTCTTCCGTTTACTCTGGACTTGAAACGACTGGTTCGTCAGTGAACTCCTTAATATCAGATCTACGAGGAACCAAAGAGTTCAATAAGACATTAGCTTTAATACGCGCGCAGTCAGTTGAAACGCTGCCAAACACATGGATGACTCAACACTACGACACGCATACACAATTCATAAATATTATTACTTCGACTACGTTTACGACTGAGAAAAAATGTTAATATTCATTTAGTAAAGGTGTTATCTTCACAACAGGCTAGTCGGTATCGGCGACGCTACGATGGCAGACGGATACCTCGACCGATGATTATTTCGCAGCCACCTCAACCTGATATTATAGCATCCCAAAATTCTTTAGCTCAAAATGCTCTGCAAAGTCTCGAACCAAATACTATACAAAGAATGCTTGAGATGCAATTAACACTGGACAGAAGCCTATCGTCGCTCGACACTAGTCATATATCCATAGGAGTGAATCAAACTATTCAATCACCGCAAGATCTTGTCTCTAACTATTCTGAAGGTTGCCAAACAGATATTGTTATGGTCCATGAGATTGCTACAGATACGAGAAAAATTACATTAGATTCTAGTGTACAATGTACGTCTGATAACTCAGAAATGTACACTCAAACTGAAATGTTATTTATGAAAAACAAACAATCACAGACTAGTCATATAAGTATTAATGGTACTTCACAAACGATTCAACCAAAAACAAGAGATGAATATATACAAACACTGAGTATAAACAAAAACGACAGATGGCTACAAGTTACGGAGACTAATATAGAATATGTTGATGCTTGCACAGAAACAGAGATAACTAGTGACATTAATGAACTAAACATTGTGCAAAATATCTCAGAAGATTTTGAGAGATCTAAGGAAAAATCTGATAGCCCGCCTCTTTCTTTTGAAACAGAAAAAACAGAGCCTGACACTCACTTTTCCTTTCCTTTGCTTTCAATATTTAATCAAATGGCTGTAAGGTTACCAAATATAGGTACTTATAACGATTGCTTCTTATGTATTGTGGTGTACTTACGTTGAATTGTATATAACATAACCTTCCATTAGCAGAACCAAAATAAACATTAATGAAGAATATAATCAAAACTAACGAAATGTTCCAGGCGAATAATTTACGTAAAACTGCGTCTCGAGTCGAAGAGGACAATGAGTCCTTGCTACTACAGCTGAAGAAAATGGCTACTAAAGCCAAAAGTACGTCAAATGTTGTAAAAATCTGCTGTGTTTGCTGACGTAACACCATCATTTCGTAAAACCCCTTTTACCCATTTTGCCCTTTAAATAACAACAGAATCTATTATATCATAACCATTCCGCATAACAACATTTTTATTTATTAAGAATGTTGTTGTCTTCTATCGTCTCTTGTGCTCTATCATTAACTAACAAGCTTTTGTAAATTAAAAGGCGTATCAACGGTAGCCATTTTCTCCAGTACAGTTCCTTCGAAGTGTTTGAACCTTGAGTTTTGAAATTGATGAGTAACATAATTTTGTTATATTGATGTGAATTTTCTCGTGTGACTCCATTATTAATTCTAAACTATCTCATCATTAACAATTACTTCAATCGTATAAAAATAAAATTCTAACTGAAACTGGTACTTTAATTCACGGTCTACTTATTTTAGGTCGAAAGCTCTCACCAACACCGCCTGCCAAGAGACTTACTATTGAAACAGCCAATAACAAAGAAGATAAATCAGAAGAAGATGATCCATCTGAATTACGACTTTTACTCGAGCTTAACGAACAGGTATAATCGGTAAATTAATTGAGAAGGAACGATTTCACATATTTTTATGTCCACTGTAAAAATACAACAAACCAGCTTTTTAAGAATACAAAAGTCCATATTATACTTCCAATAAAAATATTGCTGTAGTGATAATCATTATTTTTATACTTACAGGAAGCAGGAGTACTCCGACGTAAAGTCGAGGAATTGGAGCAAGATAAAAACTCATTAACTAAACAAATAAAAGAGCTCAATGAAAAAGTATATGCTGCTGCGATTAAAAATAATGCTAATGCAACAAACGCACTCCGCAGAAATGCTAATGTTAAAGGCAACAATTTATCGGAAGAAAAGATAAAAGTGATCATATTAATATTTTATCTTTAAGCTTTTTATAACTCTATAACGGTTTCTGAAAACGAAAGACTACAAAATGTATATTTTCAGGTGCTGGAAGATGAAATCGATGAACTTAGGAAAAAATTAATTGAAAAAGAGCGTGATTGTGAAAGATTACACGCGGAATTAAGTCTAGCGCAAAAGAAACCGAAAACACTTCTAAAAGCAAAGTGGGTGCGGTGCATATATAGGCTATTTTAATTATTCATTAGCACAACATTGCCCATTCTCAACTTTTATTTCAGATCTCTTGACGGTGATTTACAAAATGTAGATTTAAAACGGCAACTTCAAGTTATTGAACAAGAAGCCAATGTTTTACGAAGCAAAACACAAAGTCTAGAAGCAGATAATGAAAAAATACAAGCAGAAAATAAAAAACTCCAAGTACGTATTTTAATTTAACATCTTATATTGCATTTCAAATAAAGTTCAATAAATCTTATAATAATAATGAAATTTTAGCTCTTGAAGAACGCAAAAACATTGAAGTCTGACAAATCACTAGAACAGAGTACAGCTAAAATAAGTAAGCTAGAAAGCGATCTCAAAGAAGCATTAGATAAGTTAAAAGAATTTGAGAATAACAAAGACGACAAGACAGAAAAGAAAGTTAGATTTGGAGCAGATGTACACAAAAAAGATTCAGAATTATTGAAGACCAAACAAGATGAACTAGACAAACTTAAGTTAACTCATAGTCGGGTAAATGTTTTTTTTATTATTTCTATCTAGACAGCACATCTTTTGTAGAATTTCCACACAAATTTTGAGTTTATTTTGGTTGCAGTTGGAAAAAGAAAACGCGAAGTTACAAGCTGCGTTGAAGGCATTGAAAGAAGACGCGATAAAATCTTTCAAGCCACGTACTCCAAAGAAACCCTCAGACTTGACAACTAAATTACAAATGAAGAAAATGGTTGAAGAATTAGAAAATGAAATCGGTCAGTGAATATAATTTAGGTCAGTGAGTTTAATTTTAACTAAACAAAGAGTTGTTTTGTGTATTTACTTTGTGATATTTACAGGTGAACTATACGTAATAATGAAAAATGCGGGCCTGTCCACTAACGAAATCAATAACAAAAAGCAAATGGAAAAAGATATTGAAGACATAAGATCAAAGTTATCTAAGAATGATGCTGAATTCACCAACGAAAAGAATAGACTGCAGACAGAAATAGCGAAACTAAAGGATCTCAATTCAAAGTTAGAAGTAGATAAAAAGACACTAGAAACTGACTACACTGATGCAACAGGGCAGTGCAAAACTCTAAAAGAAGAAAAGAAAAACCTAGAATCACAAATAACAAAATTAAATACTGATCTTAGTAAGTACCAACATTTAGATTAGGTTATCCTTGTTGTATTTTTTATTAACTTATGTCCTAAATTTTACAGAAAATGCTACATCCCTTCACACAACAATGTCAGATTGTATGAAAAAAATAGAAGACCTAAAAAAAGAAATGGACATAAAAGATAAAGAAATTGATAAACTGAAGAAACAAGTTGACAACATAAATAAATTGGAACAGGATAAAAGCAAATTACTCAAAGAGGTACATTTTGTTACTCACTATGATTTCGCATTAAATAGCAATTAAATAAAACGCAATGAGTTTCTAGGTCATCCATCACAAACTCTTTTTTACATTTCAGATTGGAGATAAAACTAAGAAGATCGCAGAGTTAGAAAAAAAACTAAAAGAAACAGACGACAAAGTCAAAAGAACAGAAAAGTTACTTTCCAATAAAAAAGATCGTGTATCAAAATTAGAGAAAGAGGTGAGTTTACTTAAGTTATAAAATTTTAGCAATGTTTGCACTACTTTTAAACTTTTGTTTTCTGTTAACATTAGCTATCTCAAGAAAAAGGCCAAGCAGAATCACTAGCAGATAATAACAGGCGACTTTCGGTTGAATTCACAAGTGAAAAAGATATTTTGCAAACACAGTTTTTAAAAAGTGAAAGCAAAGTTTTAACCTTAGAAACAGACATGAAGGATTTAAAAGTGGAATATAATAGTAAAATCACTCACTTGGAGTCAGATTTAGCAGCGAAAGAAACTCATATTAAACAACTGGTATTTTATTTTCTTGTGGCGTACATATGCATGCGCCCTGTAGCGTTTCGAGAGACTATAAGTTTGTCATATAGTTGACATTAGCTGCCACCTTCCTGCATGAGTATTCCACACGTTTTCCCTTTATTTTTACTTTATTTTTTAGACTAAGTTGCCCAAATTAAATCCAACTACAATGAAGAATTGATTGACATTACAATTATTGTTGTTTTTCGGTACCAGTCTCCATTTATTTTAATTTTCCAGGAAGATGCGTTGCGTGAGACATCTAACCAGAAATACGATGAAGCTGTATCATCAGTCGAGATAGCTCAAATTAAAGAGAAATTAGAACGAGCCAACACAGATCTGCAAGAAAAACAAGATGAGTCAGAAAGAGCTAAGAGAGAACTTGATAAAACTGAAAAAGAATTAGCAACACTGAAAAAGGAAACTACACAACTTAAGTCTGACATTGCTAAGTTAGAAAATGATAGAAGAGAATTCGAAAATAAATTGCAAGCCGAGAAGAAAGAATCTAGTTATTGGGAAAGTAAAGCTTCCGAGTTTGAAACAGATTTGCAGGTATTCGTGAATGACATTTATTTATTGTATCTATGAAACAAAAGTCTTAGAATTTTTTTTCGTTTTCTAATCTACTATACTATTTTTATAGGCTGAACGTAAGAAGCTAGAACGAATGAGAACTGCGCATGACAAAGATATAAAGAATAAAGAAGCCGAATTAGCCACATTAAAAGGAAAATTAAAGGTATTGGAACAAAGCTCTGGTGCTGGCGCTAAGAGGATAGCAGATCTTAAACAAGAATATGAAGAGACTGTAAAGAGTAAGTTAAAGTAGCTACTAAAGTATAACAATACAACTCAATTATGTATAAGAATTTACAATGTTGATAATGAAATAAAACTATTTCAGAATTAGAACATTCACTTGCTGTAGAAAAGGCTGAATATGAAGAACTTACTGGCAAATATGAAATCCTCGAAGAAGAACACGTCGTTACCAAAGCCAGGCTAACAGTGGAAAAGGAACAAACTCAGAGGTATATATACTTTGTTCAATATTATCTATTAATATTATATATTTATGTACCGAATACCTACTCAATGTATTTATCCAACAAAATCTACTACTCTATTACAAATGGCATTATTTTTAGTGAACTGATACATGTCCAGAAAGAGTTGAGCACAGCATTAGCTGAAGTCAAGGCTTTGACTGACAACTTCGAATCACAATCATCAGGCTGGCAGAAGGATAAATCCGAACTACAAGTAAGCCTAATTAAATGTCAATTGATTTCTACGTGGAGTGGATATCCAAGGTATAATAAAATAAGTAAAATGTTGTGTTTATTATTCGTAGACAACAATATCGTCACTAGAAGAGCGTCTATGTGGCGGTGGATGGGAGGTTGAGAAAGCACGACTGTCAGCGCGACTCGACCAGCGAGAAAAAGACCACCGAGCCGTGCAGGATCGCCTTAATGTATTGCAACACCATCATGATATGGCTAAAAAGGAGGTGATTACTATCTACGTATATGTACTAGTTTTTGCGTAAAAAGAGGGATGTATTAATAGGAACTGATAGAGCACAGTCACATTTAGAAGGGTTGGTACACATTTGGATTATATGAATTGAATTTTGTACATGTGAAAGTTGTGAAATGTTATGAATATATGGGAGTGTACCTAATCCAATTGGATTGAATGAGGAAAATGCCGATAACATAGTGGGATAAGGGTATGGAAATACTGTCAATTTACTCTTATCGCTGGAGAAGTTATATTTAACGTTTGTTCTAGTCCGAGCTAATATTTTTCAAACACATTATAGATCAGTACATACATCACTTTTAAACAGTTCTAGAGAATACGATTATAATCCGGTCAATTTAAATATGATGTTTGATACGATATACTGTAGTTAAAGTTGTTTGTTAAATTGTTCAAACTAGAGATTTACAGTACCCATGGCGTCCTTAAAATCCTTCAATAGCCACAAAAGAAAATTAAAATTGGTATATGTTACGAATATACCAATAGGGGTGTGCCCAAACTAGGCGTTTGGGACCCATCGCAATAACTCCGGAGACAGCTGTTACATTATTTCAATTTTATTAATATGCAAGCTGCTACTTATTTTTCTGGAAATAAATTAGTTTTTATTATTAATTCAGAAACTGTGTATTATTTAATTCAATGTTTTCATTTAGTTGGAAGAATCAAAGAAGAAATTAGAAGACTACGAAAGAGTATCAAAGATTCAACGCAATCTCACGACCGAGAACGCCGACTTAGAGCGTGAGCTGACTGCCTTGCAAACTAGGCTGGATCAAGCAGAGAAAGCAAGGAAGAGCGAAGTGGCGGATACTAAGATGAGATACGACGGTCAACTGAACACTATGCGGGATGAACTCAAGTCTTTACATACTCAAGTGAGTGAGACCTTTAATATTTTGCTAGATTTAGCAAGGACGGATTTTTTCGGGGAGAGGCACGGGGACACGTTTCACCTTAAACTGCCCATGAGATTTAGTGTATTTTTCGTGCTTTATATATTTTAAATCTAAAAATTATTTATTTAAAGGTATCGAGGTTCAAACGGGAGAGAGACAACTACAAACAAATGCTGGATGGAGCTCAGAAAACAATATCCGAAATCAAAAGCGGAGCTAAGAACACGAGGATGCAAAGGAATTCTATATCAAGCACTGACGAGGTAATAAATGGGGTTGTTTTCTATTAAATGAGAACAATAGACGCAATATAAATTTTACGCAAGAATAAAATATTATGATATAACTTCTTTTACTGTGAAAGCATAAGTACCCCCACTAAATGTTCCCACTCCTGGGACTCGGGGGCTTCTCTCGCAAGGAGAGAATCAAGGCCATAATCCACGCTGGCCCAGTGCGGGTTGGTGGATGACACATGACCTCTAAAGGTTCTAGGTAAAAGTCGGTTTCCTCACGATGTGTTTCCTCGCAGTTTTTAAGTTAGCGGCATTACACATTTGACTTCTAAAAGACAGTAGTGCACGTGGGATTTGAACCCGGGGATGTCGCCGTTCTCCCGACTAAACCAGCTGTACCTAATTGTGATAAGAGTTGTAAAAATACTTACTAACACATGAAATGAAAATTTTGAATAGATACTTTGCTATTTTTTCCTTTAACTTTCCCGGCATTCATTGGAATGTAGTAAATGAAGTTTATATTTAACTAGATGCCCGCCCCGGCTTCGCCCGTGGTACATATATTGCACTCATCGGGATCCGGGATCATCATGGTACATATCCAACGGTGAAAGAATGACTGAAATCGGTTCAGTCATTCCTGAGAATATCGCTTTCAAACCAAAAACCTCTTCAGCTACCTGCTACGCCACCTGTCGGAAATTGGTCGTACCATCTCAGATTTAGGAACAGATTAGCAAAGGTTTATATTCAAGACGTATGTAATCTGTGATATTCAATGACGTAATCTTAGACACATGCTGTCATGTGTCATGTCAAAGCACGAAACGTATGGAATCTCTCAAAAAGGAATATTTTTCCCCGATCTTGTTACATTCTTGATTCATGCTCCGCTTCTATTAATAGTAGCGTTATGTTCTATAGCCAATAGCCTTCCTCGATAAATGGACTATCCAATAAAAAAAGAATCTTTCAATTCGGAGCAGTACTTCCCGAGATCCTAGCGTTCAAACAAACAAACAAACACTTCAGCTTTATAATATTAGTATAGATATTTGTTTCATTTTCGAGTAGATGAAAGCCATAACTGAATTTCTCACCCTTCGCTTTTGCTTTCGATAACTCATTTATCATACTTCAGACTATTTTTGCGCTCTATTGATGAAAGGAAAATTATTAGAAATAGATTTGTTCAAGATAGAAGAGAGTAATTTCTTTTTCTATTTTTTATATTAATTAGCCTGACTTTTTATACGTTATTTCATTCATTAAAATATTTATTTTATTTTGGTGTAATTATGCCTATATTTTTTAACACATATAATGCCGTAGGAACATATGACCTAACTGTATTTTTTTATTGTTTCAAAATTTGTTGACGGGATTGCTACGAAGTCGAATTATAATGTTTTTTAATATTTGTATGTATTTTACACTAAAATAAATAAATAAATAATAGCGTCAACCACATATGGCTGACGAGGCGCTACAGTAATAAAATTTCCATTTGGGCCGCGTCAACCACAATGTCAGCCATCTGAAATCAAATTTAAAAGCGCGCGAAACCGGGCCCACCCTGTTGCCGCTGCCAGCGCCGGCGCCATTTTGGTTTTATTCGCGCCGCGTCAGTTGTTGCTCCGACGTCAACACGCATGGAAGTAGACTGCATTATACCTATGATTAGTCAATAATTCAAATTTTAAGTTATGTTAGTTTGATAGGTAGTAGTTATTTCAACGTGAAAATGGACGATGACTTCGATTTCGATCTGTCACAGCTAGATTTATCAGTATTTGATCAGGAATTGAACTCACTATCGAATAGTGATGCTCCACCTATACTCGACATTGATATCGATGATACTGAGTCAATACCACGAACCAAAAACAACCGTCGATGGCAGATATTATCTGACAGTGAAGAGAATCGATTCAGTATTGAGTGATTCAGAACCTTCACATGTATGGTTTGATCCATTAGGTAAGCAAAGAAGTATTATTCCATACACTGAATGTCCAGGGCTAAAGCCATTTCCGCTGCGATTCAGCATGAGTTCAGCTAAGCCTGAAGATTTTTATTCATTGCTTGTACCTAATGAAATATTTGAGTACATAGCTGTAGAAACAAATCGTTTTGCTTCACAAATCCTGAACAACAGTACAACACATTCTTACAGAATGCAAAAATGGGTGCCTACAGATTGCCATGAAATAAAGCGTTTCTTTGGTGTTTTGATTTGGATGGGACTAGTAAAATTACCTCAACTGTCTATGTATTGGAGCACTAATAAATGTTTTGAGCAACCATTTGTAAAGTCGATTATAAGCCGAAATCGCTTTGAAGTTATTTTGAGGATGTTACATTTTGCTAACAATGAAAGGAATGACGATAAAAAAGACCGATTGTTCAAAGTCAGACATTTGTTAGACATGCTGAATGATAATTTTAAATTTTATTATACACCAAACGAAGAAGTATGTGTCGACGAAAGCTTAATCCCATTTCGTGGACGCGTTATATTTAGGCAATACAACAAAAATAAGCGACACAAATATGGGATAAAACTTTTCAAACTGTGCTCAAACCCAGGATACACCGTAAAAGTGCATGTTTATGCCGGCAAAAACTACGATAATGTGAACACTACACCAACTAATGTCGTCCTTACTTTGTGTGACGATTATCTAAACAAGGGACATACGGTTTGCACCGACAATTGGTATACCAGCTTGGATCTAGCACGGAAGCTGCTAGCAGGGCAAACACATCTCATAGGCACACTCAGAAAAAACAGGCGAGGTTTACCTCAAACAGTCGTTCAAGCCAAGCTGAAAGCAGACGAATTTTCAGCTCAAGAAAATGCCGAAGGAATAACAGTTATGAAATGGAAAGATAAGAGAGATGTGCTGCTCCTGTCTACGAAGCACTCCGTTAGCTTCAGAAGAATCATTAAAAAAGGAAAAGAAAAAATAAAGCCGAAAATTGTGGTTGATTATAATCAAGCAAAATCAGCCGTGGATCTGTCAGATCAAATGTCATCGTACACGACCCCTCTTCGCAAAACAATTAAATGGCCCAAGAGATTAGCGATGGAGCTATTACTGAATACTGCTGTTGTAAATTCGTACATATTACATAAATTAACAACTAAAAGAAAGCTCACTGTTGTTCAGTTCAGAACAGCATTGGTTGAGTACTTGGTGAGCACAGGAGTCTCAGAAACAGGTGCCCCCGCTAGGCCGAGACGATTAAAACACGAATTAAAAAAGAAGCAAGGGCTGGCTTCTGCCTGTCGTAAATATTGTTTCAGATGTTACAAAGAAAATTGTGTACAATTTGGAAGAATGCATGCGAGAAACAAGACCAAGAGAGTAGTTACATACTGCGAAGATTGCCCAAATAAACCGCATTATTGTATTAATTGTTTTAATATAGACCACAGATATGTCTAAGTGCTAACCTCCATATTTATTATACTCTATTATGATTAAAAAACAATTAAAACATTTTCATTTCATACATAAAAATGTTCGTTTTATTGTGTAAAAATATTTTGTTTGTCTCATCACTAATTCGTTCTTGACATTCCCACTTCAAAGCTTGATATTTTTCAAAATGTTAGTAAATGTTGCAGTGCCACCAGTTAAGTTATAAATTGTCAGGCCTTGTCGGCCATACGCCATACGATTTTATACGAAAAACGTGGATGACGACGCCCAAATCTCATTTTTAAACCAGCCTGTGCTGTCAGCCACATATGGCTGACGAGGCCCAGTTGGTTAGAAAAATGTCAGCCATATATGGTTGACGAGGCATTATATGTGTTAAATTGACTTTTTGTCTGCACGGGATCTCAAGATCTTTAGTCGTATGTTAATTTTCACATCTGTAACCCAGGTTCACGGGCTTTGATATTTGTTCGAATAATTTTGAAATTCGATTCAGGAATATTAGAGTTCGTCAGTATCGAAGAAAACTTTCCTCTTTATTTTAGTGCAGATTTTATGCGAGATTTAATTTCTGTATATTTAGGAGGAGTACCGTAACAAGGTGGCAACGCTAGAGCAGCAAGTAGCTTGCCTGGAAGACGAGTTGTGCGAGGCGCGACTGCTGTCTTCCAAGCTCAATACGGAACTCGTCAGCGAACGCTCCTCTGCGGAGGTTCGCCTCGCTGAGATGCACTCACGACTGAATGAGGTCAGTACATTGACTCTAATACTCACGGCTACTGCGTATACAGATAAATTAATTAATTGGGGGGCATTTCTCCCCAAAATAGACAAATCTTGCATTAAGGGGGCTAGATAGTTTACATGATACCTGCTTAAATTATTGCAAATAAATACCTACATATTAGTATACATGGAAACACCAAGACCCAGCGGTGATCTTACGAAATAAGTAGGTAACGGTCAACAAAATTATTTACGTTACTAGATTACGCATAATAAACGACGGAGTCTTATGAGTTCGGCGTGTCTGTCTGCGACATCGTAGCTTCGAAAGGGATGCACCGATTTTGATATTATTTATTTGACTAGTAGAATACTACAACAACTACTTACACTATGACTAATTTCAGATCCAAGAGGGTTGGTGGAACTCAAAATGTTGAATTTTGTTCTTTTTTCAGTACGAAGAGGAGCGCCTGTTGTCGTCAGGCCGCGCGCGCGTGGCGGGGATGGCAACGCGTATGGAGCTAGCGTGGCATAAGGAGCGCGACGAACAACAGCGCTTGCTACACGAAACTTCCACGCTGGCGAGAGATCTGCGGCAAACTCTGTTTGAGGTAAAAGCCCTCTTACCTACTTGAAAATACCGGTTGTCTACTTTCTCGCCCTTTTGAAAATAGAACTAATTTGAAACGTTACAGAATAAGAAAGTATAAATACGTACACATAAAAGAGTATCTACGTTCTAATATGGCTAGACTGAAGTCTAGCTAGTACTAGGGCATCTCAATGATCGTTGCTAGAAATCGAATGCAGGGGAATCAGGGGATAGTTCTAAAATTGATCGACAAAACAGATAGGTAGCGAAGGCGTTAGACAAAGCAGAACTTAAGCAGATAGTTACATTAAAAGCATAACTCATATGTTTCTATAGAACTACGAATAATGACTGTGATATCTGACATAGTTAGGAACCTACTTTCTAAGGGGTCTAGCGCAGGGCACAATTATAGCCATATGAGTGGCATCGTTAGTTCTTCCGAAAAGTTAATTCGATGATCTCTTGACAGGTGGAACGTGAACGAGATAAGGAACGTTTGGATATGAAGAGAAGAATAGACCAACTTAAGAGAACTACGGAAGAAGAAACAGAAGAGGCTAAGAAAAAGGTGAATATCATTTATTTTATCGAATTCTATATCAAATTATTTCTATAAAACATTGTGTTGTTAAATCCAAGGTTTTAATTTACATGGCACTTTCATCAAATAAAACAGGTGGTTAGAGATGACCAAAATATTCAATTGATTCAACGTCTAAGCAGAGTAGGAATTCCGCTATGACTTTTGGTACAAATATCAACAGATTTGGTAACATTTCTTATCCAAATTAAAAAAAGTATTCTACATGACAGTAGGCTTTTCTAGTGACATTTAAATTTAGCTTTAAAAAGTTATCTGCGTCGGTATCTTTTATACCTACCCACATTCGTATTATACCATTTAATACGCACAAAGATACGCCGAGTACTTAAATAGACTTGCAGCATTGGAAGCGCGTGACTAGGTGTCTTAAGTCTGCCCTTGTGTATGAAATTACTGAGGTCACGTGATGTTCCTCATTTCTCAAAATGCTCTATGTTAAGTATAACATGAGCACCACTTTGTAATGTAAATATAAATAAATAAATAAATATTGGTGGACAATTCACACACAGCACCATCTGACCCCAAACTAAGCAAAGCTTGTAATATGGCGGCCAGATAGCTGATATAATACTAATATAGTTGTAAATACATACTTATTATATATAGAAACACCCAGACACAGTACAAACATTTGAATTCGTCACACAAATATTTGCACTGGGTGGGGATCGAACCCACGACCCTCGGCTTCGCAGGCAGAACTACTACCCACTAAGCCACAAGGCTAGTCGAATACGCTTCTGATCGATAGTAGCTTAGACAATTTATACTATCTCAAGACCCATTAGTGAATGGGTTATTTACAACCTTTTTTTAAAGGGATTTATCGGGAGTTGGCTTCTGTCTACTCAACTTCGAGATAGCGAAGAAGGCACAGGGCCCTACTAACCTTACCTTATGATGATCTTTATGATCTTACCGTACTCGACGAGTGATAGAACATCTCGTACGATATCTAAAGCAAAGGCACCTTAGACGGTATGACCTCGGCTTGGGCTGCCGACGATAGTGGGAGATTCATAACATTAGGTATGTAGATTCTATACATTGTGTGCAGGTGACAGAACTACAGTGCGACTTGCTCGAGCTCCGCGACGCGCACGCCAAGCTGCGCACAGCTAATGAGAAGCTGCGCCGCGACAAGGAGAGGCACGACCGCGACCGCGACCAGAACAAACTGCTGGTCGCTTCGCTCAAACGCGCGCAACAGGTATGAAGCACACCCACGCATCACCCGCGTCCCTACTCTTTACCTCGCGACTCGCGACACCAATCAAATCGCCATCATCCGTTTTTCCTTCTTAAATGTTGGTGAGATAGTGTTGAGGCGAACCTCCTAACCGGGCTAAATACCTAGGGATAAGCGAGCAAGCGAAGCGCAGGCATCACCTAGCGTGGGTCGGGTGATCACCAGCACTCTCGTACCTTTACTAAGTAATTAAATAGTTTGAACAGTAATAACAACAAATTAACAAAGATAACAACAACACATAAACAACAAACAGATAAGAGATACGTATAAGCTGTGTTTACGTAGTGGCAAGGACGTCCGATTTCATAATCCAGAAAAATGTCTGGGTTAGAATCCCGGCTGCATCGCTAGTTGTTTTTATTATCTTCCTTAATGTAACTCTTAGATAAAATAGGCATTTTTCTCACCTGAAACACAACTTCTACCTAGTTCTTGCTGATAAAATTAATATAAGTACCTGTTTTTATAGCTGTAAAAAAATATTGTATAGTTAAGATCTATTTCATTGATTTTTTTTAATCTGTACGGTTTTATAACCACCATCTTATGAAAGCTGCTACCACTTTAACCATTTTCCCACGATAGATCTAATTAGATGTTTTTTCTAGGAGGATGACAGAATAATAACACAACTTCTGGAGACAATAGAAGACCTTATGAAACAAAGCCCAGACTTGTTCCGCAACGCAGTTCCTATGAAGCCCGAGAAGAGTTTGATGACACCCACCCCACCACGAAGAAATAGGGTAAGAAGAGAAAAGAGATCATTTAAATTACTAGTTCTAAAGTTTAGTAAATTTACTTCTTAGGTACTAAGTTTTTTATGCGGCCACCGCAGAATAATGTTTAACAACCCCAAGATAAAGTTCAAATTAGCACTTTTTCTGCAGTCATCAAAGTCTCGATCGCGGTCTGCGACACCGGAGAGTGCCGGTTCCGAGGCAGGAGACGCGGCGGCCACAGCGGCGAGGCTGCGGAGGCTCACGGACGAGCTGCGAGCGTCGCGCATCGCCGAGCGGGCGCGACGGACGCAGAACGCCAGTGCTAGAAGGTACCTATCTCCTTTAAATTATTTAAAGTACCTACTTCAGCGTATTTCAACCCTTATTCCACTAAATGAATCATCTTCAGCACCTTATTGCACCAAGTGTTTTCGGTTGGCAGAACGTGTCGTGTGAAAGGTGTAGTTGAGTCAATCAGCTGTAAGGCTCGCGCTTTGCCACTCCACCATCCTCACAGGTCCAGTAAACCGTGATTCCGTCACCGATATCGCTGGTCGAACCTGGTCTTCATTGGCATACTCGTAGCAACAGCAGATGCCATATGCACATATGAGCAGTGAGATAAAGAGGGTATATTAACGATGATTGAAACCCCACAGTAAATAAACTTTCCACCTATATTATAAGTACAATAAAGTGCGTTTTAGACCAGTAAAATTGATATTAAAAATGTGATTGATGGCGCAACATCCATAAAATTCATATTTTTGGTTTGGTTTAGCTATTTAGCGATTTTCATTCGACTTTTTGTTTTCTTACAAAAACTTCTAATTGATTGGTTAGGCCAATCTGGTTTTGAAAGCTTTATTTACAGTTCGAATTCACTACTAATACAGATTCGTAATATTTCAGAGCAATGTCAACGGAGCCACGCGACTTACTGTCAGTGGCCCCGGCGCCGTCGAGGACGCCGTCGCGTGCGCCCTCTCTCAAAAACGATCTATTTCGCTCGAACAGACCACTAAGGAACAGGTAGGCTACAAAAAGATAGCTGATTCTTTTGAACAAGTCTTATGAAATTTAACCCAAAAATTGAGAAAACTTAATATTCTATGCAATTGGATGTGTTTTTGATTATACTTATAAAACTTAATTTTCGACTCGATGCAAAATTTCTGTGTAAGGGTTTCGATTGAAGATTGATTGAGCGCATCCATCGCGGTAGAATAGATTATTCGACGTCGAGCAATAGATAATATTTACCAGCAACATCGTACTCGCTCGATCGATTGGTCTCGTAACACCTGTGTTAACGTATATTTATTGAGTGAGGAGGTTTTTTTAAAATTAATAACGCATATTATAAGTACTAGCTCTCTCTCTCTCTCTACTCGGTTCGAGATACAGCGACTACATGATCAATCGGCCGATATCTTAGGTGGCTGCTGCTAATTAATACTAAGCGTATAAGTCCTCTCTTTTCTTTATTTCCTATCCTACTCTATATTTTTGTTGTTTATACAGAGCACTATTTGGAAGTCTGTGGACGAAAGCAGCGTGTCATCGATGCAGTCTCTGGACGGAGACGCGGACGCGCGGATGTTCGCTGCCATGCAGCGGGACACCAGCCTTGACAGGTTGCTTTGCCACTTTGTTTCTCTACCCTCATTCACATAGAGACATAGACAATCATACAACAACCTCGTTCCAAATTTCTACTTTTCTTGGAAGTGGATTAAGGAGTTGGGTTGGTGTACACCATGCAATTACTAGTTACGCCCGCGATGTAACCCGCGGCTAAACAATGCGTTCATCATCAAATGCGTTCTTTCTTATTTAGTAGGCTTGGCGCCTTTGGTGCAAAACCATCGTCATGTCTTTAAGTCGACAAACATTATGAGCGTATTTTTTCCAGTCGGTTATCGGGAGGATCTGCTCAAAGTGAAATTCTTCCCACGGAGAAGAAGAAAAAGAAAAGTATATTCGGCAAACTCAAGAAGCTGACCAAATCCCGGTCTATCGACGATCATGTCGACCAAGAGACCACAGTGGACTTCCGACCTATTGGAACTGTTTCACAGGTAACATAACATAACATTGCGTGTTACTAAGATTCCCATAGTTGGGAATTTTAACATCTTCACCATTATCAGGCACTGATGTCTTCTTTGTTGTGATAAAAGCAGATGTAGTTAAAATTGCGAAAATAAAGACATTTTAATTATATGTTTACTAACAAAGCATCTGCTTACAGAGTTCTATATGTTGAATTTACATAATCCTTAGTGGACATTATTACAGGAGATATTATTTATGACCTATTTTTAGGATTTCTTTTAACATTTTTAGCCCTTTTTATTTGAGGTGTTAACTTGATCTACTGATACGAGAGTGATTAATTTTGTCGCGCTCAAGTAAAAGACAAATCGATGAGAGTGTAAATTGAGTAGGAGTGAACAATTGCTGCATAGGTGTGAGAAGCTAAACAGTTCACGAACAAATCCACCAATAGTAGGTATAAACAGTCTACGCTTCTCTATTGGTGGATATTTTTTTTTCTTGGGCACCATTCAGCTGCCTTGCACATCCCTAATCAAATGCTCAGTCTAACTCCGAATTAGCAAGAATTTTTGTGGCTTTACTATATTTTCAGTACTAATGGTACAGAAATCGTTGTATCTAAATGAGGAAAACTATTTTAGGGATCAGATTCGGACATGAGTGCAGTGGGCAGTAAGCGAGATTTGCGAGGGCGAATCTCAGACATGTTCAGCAGAAAAGGCACATTATCTCGAGGAAACAGGTATTTATCTAATAAATAAATATTGGTGGACAATTCACACACAACACCATCTGATGGGATCCGAAACTAACTAAGCAAAGCTTGTAAGATGGCTGATACAATACTTATATAGTTGTAAATACATACTTATTATACATAGAAACACCCAGACACATCACAAATATTTGTATTCATCACACGAATATTTGCAGTGGATGGGAATCGAACCCACGGGCCTCGGCTTCGCAGGCAGACTTACTAACTATGCTCTAAGGCCGGTCAATGATTTCAAACTTTTCATGTTTAGTCTGATTTCAAACTGCCTTGAAGAACAGAGGTAATCTGTAAATATGTTTTCAGTAAAGAGCTGTCTCCGGAGATAGAGCGGCCGGCGAGCGCGATCGGGACCGTCAGCGGGTCCCGTAGCTCCATGCTCAGAAACTCTAGCAACTCCAACCTGACTCGAGCACCGCCCGCCAAGAAGGTAACTTGTTTTTTTCAGATCAGCCCATCTACCGCCTAACTAAATCGGCTTTAGCTTTGCTATTGTTCTATCTATTCAAGCGAAAAGAAAAGAGAGGGCGACATCAAAGCTAAGACAGTTTTCGTTAGGCGGTAGACCCCCGGGTTACGTGTGATCGCAATTTTTTAAGTGAAAACTTATTTTGACGCATCACAGACAGATTTTTCGTAAGGTTGAATTGAATTCTAGCGTCGCACGCGTATCGTCAATGATAAGAAATCTTCCGGTAAACTCGGGACCATGGCCATCAAGAAATACGTCAGCATTTCCCATTGCCCATCCGCGTAGTTTCCAAAGTAAGCTATCAAATTCTGAGTTATAAGTTTTCACTTCTATCGGCAATTCCTATGGCTACCATTTTTTTGTTACTAGAAACGACCTGCGGCTTTACCCACGCAGTTCCCATTCTGATATTCGATTCATAACCGAAATTCAGATATTCGATGACAATCTGAATATCTGAATTTAGAAAGTATTTTACAGAATATAATACATCAAACTCACATCTAGAAATATTAATAATGTATCGTATTATTACTTAATGTATAAAAAACATTTCATGTAATATTGTCATTTGTCCTTGTGTTACATATAAAAATATTATTAACTAGCGGCTCCCCGCGGTTTTACCCGCGTAGTTCCCGGTTTTTTTGGGATAAAAAGTAGCCTATGTGTTAATGAATTTCTTGTATGTATTCTAAATTGCGTGTCAGCTACCGCCATACCAAACATTATTAAAATCGCTTCAGCCGTTTAGACGTGAAGAAGTAACAAACATACACACTCACAAACTTCTGTAGTGGTAGGACTCTTGGCAGAGTCCGCCTGGGGAAGTACCACACCTTTGCCAGTTATTCTACCGCCAAGCAGTAATGTGCAAACATGACAGTTTGAAGGGCAATGTTTCCAGAGAAATTACAGGGCTTAGAGATATAAGATCTTAGATCTCTGGGTGACGAGCGCAGTGCAGTGCTAGGTAATGATTTGGACTCTTCATGTTCCAATAGCTGCGTGTCACTGTGCTGTTATGTGTCAGGCATGTTGCTTACCATCAGGCACATGTCCTGATCGTCTCGTCACTCTTTATTTAAAAAAAAAAAAAAAACAAACTGTCGCCTTTATAATAATAGTAAGATTTAGAATGACGAGACGACCAAGCGCCTGATGATCACGCTTACACTTATCTGCCGCTCGTCACCCAGATAAACAAGATGATTTATCTCTTTGGCGTGTAATATCACTGGAAACATTTCCCTTCATACCACAACGTAGTAAAGGTGGTGGTGGTGCTTCCGTAAAAGACTCCTAACACTACAAATTGGTCTAATTTTCCCTAAGTGATTACTACGTCGTATTTACATAACATGTAAATGATGTAGTAATCACTTGAAGAAGAAACTTGAAGGTATTTTGGTTGGAATTTTACCAAAAAAACGATTCGATTTTTTTTTGGTTATGACAGTTTTTGATCGAATATGCGATATATATTAGGAGTACAAATAAGTTTCCGCCGTTTTATTGTAGATGGTGCGGCACGGAGTTTCGGTTAGCTTTCACAGATGATAACCGGCTTAAAAAATAGTTTGGACATTCAAGAACAATATAACCTATTAATATTATTGATTTTATATTGGTAAAATTTAATTTTTATAAGTTGAAAATGTCAAAATTTGAGCCAAGTAAGCGTCATTTACGGGAAATATTAGTTTACTTCTTTAATTTAAAGAAATCTGCTGCTGAGGCGCATCAATTGCTCGTAGAAGCATATGGTGAGGGTGCTTTGAGTGAGAGCATGACACATGACAGCATGTGTCTAAGATTGCGTCATTGAATATCACAGATTACATACCTCTTGAATATAAAACCTTTGCTAATCTCTGAGTTGGTACGGCCAATTTCCGTCAGGTGGCGTGGCAGGTAGCGGAAGAGGTGTTTTGTTTGAAAGCGAAATTCTCAGGAATGGCTCAACCGATTTCTAAAATTTTTTCACCGTTGGATATGTGCGGGATCTCGATGAGTGCTATATATGTTCCACGGGCGAAGCCGGGGCGGACATCTAGTACTATATATAACTGAAGTTAGATTAGAAGCTAATGGTATTTACAATTTTACAGTGACATAATATACATAAATATATAATTAGTAAAAATATATATTTAGTAATATGTTAGTTTATTCACGATTCCCTTTGTTCCACAGAACGACGTCGCTAGCTCGCGAGCGTCGAGTGCCACGCCCGCCACGAAGAGGAAAGGGAAATAACTGACACGATCGATATATCGCTTCACTATTAGTTTATTTATTCATAGTCCTATGATTTCCACATAGCATGTAATATCACAATACATATCAACCATGTTTATTCCGTATAACTTTCGACGTATTTCCCACAATTTTCATTACAAATTCAGTGCAAGGTATAACGTTGAATAAGTGTTACTTTTGTTATGTGAATAACGAGTTTTTAGTGTTTGACCGATTGCGGAAGAAAATTCAGAACTTGGGTTCGCATAATTTCGGAGTATATACAATCGGTATTGCGTTATAAACTGATGGAATTTGTAGCCAGTTGTGCACAGTTCTGAATGTTCTTCCGAAAGTGGCTCGACTGAATGGACACGTTAAGTCTGCTCTTTTGCGAGAATACGAATTAAACAATATCTTATACAACACACAGAACGATGTAGACCGCTCATATTATGACGTCCAGATGCAGAGATAATGTTTCCAGATAATAAACTAAGTATTCGAATTCACACGACAAAACGTTTGTTGTGTCAAGTGCATGGATGTTGGATGCCTTGTCATTAAAATGGCGTACATATTGCATGTAGCAAAAATGAAGCTGAGTAACTCGTAGTAAGCGATAAAAAATATGTAATCGAGAGTTATACGAGAATATCCGCCGCCCCGTCACAGTGTATGGTGACTCCATTCCCGCTCGCTCTCGGGGGCATCGCCCCGTGCTCCTTTCCTATACTTATGTACTCATAATTTCATAATAAAATGTTTGATCAAAGCGTCACTGTGTATTTCGCTCAACGTATATCCAATTTAAATATTCTCTTTACAAAATATCAGTCCTTAAAAAGGATTCTTCAAGAACGCTCGCGCTATACGCTCGTACATTAAATATTTAAACTACATCATATGGTGTTAGATTAATTTGTTCTAAATAAGTGGGTAGTAATGACACAATATAAAGGTATATTTCATTAGTTAGATTATGCATTAGGACTTCATAAGGATCAGCTTTTTAATTTCAATAATGGAATATTATTTGCAATAATATAGTCAAAAATGCAGACACAAATATAGTTAAGCTATATCCTGATTTTACAATATTAAATTGTGCCAAAACCACAATAGATGTTATAGTTTACAGTTATAAATACAATTTATGTAATCATAAGCTTTGAAATATTTAATGTAGAAGCTATCCTTCGTTTCAATCGTAAGCTAAAAATGACCTATACATATTTAGATTGTATCAACAATTAGAATTTATAAAAATACTCTTTACACATTGTACTGGGCATAATAGAAACCAAACATGTTAAAACTCACAATTTTAACATATTTTAACGTCTAAATGTACAAAATTTAGGCAGTGTAAGTGTTTCTTTACCCGACAGGCCTACTATTATGTAATATAAAGACAATAATTCTCTAAACCTATAGAAAACTTCGAAACCTCTCAGAAAACTAGAGTTAAAACTTGGGAGTTATTTAGATGAGTGGGAGTGGTACTTTAGCCACACAACTACACATAACAACTAACGACCCGGTCCGGCTTCCGCTCAGGTATTGACATATAAAAAATATTATTCAACTAAAAACTATCCTATATTTCAAGTTGGATCAAACTGCACATGGTGTGTAAATTTTATTATTAAAATTGGTTCAATAGTATAGGAGTCCATCTCAAACAAACAACGTGACCCCTAATTGATATACATATATTAAAATTTACTTTGTATAAGCCTAGTAACTCTTAAGACATTTTCGGCCTAAGATTGCAACGTAGCTAGCGCGAGCATCCGCACAAACATTCTTAAAAAATGCAAACAGAATCGAAAGGAAGGAACCTGGTGGATGTAGCCGCGGGGTCGGTTAGCTCTGGTCCATGAGGTTAGAGTCGAGGCCGGCGGCGCCGCTCGAGTCCTTCAGGATCGACTCGAATATCGGCTGCAGGTCGGGGAACGACTTTATCTGAGTCACGAAGTCCATAAGGTGCGGATTTTTCTCTGGAAAAGAACATTAATAATGAATGACATAAACAGAACACTAAACGTTCCCACTGCTGGGACTCGGGGCCTTCTCTCGCAAGATTTAAGATTCAAGATTCGCAGTGCGGGTTTGTGTATGACACATGTTTTCGAAAGATTCTAGGTCCATGTCGGTTTCCTCACGATGTTTTCTATCGCCGTTTCTAAGATATCTGCATTATGCACGTGGCTTCGAAAAGACAGTGGTGCGCGTGGAATTTGAACCCGGGAGATCGGATCGGCAGGCAGAGAAGGTGTTTTCCTGGGTAAACCAGCCGTAACTTCAATACACTAAATAATACTGATGAAATTTATGTATGTACCATGGTACCATGGCCAAAGTTTCCAACGGCGACTGCATTGCGTACAGTAAGTAACGTCCTCACATGAGTCTTTACTTTAGGAAGCTTGAATCATCAATGGGTAGAGTAACACTCAGGACGCCATGGGTAAGAAAGCAAGGCAACAAACCAGCTTCAGATATCACTAAAAGCGCCGCAACGGACATGATTATGTAGGTATATGACAATACTGATAATACTCAAGTGTACCAGGCCAAAGTCCTCAATGGCGACTGCGACATTACTTATAATAAGTTACGTCCTCACATGAGTCTTAACTTTACGTCCTCACATAAGTCTTAACTTTAAAAAGCATTGATTATCAATGGGAAAGTAACACTTAGGACGCCAGGAGTAAGAAAGCAAGGCAACATATCAGCTTCAGGTATGACTAAAAGCGCCGCACCGATTATATAAATATGATAATGCTGATTATAATAAACAGACGTAAATCCCCATCGGCGACTGCGTCATTGCGTATATTAAATTACGTCCTGGCATGATTCTTAACTTTAATAAGCTTGGAGCTCGGGGAGGGATTATATTATCAAGTAAGACTTTACTAGTAGTGCCCCGCGATTTTACCCGCGTAGATGCTGTTCCAGTTGTATCCCGCGGTAAAAAATAACCTATATACTAATGGATATTTCGTATTTTTTTAGATTTTTCAAATCAACTCTATGATTTTGGTTTATGTCTACTGGGACCTCGCCCTTGGGCCGAACCTGCTTGGATCATGACGGGTTGAAGTATGACTGAGTAAGAAAGCAAGGCAACATACCAGCTTCAGGTATCTGTAGGAGCGCCGCGGCGGCCCTCAGCGCAGACCGCTTGAGCTCGTCCTGTTTCTCGTACTCCTGCTTCACGGAGTTCGCTTTCACCTTCATCGTGCACGTCGCCCGCAGTGGCTCGACTAAACTCTCTAGCCCTGGGAAACAAACAGATAACACAGAGGTCAGGTGAGGTGAGACGAGATATAGATGATACACTTTAAGGATCTTCTTGTTGCACATGTTGCAGCTTGAAAAAGCGACATTATTTCACGGTTGACTTCCAAAGACTCGAACGAGAAGATTAAACTCCACTTTTATGATAAAAATGTGTTGCCCGAGTAGGTCTTTCTCAATACAATCTTGGTGTGTTCCAAGTCGAGCATTAATCAGTTTATTCTATGTACGCAGGCTGCATCATCGTCGCTCAACAAATCAAGTGTCATTTAAAAAAATTGAAGACTTAATAGTTAGAGATTTACTACGATAACATGACCCGCCCCTCCAGAATTCAAACCGTTTGAAAGTATTTGTGAAAGTATGTACAACCACCACCAGTCAAATACTAAAAACATCGATATAAATCAAAAGATGTGCCCTGAGCACCTTTAAATTGTTAACAAACTGAGTCTGTGTGTGTAACGCGAGTGGTTTACAACTACCAATCTACTTGAACCCTAGAATCGCTAGCCGAGATGTATGTTGCCGTTCTACTTATTTTGGTTGTTGACAATGAATAGTGATAGGTAAAAACGTCCGGCGTTCGCCGCTTCCTACAACCGACAAGAACGGAAATAGTGAGCTCACTCTGCCCAACGATAGCATAATTCCGTGCGCCTGAAAACTGGGAGGGCACATCCTTTCTTTTATATCGATGACTAAATATAAGTATGAAGCTGAATGATAAAGCCAACTGACTCTGTAAGACGACAGCCGGGCAGAGCTGCGCGAGGCGCGCGCACATAAGGTAGGTCAGCATCTTGATGTCGTAGTGGTCGCGCAGGCCGTCCTCCACGTGGCGCAGGAACTCGAACACGTCGAGCCGGTCGAGGCAGGTGCCGAGCAGCGTGTACATGCACTCGAACGCGGCCTTGCGCAAGTCCAGCCCGTCGTCCACCGAGTGCTTGAACGGGCCCATCTCCACCTCGCGGATCAGCTCTTTCTGTTACCAAATACAAATCATATTAGAGCCGAAGAGATTTTTATACCGAATTACTGCTACTACGGATACTAATTCAAGGATAATATCACACTACAATCACTGATAGGCATAGTCATCTAAATTATAAAAAAAAAGAAGTGTGGCACAAGGGGACTGCCGCGGTAAAGCCATTGCATGTTGCATGCATTTTTATCAACATAAGCAATAGGGATGTAAACAATTTTTCGGAATTGCTTTTATTTTGAAGAGTGACATTTGTTTACCATAAAAAATATTACGGGAAATCCGTTAAGTTGGCAACACAGCTAAGAGCATTTAGTCTGTAAAGCTAATACAAATAAGATTCAAAGTCGAATGACGGAGTGGGGAGGACGGCGTTACGGTCTTCCATCCCTCTTTCTTGTGAACATAAGAAAGAGATGCACGATCACTAAAATTCGGTCCCCAGGCCCGCGATAAAAGCTTTAAGAATAGCTTAAAAAATATTGTTCCGTATTTCTTCTTTTGTTTCACAAACAAAAATTGACAAAGATAATAAATAGTGCCTACAAGTATCGAGTGACGTCACGTGTATATATGATATTTATGTAAACGTGACATCACAACCCTCCCACGGCGGAAATTTGATGATCTATATTAGATAAAACTAAAAATACGTGTCACTTAATTTATTTTATTTCTATAATATACCTGACGGACTAATTAATTAGAATAGTATATTTTTGACCCAGTCAACAACCCAATCAAAGATACAGTTCCGAGCCGGACCGCAAGCTACAAACAGTTGTTACAGGTTGTAAGCGACACTACTGGTCTCTATGCATCTCTATGAAATTGATTCCAAGCGATGCGACGTGCGGCAGTGACGCGCTGTGACCGCAGTTTCAAAACAAAAGAAACATAGGTAAAGTAGCATTATCCGATCTATCTCGGACAAATGTAGTAAGAGTGACTTTTTTTCATTTATTTACTAAAAGAACAAATGTTTCTAAAGTTGCATTAAAAATCTAAACTGAGACATGCATTGTGCGCCTGCGGTTACAGTCTGCAGTCCATCTCGGAAGCATGCCTTTCTGGTTGTTTTTCGTAGCGGAATAGCCTCCGATTTCTCGGTGTTTTTTTTTAACTTTTATAGGTTTACACTTGACCGCCATCTCGCCTGATGTTAAGCGACGATGCGGTCTACGATGGAGCGTGTTTACCTAGAAGAAACCGATTCACTCTCGATTTGAAGACACAAAGATTGTAACCATCGGGGAAACCCCACTCAGCCAACGTATTCCACAATAATAAGTGTCGATTAGTGTTACCTTAACTTTAGTCTCGGCGTAGATGGTGGGCAGCACGTGTGGGAGCAGGTCGCGGATGAGCGACGGCTTGTTGTGCGCGGCCGAGTTGAAGGCCACGAGCGCGACGCGGCGCACGCCCAGTTCCGGGTCGCGTAGCGGCAGGAGTAGCTCGCCCATGCACGACCGGAGCATGCCGTCGATGGCTTGCGGCTGGCATTACGAGGATAGGGGTTAAAATTACAAGTACCCCACAAATCATTGCATTTTATGTGTAGTAGAATGAGACGTCAAATTAACTCCCAGCACGAATTTCCACTATGGAAAGACACCAAGATCACTAAATTACCAAACCAGTGTGTACTTTCTATATCTCATACTAAGTCATACATAGTTTAATACTTAGTTATAATGGAAAATAGTACAAAAATATAAATCTTACTTGATCCGAGATGGTGAACTTAACAGCGGTGACAGCAGTTGTCCTGGTCAACGGCTCCGAAGATTGTAAGAACTCTTTCAGGTGGGGTAATAAGCTGTTCGGCTCCAATAGGCATAGTTTTCCTAAGCATTCTGCTACCTTTGAACAAAGATTTTTTTTAATAATTTGGGTAAATTATGTAAAACGTAGGGAAAATTGTGTAAGTACATAAATTATTTTATTTTGCCTAGAGTGTTTCAAATAAAGTGAAAATAAAGAATATGTAGTTGGAAACCGGCTTCAGGCTAGTCTAAAACGATATATTATTGTGCAGAAGAATAAGATAGTTTAGTAATACAGAGAAATAAACAATTTGTTATAAATGCATTCATAGGATTAAATCCAGTTTCTACTAGATCTGGAATGTTGAATGGGCATATTAAGATTTTTTTGAATATTCCAGAACTGCGATAGAATCTAAAATAACTATATACCGCTGCAATACTTACAACATTCCGAGATCCCTCCTCCGCGCACTGGCAGTGTTTCGACAGCTGCACCCATATCTCCGGTATAAATGGCCTTATAGCCTCCACGCCCTCCGGTGTACATGATTCACACGATATAATCTAAGCAAAGAAAGCAAATTGTTAATAATAAAAAAAGCAAAACATGATATCCTACTAATTTTTAAACGCGAAACTTAGTGAGTATGTATGGATGTTTGTTGCACGCAAAAATATGTTATCCCGCCATTTTGTAGCGGCGGCCATCTTGAACCGATTTTCATCAATCATAGCTACGCCCGATTTTTTCTCCGAAGAAAAGAAATATAAATAGGTACATCAGTTCGGAAGCTACGATATCACCGATAGACACACACAGAGACAGGTCATACTTATAACCCGTCGTTTCTGCGTCGGGGTTTAAAATAGAAATTGATTGATTGATCGTTATAGTACATAGACATTAGTATGGGATAGAAATTTACTAACAATATTTAATAAATTAACTTTTTTTATGGTAGTACTTAGACATGTCGGTGGTCAAACGTGGTCTACGTTTGACCTCAAGGTAACAAGGTACAACAAGGTAACATGGTAGCTATGGTGAATGACGGTCAAAGGCGTTGCACGCTAAATTAGAAGATACCTCTATATGCCCAACTGAAGGATATGATAAAACTTAAAAAAAAAAAGTTTTGACTAGTTTACTCCTGAATTTTGAGTGCATTACATCCTCACCTCTCGGAGTGAGTGCAACAGCAGATACTGTCGTTTGGGCTGAGCCTCGATCTCTCCCAGAATGAAGGGCAGGAACTCGGGCAAATTCCCAACGGCCACGGAGCCCAGAGCGTAGCTGGCGGCAGATTTCACTTCCTCAGACGAAGGGGTGAATGAGCCCAGTAACACTTCTTTCAAGTTCGGGATAGAGCTTAGATCTCTGAAATAGAATAGAAACATAGACACTTTAACTATACACTAAAAGAGAATAGGCAACACAAAAAGAATTAATGATAAACTTTAGAATTAGTGACTTTGGAATAAGTTAGCTGATACTGTAGCTGAGTCACTGTCGTTTTGATTATAGTTCTAATATAGGTATAATTACCGTCAATAGCTCTAAGTGTTGACATCCACAGATTTATTTAGTACATATGTAATCTCGGAGGTAGCTTTTGAATTTTGTTTGATCCATACACTTACGTATGTTATATGTCTATGATGGCACCATGTGATTGATGTTTCCTGTTAGTTTGACGCATACGCTCACAAATATTATCTGACGTCACTCACATGGTGGCATCCTATGATGATATTTTCTGTTAGTGTCGGGGCGACAGCGGAGCGGCGGTGACGTATTTTGTAAACACGGCATCGCTCGTCGCCCCACCTTGCTCGCGCCCGCGAGAGTGTCTCTGTACTGTGCAATGGTTTTGTACACGTCGCCGTCGCATCGCCCCGCTGACCATCACTAGTTTTGAGTTATTGTTAGTATGTCGCGTTCACCGTTCACTCACAGATGTCGTCCGATCTCTGCGATAGCGAGCAGCGCGAACATGTGGTGTGCATCAGCGGTGGGCTGCGCCGCGTCGCGCAGGAACCGGCGCACCACTTCGAGCGCGTCGTCGCCGCCCTCCACCACAACGGCGGCCACGCACTTCGCCAGCGAGTGGAACGCCTGTGTTTTATGTACCACATTGTTAGATCACGTACAATACAGCATTGATTTCACTCCGTCATTACTATGTTGGCATTTTCAGGAAATCTATATTTATAGAAGAAAATCGTAATAGTAAGACCATGGAATAAGATAATAAGTATTTAAATATGACAGTATGACGGACTCCCCTTGAAAAAAATTCGATTCAACCTGGCTTGACAAAAAAGTCGTACTTGACCGACCATATTATTACCTAAGTAACCCGTTTACAAACCAAACATTGTAACATTGTTAGTTAAATATTTATAAATCACTGGTTCCAAGAACTGAACAGCTCTAATGTAACTATTGCATGTGGTAGCTACCAGCATTCTCTGAAAACCTGTAGAGCATCCATCCCCCAGTTACCACATCATTATCAACACGCTTATGGCCTGTAGAGCGTCACAGCATCCTCTGTGCGGTAGGATCTACCAGCGTCGAACTGGCCGTATAGTGGAGGTGGCAACCCTAGAATAAGGTCTCGGATCCCGAGCTTTTGATCGCCATGGAGCCACCGGCGGATCTACCGCCTAACTAAATCTGCTTGGCTATTGCTGTCCCTATAATTTCAAGCGAAAACAAAAGAGAGAGTAATATCAAAGCTAAGACAGTTTTAGTTAGTCCTGGCACCTGTTTGATGTGGTGCGCGTTGGCGCTGTGCTCCTGCAGCCGGTGCACGGGCGCCACCAGCAGCGCCAGCAGCTCCCGGCGCGAGCAGCCCGCCACGTCCGCGGCCACCAGCGCGCTCAGCACGCCCAGCATGGCCTTCAGAGCGCCCCTGTCACAACACAAAAACGTTTCACACTACCTCGTGATGGAACTTTAACACAAATTCTATTCATTTATTTCTAGTATATAATTTGTAGTTGATAAATGTTCACTTATTATTAAGAATTTTGATGTTTTTTAAGCCAAAATAATGATTGAGTCAATAAATTTAATTTAATTTAATTTAATACACATAAATATTAATAAACATACTTACATACATTTAAACATACTTACTTATGATTTGTTTTGTCAAATCTACCCTCAGAATTTTTGAGGGTAGATAAAAAAAAATTATATTGTGTTTTTCATATGATGAGTAATAACGTAGCCCAATACCATATCGCTACTAGGTTTACGGGCTAGACGAACAGAATCGATCTACCCCATAACAAAATAATCCAATACATTCGTAATTTCTATAATCTGAGAAAGCAATCTATCCTTGTCTTTGTCGACTACTTAAACTTTTAAACTATACCCACAATCTGGATAGTAGACATGTAGAAGACAGGTCATATTATGGTCAGAGCCATACAAAAGTGGTGGCAAACTTGTATCCTCGAGAAGAAAAGAGGGAGACAAATACGGGAGGATGATGTGAAGAAGACAGCGGGAACGACATGGACGAGGTAGGCGGGTAATAGAGAGATATGGAAAATACTTGGAGGATGCCTATGTCGAAAAACAAACTGGGGCTGAGTAAATTTTAAAATTAGAGTAAATATATACTTTTAAACATGTAGTCAATACTCCCATATCTTTATACAATCAAAGTGGGCAATCTGTCTTCTTTGTCAACTATTTAAACTGTATCTACAATGTAGATAGCGGAAAAGCAGATTGTTCCAGTTTGTGTTCAAATTACACAAATACAATTTTAAGTAATTGCTACACAAATCATCATCATCTGCAGCCTGTAGAAATCCACTACTGGACATATACCGCCACTATAGGGCTCCATAATCGGTCTTATGACTCCTCTGTCCACCGACTTCCCGCGACCGAGATGACTGTGTAGTCGTTATAGTCATAGTGTTATGGGCTGAAACTGCGTGACGCAGGCGCAGTTCCATACAAAACTCGCCAGGGTTGTTTTTGTATGGACCGCGCGCGAGCAACCGTGTCACGCAGATTTGGCCCTAAGAGTTGTGTACATTGCCAGTATATTCATGTTAATTACCTTGCAGCAACGGTGACTTAGCTAGCGCCAGTATGTTGGGCGTGAGCGCAGCCCTCGCATCTGTCGTGAGCGCGGCGGGGCAGTGGATGCATGCATCACGGACCAGCGTCAGCGCGGTCTGAGCGCAGTGCAGGTCCGACTCCGTTATCAGCGCCGGTACTTCCATCAGTACCTAGTGAGCAATGCACACCAAAAATGTACTATTTATATTCGCTGGTAGACGCTCGAACCAATACCGAAACGTTTGCAATGCGTCAAGGTCGCTAAGCAGTAGATGGTACTTGAAGGCAAACTGCCAAACGTTCCATGGTAAAAAAAAAAACAAATATTGTGATTTTAATTGTAAACTGAAAAGACAGACTACAAAAAGACCCATGACCCCTTCGCTATGTAGGTAACTAAATAAAGATTCGTTGAACACTACCTGGTTTAGTAATTGAATAACTGTATTATCAGTGGATTTCCTAGAGTATGTAGTTGGCACTATATGACCTGACCTGACCTGATGGTAAACAAATTAACGTCTATCTATAACAGAACATTAGTACCACGTAGCTACATGAACTATATAAAAAATACATTCTCCATTTAATCTACTCCTACCAAATAGTAGTTTATGAAACTCACATTGCTCAGCAGTTCGATGCTAATTTCATTGTTATAATTCTGCACCAGTGTATCCAATAAAACTAGAGTTGATAACTTCAAAGCTCTCTGATTTTTTCTCAGGAAAGATCCTAAGATGGGCACCACATCAGACTGTAACAAATTTACATGATTATATTATGTATATAAAAGATTTTAAAATTACCTTTCATTGAAATTTAATTCATATTCTTACCAGAATAGGTCGAAGATTGATTCTAAGCGGTGAAGCGGCGACTTTTGTTAATGCTTTCACTGTAGTCAATCGAGTGATTTCATTGCGTAGTCTTTCTAGGAAGATCGGTAAACAAACGGGAAGCTCGTTCTGAAACAAAACACGTCTAGTTAACAACAGGGATGACAACTGGGTCAAAAATATATTATTCTAATTCGTCCATCACTTATAAGGATACCAGTAGTGCTGAATTGACCAGTAGTGCTGAATTGACCAGTAGTGCTGAATTGACCAGTAGTGCAGTAATCATACCTTTACCTTTCATACTGGACTGCCAAAATATCAACATCTAAGTTAGTTGTAAGATGGACTCACCAAAAGTGCTACCACTACAAACTATTCAGCGCCCTAAGCGAGCTTGTTTTTTTACTTACTTTTGAGTGAGGCCTAGTTATTGACCATCGCGCCGCAAACGCAGGCGCCTCTTTATATCCGGCAACCTGGGTGGTTACAAACCAAACCAAACCAAAGTAGATTGCACGGCCGGATCCAGCTTTAGCGCCAGGGGGTCACATACTCTTGGTTAAGTCACAAGACCGTGCGACAAGTGCGTTCGTGCGTTGTTATTAGTGGTCCACCTAGGTTCTTGACGCAGCCCAGAGGGGTCATGGGGGTCATGAGTCATGACTCCTCCTGGATCCTTGGTAGATCGTTACCTGGAGGTAGTCCCCGAAGTGGCAGAGCAGCTGGCCGGCCGCGGCGATGGCGCGCTCCTTGACCTCCTGGTCCATGTCGGTGGCGCGCAGGCGCACCAGCGTGCACTCGTACATGGCCGGGATGTACTGTCGGAGCTCCTCTGGACACGGCGCCGGCCCGTCCAAAGCCCTCCTCAAACTCTGCGTAATTATACGTAAATCTTACAACACACCGGGTTCAAAGCCCTACGCCTCACTATACTGGAAGAGAGATGGTTGCGGGGAAACTTGAACGAAATATTTAAAATACTGAATGGATTTTATAACCTCTCTCAGATAAGGAACCTGTACAGATTAAAAGAGAATTAGAGTGACAGTCGGCGTCATAAATCCCAATTGTCACGCACCGTCACTGAACAATCACTGCACATCACAACCTCAGCAACAGAGTGGTTTAGAACTGGGACATTATTGAGGATGTTGTTAGATGGAGGATGTTATTTCAGCAAAATCATTGAACTCTTAATCAACTGGACAAGTGTATAACGAAAGACAATATATATATTATAAGTTAAGTCCTAAGTAAACACGCTTCATCGTAAACCTCATCATTGCTTATCATCCGATGGCGGTCAAGTGTAAACATATAAAACTAAAAAAAAGTAATTGAGTATTGGTAGATAGCATAAGCAGCCCACTAAATATTCCTGTGCAGGATTCGAGCCAGGGGCTCCAGATCGATAGTCAGCATTCTCCAGACTAGACCAGCCGTAACTTCGTTGGTAGATTAACATGCTAAAATACAATCAGGTGTATACCCAACAAACAAATACGTCGTATAAGTCTTGACTTGTACGACCTAAAGTTGGATAGCAGTCTTACAATGGTAATGAGATGACTACCAGGTCCTATAGATGTATTTAATGCAACTAATTAGTCGTGCGACGAATATGTCATAGTAAACTGGTATTAGCAACGTTGGGGAGACTAAACGATACGACGTTATATAACAGTCTTAGCTAAAACGTTTGTACGACAACGCAATAGTCATACCAACGTTATAGTCCAATAAACGTTTTGAACACACCAAATTATGTTTTGGAAAACCTTTATACGACATTTATACAACGTGGATGTTATATAGACGTTTTCATAGTGCCGTTTATATAACAATCAGTACCTTGTTTTACAGCGGTCAATTAAATACTCTTAAATGACTGGGTTGTTTATTGACGACTCAAATATAACCTTTATATTACATGATGTCCGTTTGAAGTCCTGTCCTGACTTTAATCAAACTTGCAGTCGCATTTAAGTCAGGTTTTGACTTTATAATGATTAGGCGGCCATATTTACGGAAGTTTGATGAATTTTTCCTGTCATGGCGACCATCATCATCATCATCAGGTCGTACAGAGGTAAGTTTGCGACAAAAGCAACAGTCAGACATTTTAGAAAAAATAAACCTATTTTTGTTAATGAAAATATGATTATAACACGAAATTACGAGGGGGCATGAAAATCTGAATAGTATTCACATAGGTATATTATCATAAAACTTCAGTTCCCAGTTAAACTAAATAGCATGAGAGACAAATAAAGTAAGCAAGATATGAAAATTAAATAACATTCACCTTAGTATTTCCTTGTAGTATGTTTTTATTTTACACTAAAATAAATCTTCGAACCACAAACACGTTGCGACGAACATATATTAATATGAATAAGTCGTACAGGTTTTGTTACTTGACTCAAACAAAACGTTTTAGTCATTCAATAACACCTGTACGGCTACAATACAACAAACGAGTCGTTGTAAAGTTAGGATGCGATTACTGCGCGACGAAAGTGGTTATCACATAACATTTGTACGACTGTTGAATGACGTTAACGAAGTTGGCTCGAGCTTTCTGTATGACCATTATACGACCATTTGGGTCGTATAGGAGACCATTTTCGCGTTTAGTAAACGTTATTATAACGTAAGTATGACTTTATTACAGCGATGTATGGTATTCAGATAACGTTTACTTAACCTTTATACGACGTTAAATTGTTACTTGGGTAGTTGGTCCAGTGCAAATGGAATAATTAAATAAATCAGAATATTAATATCACATAAATAAATATAGTAGGATCACCCTACCCTACAAAGTTCATAATTGCCCAGTGATACTTTAGTACAGAAAAATCAGTAGTCAACTTATCAAGCGGACAAATGAAATTGACTAGCGTTTGTAGAACTCGCCGCGCCTCGACAGTGACCTTGTAGAAGGGATCATGCAAAGTGTACAGTAGTGGTATTTTAGTACAGAAACATCAGTAGCCAACTTATCAATCTTTAATTAATAATTAATGAACTTGATCAGCGTTTGTAGAATCCGGAGCACCTCAGCGATGACCTTGAGGAGGGATTCATGGAAACTGGTCAGTAGCACCTTAGAAACATGAGTAGTCAACTTACCAAGCGGGCGCATGACCTTGACCAGCGTCTGCAGAACCCGCAGCGCTTCGGCGGTGACCTTGTAGAAGGGGTCATGTACGCTGGCCAGCACAGCAGGCATGAGCGCCGCCACGTGCGGCCGCATGGTGGCGCCACTGTGTCCACGCAGCAAGCACACCACGAACACTAGCGTTTCAATCTTCATGGACGATGCCGTGCTCTTATCACTGTACACAAATAATACTAGTAAATCTTCACGAAATATTGATATTCATACGATACAGAGCTAAACACGAAGTAGACTTTGATAAAACCCTTTTCAATACTCCAAAAATATTTTCAGGGAGCAAAATGGAAGGCTTATCTTGACTAACGCGCAAATTTACGATCACTTTAAAAGCACATACGAAGTGCCTAAACGCGGGAGCTCGTACGTAGAACCAAACATCCAAAGACCTAATGATCCTCTGACAAACTTTCAAAGCACCCCACCTAGTGAAGAGGAAGTAAACTATCAAATTAAAAAGAAAACTACTAAATCAGCTCCTGGCCCAGATGGCATTCCTTACTTAGTGTATAAAAAGTGTCCATCAGTTCGTAAACATATCTTGAATATATTCATTAAGATCTGGTCAAGAAAGCAAGTCCCAGTAGCATTCGAAGAGCAATTTTGTCCTCATCCCTAAAAAGCAGGAAGTAACTCATCCCAAAGACTCCAGACCGATAGCCCTAACCAATACAATTTCTAAAATCTTTTCAGTATATTGCAAACAAAATGACCACATTTATGACTAGCAATAAGTATTTCAGGCCCAATCACCAGAAAGGGTTCTTGCCTGGTATTTCTGGATGCCTGGAACACAATACATTACTAGCAGAAAGTTTGAAAGATGCCAGAACACATGAGAGGCAAATAACAGTCTGCTGGATAGACCTAGAGAATGCGTTTGGTTCTGTCCAGCATGAACTTATGATATTTGCCCTAAAATGGTATAACTTTCCTGCTGAAATTATTGACATAATTAATTCTTATTATTGCCACTTAAAATTTGTCATAGCAGTAAACAAGGAATACACAAAACCACTTGAATACAATGTAGGACTATTCCAAGGGTGCTGCTTATCACCAATAGCATTTAATATAGTTATAAATATTTTAGTAGACAAATTAATATCCCGTGAAAAGAAATGGGGCTACCGGTTTAAAATCAACAATAAGTACACTGAGTCAATCTTGGCCTTTGCGGACGACCTTGCAATACTTACACGTAATCCTAAACAGTGTCAAGAATTGTTGTTTGTCTGGGAATGAGGACAAAAGATCTAAATATTGTCTTTGTCTGGGTAGACGAAATACCAAATAATATACATCTTACGATCCGGGACTCTCCATAAGTGGCCAAGGAGTTGCCACAATTGCAGAGGCAGTGCCTTTCAAATTTCTTGGTAGAAAGATAGATCACAAAGGACGTACACCATCATTAGAGGTGGTTGTTGAAAATTTCATGAACAACAATATAATTCAATAAGGTAGACCAGCAGCCTATCAGCAATATCAAAAAGCATGGATATATGACAACTACCTCACATCACGTCTCACTTGGCCTTTCCTAGTATATGACATCGGTAAAACTCTCCTGGCAAAGCTAGATGCCAATGTCATAAAGATATTGAAGTCATGGTTAGGATTGGCACATCCGGCTGATCCTCTACTCTTTTAGGGATCACAATAGTTTTGGGCTGAAACTAAAAAACCGTCTGAACTTTACAAACACCTAAGAGTTACAAAACGCATGTTTTGGGAAAGTCGCAAGACGACTTAATTACATCTCTCCCAAAAGACAAAACTGCTTCAGACCTGGAATCTAGACTTCAATTCCATAAACAATTTATGGCAGGTGCACAAGTAAATACTGCTGGGTTGGGTGCGAGAAGGAAAAGGGAAGACCGAGACATGGTAAAAACCTTTCTACAACAAGATGAAAATAACTGTTACAAAGTGCACGCTATGAATTTAGAAATGCAAAGTGAGTGGTTAACCATAGGTGAGTTCTGTATCCCATTAGCTCTAAAGTGGCGCACCTTGATCTATGACTGGTCTCCTGCCTTATTAAAATTTTATCGAAATGCATTCCAAATGACCCTCCCTGACCAGAGTAACTTGGTAAGGTGGGGAAAAGCCTCTGAAAATGTTGCTATACTTGTGGAGAGGCGATATGTACAGCAAGGCACATATTGGTGGGATGCAAGGTGCTCCTTAATGGTGGTCATTATTCACGGCGTCATGACAGAGTACTTGAAATCATATGTGAGGCCATGAGCCTTTCAGTAGCTAGAGCCCAAAAGGGACTTTGTAAATGCAGGTTCAACTTCAAACTCCAGGAACAAGCCTTACTCCATCATGGGTACAGCACCTGATTGGACTATTTTAATGGACACGTATGAAAAGCACTACAAAATCCCAGAGGATGTGGGTGTTTCGTCATCCAGACCGGACATTTTCCTTTTTTCTAGAGCTACGAAACGCATAGTCCTTGTAGAACTTACCGTACCGTGGGAAACTAATATACCTAAAGACCACGCGATGAAACAAAATAAGTATTACGACCTCCTAAACGAATTAACAAAAAACGGCTATATAGTTAGTTTATACGCTGTAGAAGTGGGAGCGAGAGGTATACCAGCAAAATCTCTCTATAACCTACTGAAAGACCTTGGCTTATCCAGAAGTGCAGTAAGTTCTATACTAGAACGAGTATCTAAAGCTGCACTAGTAGGCTCATATCAGATTTGGCTGGGCAGGGAGAGAAAAACGAGTGGTGAAGGTGAGTGTTGATGTACGTCAGAAAGGGGCCCCTTAAACCTACGCCTGAGTCACAAGTCTCGGGAACTACTCGAGTTTTTCTCTCTCTGCCACACGATGGACACGGTGAATCCATGGAATGCTAAGAAGATCGTCTCTTTTAATTATTATTTTTTATGATCATTTTATTTATTATTTTTATTATTCGATGCTTATAGTGCTTATTGCCTTTTAGTTTTATTTTGTAATGGCTCTTCAGTCCTTTTATTACTGTATAAAATTAGGAGAAGCCTGGATCTCGTGTCCTACTATCAAGTTATTCGGTTTCATAATGGGTGCCTGTTTTAATGATACTTAAAAAACGAATGAGTATCCACTACGTTAAGCCGAAAGGGTCGTGTTTTAGTGATTATTGTGAATATTTTTCCTATGAGAACTAAATGAAAAACACAAAAAAACGGCATTTCATAGAAAATTAAATAAACAGAGGAGGATAAACTATATTTGTATAACTACATAGAACTGGCAATCATGTGGCCATAGAATAGCCATTATATTTTTCTTCCCACAACTCACTTCTCTATTATGATACACTATTGAGTACGAGTGAAAGTACCTATTACATTTCAAAGCAATATTGTCCGAACTTTCAGTTTACGATCACTGTCCCTAAATATTGACAGATAACTATAATTTGTTAGAAGAAAAATTGGGAGTCATAGGAACTGCCGATAGAAGTGAAAACTTATAACTCAGAATTTGATAGCTTACTTTGGAAACTACGCGGGTGAAACCAGAGAGTGTGGCCACGAGCATGGCCATCTTGGCGAATGGGAAATGTTGATGCATTTCTAGATGGCCAATGGCCATGGTCCAGAGTTTACCCGAAGATTTCTTATCATTCTCGAGCGTGACGCTAGAATTCAATTCAAAGCCCACGAAAAATCTGTCTGCGGTGCGCTAAAATAAGTTTTCGCTTCAAAAGCTGACTGTATAATTGGATCATGTGCGCGTATGGAGATGGAATAAAGGGTGGAGTATGAGTGCAACACGCGGCCGGTACGCACGTGAGCGGCGGGGTGAGCGCGCGCACGACGCGCGCCGCGTGCTCGGCGAGGCAGCCGGGCGCGGCGGACAGCAGCTCTCGCAGCAGCGCCAGCGCGCAGCCGCGCGCGCGCACGCTGCGCCCGCGGATCACGCGCAGCGCGCCGCGCACCACGCTCGACACCTGACAACGCGACGATAACGCATGAGCCCATATAGACGATCAATTATATCCGCTTGCTTCATTGGCGGCGACTCGCGTTTACAATTTTGGCGGGAAAACGGGTGTCAGGTTACCTAAGTGCATTTGTTTACGCTTATGAAGTTCATATGAAGTTCTAATTTCGCAAGTGTGACGCCCCGACTGCCCGGTTTTTTTATCCCACCACTTACATTAGGCTTCTGAATCATAGAGGACACAAAAGTAGTTCTTTAAGTTTGTCAATTACGTAGATCCGAGATAGTTATAGCGACAACTCTTGAAATTACGCACATAGTAATGCGTATACGAGAGCGATTGTATAGTAGAGTATTCGTGTTACAGAACAACAATCGAATATGGAATTCCGAACGACGAGCGTCCTGTTCTTTGAGCGCCTAACTAAAGTAGTAATGGCTTTTCTATCTAATTTTAAGCGAAAATAAAGAGAGAGCAATATCAAAGCCAATACCGTTCAAGTAAGGCAGTAAACCCCCCAAATTTCAATCAAATAAAATAGGTTTTCTTCAGAATTGGTGGAGAGATATGAAATGTTTATAACATTTATGTCAGTGACGTCATAGATTTTAGTTCTCTAAATTATGACATCATCCAGTTTGTTGCACAGTTATATTTTCTCTTTATCCATCTACCTCTATCATTTCATATATATATATCATTTTATATATATATATAAATCAATGCCACTTTTCGTTGTAAGTAAACTCCTCCTAAACGGCTCGATCGATTTGAATGTATTATTTTTGTATACGTTTGGGTAGGGCCCTGGATGGTTTAGATTCACAAACCACCCCGGCAGATGATGCTGCAGTTGGTATCTAGGTTATTATCCGAGCGAAGCCGGAATGGGCCGCTAGTGTTATATATGAATGAACGGAATCGAAATATTTGTAACTCGTGTATTTGTTAACATGTTTAAATTCAGTTTTCTTTGACTTAAAAATCGAAGACATCAATAGTAACAATTCAAAATTGTCAGTATTTTTTCAATGTTCTTTCTCAACAGTAACTTACCCTCTGCAGCAGTAGGTACTGAGGCGAATTGTCGTCGCTGGCGATGGTCATCTGCAGCGCGGGCGGCGGCCGCGTGGCTCGCAGTAGCGCCGTGTACGCGCTCAAGATGTCACACTTCACGTTCTCTTCGCGCTCTATAAGGGCAAACTCAAATTACATAATCGTAGTCAAAATCAATTAATCTATAAATGCCTTAAAGAACAATAAATAAATAACAATATTTTCTAATCACTACTAGGGCATCACATTGAAAACATTACACAAGACACAGTCGTGATCGAAATTGAACAAAAAAAATAAGAATAGGCATGTCGACTCATTTTTAATTTAATGTGTCATCAAAAGGCTACTCAATAACTGAAACATAGGTGAAAGAATCACTTTGTTATCTTAAAAACTTCCCGTGAAATCACGATTTTAAAATCACAATTTTGGACTCTCCCAAAAACGCTTCATACAAATCACTACAGAAAGGTGACGTCACACTGTCGTATTTTCTATGCGTCGCGCGTAAAGTTTATATAGTAACTATATTAAATATTGCGTTTAGGAAACTGGTTTCATAACAAAAATAACTTGAAATTGAATGAGTTATCCATTTACCATTGTAAATACATTTTCTAATAATTTCCTACTCTTAAAATGGACTTACCCATCCATCTTTGAATGATCATAAAGTATCAAAATTAAAATTGGTACACATTTTATTCTATTTAAATACTGACATTATATCAAATTTAATACTAGTAAATTTAATATAATTGCAGGACCTGTCGTCACGCCTATTGTTATAACCTATACCTTTGAATCTGGCGATCAGAGCTGGAGAAACGGTTTGGTACATCTCAGCAAGAAGTTCGTGGCGCGTTGAGATGACCGACTCCAGACATTTGGCGGCCGCACGCCTCACCTATAACGAGGATAATTGTAAATTGTGATAATTGATTGAAAATAGTAATCTTGTCAACTTGAGTGGTACAAAAAATCTTAAAACAATAGTAATAAATGTTTCAGGATGACCAAGAATAATATCAGGCCTGAAGTCGCCAATTATGTTGTAAGTTGAGTTCGAAACATTCTTATTGAATTACTTTGAAGTCTCGTCAATGCAGTAGAAATGCTTTAAGAACCGCTCATTCACTCTACGACTACGACTCATATACAGTATTATGTAGTGTCGGTAATACAGAACATCACATTTATTTTAATCTTATTTATCTGTCGCACTTGTAGACACATTACATACAAAAATACTCGTCTTCCACGGCATAACATCATGTCGCCGAAGTACTCGAGGAGTAGTACCCCAAGGCTGTTCCAATGCAGGCTTAGCTTTCACTGCCTGGCTGAGTTTGTCCTCACCTATTCGGTCCTCTGTCTTGTCTTTTCCTAGGAATAGTCTTTGTTGCGCACTAAGATTTAAGTTCTCCTAGTTTTTTGTCCACCCCAAGGTTGTCTGGAAGAAATCGCTTTCAGCGATAAAGCCGCCAGTTGTTTCACTAATTTTATTGTGTTCCTATATTTTATGTACTATTTTAAGGTATGAACAATAAAGAGTTATCATTCATTAATTCATTGTCTTTGTAGTTGTAGTTCGAGCGAATGGTAACACTGATTTAAAAAACTCAATTGCAACGTGAGGATGTAATTTATTCAGAATGGCCGAGAGTAATGGAATTACGTTAGTATAGCAGTTGAATGGTATCTATAGCACAGATAATAAACATTTAAGAGTAGCCACCTTCCAAGACATGTCATCGTCGTCGGAGTACTCTTCGGAGTCGGACTCGGGGTCTGCGTCGGGCGCGAAGGTCTCGTCCTCCATCTCCTCGTCTTCACCCCCCTCCCTCCTCCTCGTCCTCATAATTGTAGTTCGGGTCGTACGTGATCATCTTCAAGCACAGGTCGATTATCTGAAGGAACAAGGGTTTTATCAGTATTTTATTTCACTTTAGTATGATCAGAGCGAAACTTAATGAGCCCTGAAAATCCACGAGTACAATATCTGGCACCGCTTATAAGCGCCCGTACTCCCTAACTTTCACATGTAAAACTCAACTAACACAATATGAAAGATAACATGGTGAGGAAACCTATTTATTCCTAATGCGAAAATTTAAGACCACACCACAACAATGGAAAATGTATGCGTAGATGAATGATACACACGAATGAGCCACACGTTGCGAGTGGTTTGTAAGCAGTGAGCTAACGAACATCGAATTTTGTACGCAAAGTATGTGTAATATTAATAGAAGGGGCAAGAGCCCTGCTTTTTCTTAACCATAAAAGTTGATAGACTCAACACACAGTCGAGGGGATCGACGTCTCATTTGGCAGTACGTGTTTCAAAGTAATATAATATTTATCATTGGTACTAAGGCTTACCGTCGGAATGTGCGGCTGTACTTCCTTAGGGCATTTCAGTACGAAAGCCTCGAGCGCTTGCAGACAATGCTCCCGCAACTCTTCATCTGAATCGTTGGAATATTCAAGGACCTTAGGCGCCACCCGCCACAGCTGCTCGCCAAATCTGTGCCCAGCTTGACGACTGAAACATTGATGAACTTTTATATAATAATCTTAATATCATAACCCACAAATGTTCTGTTTTAAACTATCAATCGAATCAAATATGACGCGACACTTCACGTAAATTATTTTATTTTAATAAACGCTGGTTAAATTATTTGTATAGTGTTTATATTAAAATAATAAAATCGTGATCAAAAAATTAAGAGGGGGTGCAGGGAGGTGGAAAATATTATATGACCTATTTTTCACTTAGTGTAGAAGTCCAAATACGACATATTTATAGAAATTGCAAAATCTGTAATATTACAAGTATATTGAAACTGCAAACTAGAAGTAGGCTGTATAAAGATGTCCTGCCTTGAAAGCTGAAAGGCGATATGTATGTCTGCGGTTAATTTGTGCACCAGTCTTCATAAATTACTTGTATTTGTATCTCCAGATCTAACAAGGTTAAATGAGTACATAACAGAGAATAACCTTTTCCTCTCTGCTAACTTGGTTCAATTGTCTAATAGTGTGTGGAGACTGAATATTTAGACTGAAGAACATTTTATAAATATACAGTAATTGAATATTCAACTGGTTTGGCTATCTTTTAGAAAATGTGATGTATTTGTAGTTTTTTGTTCTTTCACAGCTACAAATATTTCTAACATGCATGAAGAATGTCAACTTACCAGACAGAAGCGATGCACTGTATGTGAGTGCGGCTGACACTGGATGATGTAGATGAACCCAGCCCTTCCAGGAGATGGTCGATCAATTTGTTATACAGTGGTGCATTGCAGGACATGACCAGGTGGGAGAGAGCGACAATGGTGCGTTTACGGACAGCCTGACCCAAATAAAACACACTATTGTTATTATTATTTCATGGGACATAAGAGATGGTTTAATGAAGGCAATTGTAAAAAAAAGGGTTAACTCTTCTGGGAATAAAACCATCACCTTATTTAATTGTAGTCACTATGACTCACTCTATTATTTCATCAATATCATCTATCATTCTATTAAAACTCACAAAAAAATCTTATATTGCATGGACCTACCTAAGCAAAGCTAGCCTATTTTTGTCATAGATAAGGTTTCTGTGTTAGTCCTCCCAAAACTTTAGTTTATCATACAAATCTGCCCAGAGAATTTACACAACATTTTGTAAAATATAATCCAATTGTTTATGAGTCACAGAATCAGACAGGAAATAACACATTACAAATTATTTTACTCACTGTATGGCTTATAAGCCGGAGTATCAATGACAAATGAACTTTATTAACTATGGAGCGTGAAAAGCAGCCACTGTTTTACTAAATTAAATATGTCATGCCATATGGTAAGACATATTTGACTATTTTTTTATGGATTGGTAGATTATTTATTTATATTTTTTCATTTATACATCACAATTGAGGCAAAAATTGAATATAATGAAATAGTGGAGAAATAAAAATGAGGAACTTGCTTTTTTGAAATAAAAAATGGGCTATGAACTATTTCAGACATAATCCATCAGCATTCCATTTTTGAATTTCATCCATTCAGTTCTTATAATGTCATCTTACTGTATGTTCTTACTTAACTCAATTTATTATTTTTTTATGTAATTAACTTTCAATCAAAAAAACCTCATCGAAATCAATCCATCCGTTTGAGAGCTACGTTGCCACAAAAAGACAGACAGGCACTATCGTCAAACTTATAACACCCCTCTTTTTGGTAAGAGGTTAAAAAGCATCTCAATGATGGACCTTAACATTTTACAAGACTCCCCCAAACATTGCCGGCGTTAGGGTAGAGCACGGCAGGGCGACCGCCTAGGGCGCCAGATGTAAGGAAGCACCGGTCAAGTCCGGTAGGCTCGCTCGTTGAGCGGTTATGTCAAACCCATTAAAGGAAAGGAATAATCTCGCCCAGGGCGCTGGTAGTCCTAAAACCGGCACTGCCCCCAAACACAAATTTATAACTCTAGACCTTCAGATTTAGAGCAGTAGGATGATAGACATACCTGACGTGGTGAAGCTAACTGAGGAAGCAGTGAATTCAGAAGCATTGGGTGGAATGATATCAGGAGTCCACCGAACCTGCTCAGGAGGTCAGCTAAAATATCCAGAGCCTCCAGTTGTACTGACACATCCTCTTGCTGGAATAGAAGTGGTAATATGAATGATATAATATTCATTTTTGTTCCATAATTCGAAACATAACGAAGTCTGTACCAAGATATGAAAGCTTTGTTGATTCATTTCCATATTGTATACCTTATTTAGATACTCAGCTTATTCGATGAAGTTTTTGGCAATCTGGTAATTGAGACATAATAATATATGGGAGTGCTCACAATATGTTAGGACAAGAACAAAATTAAAAATTTTGATTAACCCCCGACTACCTTAGATTTGTTATCTGTAGAACATTCTACTAGTCAAGCCCTTTCATTTGATACCTATATTAAGGGAATTGTGAAAAAGGAAATGTAATTCGCCATTTTGTGGTAGCGGCCATCTTGGATTTGAAATTTGTCATAGTGCAAAGTATTCTACTAATCAAGCCCTTTCATTTGATACCCATATTGAGGCAGTAGTGAAAAATATTATATAATTCGCCATTTTGTGGTGGCGGCCATCTTGGATTTGAAATTTGTTATAGTGTTTAGTACTCTACTAGTCAAGCCCTTTCATTTGATATCCATATTGAGGTAGGTTGTGAAGAAATATTTTGTCCGCCATTTTGTGGAGGCGGCCATTTTGAATCGATATTAACCAAACATAGCTAAGAACACCCGCACGGATATTAACTTTCAAATAAAAAAAACCGCATCGAAATCGGCCCATCCGTTTGAGCTCTACGGTGCCACAGACAGACACACACACAGACAGACAGACAGACAGACAGACAGACCGACAGACAGACAGACATCGACGTCAAACTTATAACACCCCTTTTTTTGTCGGGGGTTAAAAATATAAATGCATAAGCAGTCTGCTTTTGTTCCCACAACAGGAATATCGGGCTTTGTCTCATGAGAAGAGAGTTACGGCCATAATCCACCGCAATGGCCAAGTGTGAGTTAGCATATTATGTTACATGTCTTGGAAAGATTTATTTTTCGGAACTTGCCCATATCTTTAAAGATTAATGGCACTAATGATGGTATACTTGTGCCTATATTAGTTTGGGCTCAGATGGTGTTGTGTGTGAATTGTCCACCTATATTTATTTATTTATTAATCTACACATTGAGGAATACTCAAAAATGAAGCACAATTCAACCCTAGAACATCAGAACTGTGCAATTGGATATTTTCACAACTAGGCCACACAAAATATTGAGGCACAATATTCAACAATGTATGATATAAGCAGACCCGGGTATGCCACTCACTTTTTATTATCTATACTTATAATAAAACTGTAACGGGTCGAATTCTGTACATTGAAGATATTTTGAAAAAAATTTTTTTGGGGCACTCCATAGTCGATACTGATGGCGAAACTGCATTTTTTTTTTCTTTCATGTCTGTCTGTCTGTCTGTCTGTCTTTCTGTCTGTCTTTCTGTATAGAGATCACGCATCACGCCGAAACTACTGATTCAATTCAGCTGAAACTTGGCATGATTTTAGTTTATACTAAGGACATTGCTGTAGGCTACTTTTGATCCCCAAATTCTGGTCGGTTTTCTTGCGGGAGGGGGTGAAAGTCAGAATGTGTATTTGGTTGTAACTCATGTTTGCGTTGTTTAATTTCATTAATTCTTTTTTTGTTAGAAAGAACATATTTTTTATATTGTCCCGTCAAAATTTGAATATTATCGGTCTGGTGGTTCGGAAATTACACAAACATTAAATAATAACGACACGCGCGGCGCGTTCGGTACATACTAACTTCTAAGTATTCTGTGTATCAGACTATCCACAGAATATCTAGATTCTAGAAAGTGCCCACGTGATCGCGTCGCGTCGTCTTGGATGACAAAATAATTGTCAAAGATATATTTTTGTGTGGAAAAACAAACATCATTCGGTTTTAATCGACTTCAAACAAGGAGGATGTTTTCAATCAGGTTGAATGTTTTTTTATTTGGTTTTATTTTACACGATAACTGCGCTAATTGTTAGTTGATTTTGATAATTCCTTTTTTGTTTGGTAGAAAATACTTCAGAGGTGATCTTAGATATCGAAAACAGGGAGGTAGTTTTTCAAATATCAACAAAAAACTAAAATCAGCTTAGATCTATCTGTTACGACATAGTCATAGCTTCTTATAAAATTTAGTCGAATGACAGAATTAAATTACCTGTCACTGAAGTAGATTTTTGTTATTTTGGAGAAAACATATCAGCATAATAAGTAGCAGCCTAAACAACCCATTAAATGTTCCCACTGCTGGGCGTCGGGGCCTTCTCTCGCAAGGAGAGAGACAAGGTTATAATCCACCACGCTGGCCCAGTGTCGGTTGGTGGATGACATATGACTTAGAACTTAGATTATAGGTAGATTTCGGTTTCCTCACAGTGTTTTCCTTCACCGTTTTAATTACCGACATTACAAACATGACTCTGAAAAAATGCGTGGGTTTGAACCATGGGTCTCCGGATCGACAGTCGCCGTTCTCCCGACTAGGTCAGCTGTAACTTACTAGACCAGCCGTAACTTATTAAAAAACGTATCATTTCAATCCAAATACTGTTTAAAATTTAAAGGTAGTGTTCAACAAGCTTCGGTGACCGAAGCAGACCGTTGTTAGGGTTCTGTACACTGTCTGTCTATCACCAGGCTGTATCTCAAGAACGGTGATAGCTAGACAGTTGAAATTTGATGAGTTCGCAGATGATGATGATGTATTTCCATTGCCGCTTTAACAATAAATACTAAAAATAAAATAAATATTTAAGAGGTGCACCCATACAACAAACATGATTTTTTACCGTTTCTTGCTCGATACTAATAATAACGTACCTGTCACAGGTAGACGCTTTAACTATTCACATAATATTTAGTTTTATGTTCTCTTTAAAAGTAATTAATTGAAATAAAATAAATTATTCAGGGGGCTCCCATACAATAAAATCCGTTTATTTGTTAATGGTTCAGAACCCTTCGCGCGCGAGTACCATTTGCATTTGACCCGTTTTATTTTTTCTAAAATTTTGTTAAATCCTATGCTTTCCTAATATTATATAATTATGTCAATGTTTCAATTTTCGCTGCTCAATTACGTTGGAACGGCTGAATGTATCGAGTTAAAATTAAAGACACATTCTTGGTTTAGCTTAAGTAATACATACAAAGGGTCCTTATACATAGGCAATGTTTAGCCTATGTGTTCTGCCAGACTATAATCTAATTCTATTTCAAATTTCAACCCGATCACTTGATACGTTCCGCCATGATTAAGTAACAAACATCCAAACAGTGACATTCATAATAATTACAGGACAACGTTGGAACGGCTGAACATATTTGGAAGGAATTCGAAACACACGTAGTTTGAACTCAGAAATAGCAAATCGGTTACTTATAAGGTTACTGTGACGTCGGAAAGACTAAGCAAATTTGGAAGAAAATTGAAACAGAGATAACGTATAGTCTGAAATACCACATTTATGTATTACCTATCAACCTGAAAAGAAGCATGGGCCCTAAGGAAACAAATATTAACTATCACGTCAAAACGGCACAACGATATGGGTTGACATACGAAACACATATAGTTTAGAGTCTAAAATTTCACATGGGCTAATGAGTCTATATTTTTATTTAATTCCATATTAATATAAGCATATATTTTCGTAAGGAACTTGATGTGATGGTAAGGTAAAAGCCTAAAATGAAAAATGTATGCACCCGTTTTGGCGTAGATAATATAGGTGATTTGCGTTCACAATCAAAATAACAAGCAACATAATATTCTCATTAGACGGCGCTAATGCCAGTTTAAATCTAAAAGCACTAAAGGCCCATTTCAATCGATGTTTTGCTATTGTGGTATGTATTTTTTTCTTTCATCACTAGGTGACGTTACTGGTATTCTAAATTGTACTAATAAGTTTTTGCTGCTAAAAGGATTATGATGCCGAATTTGGATTCTTTCATTCTTGGATTTTTTTCTGTGTTACCTACGATTAAATTCATACATTAACATTTCACTAAGACTTGGCTTAGATTTACGGGTTCAACTTGCTTGAATATCATTAAAACTCAAAATCTTAATCATTTTTATTCCACACAGGCTTCGTTCAAAATTTTACGCGGGCGAATTCGCGGGTAACAGCTAGAAAACAGCTTGCGGATAAAAAAAGATAAGTAGGTATCAGGTCATGCACATCAGCTTCAGACTTTTCATAATGGATCCTATAAAAATCCTACAAACGTAACACTTGCGGCTATGTTCGATACTATGAAACCTTACTAAGTATGTTTAATTTTGTTTAAAAAAAGAAAAATGAAGATGATAAAATTAAATATATTTTTGTGTGGAAAAACAAATTCACTCAAACTCAAAGGGTTTTCAATGACTACTTATCCAAATATTTGACGTTCGATACTTCCAACTAATGTATAAGTTAGTAACATCTGCTTACGCGAACGAAGTAGCGGGTTCAGCTAGTATTTAAATAATAGCATTTATTCTTATCTACAAAACTCATAAGAATGATTGCAAATGTATCCATATCTTGCATATTATAATATTGTGTCTTATTCCTATAAAAATACAGAATACAGAACTGATAATACTTATAAATTTTCAAAGTTTTGTAGATAACATATAGATCAATTACCTACCTACAGTTCAGAATAAATTTACTACGAGTCAGAGTTTTACTACGAGTTCCCTTCTCCCCCTAAATTCAGGCAGTTCGATTCAAGACCTTACCCTTCCTTTCAGCTGAGTACAGCTGTATAATTCTGAATACTGATTTAATAAACAATTAAGATTACTATTAAAACATAACTATAACATATTATTATTTGTTTGTAAATAATATATTGTAGATAATTCAAGTAGGTAAATTTAAATCTTGTTATCTTTCAAGAGTTTAATAACAAACTCGAAAACAGTGGCCAATTTATATTATTACTCTTATAATATACTAGCTGTACCCTGCCACTCTTCGCTGTGGCACATTGTGATGCAAAAATTAGATAAAAATCCTTGATGCAGATTATATATCATTGTAAAATTTCAGCTCGATCGGTGCAGAACTTTTTAAGTTTTTGAAGCGTACACAAACTAACGTAACATTTTTGTATATAGAAATAATTACAATAATTTTAGTACATACCTTTTCGATAGCACTGCTTAGTTTGCCAGTAATTTTCTTACACACATTAGCTGCTAATGTGTTTGATCCCAGTGGTAGCTCAGATATAACAGTCTTCAATCCAATGCTGCTTATGTCTCTCAACTGTTCAGTATCAGAGAGCATGTTGGCACACAGGCTGTCTACAATGCCCTCCACTTGGAATTCTTTCACTTTGTTCACAAGAGGACCAAGGCTATATAAAAAAACAAGGTCAAAATAAATTGTTGACGTAGTTGTCAAAATCTGTTCATCTACATATTACTCTCTAAGAGATGAAGGTAGTTGCATAGTTTTACAAACAATTTAAAGTGTGAAATTAAGGCATGATTTATTTTATTTTATATGTTTTAACCTCCTTGATAAATTTATCTTTGAATGGGTCTATGGATAATTCAGATGTGGTCAGTGTAACTAGTTAGTTGGGTATATAGTAAAGTGTAGTTTTCATTGTATTAATTTAGTTTTGTTGATATAGGAGTGTGCTCAATACATCTTTACATTTGGGGTTAATAGGTCTTCTAGTAAAGACTTCATCAGATATTCAAAATTTATAGAAGATTAAAGCACCCACCATTTCACAGCCAAATTCTGAACTTCGCCGTTCTTATCTTCCAACAGTCGAAGAAGCATTTTGACTACTTTTCGCTCAGAATCATCATCGAGCTTTATGCTGTCCTTTTGTAGCTCCGTCATCAGATCATTTGTGGCCATAAATCGAAAGTCTTTATCGTTAGAGGTCATCTGGAAATTCGTATTCGAATCAGTATATTTTAAACTAAAAAATACAACAGTATATTGGTTTTGGACAAGGCATGCGCCGGTATTCTTACCTTCTCTAGAAGATTTGCTATTTGATATGAAACACTAGCCATTTTGATAAGTTTTTTTATTCGTAGTAGTTCAAATTAATACATGAGAGTTTTACATGAACTGACTCTGAAAGAAAATCGTAAAAATGAATCGGAATTTCGAGATCGAAACTTCACTTGCTGCTTTGTGGTATTTTCGTTTCTCTTTTTGCCTGAATTCGTTTCGCCGGACGACAGAAAATTATTGCCAGGTTATGCGTAAAAAATGGAACGAATCGTTTTGTTCAGTTTGTTGTAGGTAGGACTTTTATTAATGAAAACAAATGGCATGACTTGTTTTTTTTGTTGTGCAGTATAAATTCAAGAATATCATTGACGAGTAAAATTAAATAATAATATACATGATTTGTATTTTATGTGATGAATTCAAAATAATGTAACAATTACTTGTTGTACACGTTTAACATGTTTTATTTTACACATATTCTGACTATTTTACTATATTTGACTTTATTCTGTTTGTTTCAGTGAATATTTTGTCAAAATTAGTTATAAACATAACCATTATTATTATTTGGACATGATTTATATTTGGTGTAGGTACGTAAAAAAATATAGCAGTCACTGCCGATTAAAGTTAAAACTAATAACTTAAAATTTGATATCTCACTTTGGAAACTACGCAAGTGAAACCGAAAAGCGTGGTCATGCCATGGCCATCTAGATCATCCAAATCGAGTGAAAGATTTCTTTCATTTACAAATGTGACGCTTGAGCGCAATACACAGCCCGCGTAAAATCTGTATGTAGGGCACCGAAAGAAGTTTTCACTTCAATAATAATGAAATAAATGTTTTCTGGGATAAGTATGGTTGGCTAAAAATATTTTTACCATAAAAGATGTGTATTATCTTTCTTATCTCTTCTCTATATGTGACCAAAGCATTGCAGAGCTATACACAGAGTAGAGTACAGGCAATAATTGTAATTTGTACTGTTAGTTCATGTTATGCCTAGCATTGTACTATACGAAGCAGGTGTGTTGTTTACAATCTGGTGCATGCCTTGCTCGTTCTATCAGTCTATATAACAAAAACATATTAATATTTCAACATGTAACATGATAGTTATAATATGAAAGTACACATCTAACTAAATAATCTTCTATGGAATTTACGATACAAAAAACGTTTTTTATCATTTTATGGTTTGATATTGTGCTCCATTTATTCTATAATGACTGCAATAGATGTGCTATACTGTAGTATTTATTCGCCATAATTATTACGATTAATCATCACCCACTTCAAAATATTGTATGGCTATCATAGCCAGTTGCTTTTACTTTGATAAGTATACAATTTTCTTAAAGATGCCGTTTTCATCGCCCGTAGTAATAAAATATTAATTGGATTAACAGAGATGTCGTATAGATAATTTTCATAAATAAAAGAATAGTGTCACTCTCAACATTCGTTAAATTATTATCTAAATCATTGAGCTATCTGTTCGGGCTTATCATCTACGTTATGTTTTCCTTATAAATATAAATACACATGTATAGATAATATATATATGTGTATTTATATCCACGTAACGCATCGATAAACATTATTATTAAGTGTACACCAACATAAAATACACACTAATACAAAAATAAAATGTACTATATTAGATTCATTTATTTCGATCTAGTAGCACTGCCCCTTTATCATACAATCAAATTTGACATCCCAATGATTGGACAAAATGCAAAATAAAATAATAACAACCACAGATAGTAAAAAAGTTTTTGTCCATAGAGAGAGCTGGCTGGTTCTGCACTGCCACTGCCATATTTTTTTGAGTAATGATACAATCGCCTTAGTATTGCCAGTTTAGCTAATTTAGTGCTTGAAGAGCTCTTGATTGGTGCTCAGGTAATAGCGACTAATAAAAACAAATATTTGGTAGTCATAGGAACTGCCGATAGAAGTGAAAACATAAAATTCAGAATTTCATAACTTACTTTGGAAACTATACGGGTGTAACCGGAGGGCGTCCTGGCCATCATGGCATGGCCATCTAGAAATGCGTCAGCCAAGGAAATGCCAACGCAGTAGACTATACACTATAACAAATTTCAAATCCAAGATGGCCGCCACTACAAAATGACGCATTCATTACATAATTTTTTTCACTACTACCTCAATATGGGTATCAAACGAAAGAACTTGACTAGTAGAGTACTATGCATTATGACAAATTTCAAATCCAAGATGGGCGATGCCACAAAATGGCGAAATACATTTCTTTTTTTACAACTCCCGTGATATGGTTATCAAATGAAAGGGATTGACTTGTAAAATGTTGTACAGATAACAAATCTGAGGTAGTCGGGGGTTAATCAAAATTTTAACTTGTTCTCGGTACATAATATGGATTTCTCTTCGAAAGGAAACGGAAAATAAAATAAATAAATGAAATAGTTTAATAATACATTTACAGAGCTATAGGGATATACCATCTTAGATCTCTGGGTGACGAGCGCAGTGCAATGCTAGGTAGTGATTTGGAGTTGCCAAATTCCAATAGCTTCGTGTCACTGTGCTGTTATGTGGCAGGCATGTTGCTTACCATTTAATTTTCATTTATTTCTTGGTAACTTACAATAAAGATTACAAGTCAAAGGTTATAATTACATTACGTTATGGTACATCGATTTTATACCATAATTATTGTCGATACATTCACGTATTTAAAAATAAACAAATGAGTAGGTACAACTTAAAATGTCATTCGAAATTTAGAACGGATTCCTCGACGGCGCCATGCATTAATTACATACGCGCCATGTCTGTCAAAAATATCTTTACCTACTTTATGTTTGAAATTTGAAGACGTCGAATGTACAAGACACAGCTAGGGAGCTCGGAAACCTGATAAATAAAACATATATATGCATGTGTTCTCCACAGTGTGGTTTTATGTTTTATATTGTCGATTGTTTCAGTTGGCAGGCCTTTTTATCTTAATATATATAAATCTCGTGTCACAATGTTTGTCCTCAATGGACTCCTAAACTACTTATCCGATTTTAATCAAATTTGAACACCGTGTGTAGATGGATCCAACTTAAAAGATAGGATAGTTTTTATTTCGATTAATGAGCTTTATGTGACCATATCCGAGCGAAGCCGGAACGGGCCGCTAGTATATTATAGGAAGCAATCACATCTTGTGAGCAAACGGTGGTAGGTACGTCACGTGGACTAGTGCCCCCAACATAAATAAATCAAGTTCAAGTTTCTTTATTTCGCTTTAAATTGTGGTTACATTAAAGTTCTTACAAATACTTAGCACCTAGACAACTTCGGCCTATAAGGCATGCGATTTTCGGCTATAAGATTCTATATCTATAGAAAAATCTATATTGTATGACATCAAAATATGACACTAATTAACTGAAAACTAATAATTGTAGCTATCTGGGGGCACGGCAGTGCCCCCGCCAAGTCGAGCGCCGAAACAAACACTGCCGTACCATCCTTTACTGGAACCATTTCGCTGCATTTTCAGGCCCCTATTTGAGACCCTCAGGATAAGACCAGAACGCTGAAATTTTCTTCATCTAGTAAGCTATAATCACATATTTAAAATCCGAAATTTTTCATTTAGTTCCGAAGTTAAGCGAAGGCAAAGTTTCGCATTTACGACACTCACTCATGATCATCAGAATAGAACTAGTACTTCCCATAAACTCAGAGAGCTGAAATTTGGTACAGACTTAGGGTTTAATGGGCACATAAAGGGGAAACTATAAAAACTAGGAATATCGAAAATCTGGAGTACCTGGTGCCCCTTATTTGAAAACACAAGAGCCCAACCAAACTACTAAAGATCGACATACCGCCTTTACAAAAAATATTCAACTTTGTTTGTCCTCTTCTCTCCTCCTCATTTGATGTCAAAAATCAAAGGTCTGAAGTATCTTGATGAAGTACCCTCAGCTTGTCTCAGCTGTATTAGAGATACAGTAATTCCCAATTCTACTATTGGTACCACAGATTTCTAAAACAAAAGGCTGATGGAACGTGCAGAACACAGATCCTTAGGTCCGGAAAGCAAATATTAAACGCCAAAGCAAATACAAACTCCAGTCAGTACGAAACTGACTTCCGTCTCGTACGGGAGTCCCGTGTGATTTTATGTTTTGTTTAAGATTATGCCGTCTTGTGTCATCAAACATTGCAAACATTGTTCCCAAAAATAAAAAAAGGAAATTTCATAGGAAAGTTTGAATATTTTTACTGGTATTTATTAAATTTAGACGATTTTATTTCGATTGATGAATAGAAACACAACACCTCAACGAAAATAGGTCAGTGTTGCTATACTAAATTGAAATTATTTTCCCTGAAGTTAAGGTAAAATATAGATTCCAATTTTGTTTTGAAGATACTCGTAGACCAAATTATTGATGAACATTGTATAATTCAATTTTAAGCCCTATTTTTATAATCGTTATTTTTTAATTAAATGTGAATCGATGCCAAGAACAAATCCTCGCCGTTACAAGAGTTAATAAAAATACTAATAGTGTTGATGAAAAGTATAGTTATGAAACGAATAGATAAGAACAAATCCTCGCCGTTATAAAACGTCTCGTCTATGACCTGTGGATTCTAACTTGATCTGTGCAGTGCTGTTAGCATATATATTTTTAATAATACGAACATATTTCTTTCTTACTCCTTGTTGAATTAGAGCCTCCCAAAGCAGATTGTGTTTGATTGAGTCGAAAGCTTTATTGTAGTCGACAAATGCAATGTATAGGTCTTTCCCATACTCTTGAGATTTTTCTCTGATTGAGATTAACTGTTTTAATACATGCATATGATCAATAGTAGAAAACCCTGCTCTAAAACCAGGTTGTTCAATAGGCTGTTCTTAAACTATAGTCCTTGATATTCTATTTAGGATCAGCTTTGAAAAAATTTTGTAAATGTTTGACATGAGGCTAATAGGTCTATAATTTTCAATTACGTTTCTGTCTCTTTTTTTGTAGAGCAAGTTATTAACAAGAAATCCTTGCATTATATATTATCGGTGTAATAATAAATTATTTAAAAATAATGTTTTATGCGTTTATTATGTGTGAAAATTTCCAAAGCTTAACAACACATATTAAGGCACATATTGGTGGGATGCAAGGTGCTCCTTAATAGGGGTCATTACTCACGGCGCCATGACAGAGTACTTGAAATCATACGTGAAGCCATGAGCCTTTCAGTAGCTAGAGCCCAAAAGGGATTGACGACAAACAAAAGACAAATTAACTTTGTAAAAGAAGGCTCAACATCAAACTCCAGGAACAAGCCTTACTCAATCCTGGGTACAGCACCTGATTGGACTATTTTAATGGACACGTATGAAAAGCACTACAAAAAACCCCAGAGGATGTGGGTGTTTCGTCATCCAGACCGGACATTTTCCTTTTTTCTAGAGCTACAAAACGCATAGTCCTTGTAGAACTTACCGTACCGTGGGAAACTAATATACCTAAAGACCACGCGATGAAACAAAATAAGTATTACGACCTCCTAAACGATCCAAAAAAAACGGCTATGTAGTTAGTTTATACGCTGTAGAAGTGGGAGCGAGAGGTATACCAGCAAAATCTCTCTATAACCTACTGAAAGACGTTGGCTTATCCAGAAGTGCAGTAAGTTCTATACTAGAACGAGTATCTAAAGCTGCACTAGTAGGCTCATATCAGATTTGGCTGGGCAGGGAAAGAAAGACGAGTAGTGAAGGTGAGTGTTGATGTACGTCAGAAAGGGGCCCCTTAAACCTACGCCTGAGTCACAAGTCTCGGGAACTACTCGGGTTTTCTCTCTCTGCCACACGATGGACCCGGCACCCGCACGGTGAATCCATGGAATGCTAAGAAAATCGTCTCAACAATAGTGGGACTTTCTTAAGACTGGGAACATTACACGCACACCAACGTGAGTAATTTGACAACGTCTGTGAGAGCTGTCACGCATACATAACTAATGACTGGCCTCACAGTGTTGTTCACGAAGGTTTCATCTGTTTAGAAATCTGTGATTGGTACATAAAAAAATCGACAGTCATTGCAAAAATCCATCATAGTGGGACACATCTTCTAATGTAATCTAGCCTATTGCTTCCCACTACTGGACGAATGCCTCCCCTTCTGCAAAGAGAATGTAATATATAAAGCCCTTCTGCTTTTATTACGCATATAAATAAAACTTCAACACTTGGTCAATGGCTTTTATTGTGGTTTAGCCTCACAATTCCGCCAATATCACGTAGAAAGATAGGCCATCTATAAATAAAATTAAAGGAAAACTTTTCATTTCGTGTTATGACGCTGTCAGTCGACTTTGTCAGTTGCTGTCATCGTAGAGTTTATTTATGTTTGATTTCGCACAAAGAAGTTGGAATTGTGAGGCTAAACCACAATAAAAGCCATAAACCAAAAGTTGAAGTTGAAGTTTGATAAAGTGTGTGTATGTAAATTGTGTGTTTGGCTTTGTGTAAGGGAAGAAAAGTTTGTGAATTTTGAATACAATGGAAAATTAAATTTCGCAAGATAATATCATAAAAATGTCGATAATATCAAAAGACGACGATGAACCTTAGTGGCTACCAAGTAGTAGTTGGTATGCCCAAAGACAGGTCTTGTCTCTTCCATTCAATATATTTCTTGGCTAAACCACAATAAAAGCCATAAACCAAAAGTTGAAGTTGAAGAAGTTGGAAAATTAAATTTCGCAAGATAATATCATAAAAAATGTCGATAATATCAAAAGACGACGATGAACCTTAGTGGCTACCAAGTAGTAGTATGCCCAAAGACAGGTCTTGTATTTCTTGGTGTATGGTAGAACTGACTCAACTTGCAGTATCGTTGTATATAGTTGCGTACGTTGCTGAACATCAGCTCACAACACGCACGTCCGCCATAACGTTCTACGAAGTGTTTAGTTAGGATAACAATATATGGTCAGAGCATCGATAAAATTAAAGAAACGGGTTCGATGGGTCAGAGTCAAAATTTTAATACCCATATATGTATGTAAATAAAATTAAAGGAAAACTCTGGATAAGGCTAGACTGGCTTTTATTTAATTGTAGTCTTCTTCCAATCTTCTAAAGTTCTTTGCCTATTATGGAGAGTCCACAAAAAAAAAACCGGAAAAAAGAAAAGAAAGATTTGCAATATTAAAAAAGTACTTTTTCATCCCACCAGCTCGGGAAGAGAACTTTTGCTCCTCGATATCAGGGCGCAAAAGTCGTTTTTACCCTCTAGAGGTTAAAGTAAATTTGAATTTAGAACATCGTGTGTACTGAATGTGTGTTTGAATTCAAAACATAATTCAACCTATTTATTTCTACCTCCTTGGTGCCGAATGCATCATATTTTTTTTTTAATATGTTAATAACTCAGACTCGGAACCTCCTTGGTGTACTTACTTTTTTTTAATTTGCTTAGCGCGAAAACATTTAAAAATTTGCATTTAGTAATTTCCTCGCTGAGGTGGAATGAAAAGTGACGTGTTGCACTCGAGTGCAAAGATTTTTCACCTTGTGCTCTTTTGATTCCCTTGCTACGCTCAGGATTCTAATTTTGAATCACTCGCTGCGCTCGTGATTCAATTTTAGAATCCTTCGCTTGCTCGGTCATCGAAATTGAGCACGCGGTTAAAAATCAACTTTGCACTCTTGTATAACAAATAACTATTACAGAGAAAAAAATGTGTCAAATAATACAATGTGTTTAGTTAGGATAACAATATAAATATGGTCAGAGTCCAAATTTTAATACGCATAAGTATATGTTTGTAAATAAAATTAAAGAACAAGAACAAAATTAAAAATTTTGATTAACCCCCGACTACCTTAGATTTGTTATCTGTAGAACATTCTACTAGTCAAGCCCTTTCATTTGATACCCATATTAAGGGAATTGTGAAAAAGGAAATGTAATTCGCCATTTTGTGATAGCGGCCATCTTGGATTTGAAATTTGTCATAGTGCAAAGTATTCTACTAATCAAGCCCTTTCATTTGATACCCATATTGAGGTAGTAGTGAACAAGAACAAAATTAAAAATTTTGATTAACCCCCGACTACCTTAGATTTGTTATCTGTACAACATTCTACTAGTCAAGCCCTTTCATTTGATACCCATATTAAGGGAATTGTGAAAATGGAAATGTAATTCGCCATTTTGTGGTCGCGGCCATCTTGGATTTGAAATTTGTCATAGTGCAAAGTATTCTACTAATCAAGCCCTTTCATTTGATACCCATATTGAGGTAGTAGTGAAAAATATTATATAATTCGCCATTTTGTGGTGGCGGCCATCTTGAATTTGAAATTTGTTATAGCGTTTAGTACTCTACTAGTCAAGCCCTTTCATTTGATACCCATATTGAGGTAGGTTGTGAAGAAATATTTTGTCCGCCATTTTGTGGAGGCGGCCATTTTGAATCGATATTAACCAAACATAGCTAAGAACACCCGCACGGATATTAACTTTCAAATAAAAAAAACCGCATCGAAATCGGCCCATCCGTTTGAGCTCTACGGTGCCACAGACAGACACACACACAGACAGACAGACAGACAGACAGACAGACAGACAGACCGACAGACAGACAGACATCGACGTCAAACTTATAACACCCCTTTTTTTTGTCGGGGGTTAAAAATATTATATAATTCGCCATTTTGTGGTGGCGGGCATCTTGGATTTGAAATTTGTTATAGCGTTTAGTACTCTACTAGTCAAGCCCTTTCATTTGATACCCATATTGAGGTAGGTTGTAAAGAAATATTTTGTCCGCCATTTTGTGGAGGCGGCCATTTTGAATCGATATTAACCAAACATAGCTAAGAACACCCGCACGGATATTAACTTTCAAATAAAAAAAACCGCATCGAAATCGGCCCATCCGTTTGAGCTCTACGGTGCCACAGACAGACACACACACACACAGACAGACAGACAGACAGACAGACAGACATCGACGTCAAACTTATAACACCCCTTTTTTTTGTCGGGGGTTAAAAACTCTGGATAAGCGAATGGGCAATACGAAAAACTGTTGCTACTGTACAAGAATCAGAACCGGAAAAAAAGAAAAGAAAGATTTGTAATAATAAAAAAGTACTCCTAAAGAGAAAAAACATGTGTCAAATAATACAACTGATATAATAAATCAATAAGTCCACGTTTCTACAAAGAGAAGTGAAATCCCTCCAAAAACATTCTATAAAAAACTAGCCAAGTCTCGATGGAGCTGTATATTTATCTCTAAAAAGTAATGAAATCTAGACAAAGCTGTGCCAAGTCTAAGGTTCCTTACTGCGATTTCTTTATTATTATAGTTAATGTTGTGTGACTTGGCCGTTGAAGGGTATCAGCGGGTCGCCTACACATAAGTATTATTGAAATTCTTTATTGTTCACACCATATAGGATACATACAATTTAGGGAAAATAGTAAGACAAAAACAATTGACTGGTTATTGAATCAACGTTTTCCAAGTGGCCATTTTCTATCGTCAATGGCAGCGGTTCTGGCGACAGATTGGTGCAATGGTGTCATGGAGCACCTGGCAACTCGACGTTTGGTGCGCCTGTTTTGCGTGTTGCAATGGTGTCATGGAGCACCCCTTGTGTACCCTTTAACGGCCAAGTCACACAGCATTAACTATAATAATAAAGAAATCGCAGTAAGGAACCTTAGACTTGGCACGGCTTTGTCTAGATTTCATTACTTTTTAGAGATAAATATACAGCTCCATCGAGACTTGGCTAGTTTTTTATAGAATGTTTTTGGTGGGATATAAGTATTATACATAAATTAACGCTCACTCCACTTGGATCCACAGCTAGGATCCACATGTGGATCCACGGACACTTTTTATTCCTCTTGAATCCACCGGTGGATCCATGGATACATGAGAGAAACAGCCGAGAAAGATTTAAATTGAGCAATAAACCTTTCTTGAAAAAATTCATGTCACTCGAAAATAATTTTCTTGTCGCGTCGCCATGCCCTGTGTCGCGATATAATGCGTCGCGTTGTTTTACGTCGCAATGCCTTGCATTACGAAATTGCGTCGCGATGCCCTGTGTTGCGACGTTTTACGACACGCTGCTATGCGTCGCGGTGCTATGCACCGCGATGCTTTATGTCGTGATGCTTTGCAAAGCGATGTCATGCCTCGCGATGCCCTGTGTGGCGTCGTAATGAGTTGCGATGCTATGCTGCGCGATGCCTTGCGCCGCGATGCAATGCATCGCGATGTTTTACGTCGTAATGCTTTGCGTCGCGATGCCATGCGTCGCGGTGCCTTGCGTTGCGGAGCTATGCGTCACGAATCTTGCGTCGCGGTGTTATGTGTCGCGATGCCTTGCGTCACGGTGTTATGCATCACAATATTTTACGTCTTGATGTTTGGCGTCGCGATGCTATGCGTCGCAATGCCTTGTGTCGCGACGCAAAGCGTAGCGATGCCGTGTGTGGCGTCGTAATGCGTCGCAATGCCTGTGTCGCGATATAATGCGTCGCGATGCTTTGCGTCGCGACGCCCTGTATGGCGTCGTAATGCGTCGTGATGCTATGTTTCGCGATGTTTTACGTCGTGATGCTTTGCGTCGCGATGCAATGCGTCGCGATGCCTTGTGTCACGACGTAATGTATTGCGATGCTTTACGTCATGATGTTTTGCGTCGCGATGCTATACGTCGCAATCAATGCCTTGTTTTGCGACGCAGTGCGTCGCGAAGCCGTGTGAGGCGTCGTAATGCGTCGCGATGCTTTACGTCGCAATGTCTAGCGTCGCGATGCCTTGTGTCGCGACGCGTTGCATCGCGATGCTTGATGTCGTGATGCTTTACGTCGCGATGCTATGCTTCGCAATGCCTTGCGTTGCGACGCTATGCTGTGCATCGCGGTGCTATTTTTGCGATGTTTTGCGTCGCGATGGTATGCGTCGTATTGCCTTGTGTCGCGACGCAATGCGTCGCGGTGCTATGCGTCGCGATGCCTAGCGTCGCGGTGCTATGAATCGCGAAGCTTTATGTCGTGATGCTTTGCGTCGTGATGCCTGTCGCGACGTAATGCGTCATGATGCCTTGCATCGCGTCGTAATGCATCGCGATGCTTTACGTCGTGATGCTATATGCGTCGCAACGCAATGCGTCGCGATGCCCTGTGTGGCGTCGTAATACGTCGTGATGCCCTGTGCTTCGACGTAATGGTTGCGTCACGATGCTATGCGTCGCGTTCCCCTGTATCACGACGCAATGCGTCACGCTGCTATCCTCCGCGATCCGCAATACCTTGCGTCACGAGGACTTGCATCGCGGTGCTATGCGTCGCAATGCCTTGCGTTGCGGTGCTATGCGTCGCAATGCCTTGCGTCGCGGTCCTATGCATCGCGATGCTTTATGTCGTGATGCTTTGCAACAACACAAGGCATCGCGATGCTTTACGGAATGAAATCGGTCGATTCGTTTGAGCTGTCTATCGGGGCCACAGATAGACAGATGGACGGATATCGACGTCAAACTTATCTATACTATCTATATATATAAAAGCGAAAGGTCACTCATCAAGGAATCTCAGAAACTACAAATGCTAGGAATCTGAAATTTTGCATGGAGGTCCCTTTTAGCACGTAGGCACTCGCTAAGACGGGGTTTTGCGAAATTCATCTCCTAAGGGGGTGAAACATAGATGAACTGGTTGTATGAAAATTGGTCCTATTTGAAGCATGAAATTTTTCTTCTCGTTTTTGGTTAATGAGAAATAAAATTGTGTATCATGCATGATATTTGGAAATCCACCCTCCCTGAGGGTAAAATAAGGGTCGAAGTTTTATGTGAAGTCCGTCCGTCCGTTCGTAGAAGCTTGAAAAGTTCAATTCATGATCTTAGTCAACAGATAAAAAATATCATGGTTTCTGGAAGTCTACTGAGGAGCACCTACATCTCCGAAATGGCTGAACTGATTTTAATGTGACTTTCACAGCAGAAATGTTGTTAGAATTAATTCACATACGTAGGTAGTAGGTACGATTTTGAAACGGTTGATCCAAATGTATCTTATCTTATACCTTTAAACGAGCAATTCTTGTAAGTATATATACCTATATACAATGTAGAATCTGAATCTCGGAAACGGCTCGAACGATTTTCATGAAATTATGTATACAGGGGGTTTCGGGGGCGATAAATCGATCTAGCCAGGTTTTATTTTTAAAAACTTCGTTTTATGCGCGTTTTTAGACAACGAAAAACTGTTACATAAAGATTAGAATGCGATGGTAAATTTCGCGACGGAGCGTGACAGTATATTAGCTCAGTCGGGAAGATGGGTGGTTGAAATATGGTAGGCCCGGGTTCGAATCCAACCGGCCACGTTTTTTTTTCTTGTTCATTTTTTTAAAGAAAATCAGTATGTATCTAAGTAACCGAGCAAAGCTCGGTCCCCCAGGTACTTGCTCTCTTAATACAAACAAAATGCGAAGAACCAATTTTATTTACAGACTTATTGTTTCAAGAGCACGACGGCCGCTATGAATCTGAAGTCAGAAGTCAGCTGCACTCGAAGCGCGGGTTGAGAGGGACGGCACATGGTTAGGTATAGCTACTTAGCTACCCGAACGGGCAGTCGCGTGAGGGTAGGCGTCGTTGTCGCACGTGTCGAGTATACTGTTTGAATTTCTCTGCTCAATGCTACTTTATTGATTGATGTTCGCTTTTTCAGTTGCTTCTTCAGGTATCGCTGCAACTTTGATAGAAGGTGGTAAAACGGCACACTCTGCGTTTAAATTGCCCTTAAATCTCAATTACTCCGAAATGACTATGTGCAATATACCAAAACAAAGTGACTTGGCAGAACTGCTACGAAAAGCAAAATTAATAGTTTGGGACGAGTCTACTATGGCCCATAAAAAAAGTCTTGATGTGTGTGAATGTGTGGCTCTAGATAGAACACTTCGTGATATAAGGAACTGCGACAGACTCATGGGTGGAATCACAGTTTTATTATCCAGGGACTTTAGACAAACATTACCTGTCATACCACGCGATACACGTGCAGACGAAGTTTTAGCGTGTTTAAAATCTTCGTTTTTATGGCCTGAAGGGAAAATAATTTCTTTAAGAACAAATATGCGTGTTCATTTGCGAAAAGATTCAAAAACAGAAGAATTTTCAAAATTATTATTGAACATTGGCGATGGAAAGATTTCAGAAGTAGAAGGAAAAATAATTATCCCTCAGTCTTGGTACCGTAGTTAACGATTTAAATAGTTTAACTGATAAGATATATCCCAACATTCATGAAAGTCTAAAGCAATGTTTCGTGACTAAAAGAAAGAGCAATTCTAACCCCTAAAAATGATAGGTACAGCCAATAGCATAAATTTACATCTACTTGAGAAATTGCCTGGTGTTGAAGTGAAATATGAATCGGTGGATTCTGTCTTAGAGGTTGATGATGGTGTAAATTATCCTGTAGAGTTTCTCCATTCACTCGAGCCACCTGGAATTCCACATAAACAGTCTACATAAACACGTAATTGAGGCTTGCATTATTACTGGAAAGGATCAAGGAGAAACTGTTTTTATACCGCGTATCCCTTGAATACCATCAGATTACCAAATTCAATTTAAGCGCCTCCAATTTCCAGTAAAATTGTATTTTGCAATAACCATTAACACAACAGGCGCAAGGCCAGACGTTAAAGGTAGCTGGTATAGATCTAAGAAGCGACTGCTTCTCACACGGTCAGCTCTATGTAGAATGTTCAAGAGTAAGTTCGTCTGATAGTTTATATATACTGCAACCTGAAAAAAAACTAAAAATATAGTGTATACAGAGGTTTTACAAAAAAAGCAATATAAGTCTATGTATTTTTTCTGATTGAGACTTCGAAGTTGCTAAGTACCTATATCAGGATTTTTCCACTAACTGAAATATACGAATTCTGTATCTATGCATAGTATTTTACATGCATCAAAGATGTTTTTTTAAACGTTTGTGGGTTGTTTACACTTGACCGCCATCTCGCCTATGTTAAGCAACGATGCGGTCTACGATGGAGCGTGTTTACCTTAAAGAAACCAATTCATCCTCCTGATGTAGATAATAAATAAATATTGGTGGACAATTCACACACAACACCATCTGACCCCAAACTAAGCAAAGCTTGTAATATGGCGGCCAGATAGCTGATATAATACTTATATAGTTCTAAATACATACTTATTATACATAGAAACACCCAGACACAGTGATATTGAATGTATTATCCGATGATTCAAATTACGATTGCTGGAATAAGATATTTAACGCATACGAAGTCGCGGGTAACAGCTAGTAATACTATAATATACTAAACCCTTCCGATTTTCAACGGACTTACTTTATAAAGAGTTTAAAGTGCTCCGTGCTCGACAACTCTTTCTGTATTATGCTGCCTTGAATACTCACAGAGGTTTGAGGCCTCGTCCGGACTACAGCGTAATAAAGGACAAGCGTGCTCACTCTTGTAGGATCCCAGTGCCTCGGGTTGGCTCTCTTATTGCAAAACATTGCCCACTTTACTATTTCCCATGTGTTTACAGTAGTATCTGTAGAAAACTAAAGAAAGATCAACACGACCTTCCTCTGTATTAATTTAAAACTTCGTCAGGGACTTGCTCCTAAAATTGTCTTACCATGAAACTGAAAGTTTGTTCCACGGTATTTACAGCGACAAGTGGACACGGTACTGAGTGAAGCGGTAATAACTTTTTTACGTTTTGGTTAGAGATGGGCCGAATACTCGGTTGATACTCGGTACTCGGCGTACTCGGCGGGTATTTTGATACTCGTACTCGGCCGAATAACTCGGTTTCAATGCCGAGTATACTCGGATTAAGAAGAGCAATATATTTGTGAAGAAATAATTAAAACAACAGTGTTAATAAAAAAAATATGTTTTACTAATTTAGGAAATCTTTGACAATATGAAAATAATAGTAACCCTCCTTTTTTGGCAGTCGGGTAAAAAATAATAAAATTAAAATTATGCTAATGAATAAGTAATGTAACCTGTTTGTACTTGATTACACAATACATGCGAAATGGGAATTTGATTGAACCGAGTTACTCGGCCGAGTACTCGGTTGAAAAAAAAATGAACTCCTGTAAATTCCTGATCGAAGTATTAGGGCTTATCACTGAGATTCGACTGCGGGTGGGCTCCCGGAGCCCGGAGCCAGAAGCTCTATGGCCCTGAGTGTCACTTCTCCATACTCGATATACGCTCCGCTACGGAGGTCGTTGGCGTACTTGGCTCGCTCCTCCCAGAACTTCCCTTGCTCTCGCATTTTTTTATAAAGTAGGTAAAAAATATGCGTTTTAAATGATAAACAAATGATTGGGATTGTTTGTTTTGTCTTGGTCGTATGTCCTAAGTGTCCTAAGCATGGCAAGTCTGCCGAGAGTGTGTTAAAATTTGTAAGTCTAATAATTTTGTTTTATACTTATTTTCCATAATACCCGTGCGAAGCCGGGGCGGGCTGCTAGTAAATAAATATATTGGTCGGAGGTTGAAAAGAGATATTGAAAGCACATTTATGGAATTATTTATTTATTTTTAACTTTTAGTACAAAATAAAACTAGTACACAGGGATACATCTCAAACCTAGCATTTGCAATGTTGAATAGTCCGAGGCTTACGACGATAAGTCTTCTCATTTGTACTATTTTAGAACTATAACGTCACACAGTTCAGCTCATATTCCCCATCAAAAAATAAAATTAGTCATGAGAGATACAAAACTGAATAATGTAATCACTCTTCGAGTCAATCTGAAAATAGACACAAACCATGCCGACGAAGTATCACTAAATCTAATCGAATCTACATCTGTATCCAAAGTACGCTTACCTAATATTATACAAAATACACATTTTGAGGTTTGGAGCGGCTTTCATTTAAGTAAGTTTCTTTTTCAGGCACATTCAAGCCAGTGCATTCCAATATTCAAAATACATGAAACCACTCAAAAACTAAATATAATTCTGTTTCTGTTACTTATGATGTGAATGCTTCATTATATACCAAAGTGATGATCATAATTTGTTTTCTCAGGCAAATAAAAACTTTCAATATGACCAATACTAACAACTTGAACTACTCTGTAATGACTGTAAATTGAAATAACAATTAGCTTGTAGCTGCAAGATCTGAACAATACATATACAAGGTTATACAGCTGGCTACATACTGCTATAAATATTTTTGCCACCTACATAATAAAAATAAAATAAATTAGGTGTTCACAAGAGTTTAATTGATACAATTTCTCGCAATATTTTGGGTTGTTTATGTATTTTAAACATGCCATTATTATGCCATTTCCCTTGTAACGAAATATTCAAGTTCCTTCAACACATATTTTCTAGTTCTATATTTAGTTTTATCCTACCTTTTACTTATCAATTGTGTCCAATTTCGTTCTTATTCTTAGTTATAAAATAGCAGACTAATATTGGAAATTAATGCATTATCAGTACTTACCAGTAAAAAGCGAAAGGAAATTTAAAATTATACTTTTAAAATACTGGTTTCATGATCTTTTTAGACTCAATCATTTTTTACTCTAAAACAATAGTAATGCAATCATAAAATACATATTTTGTTTGATAAAACAGCCAGTCATAATATCATCATATACTCACAGAGTTGCAAAATTTGACTGGATAGACAGACTTATACCAAATCAGAAAACTGTGTCAAAGAAAGCTAAATAAGTGCGAATTAAATTGCTCTTAAATTTCCCACAGATACTACTGGAATCATCTGTTATATCCATAAAGTCATGTAGGTATATCAACAATAATTGACTACAGACTTCATTCACACTGACAAAAGTAATTGTAAAAAAAATACAATCACTTTACATAAACACACAAATTTCTTAATTATTAGGTATACATACCGTTATGTAAAAACACATGATTTTTGAGAACAATAAAAAATTAGCACCAGAATTACTACTTTTCTTATGGTAAACCCTTTTGTATTATTTCTAGGACAGTCCTGTCAGTATGATGACTATCAAAGTCACCCGACAACAGCAATTACATTGTACGTTCGTTCAGTATGAACCTGTCTTGCTGTCGCACTGTTTTACGACGCATATATCGATTTATCCCAGTCACGCAAGCAAACACAAACCATCCGGCAATCCGGCGTGCAACAAACATGGCTCGATGCCCGAGATTTTACTGTAACAGCAATAGAAGTGATGGGATAATTCAATAAGTTTTTCCCAAAAACTATAAAACTTCTTTCAATAAAAATCAAACTACTGTACTAGGACGTCAACTCTCTACGATAAACGTTATTTCGAAATAAACTCGCGACTTTCCTACTCCGGTTCTACTTCATTTCGTCCAATCGTACATTGTTTGACGTTTAAATGATTATTCTAATTAGAGTAGGAACATTTAAACGGACGAAACGACGGATCGAAGTAGAACCAGAGTAGGAAAGTCGTGAGTTTATTTCGAAATTACCTTTTTCGTTGAAAGAAAATAGACGTCCAGTTTTTTGATATTTCTGACGACTTATAAAATCTTTTAAACAATTACCCGAAACAATCTATGAGTATGCGAGTTATGAGGTAATAAACATAACATAAATAAGTAAGGTGGACTTAAAAACGAATCTTCAAGGCCGAACTGAAGGTAGCAATGCCAATGGTTCGAATACACAGCCCATAGTATTGTCTTGGTGGTGGCCATCAAATTAGGTGCATAATAATTGATGTACATATTTTCGTATTTTGTAATGAGAATCATTAACATTTTACATTTGACAGCATAAAAACCGCATATGGTTTGTTTCGGACATAGTCGGGGTTTAGTAATCATGTACTGTCGTCGGCTGTCCTAAAATTAAATACACACGTTTTACCGTGAACCTAAAATATTTGTGGTTTACAAAAATGTAATTTTCTACCTGATCCAAAGATAATAATAATAATTATGCATAAATTATTACTATTATTGCTAATCGAGTACTAATTTAGGAGTTATAAATTATTGATCACTAAAAACGATCTGAACACGCAAAAAGCTATCACTATTTTGACACTATTATTATATGTTGGCAGTGCTGTGTCTCTAACATAAATTAGCTGCATTACATAATAATGTAATATCGTAATAGAATTTGGTGTTTCTGTTAGCGATTAATTAGCCTTTAAGACTTAATTTATTCAATGAACATTATTTCAATGTGCCCACAGGGTTAGTCGTTAGCAGTGATGAAAGCTCTGCATGTAGTGTCAACTTCTATAGTTAAAATTGTATTAAAAAGGTTACAATAATATTTCCTTAAAACATGGTTTGTTTTGACCTGCGTTTTTAAGATTACTTATCTTAATTTTTTATTCTTTACAATACAAAATTCCCTAGTATTAGAGCTACATTGGCAGTTGCACTGGACTGCAAAGACGTGAACATTATTCAAGTTTGCATTGCTTGCATAGTTTTGTATCATTAATTTATATTGTCATTATCATACAACAATTTGGAATTTGGGGAAAATATTTTGCTGTTTTTTAAGTTTAAACGAATTGTTACTGCAGTTTCCCGGTCACTTGTGTTCAGTATTATAAATGTACTAGTAGGTATAAATAGTGCCTAATGTGTAGGAGACGTTCCCAGCCCACCAAACTGCCTAGTGCAGACTAACTCGATATACAGTTCCTTATTTACACAACGCGTTCGTCCTACCGACATCGATAGACATCACTTCCATTAATTAGATCTCCCAAAGAAATGATTGACATTATTCAGACTGAGCATTCCGTAACATCGAAAACTAAAACACAAAACAACAAACATTCATCAAACGACCGGTATCAAAACGATCCTCTGCGTTGTCACCTGATCATGTATTTCAAACTCTAACACCTAAATGAACACATGAAATACAATCCGCGCGCAACCCGCCCTCAGACGCGCGCACCGCGGACGCGGCGACGTAAAACTACCGTTTAAATAATTACAAATCTTAAACATAAAATAAACTCAATAATATACATAATTACATTATATATTCGAAAAATATAACAAAAAAGCCGGTTCGACGTCCGAACGGAGGCAGAGCGAGGCGAGTCGAGGGTCTCGTCTCTACGTATGTACAGGTCAGGCGTGGCCGCGGCCGCAGTCGCGGCGCTAGGGGCGGGCGGGTCACATGGGGGGCCGCTCCCAGTCGAGCGGCGGGTGCGCGGGCCAGGCGGCGCCGCTTGGCCAGCGCTCGCGCTTGAAGAACCGCTTCTTGAAGTGCGGCGGCAGCGAGGAGGGCGAGGGCGAGCGCGCGCCGGCACAGGGCGGCGGCGCCGACGCGCGCCCCGCGGCCGCCGCCGCCGCCGCCGCCGCCTCGTGCCCGATGCCCGAGTCGGGCGACGTGTTGCACGCCTCGTCCGACCGCCGCCGCTTGTCCTCCATCGCGGTCGACGCGAACGATATTATCTGATCGAATCGAAACGCGATGCGGTCCTGCCATTTGCTCTCGTCAACTTCTTCGCCCCCTTCGCCTTCTGCAAGTACAGATAACGTTTTGCAATCAATCATTTCGGGTAGGAGGCACGGAAGATACGGAATTACCTGACGTAATAAACTGTCGTTAATGTGCGAATCATGCAATCATATATAAGCCACGCACGTTGATATTGCAACGGACCTTGTCAAAATAACAGCTGTGTGACGTCATCTACCACAAAAAATATAAATAACAAGAAATAGAAGACAGACAAGAAATCCTCATTGGTCAAGTGCGAGTCGGACTCGCCCATGAAGGCTTCCGTAGCAGCAAGTAACATAATATAAAAGTTCTTGTAGTTCGTTATTACTTTAATCAGTGTTTTAACAATAGTCAATTTATGACGTATTAAAATAAAACTACTTACTTACTAAATCTCATTCAAAGCAATTTTCGTTGATAGTTTACATGGATAATGTACATCATACACTTTTTTTTTATTTTTGTCATTTTCTTATTTTAGAAGTTATACTTTTTACCACTTTGGAAGAGACCCTCGCTCAAACTATTCAGTTTAGACAAAAAAAATGTTTGGAACCTTTTTTTTTTTTTTTTAACTTTTATAGGTTTACACTTGACCGCCATCTCGCCTGATATTAAACGACGATGCGGTCTACGATGGAGCGTGTTTACCTAGAAAAAACCGATTCACTCTCGATTTGAAGACACTAAGATTATAACTATCGGGGAAAACCCACTCAGGCAACTCATTCCACAGCCTAGATGTTCTTATCACAAACGTAGAGTCAAACCTCTTCGTCCGTGTCTTTGGAATATCCACCATGAAACGGTGCCGCTTCTTTGAGTTACGAGAAGTACGATAGAAAAAAGGGCAAGGAGGTATTAGATCATGCAGATCAGTCGCACACTCTCCGAAGTGTATCCGATAAAAAACCGATAAGCTAGCTATCTTGTGTATCGTCAATATCATTTTTGATGACCTATCCATAGATAACCCACACGTATGGTTTGATAAAAAAAAATGTTTTGTGATCCATTTCCAAGTATGGGTTTTTGTTTTTTCCTATTATTATACCAAAATCTTAATGCGGTTTACAGATTACATCTACTTACCAAGTTTCAATAGTATAGCTCTTATAGTTTCGGAGAAAAGTGGCTGTGACATACGGACGGACAGACAGACAGACATGACGAATCTATAAGGGTCCCGTATTTTGCTATTTGGGTACGAAACCCTAAAAACAACTTTAATTATCATTTCACAAGCAAGGTCGTTAATTACTTTATTACTCATTTTAAGACAATAAATATGATAACATTAACAAAACTTAAAAACAAACCAGGATAAAGAAAACAAAAAGATAAACAAATATGTGGCAAGCAAGAAGGTAGAAGTACTCAGTATGCGTAAGCGCTGGCTGACTTTGCGAACGGTACTGACAGTTCGACTACGTCACTAAGATGGCCGCCAATCACAATTTTAATGTGCGGGGCTTACAGAGCTACGTACTAGCCTACCATTAGAAACAATATTTTTAAAAATAAAACAACAGATCGAATGCGCACAGGTCGAAGTTTTGGTCACAATTAGTCTTCGTTAGCCCGTGCGCCGATTGATATTGCTCGAAAAAATATCGCCTTATCTGGCAGAATCAGAAACAAAAACTCTTGGGGATAGATACAGAATGGATTTAATAGAGCTAGTGTGGTATAATAGTGTAGTGTAGGGTAGGGTACCTGGCGTGCGGCGCGGCGGGTCGGGCAGCTGCAGCTCGTCGACGAGCGGCGTGGAGGTGTCGGAGCGCGGCGCGGGCGACGAGCGGCGCGCCTCCTCCTCCGCCTCGCCCGCGCCGCCGCCCCGCCCGCGCCAGTAATCGCTGGCCAGCACGCGCGCCTGCAGGCACGCCGCCAGACCTACACAACGACAACGTTACAACCGAGACAAAATTTCATATTATCTATTTTCTTTAAAAAAAAACCGACTTCAATTTCAAAATACATTCAGACACTCGACCAATTTTCATAAAATAATCTATCACTATTTATCGTCTAAATACATGCAAGCAATTAGTTTTTTGGTTTGAACAGGTGTACCTTCCAGAGGCTGGTTCTTTTGCTGCTGCGGCTGCTGTCTTTGCTAATGCAATCACTTAACTAGATAGATGCTTTGATGGTGATCTGGTTGGAACACTCTAACATGTAGTAAAGGTGTACCTTAGAGCGGCTCGATCTCTTGCTGCTGGGGTTGTCCCTGATGCGGTCACTTACCTTGACAGATGTTTTGGTGGTGATCTGGTTGGAACACTCTAACGTGTGGTGAGGTGTACCTTCGAGCGGGTGGTTCTGTTGCTGCTGCGGTTGCTGTTGTTACTGACGCGGTCACTTATCTTGACAGATGCTTTGATGGTGATCTGGTTGGAACACTCTAACGTGTAGTGTACCTTCGAGCGGCTGATTTTGTTGTTGCTGTTGTTGTTGTTGTTGCTGCTGCTGCTGCGGCTGTTGCTGGTGCGGGTCGTGGTAGCGCGCGGTCATGTGGACGGTCGCGTTGATGATGCTCTGGTTGGAGATCTCGAGCGTGCGCTCGATCTCCCCGTTGACGAGGTCGCCGATGGTGCGCGCAGGCGCGCCCGCGCCCGCCAGTCGCTCCGCCGAGAGGTGCCGCCGCAGCGCCAACTTCGCCGGTGATACGGACTGCTGTGACACACATACACAAAGCTTGTCAAAAAACTCTAGAAGTGGCTGTTTTATTTAACCCACACAAATAATTGTTTACATTTCTCACGTATATCGGTTTGCCAAACTGCACAGCAGTTTCTAGGCAACAATCCTGTGAAATCACATTTTTTTATTATTACAAATACATTTTTTATATAGTATTTTTATTCATTAGTGGCGTATAAATGATTACTTATGTTGGGGTGATTTCTTGAAATGGGACGGAAATATGTTACAGGGCACAGGGGAAACGTGCTGCCTATTTGATTTGACCAATGACCGCTAGACTTGGAACAAACCTAAAGACTCCAGATAGACCTAACACTGCACCGTACAGATCATCCAGAGATACAAGATAATTCCACGCTTGACATCAAGCGACATGACAGCCAAGTGCAAACATTTTATTGTTAAAAAAATACTGACATAAGCAATTTGATGGTATTTTAAAACTGACTTCAAGATTCACATGTTGTAGGAATATTTTTTCCATTTAAATTCATTATTTACGATTTATTACTGCGTTTTCACAAAAAAAATCCTAAATAAACTTATACCCCTCTTGGCACTTGGCTCTTTCCGGAACATTCCATTTTGTGACCAGATTTTACACCAAATATTTTTCACAATTGTGCCAAAGTTTTTGTCTATGTGTATGTTTGTTTCAAAACAAATGTTACTACTTGGTAAAACAAATTTGGTAAAAAATCCGGTCACAAAATGGAAAGTTCCTGAGAGTGACTAGTACCAAGAGAGGTATACATTTTTGTGAAAATGCCCATTACTCAACGACGTCTGATCCGCTTAAGATAATTAATTGTTTTAAATGTACTACACTTATAGTAACATGAACATTTATTTACCTGTTGATAAAACATTCTGATTTTCGGCTACTTTATGTCGAAGAAGCTTAAGACAATACAAATTAGACAAAGTCATGATAGTACTAAAACCGGACGACAGTTAGTACCAAAAGATTTAAATAAAACAAAAAATGTATTGTTTAAATCTAAAGCATTCCAAATCAGTTGCGTACGCTGCGTAGAGACGGCTACCTTATTTCATAAATGTGTTCTCTCGTCCCTCCCCCGCACTTCAGTCCACCACCCTCGCCGCGTCGCCCGCTGTTTCCCGTAGTATTTTGTTCAGTTTGACATTTTTAAAATATCTTTTGAATGGCATTTCCGATTTGAATGATTCACACAAATCTACAAGTATTCAAATAAGGAATGATTTATATAGATAAGGATTATTACAAAGGCAATGGATTTCATGGTGAAATTTTGGTCACATTTGAAAAAATGGTAAAGTCGTTTTTTATAATCTGAAATATAGCCTATATTACTCAAGAATAGTGTGATATTCTAATGGTGGAAGAATGTTTCAAATCATAAAGTAGTTTTTGAGTTCATTAGTTACAAACATACAAAATTACATACACACCAATCGTGTTGATCAGCGTAGACATAAGGACTGATAAACAAATCATGACCCATTCCTACGTAAACATGTTTATCAGTGAGATGTAAACTAGTCCATTTGTTCAAGGCAAAAAAAACAACAGAAATAAAAAGAAACAAAAACCTGTTCTTTCATTAAACGCCCAATAGTAGTACCAATAGCTTTTTCTGTCAATGAACACATTTGTGTCTTAAATAGCAGTTTTACAAAATATTTTTTTTCTTAAATGGTCTCTTCCTAAGTTTTAAATCAGGACACGATATAATAAGATAACTGATCTGTAAGACTATTACTCCATAATTAGGCTATTAGTGAAATTAGAAATAAATTCGACACATTCATTTATCTATCACTTGTAGTACTAGCTTTTTACCCGCTATATGCAGCTTCGCCAGCATGGTCCGAAATGTTTTATCGATGAAATGAAGGCCTTAGACCTCCTGTGAAGTTTACAATATTAATACAAATCCTTGATCAAGATTATAAAATTATTAATTTGTGGGATATTTTCTAGAATCATTCGTAATTTACTCTTTTAAGCAATATATTAAGATAGCAATAGTTAAATAGTTTTAGCGTGATGAATACCCAATTAAAGTTATTACTTATCTAAATTTTTCGAGTAATACTGACATTTAACTGTAATGTTGTATGATTACGGCTAACAAAATATCACATGATTTTAATTTTAATATGAAAAGAATCCAATTAACTACTTACTATTTTTATTTTTAATGAAGTTTCTAGGAAGCGTTGAAATGGTCAGCACTTTTTGACCGATTTTTATGTATTATGGAGCGTGGCGCTTTGGTGCCGACATTAAATGAAAACACCGGTCACATTTCATCTTTTCAAATATTTGGTAAAATTGAATTTCGTTTATACCTAGTAATTATTTACTTCAAAAATGTCATATTGGAGCAACTTGTACTTATGTAAATTTTGCGGCGCAGAGGTCACTAGGCCGTAGACACAAGTCCATACTTTTTATTAATGAAAATCAGTCGATAAGGAAATACTATCAGAACGAGATAGCCACGCACGCTCTCCATTTGTGTATGAATGAAGTGCAGACGATAAAGATAATGAAATACTTTTCAAGTGTTAGAATGAGATAGTGCGCACTTGACTGCACTTGAGACAGACAAGAGCGTTGTTGCCACTCTTCCGAGAGTACAAAAGCTGTAAGTACATAGTTTAATGTTTGTCACGGCATACGTATTACTTAATTTACTAATAAGTAGATTTGAAAATGAAATATTTTAATTGTATGAGTTTATTCATTAAGGCTTTGATAGGAAATTATTTTTTAAACATTAAAATGGAATGACGGATGTTATTTTTATTTTAAAAGAATATTGTAGTGTAGCTTTCACGCAAATGCTTTTCATAGATAAGTCTCCTCGATATTGATAATATGCATCTAATAATTTCGAAAATTTTTGATCAAAATTACAATACCTTCTAATGTTTCTGTTTAACTCTTATCAATGTCTTTGTTTCATTATTCATTATTCTAAATTTTTTAGTGATTAACTAGTAGTGAAGCAGATGGCGTGATGTACCAATTTCTTCTCCGTCCCAAATTAGTCAGGAATAAATCACAAAAAATTGTCTAAACGGATATTTCTATAACCTAGCCCGCTTGGCACGGCGTAAAGTTGATGTACCTTTGCGCCGTTCTGACTGCCGAGCCTACCTACCTACCTGCGCGCGATGTTGCCAGAGAGGCGAGGTACGCGTAAGTTCCGCACACAGCTGATGTTGTACGAATGAATTAAGCGCACGGGATGATTTTGATTTCATTGCTTGATATTATAATTTTGTGTTGTTTGAAAATACATATGTTTTCATAAGCGATTTTTTTCCACGTCGTTCATATGATATGTCAGTAACCCAACACGTGTAATTTAATGTCGGCACCATAGCGCCACGCTGTATATATACATATTACGGAATAGAATGTGTGTAGTGTAGTGTAGTGTAGTGTGTACCTGTGAGAAGTCGTTGTCGTTGGCGTGCAGGCGTGGGTCGTGGTGCAGCGAGGGGTGCGAGAGCGGCGGCAGCGGGCGCGGCTCGCGGCGCTCGGGCGGCGGGCGGTCGCGGTCGCGGTCGCGGCGGCGGTAGGCGGCGCCGGGCGAGGTCGGCGCGGAGGACGGGCCGCGCGCGCCCGCCAGCGCCGCGCGCACGAACCCGTTCCCGAGCCCGTGCTGCGGCGCCGACGCGCGCCCCGCCTTGCGCTGCTCCTGGTCCTCGTTCAGCACCGACGTGATGATGCTCTTCAGCCGGTCCTCGAAGTTGATCACCTTCGGCGACTCCTGCGCCTTGCCGACCACGTCGAGCGACTTCTGCGGCTTCGGCGGGTCGGCGAGAGCGGGACGGCGAGACGCGGGCGGCGAGGCGGCGGGAGCAGGAGCGGGAGCGGGCGATGTGCGCGGCGCGTGCGGCGGCCGGCGCTCCGGCTCGCGCGCGTACCCGTTCACGGCGTGGTTGGGCTTGCCGTGCTTCGAGGCCTGCTCGAGCTGGCGGCCCGTCTCGAGGATCTTCTGCGCGAGCAGCTCGGGGTTCCGCTCCTCGATCTTGCCGACGTCGGGCACGTCCGGCCAGTCGAGCGCACGCCGCAGCTCGCGCGCTTTGCGCGGCTTCACGCACACCGAGTGCGGCTTGACAGTGGCGACGGGCACGGGCTGCGGCGCACCAGCCGCCGCCGCGCCCGCACCCGCGCCCGCGCTGCCCCCGCCCGCGCCACCCCCGCCCGCGCCAGCGCCCGCGCCGCCCGCCTTCTGCTCGCCGGACCCGGACCCGGAGCCGGCGCCGGCGCGCTCCATGGCCACGATCTCGTTCTGCAGGTGCGACACCTGCGCATGTAACCGCTTCCTGTGAGCGAGCGTCGCCGATATCTCTTTAAGGACGCAATCGTACTCCACGCTCGTAGTCACCTCTGCATTAGCCGGGAGCTGACCCAGCTGCCGATACTTTTCGGTTATTTCTAAAGTCCGCTGTTTCACTAGCTCCGCCTGTTCCGCCTCTATACTGTTCACCTGAATCGAACGAAAAACAGTTTTGATGGCGATCGAGCTATATGTAAAAGTGTAGGGTTTACTGAAGCCGACACCCCGGACCCTAGCAAAACGCCACTGAGTACTCTACCTTACACGTAAGCAGGAAGAAGTAAAATCTAGACTGATTGTGTAATGTTAAATGTAAAACTGACAAATGAATGAATATATGAAAGTGAACGAATGAAAGAATGAAAGATCGGGTGCGAGTTGTTAGAGTTAGTGATGTATGAGGGTGCGATACCTGCGCCTGCAGCCTGCTGGCCTTGCTCTGTAGCTCCTTGTGTCGGCCGACGATCTCCTTGGCCTTGGCCAGGAGGTCCACGGTGTTGTTTGCGTGAATGCCCAGTTCGCTCATACGTGCCTTTAACAACGCTACGCTGTCACTGATGAGCACGCTAATCTGCTTATCCAGCTGAGATGCACGAGACTTCAGCTTCTGATTTCTTTCCTGTGGGTAAAATTACAATGGTAAAGTAACCAAGTAAAGTAGTAGTGCAAGACCTCGCAGTTATCAATCTGAAGTAGACCTAGCAGGACGTATTATCAGGCACGTAGAGAAAAGCATTGACCATATGAAAGTAAGCTGATTGTGATGATAACGTAAGTCACATTTTTATTACATCGTCAAGTCAATTCATCCTTGGCCACCCCTTCAGGTGTAGTTTCAGGAAGGCAATAAAAATATTTCAAATAATTTATAAATAACAATTTTTTTGTACATTGCTTATTTAGGGGGTGGGTCCTTGATCTTTTTTTATTGTTCGATAACCGAACTAAACCACACCCTCACCACTCCCTATACGGCGCGAGATATTAACCTACTCGATCGGGTCCACCCGGGTGTTCTAAAATCACAGGGGCGCCGCGCCGGCCGCTTGCCCGAGTTGACGTGCGTACGAACATTAATATGTTATATGCGCGCATAAATAATGTCGCGGCATTATTGTATTGTATCTGTATGACGTGATGACAAACTTAGCCAAAATTACAAAATTCTAGAATCTGAAAGTTTGTTTTTTCGGAGAAAATTTAATTGTGTGTATTTACACACAATTAAAATAAAAATATCTATTTTTTAGAGTCGTTTCAGTCTATTTTTTTACTTGCATAAAATTAGCCTGGATCCCACAAAACAGGTCACCATAGTGTGGGAACTAGTTCACACTAGCAAAACATGTTAAGTATTCATTCTTTGTACCTATTTATTGTCACATACAGCGTGGCGCTTTGGTGCCGACATTAAATGAACACACGGGTATGGTTACTGACCAGTAATCATACAAAAGGTGTGAAAAATAAATATTCACTTATTTGAAAAAAAAATATCCTCTAACAAACTAAATAATTGTATCATGCGATAGAATGCAAATCATCCTGTGCACTAGATTCATTCAACGTCAGATGTGTGCGTGATTTACGTTCGCTTTTCGTAAAACAAGCTGGCGACGTCGCACGAAAGTACCTGTCTGCAAGCGGCGCGCGGGCGCACGGCGCGGCAACGCCGCCCCGGTCGAGAGGGGTAGGTACTTACAAATGCGCGATAATTTGGAACGGGGACGGGGATTCCCCGTCAACTTTATGCCTGTTCATAACTAATAAATCGAATACCTACCAAATAATAAAGCTAATAAAATATCATAAAGTAAATAGGTAAATGCGTTGGTAGGTATCTATTGTAACTTTGGCGAAACATTACAAAATGATTGCTTTTTGAAGCCCACCAAATGTTCCCACTGCTGGGACTCGGGGATTTCTCTCGCACGAAAAAACTCAAGGCCATAATCCACCACGTTGGCCAAGTGCGGGTTGGTGGTTAACATAAACATGACCTCGAAAGATTCTAGGTACATGTCGGTTTTTTGTTCACGATGTTTTTCTTCACCGTTTTTAAGTTAGCAGCATTACGCACATGACTTCGATAAGACAGTGGTGCGCGTAGGATTTGAACGCGGGACTAGACCAGCACTTGGTAATAACAAAGAACATTTAGCGTGAAAGCTGCTGAATTGGTTGGTACCTACAAGTTTCTTAAGAAATAAAATAAAAACAACTTCTTCTTCTTCTTGCAATACGATTTAAATTTCGTAAACAATCTAACCAATAAAACCCTTTGAGAGAAAAGGTAATTTTGTTTAAAATCGAATTATTGTTGCTAGTACACTTACAAGCTTTAAACGGTCGAAAACATGTTCTGGGTCGATTTTCAAAATTCTATTGTAGGACTTATCAGACTAAAATCACATGTGCATAGGTACACTCAGAAAACACTGTACGTTCGGCGTCACTAATTAAATAACTATTCACAACACAATCAGAGTCACACAAAAACAAAACGAAAAGCAACCTAATCTTATTGACACTGACTCTAAAAATAAATTACACTAAAAGAACGAACAAAAATAACATGTAAGCGTCTTTTTCCCGAATAATTAGATTACAAAATACCCTAGTTAAGGATTTACAGTAAAAGTTTTAGCGCGCCATTTAGAGAAATGTGTCAGGGACAACACGGTCAACTTCGCATTCCGGCGGCTAGCACAAAACTAGTGAAAAATAAAAGAACGAGAAAGACTACATTTAACATTAGTCAATAGGTCTCTTTCGTCTGCATTTCATTCACAAACACTTACAAGTGTGTTGCAGGACATCGCCTATCTCGTTTCTTTAGTATTTGCTTTTCGCCTGATTTTTAATTGATAAATCGGATGGACTATGGGCTGCGGTGTAATGACCTCTGCGCAGGAAATTTTAGATACAGCCTGCTCTATTATGGTATTTTGGAAAATTGCGAATAACTCAGTAAATAATAACGATAATTAAAATTTAATTTGACAGAATAGGTCAAAATATGATATTTTATAGGTGGTTTCATTTAATGTCGGCACCAAAGCGCCACGCTGTATATGTATTCTTTGTATTTATTGTAGCTTTGTATTTAACATCAGGGAGCGCGTGAAACTGTTTTTAATAACTTTAAGGCGGTAGACGCTAGGTTTTGAAGCTTTTCTTGTGATTTGGTTTTCGTTATTGAGATAATGAACATTTTTTTTTTCATTTTCATTCCATTTAAATAAACAATAAAGGAAATTACAATTTGCAGTTTAGTTTTTTTTTTTATCATCTTATCATATTTCGTACAACCCTAGCACGTTTGGTCAGTGACGTAAGCAGACGACAAGTCACACGGGTCGCACGGTATTCTCAACTATGCGTGCTTGTGCAAAGGTGTATTTTTGCTTGCAAGTAACAGTAGGTAAGTAGTTTACGAAAGTTTAGGTTATTATCGTGTAGGTATTTGCGGTTTTGTATGGCAGTGATGCATCTGTTAAGAAGTAACTATTTTCTAATCTGTGACTAAACCTTAATTCCTATACCTAATGGTGGCGGCAAAAAGTTTGTCATTACCACTGGTTTTAATGGCGAGAGAAAATAGCGTTACCCGCTTGATACACTTTGGGAACTATAATATTACACCAAATGACGAAAATTTACAAAATTTACTTTGCGGTCGGGCTTTTGGCGGGTTTTTTTTGGAATTTTTATTTGAGAAGGTATACCCATTAATTTGGTTTTAATGGCGTCTGCTTGAACGGGTCTTTATTTTGAGATAAACCACATCAAAATTAAAGTTCGTGCAAATAGAAAAATCGCTAAATTAAAAATATTAACAAAAAATTAAATTTTTGGCGGGAAAATGGTACCGAAGTATTAAAAATTAAAAAAAAAAACAATTTATGCTATCGAGTGCAGTTTTTTTGTTTTTCCGTGTTTGTGATATCGTATAAAATTAATTTAAAATACAAAATCACTACATATGTCTTCCTTATTATTGAAGATGTTATAGCTCTAGAACACTTGAGAACTCGAAAAAAAAAAACAAACGATACCGCCAGAAGCATCTTGAAACGCTCTTGAGAATAATGGGCTTAAACAGGTACAAGTAACGCGGCACTTCATATGCCGAAGCGTAAACAAACGCATTTAGGTAACCTGACACCCATTTTCCCGCCAAAATTGTAATCATGAGTCGCCGAAAGTGAAGCAAGCGGATACAAAAACGACAAGTGACAACGACAAACCTCTTGTGGCTCGCTCTTATCACAGGCATGTAGTCTAGTATTGTTCCCCGCGGTACGTATTACCTTCTCCCGCTCGATCTGTGCCGTAAGCTCTTCCTTGTAGGAGGGCTCGGCCATGTGGCGCACGAGCGCCAGGTACTGGTCGCGGAACATGTCGAGCAGCAGCTGCAGCGAGTAGGGCGCGTGCGGCGCGCGCGGCACCTCCAGCTCGGCGTGCAGCGCGTCCGCCGGCTGCAGCGCCACGCCCAGCGCTGACAGCCGCTGCTCCACGCAGCCCGGCGGCGGCGACGTCACCTGCACACAACGCACATACCTCGAATACCATACTAGCTTCAGGTACACTCCATGCTTGTGCGCGACAGTGGTTAGTAAGATTAGGTCTTGTCTTATCGATGTCGTGCCGTACATACCATCGTTGGCGTGTCGCAACGCACGTTCGACAGACTATATTTCAAAGAGATTGGCATACTTACGTTACCGGCAAGCTTGATCTACTAAGTGGTATATGTATATGTATGTCAGAAATAGCCTAGACTCGTACACGACGCGAAGAGAGAGACATTCTTGCAACATACGCAAGGCTGACAAGCTGACATGAGATAATGTGATATACCATCGTATATCACATTATCTCATTAAGTCAGGGAAGCTGACTCACATTATGAGACCTGAAGTTTATGACATTCTTCCTAAAATAATTCTAAATAAAAAATAAAATAAAAAATAAATAAAAATAAAATAAAGACGAATAAAATAAACCCAAACTCTAAGAACTATGGGTTAGGTCGTTTAATAACAGAGCTCCTATGGCCATCATCCAGCTTCATCATCAGACCCTGGTCACCATCTAGCAACAAAATACTCATCAATGTGAATAAAACGAGCTCAAGCTTGATAGGGTTAGGTTGTTTACTTACTGAGTTCCTATGATCACCTTCCAACTTCATCATCAGATCAGCGCATGATTATATTACATGGTCACCTGGTTTACACATGTATGCAATTTTTCAGCTCAATCGGTGACCGGGAAATAGATCAAATTTGATTTGCATGAATTGATGACAAACATATGGACAGGTGAAATTATATACATATTTTATAAACTTTTAATGAGAACATACTGTTGACAAGATCAAGATGTCGGACAAAAAGCCAAATAATATTGAAAAAACTTCAGCACGTGCCATTTTATGAAATAGCAGATCTTTGTTTATGTAAGATGACGACTTACAATCACTCACAGCACCAGTCGTATGCACAGTTTTAAATACGCGGCAGCCAAAATAAAATTAAAACATACGTTGGCGTTGGAAACTTTGGCTGTTGGAAACTTTGGCTATTGGCAATTCTGACTGTTGGCAATTAAGGGAGCGCGCTCCCGCGTCTCACCCCGCACGACTGCTCCGTCTATCCAGACGGCTTCGTCGAACGACTGTATGATTTAATAGATTCTAGATTGTACTAATACTCGTATTATGACTATGAGTGTTTGTATGTTTCGATAGATGGATGTTTATCACCATTGGTGATTAAAAAACTAATTAGATTAGAGACTAATTCTTTAGTTAGATTATATTATTACTACTAGCTTTCACTCGCGACTACGTCCGCGCGAAATGAATATTACATGTTAAGATGAATCTGTAACTCAGACAGTACTTTTACACTTATTTTACGAAAAATACAAGTACAAAAGTTTAGTCACTAAAAACAACTTCAGTATATTAAAACAAGTTTACCTATACAATGTCAATTTTAATTTAGGTCTAAAACGGTGCAGTTGTACAGGCATTATATATGAGTACGGATATCAAGTGACTGGTTGCAAATTTTTTGTCTTCAACAATGAGGAACTTCCATATAAACTTTCATACCCCATTTCAACCTTTATTTCATCCCCTTACAGTTCGAAATTGCAAAATTGCTAGAACAAACATTTATTGGCTTCGTGTCAAGAGTCTAGATACAAATTTTTAATTCAACATTGACCAATGTCCATAAAACTTTCAACCCCTATTGCATTCCTGTTTCGAAATTACAAAAATGTTAGAACATTTATTGGCTTCGTGTCAAGAAGCCGAAGGTACGAAGTTTCATAGTTTTATCTTCATCATTGACGAATTTCCATAAATATACATGTTCATACCCCATTTCAACCCTTTTTCCGCAGTAAAAAGTAGCTTGTATGTCCTTTCTTGGGGTCTAGTCCATCTGTGTACTACATTTCATCAAAATCGGTTCACTGGTTTAGACGATAAATCGTAACAGACAGACAGAGTTACTTTCGCAGTTAGAATATGGATGGATAAAAATATTATACACGTTTTTTTTTATTTTACAATAAAAATCACTTGTGGGTACGATCTTTACCAACAAGTGAAGTCATGCAAAACAAAAAAGAAAAATACGTATACAACATTTTTTAGCAATCTAACTGACGGACTAATTCGTTTTTTTAGGATTATAGCCTAAAAGAGAGCGAAATATCAAAGCTAACACAGTTACGGTGCAGGTTCGCGCTGAGACCGTGACAGGCACTTGACATTTTAACTTTGTATGGATATTGCCAGTACGCGCCACGTGTCTCGGTCGTCTCCTGTCGCGGTCTCGGCTGGAACTGGCGACCATACAAATCTATAATGTTAAGTGCCTGACGCGATCTCCTGTCTCGGTCTCGTGTCGCGGTCGCGGCACGTACCGCTGCGTTTAGGCGGTAAACCCTCCGGTCATCATCCCAACAATAGTGATTGGTAGAGAGATAGGTTAGTGGTTGTCGTCTCACCGCTCCGTTGCGCAGCGTGGAGGCGAGCGTGGTGGAGTGCAGCAGGTCGAGGCCGGCGATGGCGGCGGGCGCGGCGCGGCGCTGCCGCTTGCTGCGCGGCGCGGCGCGGCGCCGCCCCCGACCCCGCACTCGCGCTGCGCTTGCTCGTCGCTCGTCGGCTGCGGCCTGAAATAACAATTTACAATTGTATCACAATGGCGCAAAATAATAATTTTATAGCGAGGGCGCTTTTTAGAATCCTAAGCCAAGTGAGGGTTTCTAGAATCTAGAGTACAATCCCGAGCGTTGTGAGGAATTCTTTAGTAGACTTTCATCTCTAGTCCTGGTCGTCTCGTCACTATGAAAAATATTGTTTCTTTTTTTTATACCTTAGACTCTAAGTTTTAGAGTGACGAGATGAGCAGTACATGTGCCCGATGGTAAGCGACACTAACAAGGCAACCCACGACTTGAAGAGACCAAGATTGTAACCATTCAGAAAATCCCATAAGGCAACGTTAGTAGTGTTTGCTTACTGTTGTCAGTGGAGGAAGAGGCCCAGGGCGCGCCCCACTCGCGCGGCGCGGGCTCCGGAGCGGGCGCGGCGTCGTCCGTCCCGCTCGACTCCTCGTCGCTCTCCTCGCTCGACTGCCGCACCTGCCGCCGCTTAGCCGCCGCCCCGCGGCGCGCGCTCGCGTCCGACCATTCTCACCCCTGTGCCAAACAAAACTAGGTATTAAATCATTTGCACGTCCTATAAAGGTTTAAATGTTTCCAGCCAAATTGCAGAGCATAGAGTCAATTTAACATCTCTGGGCGCCGAACGCAGTGCAGTGCAGTGCTAGGTAAGATTTGGGCTGTTCATGTTCTAATGATTGTTGATTACGGAAAAGTACGCTAAATTTTAGCATATCATTTAGCAAACTGTTTGTAACAATATTTTTTTAAGTAAAAACTATTTAGGCACATTTAGCGCTTTGTGGGGGTGAAGAAAACATATCGATTTCGCGTCATCGTCACCTAACGCATTCTGAAAATAACATTAGCAAATATGAAATAGTTTGCATAGTTTACACGACACTACACACAAAAAATGTTTTACTTTACTACTATAGATGGCAGTAATTGACACAAAATTTGATTCGAATATGACTATTTGCAACATCATTGGCCTTTATTCTAGTAGTAGATACTCTAGTGTTTGATTGACCATTAATCTATATCTATATATATATATATAAAACTCAAAGGTGACTGACTGACTGACTGACTGACTGACTGACATAGTGATCTATCAACGCACAGCCCAAACCACTGGAGGGATCAGGCTGAAATTTGGTACACAAGTAGATGTTATGACGTAGGCATCCGCTAAGAAAGGGTTTTGATAAATTCTCCCCCTAAGGGGGTGAAATAGGGGGATGAACAATTGTATGAAACTTTTTATTCCTTGGGCATATTTGCATGAAATTTCATATAAATTGAGTTCGGCTGAAATCATGAGGTACGTAATACAGAGTTTATTGAAATCCAACCCTCAAAGGGGTGAAATAAAGGATGATAGTTTGTTTAGAAACGTTTTATTCCTTGGGCACATTTGCATGAAATTTCATATAAATTGAGTTTGACTAAAATTATGAGGTACGTATTAAAGCGTTTATCGAAATTCAACCTTCAAAGGGTGAAATAAGGGATGAAAGTTAGTATAGAAACTTTTATTCCTTGCGCATATTTGCATAACATTTCATATAAGGTGAGTTCGGTTAAAATCGTGAGGTACATATTACAGCGTTTATCGAAATTCAATCCTCAAAGGGATGAAATAAGGGATGAAAGTTAGTAGAAAAACTTTTTATTTCTTGGACATATTTGCATAAAATTTTGTAGATATTGAGAACGGCCAAAATAATGAGTTATGTAGAACATTTACTTCCAAAATGTAACCCCTAAGAGGGTAATATGACATTCTTAAATTGTCACATACGTATTCTTTTTATGACGTAGACATATTCACTAAGGATGGATTTTTCAAAATTCAACGCCTAAAGAAAGTAGGGAATTAAAGTGTGTATGAAACTTTTTATTCCTTGGACAAATTTGAATGAAATTTCATATAAATTGAGTACGGCTAATATGTATTATAATGAGTTTTGTGTTTCGTGTTTTTTTTTTCAAAACACAGCGTCTAATGGAGTAAAATAAGGAAAGAAAGTTTGTGTGAACATTTTTATTTTTGGCGACATATTTGCTTTAAACTTTGTAGGATATGAGTACGGGAAAATAATGAGCTATGTAATACAGAGTTTTCCTAAATTTAATCCCAAAGAAAGTATAATAGGGGATGAAAATATTATATTAACGCACAGGAGATAGGTACTTACATTTTCGCACATGTATTTATTTTATGAAGCAAGCAAGAAAGAAGGATATTTTTCAAATTCATACTACGTAATAGTGGATAAAATTTTGTACGAACTTTTTTACCCCTTGGACATGTTCTAAAGACTATAAGGAAGAGCTTTGACGGACTACTTTTGTTATAACAACGTCTAGGCTGAGCAAGGCGTTCACAGTTAAGGCGTTGCTTGAATGGATTTTCATGATGATTACAACGCTGGTGTATACAAATTGAGACTGAATCGTTTTCTTATAGGATAGCAAGCTCTACCGTAGACCGCATCATCACTTAAATTCAGGCGACATTGCGGTCAAGAGTAAACATTTAGCAGTTAAAACATTTATTTGCATGAAAATTAAATTAATTAACCATGGCAAATGAGCGTATTAGTTTTCCAAAATTCAACCCCTGAGATAGTAAAATAAGGAATTAAAAATACAGATTAACGCATAAGCTACCCTTAGGCCAATTATAGACGAGGATTATTTATGTTATTATTTGACGCTCAAGCTATCCAAGTAGGAATCTAAAATAAAAAAAAACTTACTGAACGCGAGCGAAGCCGCGGGTTAAAGCTAGTAGTTATATAAAATTTGATTCGTGTTTTTATCCATCACTAAGTGTATGCCTAACTGTAAAGTGGTAGATTGTATAAAAATACAATCTACAACTCGACAGTTTGATTAACTAATAAATGTAGTCCACAATCAATATCCTGATAATGTATATAACCATAAAAATATTGGTTGTCTGCCAAGTCTGTTTACGCACGATAGTTTAACGTGACAACGTCATAACAAAACATTGATGAAATTATTGCATACTTTTAAGAATAAATAACCAATAATAATCAATCAAGCCTTTATTGCCGCAATTGTTGTTGTAGTAAACAATGAAAACCACAATAAGTTTTCACTTCACTTTATAAACAGTCAACGAAAATAAAATAGGCCTAGAATTAGAATGAAAATGTTCCCTACTCCCCCCTATTTCCTTTTCTTCTTCTAATCCAAGGTTCATGTAAAAAAGAAAACATATGACAAAGGTCTCGGAAGTCTGTGGAGATACTAAATTAAAAAAAACTGTCATCGAAACAATTCACTTGTAGATGTAAATTTCCTAATTAGTGTAAACAAATAAATTAGAATTGTAGTATTAAGCAGCACTGATGTAGCTCAAAAGTCATCTATACAGCTACAGATATACTGCTTTTACGTATGTCGGTGACGCTCACAAGATTCACCCATCCAACTCCATCGTCTAAAAGTAAAACCGTCTAAAGGTCTTCGTCCACTTATACGACTGACTCCACTACCATCGACAAATAAAATACACTCAAATATGGGCTTTATGCCATGCCTGTTAAGATATAGATTACATTGGCAACAAAATTTAGCAGACCGCTCGCTGACAGCCGTCTGCTAATTTGTTGCCAATGTAATCCATATTTTAACGCACATGACAAAAGCCTATATCTGAGTGTATTTTATTTATAGGGTGGGAAGCCTGGGCCTGGGAGCGGAGTCGTATAAGGGGCGCAGGCGCAGACCTTAACGCGCACGTCACGCTCCGCCACCGCTTCGTCGCTACAATATTGGTGTATCGGTCAGTCTAACCCATAAGATTTTTTCTTCCAAAACGTGCTAAACGCTAAATAAGTATTCACTTAAAAAAGTAGCATTGGTAGTTATATTCACCTGACTGCTCTTGCCCGGGTGACTTTCCTCCTGCGCTCGGGAAGCGAGCCCGTACTGTGGTTACTGTTTCCATTCATGAGGTCTGGCGTTGATTGCCGCGTCGGCGGCGCACTTAGATTACGTTTACTGCTACCTTCACCGTCGTCGTGACCCTGGAAATTAATCATAACAATGACTAACTTAACAAGGTATTACATTCCAATCTCATTTGATCAAGACCCGAGGAAAAGACCTCGTTAAAGTACTTCCACACGTAATCTTGATTTTTGATGAGCAATCAAAAACCAGCGCTCTAACAGAGTGCCATTACTGAATTCAACATCAGATGTTCTCACACGTTCGAATTTACGTACATGCTTACTCTTACTCTGCAATAAGAAATTGTAGATGTTCGTTGAAATAAATTTTATCACGAAAAGACTTTTCGGACGGATTAAAAATGATCCGAATCCGTCACAACGCGTACTGCAGATTTCGTTTGCATTTATAGTGAAATAGGTAAATGATAGAACAAATGCTGCCCGAGCGTTTTAAGCACGTGTAGAAATACCCTATAAATTGTGTAGAGTAAAAAATTTGGAACAGACCCTTTTGCTGACCTTGAGTTTCGGGTTTTTCAGTCTTTGAAAGTATCTCTCCAATTTGGTCCTATCTATAATATGTAAATAGTACGAGACTGGCTTCCCCGTCCAGGAGACGGAGCCCTTGAGCGGCGACATTTCGCTCACGTGCATAATGGTCCCGATGTCGCTCAGATTCCTGTCCGTGATCCTGAAGTTAAGAGGGCAGAAGCTCTTCGACGACACGATTTTTGCACCATCTTTCAGATCCGCGAATCTTTCCTTCAGCTGGTGATCGACGTGGGGACCGAAAGCGAAATTGTTCACGAACACTATCGTCGCTGCATTTATTTTCTCTCTGTGCTCGTCTAACAAGAAGTCGCCTTTTATTAATTTATACTCTCCAAACTTCTTGCCGTACCATTTCATCCACATTCTAAAGTGGGAATCCATACTCTGAAAATTTAGAAAAAAAATGTTATTAAAATACTGAACTGTATTTACAATGTGATATTAGACAAAACTACATGATTTGTAGTAATCAAAACTTATTTATTTGGTGTAGTTAGTAAGTATGTATGCTACAATATATATATTCAAACTACATTCAAGTTACATTTTTTATGAAATATGCGTAGAAGACTACTTCTGTTCAATTCGCATCAACTCATTACGTTGAATGTTGGAGTCGAAATCCATAGTCTAAGTTTCATTCACTACTTTCACACATTTACGTTAACTTTGTCAATCTAAAATTACACAAAGAGCATCATCTAGACAATCTAGAGCTACAAGACGTGACACTAATTGATGCTCTTTAACGCAACGTAAGCAATTTCAGACAAAGTTATTTCAGTTAACACGACCAACTATGTAAACGCAAATGCAGAAATTAACTTTATAGGTTTCATATTGTGAGATCAGTAGTGGTAAAAGTGCATTTTTTAGATTTCGACCAATTTAAACTGGCCTAGTTCAATGGCTGGGTGACTGACCCACTGATTCGAGTCACCCAGCGCAAATATATGTGTGCTATACAAATATTACTGTATCTTCGTAATTTTATGCTTGTGAATCAAAAGAAAAAAAGTGTGTTTTTATAATGTAACTGGTGGATTAATTATTTTTTTAGTTATCATGCCTATTGAATCTTCTTCTACACAAATACACCCAGATACAGGACAAATATTTGTATTTAGCACACAAATATTTGCGTTGGGTGACTCAAACCCACTAACTAGACCAATTTAAATTGGTTTAGAGGTTTCGAGTGACGTCACTTCATTGTACCTACGGTTTTTACAGAGATGTGACGTCACAACCGGTTTGATGATCCATATGTTTGCCGACTATTAATAATAGATGTCCGCCCCGGCGTCGCCCGTGGTACATTATATAGCACTCATCAGGATCCCGTACATATACAACGGTGAAAGAATGACTGAAATCGGTTCAGTTATTCCTGAAAACATCCCTTTAAAACAAAACACCTCTTCAGCTACTAGCTACGCCTCCTGTCGGAAATTGGTCGTACCAACTCAGATTTATAAACAAACTTGATAAGTAAAGGTTTTATATTCAAGAGGTATAATCTGTGATATTCAATGACGCAATCTTAGACACATGCTGTCATGTGTCATGTCAAAGCACGAAACGTACGAAAACTCTCAAAAAGGATTTTTTTTTCCCGATTTTGTTACATTCTTGATTCATGCTCCGCTTCTATTAATAGTAGCGTTATTTTCTATAGCCTATCCAATAGAAAAATAATCTTTCAATTCGGACCAGTACTTCCCGAGATCCTAGCGTTCAAACAAACAAACTCTTCAGCTTTATAATATTAGTATAGATAATTTGACAAAACAAAAAAACAAGTCTCAAAAAACAGACTTGTTTTTTTTTTTTTATAATCCACCTGACGAACTAATTTAGATTGTTAAATTTTTGACCCAGCCATTATCTATACTTATAATAAAACTGTAACAGGTCGAATTCTGTACATTGAAGATATTTTGAAATTTTTTTTGAGCATTCCATAGTCGATACTGATGGCGAAACTGCATTTTTTTCTTTCATGTCTGTCTGTCTTTCTGTATAGGGGTCACGCCGAAACTACTGATCCAATTCACCTGAAACTTGGCATGGCTTTAGTTTATACTAAGAAGATTGCTATAGGCTACTTTTGATCCCCAAATTCTGATCGGTTTTCCTAGGGGTTGCGGGAGGAGGTGAAAGTCAGAATGTGTATTTGGTTGTAACTCATGTTAGCGTTGTTTAATTTCATTAATTCTTTGTTAGAAAGAGCACATTTTTTTATTGCCCCGTCAAAATTTGAACATTAACGGTGTGGTGGTTCGGAAATTACACAAACATTAAATAATAACGACACGCGCGGTTAGGTAAATGCCAAAAAAATATATGCGCCCGTTTTGGCGTTTTGGCGTAGATAATACAATCAAAATAACAAGCAACATTATATTCTCATTAGATGGCGCTAATGCCAGTTTAAATCTAAAAGCACTAAAGGCCATTTAAATCTATGTTTTGCTGTTGTGGTATGTATTTTTTCTTTCATCACTAGGTGCCGTTACTGGTATTCTAAATTGTACTAATGAGTATTTTGCTGCTAAAAGGATTTTGATGCTGAATTTGGATTCTTTCGTTCTTTGATTCTTTTTCTGTGTTACAATTAAATTCATACATTAATATTTCACTAGGATTGATTGATAGACTTGGCTTAGATTTACGGGTTCAACTTGCTTGAGTAAAATTAAAACTCAAAATTTTAATCATTTTGATTCCACACAGGCTTCATTCAAAATTTTACGCGGGCGAAGTCGCGGGTAACAGCTAGAAAACAGCTTGCGGGTAAAAAGTGATAAGTAGGTATCAGATCATGGACATTAGCTTCAGACTTTTCATAATGTCCTACAAACTTAACATTTGCGGCTATGTTCGATACTACGAAATCTTACTAAGTATGTTAATTTTGTTTAAAAAAAGAAAAATTAAGATGATAAAATTAAATATTTTTTTTGTATGGAAAAACAAATTCACTCGGTTTTTCAATGACTATTTATTAGTGTCCGACCGAAAGTTCGGTTTCGGCCGAGTTTCGGCCAAAAATCAAGTTGCGGCCACAGTTTCGGTTTCGGCCAAAATCGGCGGAAACTTTTGCCGAAACCGAAACTTAACAAGTTCAAGCACGTTCACGATCGCTTAAATTTGTTTTCCGCGGCAACGCTTTGACGTACGCTGTCGGCCCTTTTCGTGAATTATCGTGCGCCATTCGGATAGTTCTGTGCCAACCCAGCGATGCTAACCGTACGAGGTTCCTCGTACAAATACGAGATTTGTAGTCTTTCGTACGAGGTACGAGGACACTATTAATTAACCTCGTACAAATAAGTACGAGATTATAATATTGCTATTATAAAATAGTGAAAACTAGAGCCATCTATCAGAACTTGTAAGGATTTACAAGACTTCTTACTGATTTCTTATCTATCCTATTATGATATATATTGTGTTTCCATTTCATGCCCTAATTAAGGCAAAATAATAGGTAAAATGCACCAAATTTCAGTATTTTAATAAATTATATACTTGACCACGTGAGTTTCGGTTTCTGCCGAAACTGAAGCCACGGCCGAACATTCGGTTTCGGTTTCGGCCGGAAAATCAGTTTCGGTCGGACACTACTATTTATCCAAATATTTTGACGTACGATACTTACAACTAATGTATACGTCAGTAACATCTGCTTACGTGAACGAAGTAGCGGGTTCAGCTAGTCCCTAATATATTAGGTAACTACAAAACTTTGATTAGTTTGAGGCTAGATGGTGTCGTGTGACAAATGTCCACCAATATTTTTTTATAAAGTGTAAACTGATTTTGGCGCACCACACACAGATTTTTCGTAGGCTGTGAGTTGAGGTCAAGCGTCACGCTCGTAAATGAAAGAAATCTTCGTGTGAACTCGAGACCATGCCCATCTAGAAATGCGAATCTAAAAACGCCATGGTTAAGAGCCCTCTCACGAAACGACAGAACTCAACTTTAGGTAAAATCCTGCAACATTGTCAGCGTGCGTCCGTTCGATTCAGCTCGAGCGTTTAGGCGGACAGAACGATCTTGAGCCGTAACGGCAGTGTACTAAAAATTTTGATGAGATTGTCTGACTTGACAACGTCTACTAAATCGGTGAACGCTGGCTGCGTGCACGAAAATTGATGACTTATTGTCCCGTTACGTTCGTTGTCCCGTTACGTTACGATAAATTATTCTTGCATTTCAAAAATCTGATTACTAGTATAATTTCATTTTATTTAAAAGTTAATTTTTGTGCATTGGTTCTTAGCTATGTTTGGTTAATATCGATTCAAGATGGCCGCCTCCACAAAATGGATTAAATATTTCTTCATAATCTACCTCAATATAGGTATCAAATTTAATATTAGTCAAGTCCTTTCATTTGTTACCCATATTGAAGTAGTGGTAAAAAATAATGGCATTCGCCATTTTGTGGTGGCGACCATTTTGGATTTGAAATTTGTCATAGTGCGTAGTATTCTACTAGGAAAGGCCTTTCATTTGATACCCATATTGAGGTAGTAGTGAAAAAAATGGTAATGTCATTCGCCATTTTATGGTGGCGGCCATCTTGGATTTGAAATGTATCATAGTGCACAGTATTCTACTAGTCATGCCCTTTCATTTGATACCCATATTGAGGTAGATGAATGAAAATGAAGAAATATTTATTCCACCATTTTGTAGAGGCGGCCATCTTTAATCAATATTATCCCAACAAAGCTAAGATCCACCGCATGAAAATTAACCTTCAGTTAAAAGTATAAATTCTTGAAATTATACTAGTAATCAGAGTTTGGAAATGCAAGAATAATTTACCGTAACGCAACGGGACAACGAGCGTAACGGGACAATGGGCTTAACGAAACAATGAGTCATCCCATTTTCGTGCCAGCGTTCATCGACTTATTAGACGTTGTCACGTCAAAAAAAAAATTGTCAGATTCTGCTTCTTCAAGAAGTAAACAAGATCAAATGTGATGGTCCGATCCGAAAAATCAGAATTAAACGTTATAAAACGCCAAACGACTTAAAATTTTGTGGTCGCACTATAATTATTCTAGTTTATGTCATAAACGCGCGAAATATTACGTAACCGACTCCCACGCTAACTGACGCAGGTCCTCCCCCGACGGCCGCTCGCGGCATACTAAATTGCGCAGCGTAATTTATTTTAATTTAGACTGCTGGTAATTTATATTTTTTGAAAAATTGATAACTATGATTTGAAAAGTAACTATAGAATTGGATTCTACAAAGAACAAAGTATTATCGTGTCTAATTTTTATTTTGGAATTATTGTGTATTTTACACAGAGACAACGCTAAAACTGCAATATAAAACTTAAAATTGGCTCATGATTTTGTTTTTTTTACTAATAAATGGGACCAAAATTCAGATAAATGTAACATGCATGAATTAATAAAATATGTGTATGATGTTCCCCAATTTTTTTTTAAAGTATAAATTTTGAGTATCACTTGTAGATTTAGAAGTCTGAAACTGACACGGCGGCGACTTTTCGGCGAAATGGTCATGGGAGATCGTTCCCTACGACCAAAGGAATTATTATTAGTAAAATTGAAACAAGGAAACGTCAACAAGAAAGATCGGCCTATTTTTTGAACGTAATTATCTTTTTCTAGATAATACTAAAGATGGAAAATTCGGAACACAAACTTTTTGAATTTCGTGCGACGACGTGAGAGGGCTCTTAAGTAGCATGGCAATCTAGTCTAGATGGCCATGCTTAGAAGACTTAGACGAAAATGCTTTAGTGACTTATTTCCTAATTAGTTTAAAAAAATGATACACTGACCTCTGCATATTTACTAGGTACTTCAGCCTTCTCGACGCCGACGCAGATGCGGCAGGGCGTGGCGGCGGCCATCTGCAGCACGACCTGGCCCACGCCCGAGCCCAGGTCCACGAACACGTCCTCCGCCGTGATCTCGATCTGCTCGATCATCTGGCAGACCAGCTCGTACGACGTCTCGCCGTACACCTGGAACGGGAAACGGTTCCGTCGTAACTTTTGGTGTATTCAAATCGAGAGAGAATGCATCGGTTTCTAGCGGTTTAAAAAATAATTCTGTACGTACGCTCCATCGTAGACCGCATCGTCGCTTAACATCAAACGAGATGTCGGTTAAGTGTAAACCTATCAAAAATATATTAGCACCTTGTCTCGCGCATAAGGGCGCCGCAGGCCTGCTGCTGCGAACATGCGCGGTCCAAAAGTGGACATGACCCCACCCCCCAAATCGTATAAGTTAAACTAAAAATCAAAGAAAATTCAAAATATCTAATAGTACATAGACTACTTTTGAACGCGGGAAAACAACTGGAACGGGACACAGGCCGCGAACCTAGTTTGACGATAGTGTAAACTTAGTTAGTATTATTAGTAATATTTAAAACCACAAAACAGGCACTCAAAACCGAAAAATAAGTTGAAATGATTATTATAAGCACTACTCACTCGTCTATTTGAAGTCGGTGTCAGTCAAGTCAAAAACCTAGTAGGTAGATAGCTACTATGTACGTTTGTACATAGTAGCTTTTAGGCTTGTCTGGCACCGACATCAAATAGACGAGTGAGTAGTGCTTATAACTTATAATGATAATTAAACTTATTTTTCGCTTTTGAGTGCACAATTTGTGGTTTTGAAGTCAGTTAAATTTTTTGTATGAAAAGAGTTTATTTATATTTTACCCTTTTTAGTGCAAAACAAGTTTTCAACAATGCATTTACGAAATTTCTTGTTGACAGATTCGAGTTTCATAACTTTTGTGAAATCTACAACCATGTCATCCAGACAAAATTGTAGGCGAATTTTAGTTTTTTGATCATATTTCAAAAACCACCAGGTCGATTTCGATAAAATTTGTATGGGATCATTCGAGAAGCATACTCATCCGAACAAAAAAAGAAAACAGGTAACATATTACATAAAAAAAACATTGTGGTCCAATTGATAACCTCCTCCTTTTTGGAAGTCGGTTAAAAATAGATTTTGATGACTATTTTTTTGTTTGATAGTTCATACTTCAGTGTTGGTCCATGGCCCCAATTAAATGTTATCGACATATATTTGCTCTCTTTATAATATTAGTTTAGATTATTTATTATTAGCAGATAGCCGAGGTTTGACGTTTGACCCGTCGCGTCGATGTTAAATAGTAGGGTAATTCCCACTACACAGTGTTGACTAGATCGGACCGAATAGTATGTGATCAAACAATAACACGAATATATAACGATCATAACGGTATAAAAATATCGTATAATTATACTAAAAAACACAGACGTCAATTCTAATTCTGTATGTTTAGTGTTTTTTATTCTGTAAATTGATTGCAGATAGTCTCCCAAATTGTATCTGCATATAATGTTTATAATGTACAGGACTTAATCACGATTTAATTCATTGTACATTATAAACATTATATGTTCAAATCGCGAAAGCTTAAAAACAATATGTATCTGCATATATAAATCATACATACAAATACGTCAAAAAATAGATGTACCAAATCACGTCGCAACGGCGCAACGAAACGGGTTGAAATTTTAAACATAGATCTTTATTATCTGGAATACCAAATACTACGTTTTATCGCGGGAAATTATGGGGAATTTATGGGGCTATGTTTAATCGCATGAAAATTACGGAAACGCGAACTACCTACATGTAAATAATAAATAGTACAGTAGTTCCGCGGCTTCCCCGTCTAGAAGACGGAGCCCAAGGAGGACATCTCGCTGACGTACATGATAGTTCCGTTATCGCTCAGGAAGTCTACTCTCTTTCTAAGAAAAACGTAATTTCGAAATCAAGTCGCGACTTTCCTACTCCTGTTCTACTTCGTTTCGTCCGATCGAACATGGTTTGACGTTAAACGGGCGAAACGACGGATCAAAGTAAAACCGGAGTAGGCAAGTCCCGAGTTTTTTTTCGAAATTACGTTTTTCGTAGAAAGAGAGTAGACGTCCAGGTTCCTATTTAACAGTTTAGAGGGTCACGCTAAACACATATATTGAACCGAAAGTCGCATTTTACTAACCATTTTGAAAACTTTTAAAAAGAGTATATTTAAACCTAAAATCACGAAAAGAAAACCAGTTGTTACACATAAAATTACTTTTGGAGTTGCGACTTTACAAACAGTTGTATAGAAGACCTGATTGCCATAACTTATGTAACTATAGTAGGCTCGATTATCCGAACCTCGATCATCCATCCGCACCCTCATTAATCCGAACGATGACTTAGTTTATCCAAACGTTTAATTATCCGAACACTGGTGCAAAAAATTGTTGCCGATCAAAAACGCGTTACAACTGTTCGTTAATATGTATAATAAGAATGTATTTACAATTACATAAGTATTTTATCAGCTGGCTTCTATAGTACAAGATTTGCTTAGTTTGTTGGGGCTAGATGGTGTTTTTGTGCGAAATGTCATCAATGAAAAATTTACAATTTTATTTAAAAAAAAACATATAACAAAAGATACTCTACATTTTCAGGTGTTAATACACAGTTTTCAGGTGTGATGATTCACACATATGTTTGTACTGTTGTTATGTAAAATGTGTTGTTTATGGTCCCGTCCCAAAAAAACCACGTTTCGATTATCCGAAACTTTGACTATCCGAACTAGTCTCAGTCCCAGTTGGTTCGGATAATGGAGGTTCTACTGTCCATACTAATTTAATATTATTATGATGAAACTCACCTCAGGCGAGAATGGTTCATACTGATTAAGTTTATCTGGATCGGCCACTGCCTGGTTATAAGTCTGTTGGAGTATGTGCTTGAGTAATCCTTTTGAGGGGTATGTGTACCGCTGCGCTGGTATTGAAGTGCCCTTTTCCTGTAACACAAATAGACGTTTATTACATTAATATTATATGCTAAGTATAAAATAAGTATGTGAAATTGTACGTAGGCATTTTAAGTGAAAACTTAGTGGTGATAACCTCGAGGTGTGGCTATAGAAATGGGAAGTAAAGAGGTGTAGAAGTGTGGGAACGCCGTAAAAAGAACGTCTCAAAGCAAAATCCTTGAATTTTTCGAAATGAAGTGTGTGTCGCCACAACACATCTCTGGATGTGTACTTAAATGAGTTACTTAAACATATGTACTTTCATATTAATCCATCACCAAGTATTAACCACCTATTGAAATTTCCCAAGTTGCAATAAAATTACTATGCATAATGAACGTTACGGTAGATGTGCAGTGGTTCAGAACATGAAGGTAAGTAGTATGGATGCGCGGTGTTTTGAACCGTTAGTGTAGTCAATCAGAGTGAATTGATACTGGATCCTGATTGTAACATGGAGAGCGAATAAGACGCTTATTATCAGGACCAGCGAGCAACACAGAAGGGAGTAGGCATACACAGCGTTTCCCTTCTGTCAAAGTACAAGTCCGAGTGGACTTGATTCTTGTGTAGAGTTTAATAATATACTGTGGCGTGAGGGCGGGGCTAGATTTGTGAATGGTGCTTTATTTTTTATGTGTTAGTGATTTGGCTGTGTGAGTATGATCGGCAATGGAGCGGTACAGGTATGTTTTGTATGTAATAGTGCGGCTTTACGCTAGTGTGCAATTTCCACTCCCGCAAGAAATGACAGAAAGATTTCAACAATATTTTTTAGCTTAGGCTACTTACTCCCTTCCGTGCTTGCGCGGAAGATCGAGTTGCTCGATGATCAGGAGAGGATAAAATTACATAGTGTATTTGAATTTACATAATTTGTTTTATTTTTAACCTGTGATGGACCAACATTTGTCAGACTTTTATTTATTTCTTCCATCTGCCCGTATTAAAAGGTATCGAATGATAATCCTATTGCGTAAGTACAGTTACCAAGATTAAGTTAATAGGACCCGTTGGTCTACCGCCTAACTAGAACTGTCTTAGCTTTGATATTGCTCTGTCTTTTCTTTCTGCTTGAAATGATAAAGACCGCAATAGCACACCGAAAGCTATTATATATATATTAGTTGGGCGGTAGAAGGGCCGGCCTTTACCTTCTATCTGCGCTTGCACAAAGTTCGGCAGGCAGTGGAACCCACCTGAGGGCTTACTTAAGTTAATACCTTTATAAAAATAAAAGAGATAAATAAGTAATCCTTTTTGTAGAGTTCAGGTCGTCTTTCTAGTAACACAATGGTATATTACGGTACAAGTGTGTAATGTTGGTGATTACCTCTGAGGAGCTCAGGCGCTATTGAGTCTTAAGATAGCCGAGGACGGTAATCATCGATACACACGTGTACCATACGACGTTTTTCAACACACTTGTGAATAAAATAATAATAAAAATCATTTCAATAGTGAAAAAGAGTTATTAAATATTTATCGTTATGGCGGGAAAAATTAATCAGTTGTCAAAAAACAATGGCGACCAGCCACAGACAAAAAAATAGGTTTCTTTTTTGTCTTTCTGCGGATAGCGTTTTAGCCACCCACAAAAAGTGGAATTTAAAGTTTTCTTTATTACGAAGAAAATAAAAGTTAATATTTGAGTTAAACTTTTATTTTTAAACACGCACAAGTTGATTTTATCTGTTTAATTACCAAGTTGCATGAAGTGAACAAGCAATAACTACATTAATTCATTTGTTCTATTGAACACTATTTTTTTGTATCGAAACTTTTTGAAGAGCAAATCAACTTACCAATAAAATAAACTCTATAAATCACTAGTGAGTAAAGGTAATGAAAAAGTCAGTTTGATTATCTTAATATATATAAATCTCCTGTCACGATGTTTGTCCGCGATGGACTCCTAAACTACTTAACCGATTTTAATGAAATTTGGACACCATGTGTAGATTGATCCAACTTAAAAGATAGGATAGTTTATATTTCGATTAATGGGCTTCATGTGACAATATCCGAGCGAAGCCGGAACGGGCCGCTAGTATAGGTATATGCCTAATTGCGGTGAAATTAGAGCCACTTTATGAGCAACTGTGTTGAAAAATATGTTTATACTTTAATCATCATCCGGTCTCATCACATCGATCCCATATAATAGATAAATCGAATTGCAAAAAATCATTGTGCAGATAAGTGATCATAACAATTGATATGGATAGGTAATGACCGATAAACCACGTGTACAGAGCGCTATTACACAGCAACCAAAAATAAATAAAACAATATACATAACGAAAAAAAAGTCTCACAGCCTTGACACTGCGAGCGTTGAGAAATGTCTGATCGATATAGCAATGCGTCATTTAAGAGCAATGTCGATGACCTTCAGTCTGAACTTGATTCAAGGTCCTTCGAAGCCAACTTTTAATAAATACCTACAGATTCGCAGCAGGTAAGTAATTGCTAGAGGTCATTAACATCTAAAAACATGAATAACAAAAGGTTGCATTTGCTTCCGCGATGTGTACTGACGTCAGTAAAGTAGCCGGGACTGAATCTAAATATGTCGGCATTCTCATTAAGCATAGTGTAGAAGAATTTTAAATAATTAATATACACGAATACACTATCATACAGTATAGTGTAAACTAGACAAATGACCTTCCTATGATAACAACAAGTGGGCGGATAAGGCTGATGAACGACCAAAACAACCTTGTGATGTGACACAATATGTAAAGAATACCTATAGCAGAAACTACCAATACAATGCAAATAAGATGGGTTAAATTGCTTTGAGTCCTTAAGTACTCATGATTGTAAACGAACAGCGTAGTACAATAGCAATAACTATAAAATAGGCAATCAATCGGGCTGCACACGTAATTGTGGCTGTTGATAGTCGGTTATCGAGAGCTGGTAAGTACCTACAACTAGTTGAACACACGGTCGCATCATTGCTACAATCTGTCCTTTGTTATATTTGCTGGCTTATTATAATGCGCTATGTAGATTTGTTATTGATCACGTCTCACACACCACGTGGCTTGTGCTCGTGTTATATCGTCACGCTCTTTATAAAGCATGCTAATGTTAACTCGATAGGACGCATAACATAAAATAAGCATACGCGTTCGGTCCGCCTGAGTATTTACTCGTTACGTTTGCGTGGTACGTTACTCAGTTGAGCAGTTTCGGTTAGGCGGAGTGGCAGTGATGCAATCCCAGTGTTCTCATACATTCGGCCCGCGCTCTTGCCCAAACAGCCCATATGGCGTTCGTTGATGTTAGCTGATTGCGTCACTCCGCCAGTACCTAGCTCGCACCCGCTCCGCTGGAAATTAGAAAGTGGCTGCACACTAATTCATTGCATCGCATCGCATAACATAACACCATGCATTGTTTGTTTGTTTTATTAGCGAAGTTTCGATTCCGGCTTGTACCACCGTGGAAATTAGGTCAATGGGTAGTTGTTTTACTGGGGACCTGTATAACTCTCAACAAACAGTACGGGTTTACAAAAATTTTCAACTGAGATCGTAACATATATTACTTACTGATAAAAAAGTACTTTAATGATAAAATCGTTGTTATTTGACAAAAAAGGGTGGCCTTGTGCCGTTTGTCACATACCTTTTGTTCACCTTCAGTGTATTCAAAGGACCCTTCTTTATTAGCAAAATAGCAGTACAAATTGAAAAGGTTACGCAACTATTTAAGTACCTACATCGTGAATGAAACCTGTTCGAGCGGATTATCTCAGCAATGGAGCAATAATGCAAGGTCTCCTTAGCCTAAGCAAATAGATGGATAGGTACCGAACCACGACTCTGGCGCAACCAAAAAAAGGTCATTAACACTACGTGAGACATTCGCGTTCGTTCAATATTGCGGTCATCGCCCCCACAATTATTGGCCTACGTTGAACCACTCACTTTTATATTACCTTTAATATTATGAATGTCATTTATGCAATCTGATATGCATCCGAAGTCGCATTGCTAGAGCTAAATGATATCTACATATCTACAGTACATAGTACATGTAGTAGATATTATGCATTCTACTAGTTTCTTGAAATCAAAAGTTCTTAGATTCCATTTTGCCTTCACAAATTGGCAATTATTATACCTTATATTTTATCAATATTGTTTAGTATGGAAATTAATTTTCATGGAGCTCTAAAGGCGTTTGGACTTTGAATTCGTAAATCTCTACCCAAGCTTTTCTGAGGTAAGCCATGAAATACAACAGCTAAAAAATAAAAACGCAATGCGTCAAACTTTACTATGTTGTGTGAAACGCAAATATTGTTTTAAATAGGCCATTCCTCATTGCTCTTTGACCATTTAACCTTTAACGAATTGAAATAATTTTAACTAGAACGATAATTGAAAATATCTACATATTAACAATCAACAATGTGGACCAATTAAGATTACATTATCGCGAATGGTGTACAATTGTTGTTCCTACCCATTACGATATATTTGTATATGGTGCACAGGTTCAAATGGGACCTCATCATCAGCCTGTGTTCATCCAGTGCTGGCCATATGCCTCTCCTATAATACGCCACTCAACCCGATCCTTTCCAAATGAGACCTCACGTAGCTAATATAACTACATAAGTATATCGTGAGAATCTCTAGATTTAGAATTAGACCTTATAGGTATACATGTGCGAGCGTAAACAAACGCTATTTGAGTTAGGTAGGTTGCGAAAAGGGCGTAGGGCGCTTGGTTAGAAGGGCGCGAGGGAGCCTGCCACCCACCGGCGCGGCGGGCGGGCGCGGAGAGGCGACCCAGCGAACGCCGGTCGAACCTCAATGACGCGACCGCCCTCGACGCAAGGGTCGTCGGGGAGGCCGAGAGGTCATAAATAAATGACACAGTTATTAAGACCCAGACTAGAGTCACCTCGCGTAAGCATATATACTAGTACATTACATGTCGACAAGTAATCTTTGCGTACTCTTTTACATTGCATTATTATATGACGTTGCATCGATTGACCAGTTACAGTGTACGTATTGTTTTGGTAGATTACCTACAAAGACCGACCTTTTTTAAACTGTTAATTTAAGTTTGCTTGATTTATTACTTGTTTACATTATTCTAAATCTAAAATCAAGACTTAGAAGTAATATAAGTAAAAACATCGTAATTATAACATAGGTACTTACCTATTTTATTTTTTATATTTAAGTTTTTATAATACAAACGAAATTTTATTATTAAGTATAAAGAATCAAATTCTCATTATTTAGTTCATCCATTCACAGGATTTACTGGATGAATTTTCAATATTGTTAATTTTCTCGCATTTGTTCTCATAACATGAGCATGGGACAATTGGGTCTACACAGTCCTTGAAAACCTAAAAATGTATTTTATTTACCGAACTCTAAAAAAAGAAGCCCGCAATTAACATTTTTATAACTGTCCTTATTTTATTTATGTCTGTTTACAAACTAATGACTGTCAAAATCGAGCCAAAATTACTAGGTATATACCTACTGAACATATCAATGTTTACAATTTCTATGATTATTACTTGTTAATTATTCTATATGTAAAATTCATAGTTTTGTACATTTTCTTACTAATTACTAACATTCAATGTATCGAAGCAAAATAAGGTTGTTGTGACGGTACAAGTTAAACGGAAACTTCACCTTTCCTAGTTCGATTGGCACCTGCCCTGCACCTGTTTGCTCTATCGCTAAATAAAAACAACTTCGTGTCTTTTATTATTCAAGCTGCACAATAGCTAACTTAAACAATTACATTTTATAAGGAAGAATAATATATATATAAAATAATGTCACTACTTAGTTAATATAGATATAATATTATGTTGTATTGTAGATCAATGAAATAAGCGTAATAGCCTTTATTACGACTACACGTATCTGTAATTTCCTTCCGCATCCCTCAATACAGTTTCTAAGTGTGTAGATCTAAATTCCGCGTTAGACGCTCAGCTTCCAAAGTCTGTAACGTCATTATGAAAATAGTATGTGTGTATAAATAGAGTGAGCCTCGTGCGGCGCGGCGTCTGCGGACATCGATCGTTGCGTCCGCCATCTTGGCCCTCCTGCCTCTCGGCGATCGTGAGCCCCTCACTGCCCCACATTCACCTCAGTCGCACAGTTTCGCACTCGGCATGTGGCGCGCGCCCGTTTCATCTATTCTGCATCTATTATAATACGTACAAGAATATCTTCAAGGAGAATATCTCTTCCGCGTTTTTGTTTATTACATAGGAAGCGATTCTAGTCTACCTCGGTTAGTTTTTGCTAGTTCGTGTTGCTTTCCACTTTATTTAGATGATCTGTTTTATTTTTACGATAGGTTTTATAGCGTATTTTGCCTAGTAGTTTCTTCAACAACTTGAAGCAACGGACTCTACAGTCAATCTTCGCATCGGTGATCGAAGTGATAATGTTTGCCGGTGTGATAACATTTGTAGGGTAAATCTACTATAGGATGATACGTTTATGTCGATTTCCGTGTTTTTATATCTGTTTTGTAGGGTTTAATCAGGTGTATATTTTATTTAATATTTCTTTTTCCAAGGCAAATTTGATAACATTTGTAACTCACTTTTATGGGAATTGGACGTTGTTGTCGTAGCACGTTTATCTCCCTAGCACCACCGTGAGTTTTTCTAGGAATTTCGACCTTATGCTATGTCCAGCTGCTTCGCAAGTTTACATTGAAATGGGTATTCTGTTTTATATTTGTAACAAGCTAACAAGTCAATAACAAATGGGTCTAACGGGTTGCAGCCAACAAACTACCTGGAAACAATACAGTCATAAACAGTTAACTGCAATGAACGTTTGTCCTTGAGTTTTATTCACGGCCAATAAAAAGACGCAACGTAGCAGCTCTCTCCAGTCACTCAAGATCTACCTAATAAAAACTGAAATGTACTGCAAGATAGACAAGAAACTAAATGCAACGACTTCATTTTCAGCTTAAAACGTTTTGACTTATCAAATAACCACAGATAAAAAAGGTGGAAGAAAAGATGAAATTAACAAAAACACAAGTCAAACACACGCAATGTGTTGATTATCGACGTAACAGTGCTTTGGAAAACAAACGACAAATTAGTTGTTACACTATTTGGTCTTTTGGTGGACATAACGCGATGTAGTCATATCGAGATTTAGTCTCAAAGCTGTTTAGTCAGATCCGCTATCTAGTCATATCGAGATTTAGTCCTAAGCTTCTAACCCCAATGAACTACCCCAAGATAGTTGTAGTATTAATCCTAGCAGTGGGCTCCTTATGCAGTTTATTTTCATCAAGTGAGAGTAGCCACGGTTATGCGTTATAACATCAGCTACCTAGTAGTGAAAGCCCCGTCATAATCGGTCCAGCCGTTTCGGAAATTTTAGCCGGAACAGATAGACAGACAAAATTTTTAAAAAGTTATTTTGGTATCTGGTACATACATGCGTATACATACCATAATAACACACTGTACATTGTACAGTCTATATTTACATAATACATTAATGTATGCATGAGTAAAAAGCGGTTATTTTAATATTACAAACAGACTATATATTATGTATTATAGATGTATAGATTAGTATAGGTAGGATGAACAAAAATCGCAATGTAACTCACCAGTGCTACAACGGAGTCGATGGCGCGGTTGAATCGGTCGCAGAGGGCTCGCATGCTCTCGTACGAGTGCGTATCGTAATCGCACAGGATGTTGTGTTCTAGGGCAGATTTCATTTCGGGCAGGTCGTCGCACACCCACCTGTAGACAAAGTTCGCTATTTACAAATTTATTGATATTAACATTTATTCACATTCATAACAACATTCGGTGTGACGACAGGTGGACCAAGATTGTGACAGAATGATGGCATACGCAAGGTAAACGAAGCATCGGACATCCACCCGCAAGATGAGTCGACAATATCATGACTGTCCCGGGTCGAACCTGGACTCAATTAGCACGAGACCAAGGCATATGATAGAAAAGGTCCTGGATGAAAGATGGGTCCTGGTTTAGGTGTAACCATTCATGAACAAATCAATGTATTTTAATCGTTTTAACAGTCCCGACAATGACCCAAGAAGGAATATTTTTTTTTAGGTATGACGGGTTTTTAATTCGCTTGTTATCCTTAATTAATGGACTATAGTAAAAAAACTTACAAAACCGTTAAACGTTGCTACTTGCTAGTATCGTTGTCATGTCCAGTAGTGTATTTACTTTATTGCGAGTAATGCAGTGTGACCACTTAGTTTCGTAATCGTACAGCAAGTCTTATAGGTTTTTATATTAGTTTGACGTTATTAGATCATTGAGGACGGTCAGTAGATTAAATAAATACAATTCAATGTATTTAATTATGGTTGATGAATTGTCATAAAACAACAAACTTTATGTACTTGTATCTACTGCTACGACTTAGCGCTTTCTTTCGGAACGAGATTCAATACCATTATACACCACGCTGCTAAGGTGTGAGTTCGCGGATGTCACATGCCCGCGAAACATACGATGTTTTTCTTTGTTCAAGCCGGTGGAGTAATAAATCTACACTTGAAAAAAAACGTAGGTTGAGATTTGCACCTACGATCTCACACTTGATATCAGAGCCTTGTTACAACGACGCTATATATATTGCCATTATTTAATCTCTGTCGTTACGGTATATTTCAGTATTTCTACAATCGTAAAAATGAAAAAATCTAATTTAATTCAAAATATTAGTCCTAAAATGTATGAATTACACTCACAGCAATACATACATTTTAAATTATATACGAATCTAAGTTAGTAAGTACTTAATTATTAGTTTTCATTAACAAACACGAAGTTTGGTAGATAGGTACTATTATTTAAAGAGGTATAATGTCAAATAAGTTTTGGCGTCGTCGTTTCGTTGATCATATAGCCAGGTAAAATTAGATCCACAACCTTGAGTAGTCCTCTAATTATTTTAAAGGTCGTGCGAAAAAGGTTCAAATATGCTATCTTGAGAAATATATTCCCGAATTAGTTATACTAAAGTATTTTTTTATATATTTTAATACAGAGGATAAAACCAGTATTTGTAGGTCAATTGCATGTTCGACATGCATAAGCCCCGTACCAGTCCAAAATAATGCGGGTTCGATTTGCACTTGCAATTTTATTGGTTTTTAGCTCTATTTAATTGTGTTCCCAAATTTGTCAGTTTAACCGCCATATCATATCTTATTAAATTGCAGCTCTTTTTTAACTTCCATTAGCCTTGAATTATATTTCAATTGTATTGAAAACATGCAGGACTTAATGGTCATCTAAATTATTACCTAATCAATTTGAGTTCAAACGCAGAAAGTTTAAAAACTGTATTTGCTTTGTATATTTTCATTTTCAGTGTTTGTCGCCGGAATGAAAAACGGGAGACAGTGAGACTGTTGATTTCGCGATAAAGAAATATGTAATACTAAATTATGAATATAATAGTATAAAGTATTTTTTTATTTACTACGTTTTAGTACCTCTTTAAGTTTTGAATTTGGTATTTTTTTTAATTACGAAAACCAGTTTTATAAAAAAAAAAAAAACGATTTTACGGCAAATTTCTTCAATTAATTCTATCAACCAAACCTTGACCGGACAATAAAACATAATCACACATACATACATAACATAAAAACAAAGATCATACAAAAACAACGAAATCGATCGACCTGTTCTAAAGTTTTTGTCAGTGATATATTATAAAAAATGTGTGGCAATTATTTTTTTCCTCTAAATAGCTGCGGCCCGCGGTCTCAACTGAAACTCCAGAAGATCAGTAAAAAAATCTCAATGAAAGTAACCTCATATCAATTTACAAAAAAATCAAGTAAACCCGTTGCAGCGGAACACGAATCAAATAAAGCGAGAACTCCACATCCAAACTTTCAGATTTTAGTAATTGTCAGGATATAGACAGAAGACAAAACACCTAACAAGTAGATGCACACAACATGTGAAAATATTACTCTTCTGATACTTATAACTGTGTGGTCGTAATTAACATCTACGGAAGACATAACAAATGTGAATTGAAAGTAACTTTGCTGCGATGTTGATCAAGTTATCGTGTTTCCTAAAGGAACACAATTCAAAAACAAACACAGTGTTTATTATTGGATCACGGTTTCAAGGCCACGAGCTGAACGTTCGTACTATGTATGCGCACGTCCGGACGAAAGGAGGTCAAAGTGAAGGCTCTTATCTCGGGTTAGGACATTCGGATAATCTGACGTAGGTAGTAGGTATGTGGCGTGATCGATTCTCCCTACAACTATATTCCACTCGTATGTTGGTATACGTAGTGGGTAAGTGGTAACTACATGGAAATGATACAATTATCAGCTTTGTTAGCTGCTTTACCGCCATTGTCAGACTACATTAGCCTGCTGTCTAATAAAATAAGTATATAAGTCGCTTTACCACGATCAGTCATTCACCCGGTCCTCAGCTCAGGCCTTTTTAACCCCGACCAAAAGAAAGGGGATAAGTTTGACTTCGATGTCTGTCTATGCCACCGTAGAGCTCAAACGGATGGGCCGATTTCTATGGTGTTTTTTTATTTGAAGCTTAATTTCCGTGCTGTGGTAATTAGCTATGTTTGGTTAATATCGATTCAAGATGGCCGCCTCCACAAAATGGCGGACAAAGTATTTCTTCACAACCTACCTCAATATGGGTATCAAATGAAAGAGCTTGACTAGTAGAATGTTGTACAGATTACAAATCCGAGGTAGTCGGGGTTAATCACAATTCTTAGTTTAGTTCTTGTTGTGGCACACTAAGTCTCAAAAGTGATAGGTCCAGAATTTTTCGTAACTTTTTAGTTTTTACGAAAATATTTTTTTACGTTTATAAATATTTAATTCACGATATTTTCAAAACATATTTTGGGGCAATGCGTGTCTTTTTTGGTACGTGGAGGAAATGCATTTACGCATACCCTCCCATCTTTTCCGCTGACGTCGGGAACACGGGACCTCTGTCGCATTCTTTCGCGAAACCGCCGCAGCTTGCCCGTCTCCAGGGCACAGCCACATCACCGACGTACCTGAACTTAGGTCAACGGTCCTCTCCCGCTGCTGATGCCCATACACCGCGCAACCTACAATCACGTGCCCCCTCACTAAAAAAACTCCCTCAGCTTATCTAACAGCAGTACTTTTTTTCTTTTTTTTAGATGTGCTGTTTAATTTTATTTGAGATTTAAATTTGCGACTGTTATTGTAGAGCCGTTATATAAATTAGTCAACTTGGAGTTGTTGTTAGGGTTCCATAGCAGTCCATGTTCAGGTCCGATATGTATGTCTTCAACCGTTTTTAACCGACTTCAAAAAAGGAGGTTTCTCAATTCGACCGTATATATGTTTTTATGTGTTCGCGGATAACTTCGTCGTTTATGAACCGATTTTGATGAATATTTTTTTGTTGTAAAGGAGATATCCCCAGGGTGGTACCATGATAAGGAAACCAGGATCTGATGATGGCATCCTAGAAAAATCGAGGATAGTTAAGTTTTTTCTTGAGCATTTTAAAGCAGTATAATTATAATTTAAAGATGGTCTAGACTCTAGAGTCTCCTCGACGGTACATAGTAGTTACCTTGTGTTTGGGCTCGATGAGTTTGTATTGATGAGAACTTTTTACATAGATGGGTTGTGACTGTCATTAGTGGTCTGATGATGATGACAAAGAACGGTCAAGGGAATTTATTAACGGCTTACAGGAACTACCCAGTGTTTGGGGTTAATTCATGTATTGAGAACTTTCAGCCGAGGGAGAGGTCTATGTCCAGCAGTGGACTAAGATAGGCTGATGACGATGATGCTGGATAATGATAAAAACTTTGCATCAATATGGGTTTTGAGCGCCATTACAGGTCTTTGTACACTGACCATCGTGAATTTGAATGTTATCATAGTCCACATTATTCTACTCGTCAAGTTCTTCTTTTGGTACTTACCATTGTTGACGAAGTTTAGTTAAATGCGTTGTTTTTTTCGTCCGTAGTGTAGGCTATTCACCCTATTGTGTATTTGGTGTTTCCTTTTTCAAGAAGTGTTCTTGTTAAATCTACACATCACTTAAAATCGTAAAATAAAATAATTTTAACAAAAAAAAAACGACTTCAAACAGAAAACTAAAAAGTAAAAAATAAATTTATTTAGCACAAAGATATACGTATTTTGATTTATTTAAACAGAAATGATTGAATACATATTTTACAAATTTGAAGTCGGTGCCAAGTAAATGTTACAGCAACGGTTTACGGTTTCAGAAATATATAATATGAATAGATACCGAATTACTATCAAAGTAAGTATGTACTATATTAAGCATTGGCTTACAAGGTATTAGTCAAAACATAAATTGTAATAGTGAACAAAAATTGTTAAAAAAAAGACTGAAAATCACTTACATAAATATTTTATAATACTTAACTATTTACATAACGAATGTTCTCAATGTACAAATGTAGAAAAAGAACAAAAAAATACCTACTAATATTAGTTTCAGCTTTCAATCACTAGCTGAACCCGCTACTTCGTTCGCGTAAGCAGATGTTACTGACTAATACATTAATTGGAAGTATCGTACGTCAAATATTTGGAAAAGTAGTCATTGAAAAACCTTTGAGTTTGAGTGAATTTGTTTTTCCACACAAAAATTTATTTAATTTTATCATCTTTATTTTTAACCAAACATACTTAGTAAGGTTTCGTAGTATCGAACATAGCCGCAAGTGTTAAGTTTGTAGGATTTTTATAGGATACATTATGAAAAGTCTGAAGCTAATGTGCATGATCTGATACCTACTTATCTCTTTTTATCCGCAAGGTGTTTTTTAGCTGTTACCCCCGCGTAAAATTTTGAACGAAACTCGTGTGGAATCAAAACGATTTTAAAATTTTGAGTTAAATTGATATTCAAGCAAGTTGAACCCGTAAATCTAAGCCAAGTCTTAGTGAAATGTTAATGTATGAATTTAATTGTAGGTAACACAGAAAAAAATTCAAGAACGAAAGAATCCAAATTTGGCATCATAATCCTTTTAGCAGCAAAAACTTATTAGTACAATTTAGAATACCAGTAACGCCACCTAGTGATGAAAGAAAAAATACATACCACAATAGCAAAACATCGATTTAAATGGCCTTTAGTGCTTTTAGATTTAAACTGGCATTAGCGCCGTCTAATCAGAATATTATGTTGCTTGTTATTTTGATTGTGAACGCAAATCCCCTATATTATCTACGCCAAAACGGGTGCATTTATATTTCTTTTTTGGCTTTTACCTTACCATCACATCAAGTTCCTTACGAAAATATATGCTTATATTAATATGGAGTTAAATGAAAATATAGACTTATTAGCCCATGTGAAATTTTAGACTCTAAACTATCTGTGTTTCGTATGTCAACCCATATCGTTGTGCCGTTTTGACGTGATAGTTAATATTTGTTTCCTTAGGGCCCATGCTTCTTTTCAGGTTGATAGGTAATACATAAATGTGGTATTTCAGATTATAAGTTATCTCTGTTTCAATTTTCGACCAAATTTGCTCAGTCTTTCCGACGTCACAGTAACCTATAACTAACCGATTTGCTATTTCTCAGTTCAAACTACGTGTGTTTCGAATTCCTTCCAAATATGTTCAGCCGTTCCAACGTTGTCCTGTAAATATTATGAATGTCACTATTTGGATGTTTGTTACTTAATCATGACGGAACGTATCAAGTGATCGGGTTAAAATTTGAAATAGAATTAGATTATAGTCTGGAAGAACACATAAGCTAAACATTGCCTATGTATAAGTACCCTATGTATTACTTAAGCTAAACCAAGAATGTGTCTTTAATTTTAACTCAATACATTCAGCCGTTCCAATGTAATTGAGCAGCAAAAATTCAAACATTGACATATTTATATAATATTAGGAAAGGATAGGATTTTACAAAAATTTAGAAAAAATAAAACGGGTCAAATGCAAGTGGGACTCGCGCGCGAAGGGTTCTGAACCATTAGCAAATAAACGGATTTTATTGTATGGGAGCCCCCTTAATAATTTATTTTATTTTAATTAATTACTTTTAAAGAGAACACAAAACTAAATATTATGTGAACAGTTAAAGCGTCTACCTGTGACAGGTACGTTATTATTAGTATCGAGCAAGAAACGATAAAAAATCAAGTTTGTTGTATGGGTGCTCCTCTTAAATGTTTATTTTAGTTTTAGTATTTTTGTTAAAGCGGCAATAGAAATACATCATCTGCGAAAATTTCAACTGTCTAGCTATCACCGTTCTTGAGATACAGCCTGGTGACAGACGGACGGACGGACGTACGGATAGCGAAGTCTCAGTAATAGGGTCCCGTTTTTACCCTTTGTATACGGAACCCTAACAACGGACTGCTTCGGTCACCGAAGCTTGTTGAACACTACCTTTAAATTTTAAACAGTATTTGGATTGAAATAATACGTTTTCTAATAAGTTACGGCTGGTCTAGTAAGTTACAGCTGACCTAGTCGGGAGAACGGCGACTGTCGATCCGGAGACCCAGGGTTAAAAACCACGCGCACCACTATCTTTTCAGAGTCATGTTCGTAATGCCGGTAATTAAAACGGTGAAGGAAAACACCGTGAAGAAACCGAAATCTACCTATAATCTAAGTTCTAAGTCATATGTCATCCACCAACCTACACTGGGCCAGCGTGGTGGATTATATAGCCTTGTCTCTCTCCTTGCGAGAGAAGGCCCCGACGCCCAGCAGTGGGAACATTTAATGGGTTGTTTATGCTGCTACTTATTATGCTGACTTCAACTTCAACTTTTATCTTTGGCTTCTGTAAGCAGCTTTGCCGCAACTTCGCCAACGTCTTGTGTGTAGTTAGTGGCACATTCTTCTGTTATGTTTTCTCCAAAATACAAAAATCTTCTTCAATGACAGGTAATTTAATTCTGTCATTCGACTAAATTTTATAAGAAGGTATAACTATGTCGTACATGTTGATATTTGAAAAACTACCTCCCTGTTTTCGATATCTAAGATCACCTCTGAAATATTTTCTACCAAACAAAAAAGGAATTATCAAAATCAACTAACAATTAGCGGAGTTATCGCGTAAAATAAAATCAAATAAAAAAACATGCAACCCGATTGAGAACATCCTCCTTGTTTGAAGTCGATTATAACCGAATGATGTTTGTTTTTCCACACAAAAATATATTTTTGACAATTATTTTGTCATCCAAGACGACGCGACGCGATCACGTGGGCACTTTCTAGAGTCTAGAATCTAGATATTCTGTGGATCGTCTGTGACACACAGAATACTTAGAAGTTAATATGTACCGAACGCGCCGCGCGTGTCGTTATTATTTAATGTTTGTGTAATTTCCGAACCAACACACCGATATTGTTCAAATTTTGACGGGACAATATAAATTAATGAAATTAAACAACGCAAACATGAGTTACAACCAAATATACATTCTGACTTTCACCCCCTCCCGCACGAAAACCGATCAGAATTTGGGGATCAAAAGTACCCTACAGCAATGTCCTTAGTATAAACTAAAATCATGCCAAGTTTCAGCTGAATTGAATCAGTAGTTTCGGCGTGATGCGTGATCCCTATACAGAAAGAAAGACAGACAGACAGACAGACAGACAGACAGACAGACAGACAGACATGAAAGAAAAAAAATGCAGTTTCGCCATCAGTATCGACTATGGAGTGCCCCAAAAAAATTTTCAAAATATCTTCAATGTACAGAATTCGACCCGTTACAGTTTTATTATAAGTATAGATTTAAATTTGCGACTGTTATTGTAGAGCCGTTATATAAATTAGTCAACTTGGAGTTGTTGTTAGGGTTCCATAGCAGTCCATGTTCAGGTCCGATATGTATGTCTTCAACCGTTTTTAACCGACTTCAAAAAAGGAGGTTTCTCAATTCGACCGTATATATGTTTTTTATGTGTTCGCGGAACTTCGTCGTTTATGAACCGATTTTGATGAATATTTTTTTGTTGTAAAGGAGATATCCCCAGGGTGGTACCATGATAAGGAAACCAGGATCTGATGATGGCATCCTAGAGAAATCGAGGATAGCTTTCGAAAATTGTAAAGATGACTAGTGCGTTAGTTAAGTTTTTTCTTGAGCATTTCAAAGCAGTATAATTATAATTTAAAGATGGTCCAGAGTCTCCTCGACGGTACATACGAGGGGTGATCCAAAAGTAATGATAATCAATAATAAACACAATGAATAAAATCAAAAACTAAATTTATTTCTCAACATAGTCTCTAGCAAGTCTATACATTTAGTCCATCTCTTTTCTAAACCTAAAATTCCTTAGAAAAAATCTTTATCTTGACTCTCAAAAAAGTCCTCAACCGCGGCCATCACGTCGCTATCATCGTCAAATTTCTTGCCCCGAAGGTGTTCCTTGAGTCGTGGAAAGAGATAGAAGTCACTGGGGGCTAGATCTGGTGAATAGGGGGGGTGTTCCACCAGCTCAAAGCCCGCTTCCTGAATGGCAGCCATGGCAATTGCAGCTTTGTGAACCGGTGCGTTGTCTTGATGGAACAGCACTCCAGCCCGCAGTTTGCCTCGCCTTTTCTCCTTAATAGCCTCCCGCAATCTTCTTATTTGTTCTGCATAGTAGGAGCCTGTAATAGTGGCCCCCTTTTCCAAGTAGTCCACCATGATTATTCCTTCAGCGTCCCAAAAAACAGACGCCATAACCTTCCCTGCTGAGCTTGACACTTTGAATTTCTTCGGCGTCGGTTCATCGGATCGTTTCCATGTCATCGATTGTTGTTTTGTTTCAGGATCAAAATGGTGGATCCAGGTTTCGTCCATGGTCACAAAACGTGACAAAAATTATCCTTGTCTGCCTGGAACTTTTCGAGATTTGCTCTTGACATGTCGACTCGTTTCTTCTTTTGCTCGTCGTTTAACATTTTCGGTACCCAACGCGCGGAGACCTTTCTCATATGCAATTCGTTCACAAGGATTCTTTGAATGCTGCCATATGAGATCCCTGTGACCTCAGCTACATGCCTGATAGTCACTCTTCGATCTTCCAATACAACTTCTTCAACTTTTTTCACATTTTCTCCAGTGAGGGACGTCGATGGGCGCCCTTCGCGGTGTTCGTCTTCCGTCGATGTTCTTCCCAGCTTAAACTCCTTAGCCCAGCGTGCAACTGTGGAATATGGAGGAGAACAGTCCCCTAATGTTTCCACCAAGTCGCTGTGTATGTCTTTGGTAGACATTTTTTTCAAGCAGAGGTATTTAATGACAGCTCTGATTTCGTGTTTTCCATTTTGATGTTCACTCCTTGACAGTCCGTATTCAAATGAATGTAGCTCCCGGAATCGTGGCCTATTTATATGATTTTTTTTCCTGAACTAGTGGGTAATTGAGCAAGTGACTGTAATTTTTTTGTATTTTTGTGTGCACTAGAAATAACTGATTATCATTACTTTTGGATCACCCCTCGTAGTAGTTACCTTGTGTTTGGGTTCGATGAGTTTGTATTGATGAGAACTTTTTACATAGATGGGTTGTGACTGTCATTAGTGGTCTGATGATGAAGACAAAGAACGGTCAAGGGAATTTCTTAACGGCTTACAGGAACTACCCAGTGTTTGGGGTTAATTCATGTATTGAGAACTTTCAGCCGAGGGAGAGGTCTATGTCCAGCAGTGGACTAAAATAGGCTGATGACGATGATGCTGGATAATGATAAAAACTTTGCATCAATATGGGTTTTGAGCGCCATTACAGGTCTTTGTACACTGACCATCGTGAATTTGAATGTTATCATAGTCCACATTATTCTACTCGTCAAGTTCTTCTTTTGGTACTTACCATTGTTGACGAAGTTTAGTTAAATGCGTTGTTTTTTTCGTCCGTAGTGTAGGCTATTCACCCTATTATGTATTTGGTGTTTCCTTTTTCAAGAAGTGTTCTTGTTAAATCTACATATCACTTAAAATCGTAAAATAAAATAATTTTAAAAAAAAAAAAACGACTTCAAACAGAAAACTAAAAAGTAAAAAATAAATTTATTTAGCACAAAGATATACGTATTTTGATTTATTTAAACAGAAATGATTGAATACATATTTTACAAATCTGAAGTCGGTGCCAAGTAAATGTTACAGCAACGGTTTACGGTTTCAGAAATATATAATATGAATAGATACCGAATTACTATCAAAGTAAGTATGTACTATATTAAGCATTGGCTTACAAGGTATTAGTCAAAACATAAATTGTAATAGTGAACAAAAATTGTTAAAAAAAACACTGAAAATCACTTACATAAATATTTTATAATACTTAACTATTTACATAACGAATGTTCTCAATGTACAAATGTAGAAGCTCTAATCGTTTTACTTGGCACCGGCTTCAGAAGTGTAAAATATTTATTCAATCACTAGCTGAACCCGCTACTTCGTTCGCGTAAGCAGATGTTACTGACTAATACATTAATTGGAAGTATCGTACGTCAAATATTTGGATAAGTAGTCATTGAAAAACCTTTTTTAAAAAAACAAAAAAAAGAATTTGTTTTTCCACACAAAAAAATATTTAATTTTATCATCTTTATTTTTCTTTTTTTAAACAAAATCAGACATACTTAGTAAGGTTTCGTAGTATCGAACATAGCCGCAAAGAAAAAATACATACCACAATAGCAAAACATCGATTTAAATGGCCTTTAGTGCTTTTAGATTTAAACTGGCATTAGCGCCGTCTAATGAGAATATTATGTTGCTTGTTATTTTGATTGTGAACGCAAATCACCTATATTATCTACGCATAAAACAGGTGCATATATTTTTCATTTTGGCTTTTACCTTACCATCACATCAAGTTCCTTACGAAAATATATGCTTATATTATTAATATGGAGTTAAATGAAAATGTAGACTTATTAGCCCATGTGAAATTTTAGACTCTAAACTATATGTGTTTCGTATATCAACCCATATTGTTGTGCCGTTTTGACGTGATAGTTAATATTTGTTTCCTTAGGGCCCATGCTTCTTTTCAGGTTGATAGGTAATAAATAAATACATAAATGTGGTATTTCAGACTATGAGTTATTCCTGTTTCAATTTTCTACCAAATTTACTTAGTCTTTCCGACGTCACAGTAACCTATAAGTAACCGATTTGCTATTTCTGAGTTCAAACTACGTGTGTTTCGAATTCCATCCAAATATGTTCAGCCGTTCCAACGTTGTCCTGTAAATATTATGAATGTCACTGTTTGGATGTTTGTTACGTAATACATTGAGTACTTATACATAGGCAATGTTTAGCCTATGTGTTCTTCCAGACTGTAATCTAATTCTATTTCAAATTTCAACCCGATCACTTGATACGTTCCGCCATGATTAAAGCGGCAATAGAAATACATCATCTGCGAAAATTTCAACTGTCTAGCTATCACCGTTCTTGAGATACAGCCTGGTGACCTAGCATGTTATACCAACATGTAAAATTCATTTTGAGGTCTGCAAAAGTTATATAAACACGTACCGATAACGTTACTTTAATTGATGATATCTTAACTATACTAACAATTAGGCTAATAATATTTACAACAAAAAAAAAAAACCTAATTAAAAGGGGGATAAAAGAAAAGAAAAAAATTGAAAGAAAAAGAAATACAGTACTACCCTGATCTAATAGAAATGTATGACATGCGTAAGATGTGATGCCCTTTATTTTTTATTTACTTGCGTATTACATATGGCAGATCTAAATATCTGGCCGATCTGTGTAACAAACAGAAAACTGCTTCTGCTAATGTTCATCTTGACAATGTCCCCGGCTTGTGCTGGGGGAAGTACTGGTGGAATATAAAAAAAAAACAGCCTGGTGTAAAAAAAGAATTAATGAAATTAAACAATGCAAACATGAGTTACAACCAAATACACATTCTGACTTTCACCCCCTCCCGCAAGAAAACCGATCAGAATTTGGGGATCAAAAGTAGCCTACAGCAATGTCCTTAGTATAAACTAAAATCATGCCAAGTTTCAGCTGAATTGAATCAGTAGTTTCGGCGTGATGCGTGATCCCTATACAGAAAGACAGACAGACATGAAAGAAAAAAAATAAGTATCGACTATGGAGTGCCAAAAAAAAAATTTTCAAAATATCTTCAATGTACAGAATTCGACCCGTTACAGTTTTATTATAAGTATAGATTTCTGTTTAAATAAATCAAAATACGTAAATACGTGCTAAATAAATTTAAATTTTACTTTTTAGTTTTCTGGTTGAAGTCGGTTCTTTTTTTTTTGTTAAAATTATTTTTAGTATTTAGAGATGGTTCCCATTAAATGTACCACTACTTATCTCATCAGTTTAGGAATAAATAATCCACCAACCCGCACTGGGCCATCGTGGTGGATTATAGCCTTAACTCTCTCCTTGCGAGAGAATGCCTGACTCCCAGCAGTTGGAACATTTAGTGAGCTGTTGATGATGACAAAGGTCATAGAAAACATCTTGTTGCATCTAACAATTAATAATACAATACGAAAGAGCACTTAGGCTACAGGTTACTTACCGTATGGTTTCTACAATTTCTAGGGCTCCGTCGTGTTTGTCCTGTAACAAAGAAAGTATGGTAAGTATTTTATTTACGAAAAATAGCCAAACTATCGTTTCATGGGAGAAAGTGATAGACTCTGACCTACATAAGTTAATGTGGTCAAAACGCTGAATTAAGATTGTTTCATGAATGAAAATTTATCGTCATTCTAATCTCGGCAAAGTGGATTCACATAATATTACATCGGAAACAGTCTAATTCTCAAACAAGTTCAAAATTAAAAATTTTGACTAACCCCCGACTACCTCGGATCTCGGGTTATCTGTATAACGTTCTACTAGTCAAACCCCTTTTATTTGATACCCAAATTAAGGGAGTTGTGAAAAAAGAAATGTATTTCGTCTTTTTGTGGTAGCGGCCATCTTGGATTTAAATTTGTCATAATGCAAAGTATTCTACTAGTCAAGCCCTTTCATTTGATACCCATATTGAGATAGTAGTGAATAAAATAATATAATTCAGCATTTTGTGGTAGCGGCCATCTTTGATTTTAAATTTGTTATAGTGTATAGTGTTCTACTAGTCGAGCCCTTTCATTTGATACCCATATTGAGGTAGGTTGTGAAGAAATATTTTGTTCGCCATTTTGTGGAGGCGGCCATCTTGAATCGATATTAACCAAACATAGCTAAGAACATCCGCACGGATATTAACCTTCAAATAAAAATACCGTATCGAAATCGGCCCATCCGTTTGAGCTCTACGGTGCCACAGACAGACACACACACAAACAGACAGACAGACAGACAGACAGACAGACATCGACGTCAAACTTATAACACCCCTTTTTTTGGTCGGGGGTTAAAAATACCTATTTTCAAATCGTCCTTGGCATCAATTTAGATGTACAAATGAAACTAACTAAAATGTACTTAGATGTTTTAACCAATATTCAGTAAAGAATTCGCTGCCGAAGAGGGCTTCCACTCAAACCAGAATAAAATTAGGTCAATTTTTAACCATGTATTATAAAGCAAAATTATTATAAAGATTTTAAATACTGGGTAACTCACGATTGATATAGTCAGTCCAGTCCGACTCAAGTTTCGATCGTGTCCGGCGATCTTTTTCATGGAGAGTGCGCGCGCGTGATCGCAAATCGTTTAACACGTAACCACGTGAGTTTTCATGCTCAAATATTATAAAGATATATTTTTATAAATAATCTATTGTATGGTTACAAAATAAAAGATTTGAAATAGACTCAAGAGGTAGCTGATGCCCCAAAACTCTTGTTTGTGACCACCATTTGTTGTGTGTGAATTGTGTACCAATATTTATTTATTTATTTACCATTCTTTCTGAGTAGGTCTATCAGCATTCCACTTTTGTGATATTGCGTTTTTCGGACTGCCGGCAGGTCCTAAAAATAATTCGATAGATAGTCTGGCCCTAGAAATCCTTGTCCATGGACCTGCTAGTACAACCATGGAAAATGCTCTTTCAGGTTCAATTCCACCTGTAGGGTCAGACAATGCATGAGCATTTCTGGTTAGTTAAAAACAGTGAAATAGTCAAGTTTTACATTAAATAAAACATGTATTACTGAGCAGAGATGATGCATAGCATCTTTAGTGAGACATTGCGCTATCTTTCTTTCTGGCAACACAGGAAATACGTCATACACTTTTAGTCTATGAAAATGGCATAATATTTCCGGTTCGGATCACCTGAGTTTGAGCCAATGTGACCTACCCTCATAGAAGTCTCTCACTAACTAGGAGCCAGGAGGCCTTAAAATGATGCTGTGCATCGTCTCTACTCAATAAGTACTACAATCTTTATTTGATGTAAAATTTGACTATTATATCGGCATGTGACGATCCATAGTATCAAGAGTGGCACGTGTTTATTGGCTCCTTGTAACCACGACAATGATATGGCGAAACGAGTAAAAAACCATTTGGGTGGATCATTAATTTTACAAACAGAATAAATGCTACGTATTTTAACTATGAATAATTTAAAATCATATGCGTAGTACAAACAAGGCATTTTTCTAATAAAATGATTGGTATTCACTCAGTCGGCTCAAAATTAAGACATGCCTTGATTGATTAATATCAGTTTTTTTGTGTTCATTAAAATTTCCTGAAGGTATTTTTCACTCCGCTAGTTACCGCGAAACAAAATATCTACAATTCGAGATTTTTTAAATAGGCGACGCTACCGTTCAACGAATACTTCCAGAAGAAGCATTCATGTTGGCGCCTTACTAAAAGCCTGGCAATTAATTTGGATGTAATTTTGCCGGTCTTAAGCTCATAAAATTATGAATGGAAAGTTAGCAATGATAACTTTAAATTTAACGGAGTAGGTTTAATGTACATAATTCAATGACCTTTACATAAAGAGACGAGTTGCCCGAGCAAAACTGTGGCAACACGAATACTAGGTAATTGCCATCTCCCCACTCAGCCATGCACTCTCCAGTGTCGAGGGCAGCCGGTATCGCTTTAAGGTATTTTGGTTAATATTGTGATGTGAATAGAAGGAAAAATGCCATCCTGCGTTTTTAGATATTATGAAAATTATACTGAAACTGTCAGAGATACAATGTTTCATTTCATGCGTAACACCATACTTATTTTAAAAAATATTTGTTTGGTATATTTACTAAACCATTAAAAGTTTATTTGATATTTTTACTAAATCTTTTCAAAGAACTCTCCAACAGCCTCTGTACAAAGTTTCATGCGTCTGAACCTGAACCAATTTTCAAAACATTTTGTCCAGTCCTCCGCAGACACCTCTTTCACGGCCTTCTCAAATGCAGCTAGCGCGTCTTCCGGCGATGAACACTGTATCTCTTTGAGCTGATGTTTAATTTTATTTTAGGGAATAAAAGAAGTCACACGGAGCCAAATCAGGACTATAAGGAGGGTGTCCCAAGACTCTGACCGGTGTGGAATCCAGGAAATCCTTCGTTTTGATCGCAGAGTGCGCGGGTCGCCGAGTGCCGTGGTGAAGAAGGGCCCCGCGGAGCCCAGTGTTCGGTCGCTTGTTGCTCATTTAAGAAAAATCTTCTGGCAGCCATTTTAGGCTATACCGTTCGGCGTTGATGCTGCTTGGGACTCGAAGTGGAATTGAAATTATGTACCCCGTCAAAGTGAAGAAACTAGCGATTAAAATTTTTCCCTGCGCTCCTCGATCGCTTCACTTTCGTAGGCGTTGGTTCACTTTGAAACAGCCAAACTGTCGACTGACGCTTTGTTTCTGGATCGTATTGATAAATCCAGGATTCGTCACCTGTGTCACAATGTCGTAAACGCGTCGTGACGAGCCTGTATCAATTTTTTTTATCATATCACGGCACCCATCCACAGGGGCCTGCTTTTGAGCTTCGGTGAGGTTGTCCGGCACCCAGCGAGAAACTACGCGAAGAACTACGAACTACTAAAACCTTACGCGAAGGTGCTCGCTGCTCGTGCAAAATCTGGTGAACACTTTCTGAACCAATCTGCAGCGTATGCTGAATCTCTTCGTATGTAATACGTGCGTCTGTTTGTTGATTTTTTTTTACTGCCAGCAATCTTTCATCGGTGACAGTCGTCGTAGGACCACTCCTTTATTCATCCTCCAAAGTAAAACGATCGCGTTTGAACTCGCTATACCAGCGATAGATGGTTGTTTTTGAAGGTCCTTCATCCATAAAAGCAATCCGAAGCCGATCAAATTACTCATCAGGTTTTAAGCCACATTTGGAACCGTAAAAAGTCATAACACGAAAACGTTCTCGACGCAGATCCATATTTTCATGATACAAGAAAATTTGAATTGGTTCTCTAAAAAATGCAGAGGGAAATTGGAAAATCGCACAGAGGTATTTCTACTTTTAAATAATCAAAGTTTCCCAAATACAAAAAATATTATTAAAAACTCAAAAAACTCGACTGCATAAAAAGTGAACCAAGCTACGTACTTCCCCAGACGGATTCTGCCAAGAGTCCTACCACTACAATTATACGAAGTTTTCTGCTACCTAAAGCCCTATAAATGTGAGAATGGTTGTTACGCAACTTTAAATCGATACACATCCTAAACGGTCAGCCAAATCAAAAAACGTTGAAAGAAAACTAAAAAATATTTTGAAATACCTATTCAACGATACCCCTCTAGACATAGTTGACTTTAATTTTTTTATTTTGGACAATATGGCGTCTGGTAGTATATTGAACTTACACTAATGTCATGTCTTTAGTGTCACTCGCGATACTAAGAGAAATTGATTGACGTGTAAATCATAAAGATCGGCCCAGGCTTTTGGTCTGCCCAGTGCTTCAAAGAATCATACATACATAGACTGATAAACACATTATCACCCCTTTACGTCGCGCAGTTGGGTATTAATTATAAGTGGCCAGTGTCTTACACATAAAAACTTTTTTTCGCAAACCTTTCTGAGTGGCCTGATATGTGTGAACGTGATATTATATTGCATAATTGTTTAACTATGACTATAACGATTCTACTTGATAATTTAAAAAGTTCTTAGCCTAACATAGTTAATGAAACCACACGAATTTTGAGTTTATTTTTATTTTTCAACACTCTCCTCCGAGCTCAACACTTTTTCCATCGACCCGGTAAGACTTCGATACCAGTTTAAAAAAAATATTCGTCTAAATTCTAACTAACGTCTAACAGAAAGGCGTGAGACAGGGAGATGTTATATCTCCGAAACTGTTCACTGCCGCTCTGGAAGATGTTTTCAAGCTACTGGACTGGAACGGATATGGCATCAATATCAACGGCGAATGCATCACTCACCTTCAGTTTGCCGACGACATAGTCATTGTGGCGGAGTCGCTGGAGGACCTCGGTGCGATGCTCAGGGACCTCAGTAGAGTATCCCAACAGGTAGGTTTGAGAATGAATACGGACAAGACGAAAGTCATGTCAAATGTTCATGTCTCACCTGTACCGGTTATTGTTGGGAATACCACACTCGAAGTTGTTGACGAATACGTCTACCTGGGTCAAAAGATCCAATTAGGTAGATCCAACTTCGACAAAGAGGTCCAGCGAAGGATCCAACTCGGATGGGCAGCGTTCGGGAAACTTTGGCACATCTTTGAGTCTAAAATACCCCACATTAAACCTCTCGCACGTCGCACACACCACCCCGCCCTGCAATCCTTAGCCACTTATTACATTTGTCACTACTAGGGTTAAATTATTAATAATAACCGACAAATGTGATTAATTTATCACTTTAACCTCTACTTTCGGTAATTATTAATAATATTAGATAATTATTAATAATCTTCAATCATTCACTCTTACCGTAACATATACAACGGTCCCAGACTGGTTTTTAAGTTTTAAGTTTTGAGTTTCGCCAAGTCGGTCTTAAGTAATTTCTTTCCACGACGGCCCCCCGACTCTACTAAGTTAGACCACCGCCAACATTCCGTGCTAAAAGTATAAGTGGAGGAGGGAAGTTAGTTCCCTCCTACAAGATAAGGTAAGTAGAGCTAAGGTAGGTAGAGCAGACCACAATATGGGTTCGGCCTGATTGATCTATGAGAGCTCGGCGGCGCAGATGCACCCTGAAGGCATCGGACTACATCGGCGCTAATAACAGGTGCGTGTCTTTCCCAGAATTCAAATTATAGAGAACGTGAAGAATCAGGTACGGTGGAGGAAATTCTCGCGCCATCGCATACGGCTGACGGTATTATAAAACACTCTAGTTTTGTCTGAGCGATTCATAGTGACATAATCTATCAAAAAGTTGGTCCATGAACAACAATGAACCGAAACGCTGGAACTAGAACTGAGCTTAGTAAATGCCATTCTGATACACTTTTCGCTCGGGAAAACCCGTCCGCAACTTAGTTTACTCTGCCTGGTAGGTACACTGCTCAGTGAGTTACATTTAGTCTCTCTAGAATATGCATCAGTTGGTAGATTAGGTCTTATACAAGGCAACAATTGTGGAAAGGGATTGTGGCGTAGGGACGCCACAATCGTTCGGTTGTCTGTCTGTAGAATCACACATCCTTTCGTGTATGAAGTGGGATATTACCGCTATGGTTGCGTATATTTCTTTCCATTTGCAATGCCAATTGAGTTGAGACTAGTCTCACCTGCCGTATTATTTCAGGGAGTCGTTAATTTGAGCTCTCCACCCGTAGTTTGCTGCATCGGTTGTCAAAAAGTGCTAGATTCGAGATTGACACAGAGAGTATGTTATAAGCCATTGTGCGGCCATTATAGACTCCACCATTTATAGATCCGTACTAGTGAGATCTGCACTCGCTGTAGAGCAGATTGGTGTTGAATGATGAATGATCTGGCCCGTCGCTGCATGTGACGACAGTGCAGTCGATCTCGGGGTGCCACGAAAGTTGTGAAGTTATAAATGTCCAGCGGAATCTGGCTTTTTTTTTCAGAGATAACTGGCCCCTTTGCAGTACTCAATTTGATTTTGGTACGATAGTCTGTACCTTCTTGACAGAGAGCGATTTGGTATTTAGACTGGTGTCCTAAATCAGACAGAGGTATTGTGATTCCAATGAGTGACATGGTCGCAAGACTGATTTCTCGTAATTTATAGACCCACTAAACACAGTACTCGCATACCTCTGTTCTGAAGAAGCACATGATAGGAAGTCAATGGTAGACGCAAGCAGAAAGACCTGCGGAGTCGAAGCGTCTACGAGTCTCCGATGCGCTCGGAGAAAATATCCTTGAAAATTACGTGTGGGGTTGAACAAGCACAGGTTTGAAGGTAAATGGTGGACGAACACAGAAGGGCCTACGGAGCCCGAAGCGTCTGCCACTGTCTCCGATATGCAGAGACAGTCTCTTTGAAAATGACGTGTGAACAAGCAGAGACTTGAAGGTAAATGGTAGACGCATGCATCTGCAGATGACTATCAGAACGGCCTGCGGTGCCCGAAGCGTCTGCCACTGTCTCCGATACGCTCGGAGACATCCTTCTTGATAAGGACGTATCCGGGTGTGGTAGTCATTTCCGGCCATAACTTTTCTTTTCTCTCCTATTTTTGCCGTACTCTTCTTTGCAGTGTTCTTGATAGTGAGGTTACAAGTTACGCTTAACATATTTAGCTTGACAAACTGTTTACATGTGTCACGAGAAGCAGCAAGTTTTGGTTTTGGGCACTGACCGGAACTTCTTAAGTCTTTGTTTCCGACTAAACCACAGCCAAATCCACTCGTCAATACTAGCAGTGTTCTTCAAGTGAGACAGGAGCATAGTGTCATTGACGAGATGCTGTGCACTCGAGGGGATTTTACGCAAACCTTCTCGAAGAGTTTTGGTGGTGCTTTCCATTAGGATATGCTCCCGACGTTTTTCAATGCATTCAGCTAGTTTTCAGCAAATGATATGCACGACTTCCTCATCAATTTTGTATAACTTTGATGTGAATCTAAACTAACGATAGTACTTATGACTTGCGCGCTAGTTTTGTGCATTATACAACCCTGCTAACGTCTTTTCCGCAGTATCCAGACTATCTTTTGTTTCTAAAAGTTCACAGAGTTCGTCGTTAATTTCGAGGTTGATAAAACTGGGGGTAACAAAATGGCTTTGTAAAAAAAACTTCGGTGTACCCGACGTCTTCCTCGGAAGATTCTCTCAAATGTTTCAGATTTTGTAGGCGATGCTGGGGGTCCGCTGAAGGTGCAATTAATTGTTTCTTTGGCTGATGTTTTTAATAAAACCTATGTCGAGTCCATACGAAAGAAAGTCTCGATCGATCCAGCTGTCTGGTATGTTTAATAGCGCAAACGATCGGATCGGATCTTGTGGTAGCAAAGGTTGCTGTAACGTGCTGGGTTCAAAAAGATAACAAGCACCAGTCAAATTTTTTCGTTCATTACTTGACAAAATCTCCGGAATCACTCGTATTACATTAATAAATTTACTAAAACCACTGCGCATTTCACTTACCCGACTTCCTCTTCTTTACCTCGGCTATTTCATAGCGGTCGGATGAGGCCAACCGCTTGTGACAAACGCGGCGGTGCCTTATCGGCAGACGAACCCTGTCGCTTACAAGTGCGCGGCTCCATCTCGTCATCGGACGAAGCCTGCCGTTTGGGACTGTGTGACCCTCGTTCATCGTCGAGGCCCACTTCCAAGGCAGGCGCAAGTAATCCATTACCTACCGGTACCACTAGGTACCCGTCGCAATCACTAGATTCGCGATCACTCATTGCACTAACACTTGATCAGTAATTTTCACATAGTAGTATAGCACATGCACGACTCACTAGACATGTACATATGTCAGTTTACATTAAAATATTCATATTAATTACCGATTTTTCTCAAAATCGGTAAGAGTTTCGTCTTGAGTCTTGAGTGTTGCTTTAACGAAAGAAGACGACGCCTTGTGGGTAGATCGATCGATTTGAATTTACAAACAAATATCAAAACAAAGAGCTTCTAAGTAATAAACTCGATTCACTGGATTACGATGGACTCCATAGTCTGAATGCGGAATGCGTCGAAACTAGTTGACTTACGAATTGCGTAGGACTCGAAAAGGTGAAGTTCGGACTAAGTATCACAGAACGACATCAGACCTTTTCTATGTAAAGTAATTTGGTTTAATAGATATCATAATATCTTCTGCGCTTCAACGCATACGCCACATGAAAGAGCCAAGAGAAATACTACTAGAAAATAAACACAATAACAAAGACGTAGACGTAGTGGCAACGTCACTCACCGTGTCCATACGTCATACGTGTCATGCCTAGAGCTTCCCGTAATGGTGTTTACGACTCGTGACAAACTGTAGTAAACATTAGTAAATCGGTAATATTGCTAATTTGATTGACAAACACCATCAGGTAGCTAGTTTGAGCAACAGAATAGAAGTGAAGAACACAGTGAGGTGTAATTGAGACAGAGGTGAAGCTTTATTGGTCTATATTGTATCTAGAATGTATTTACGATTACATAAATACTAGAAGCATCCTGCAGTTTCACTAGCGTATAATATCTTGATTCCGTTATTTTCCCGGGATAAAAAGTAGCCTATGTGTTTTTATTCGAGAATATATATATCAAATTTCATCCAGATCCCATCTGTAGTTTTTGCTTGAAAGAGTAACAAACATCCATACACAGAAAAAAAAATGTATAGTACTAGTAGGATTGCATGGCATCTGGCTCTCATAATATAAGCTTTTCTTAGTTGCGAGGTAATTAGTGTTGTGTCAGTGAAATGACAAACGATTTTTTCTATTGCATAATTTGCAATACAACATCTATTGAATCAAATATATTTAATTCAATTTATTCAATAGATGTCTCATGTTGCAACAACTTTTTAGACAATGGACACACTTGATTTTTTTCACTTTTTTCAACATCTAAGTAATATCTAAGTAATAATTTTATAAATGCGTAAATGTTTGGACGTTTATTGTTCAAACACATCAGGATGGGCGAACATATCAGAATGAAATTGGGAAAATCGTAAGATTACTCTAGAATAAGTAGCACATTGAAGTATCGCGGAAAAATTACGTAAACGGGAAGTACGCAAGTAAAACTGCGGGGCGCTGCTAGCTATTTACACATGTATGTGTTCTACAATTGGTAACCTGAGGACCAGTTTAAATACTAGTTGAATTTATTTCACGAGAATTACTTGTTGTGAGTGCATGTCTGTACACAAATATTATTCTACTAGCAGCATTCTATTATTATCTGTGTTCCAAATTTCAACCTGATCAGTTCATATGAGGTCATTCTAAGATTTATTACAATTATTGATCCCCCTCTCCCTTTGTTAACAATAATAAGCAAAGCTGAAATAAGAAAAATAATTCTTATACCATAGTATGTTCTTAAAATGAACTATATTATCTTCCCTAAACTTTTTATACATACACAAAAAGTGACAAACAGATTGTAAACAATAACTGTCTGCAACAATGAGGGTGTCATCGGCACATCAAGCTTAAAGACACAGGTATTTGAAGATATTTTCTCTGAAGAGTCCTGTACTGAATTGTTGTAGGAAGATAACAGAAGAAAGAGTAATTTACAGATCCATAATAGAACTGTGCGGCTAAATGTAACTATGTACTCTAGCTAATTGTTTGTTTTTCAAAACTTTAACAGTATTAATAGCTTTCAACCAAACAGCACAATCAGCACAATCAGCATAATAAATAAAGATAATAAATATTGGTGGACAATTCACACACAACACCATCTGACCCCATACTAAGCAAAGCTTAGCTTGTACTATGGCGGCCAGATAGCTGATATAATACTTATATAGTTTTAAATACATACTTATTATAGCAATACTTAGCATAGCTTCAGTACTTTGTTACTTCAACATATTTCAAGAGTGATAATATTGCCTTAGTTTCTATAGTTTACTAGTTATGTAGTTCACATGTAAACTATTTCAATTCCATCTCAACTCTCACTAGACTCACTCGGTAAACATTTAAATGTGTTTTATTTAAACAGTGTTCGAGGATATATATATCAATGACATATATATCGGCTATATATCTGATATATGGGTGATTCTATGATAAGAGGTTTCAACTACAAGGAGGAAACGGCCAAAAAGAAAAAAAATAGTTTTTTCACCACTTGAGAACCCGAAAAAACTTTGTCTCAAGTGCAATTCAATGCAAGTCAATATTAGTTTACATTTCAAGTACATTAATTATAAACAAACGATAACACTAGCTAGAAGCGTCTTGAAGCGCTCTTGAGATTAATGGGCTCAAACGGGTACAAGTATGACGGCACTTCATACGATGAAGCGTAAACAATGCAGTTAGGTAACCTGACACCCGTTTTCCCTCCAAAATTGGAAACGCGAGTAGCGGCCGGTGTAGCGAGTGGATTAGTATAAAATATTATTTTAGTAGACTAGCTCGTCTTAAGTGGCTTATTTTGGCAGGGGGAATGCGGCTTGGGTGAGACGTTTCCATGACAAATTCAAAAATTTTAACTGACTGAAATATTTTTTGGGTTAATTGAATATCTCACTTTTATAATTACTATATTCTTTCGTGTATCTACCCCGGCAAACTTAAGTAAATCAAATAATAGAAAGACATTCAAAGATGGAAATTTTGAAAGCTCTTAAAAAACTAGAAAAACGCTCTTAATCGTTGGTGTGAAGTTGGCAAAAATAATCGTGAAAACCATCTAAAAGCATCTGCATTTTTAGTTGTTGCGACGACTGTGCAGTGTAGTGATTTCGCATGATCATTGTGCCTCTCCCCTGGTAAGTCGTAAAACTCATACTATTAATTAAATTTATTTGAATTTACTGCCCTAATTAAGCAATACAGTAATAATAAAAGTGAGATATTTGATTAACCCAAAAAATATTTCACTCAGTTAAAATAACTGAATTTGTCATGAAAACATCTCTCCCCTGCCAAAATAAGCCACTTAAGATGAGCTAATCTACTTAATTAATATAACTAATATTGTTTTTACACTTTCACGATTTGAACACATTATGTTTACTAAAATAATATTTTATACTCATCCACTCCCTACACCGGCCGCTACTCCGTTTTACAATATTGGAAGGAAAACGGGTGTCAGGTTACCTAAGTGTGTTGTTAACGTTTCGGCATATGAAGTGCCGCCTTACTTGTACCCGTTTGGTCTTCTAGCGGTATCGTTTGTTTATAATTAATGTACTTGAAATGTAAACTAACATTTTCGGCACTTAAGACGAAGTTTTTTCGAGTTCTCAAGTGGTCTAGGAACTATTACATAATAAATTTCAAGGAAGACATTTTTTTTTGGGTTAAATAAATTTTATATCTATACGATATAACAAACACGAAACACCCAAAAACAGCATTAAATAGCATTTTTTTTTCAATACCTCAGAACCATTTTCCCGCCAAAAATGTAAATGAACTTTAATTTTAATGTGGTTTATGTTACACCACACGCAAAACAGGCGCACCAAGACGTCGAGTTGCGGAAACAGCCCGCCCACAAGCCTGAGCGGAGCGCTACTACTACTACTACTACTACTACTGTCTAAATTACACCGGTTCAAAAAGACGCCATCGACAAATTTACAGGTATACCTAATATAATATATACTTAATATAATATAATAATACCCAAATAACAATACGACTTTTTTTCCTGATAAAAACCAGGTCAGGTTTTAAAGCAAAGTAAAATTTTTGGTTATCGTCACTTGTAATATAGTACTCAAAATTTTAGCACTTATTACTTAGTAGTACAATAGTAAGATAATAAAATAAATACTAGTACAATTGTGAGATAATTTACATTATGTGTATTTTTGTAAGGTTAACTTTCTTGTTTTAGAAATAAGGCTGTAATAAGATAATATGATTTTATGTTTATTAAAGTTGATTTTATTTCAAGTAAATTATAATGTCAAATTCAATCCCCTAGTAAAATAAGTATCTACACTGGTCCTGATGTCTCTCCCCTGGCCTGCGTATTTACCCTGGCCTTCAAAAAATGATAAATGATGTATTAACTGATTTGCCCTTACACGAAAAGGTCCATAAATGGGACTCAATCATAATCATAATTAATTTTAAAAGGTTTCATTAAAAAACTCCAACTATTCTTCTTGGCCACATCATCCTTTTTGTTAAAACTTCTTATCATAGAATCACCCATAATTATATCAAACTTAATATATATCATAAGTAAATGTCTGATATTTAGATATATATAATAAATATTAGCTATTTTCAAACCCTGGGTTTAAATGAAGTGCAAAATAAGAGGACCTATTGTTGTGTTGTGTGTCTTTTATTTTGTATCATAAACGTAGGTGCCTAATATTTTACAGAATATTATTATGTTAATAGTGGAATGACCAGCGATTAAAAAATATTATTATACAAAATCAGTCCGAACAGGAATTTATGTCACTGACTTTTCTATACATTCTCCAGCATCAAAATCATTCCTAACTTTATATATAAAAGTAAAAAATATATGGTAATTAATACAAACAAACCTACAACATTTTGGTGTTATTAGACTTACATTTGTCACATAACAATACTCACTAAGTCTAACTAGTTTTGAGAGTTAAGAGTATTTTGTTTTATTTGGGTAGCAATGGCGATTTTGATATACAGAATCCTAAATTATCAAAATTATATTACATTAATTTATTTGGTAAGGTACATCATGTCTATATTAAATTAGGTATTCACATGAAACACATTTAACTAAATATACAATTAATGGACCCTTTTTAATAGGTCTCAGAATTTATTTTCCTGACCATCAAACAAACCCCCAAATACAGTGGGTTCTTTAAGGATGTTAGATTTTCAAGGTCAGAGTAATTATGCTTTGGCTACACTGCTGCCTCTAATTCTGATAAAGGAGATTTAAAATTTAACTTTAATTCATGTTCTGACAAACTCCCTTCTAAGACAACCCTAGCTTTAATACATCTTATCCCCAAGATAAGCATTAGATATGAAAACAGAGTTCAGACATAATCGGTTCACAATCAATGTATTTTGTATCCAGTTTATGTGACTGGTGTGAATTAAATAATTTGGCAATAAATTATTCTTCCCAGTTTATAGATATAATGACATGGAACATGTTTTTTTGGTGCACTTACTATGAAATTGTAACAATCAAGATTATAATGAATTAGTATGCAATTTGAATAACCTATGTCTATACATTTAAATAAAATGGAATTGTCTGTTTGTACTCAAATACCTACATTAATTAACATTCTGTCCGTTTGATGCACTGACTGGAACAATATTTTAACAGGATTTTCACAAAAAAATAGCTGTTGTTATAAAGAGTAACTTAGCTACATTTATTTTAGAAATAAAAAAAAAGAGTTCCCTGAAGACAGTATTGAGACAATCTTGAGGGTGGATATTACAGTGGTTACCACTGTAATAAAAAAAGTGGTATCAAGTTCACCAGGTCACCTAGTAATAATTAAAGTTACTGTATAATGGTGAGCACAACATGTGCACACTATTCACAATATTGAGATTTTGAGTATTAAAGCAAATAACACAATTTATGTAACAGATAACACATCCAGATTGAAGGACAACATTATAAGTAGGTCAAAGGGAAACAGGTCAACATACTTTCAATTAGCCTACTTAAAAAAGGGTTAGTTTTCATTGCTTATTTTATTTGCAACAAATACTGTAAAGTATGTAAAAGACTAAAAGTTTCAATTAAGTGTAAAAAATGTTAACATTAATATGTATAATTTCCAGTTTGTTATCAATAATATTGTCGGTATAAACTGGCTTGGACATTGCATACATAAATATAAATTAGTTGAACATAAATCATTTGTTATTATCTCATCATGGTTATCTATCTTCAGTGATGTATAACTTTATCTATAATATTGTTTAGATATACTATTTGTATTAATATTTATGCATGTATAGGCAACAGGTGAAGATCAATAGGTATATTATAACATTATTGAGTATCAAATATGAGGTGAAAGAAAGTTTTTTGCTGGTTAGAAACCAATTAGCAATACAAAAAGGTAAATAAATGACGAATGAAAACTACGCAACAGTGTGTACATATCTAAAAAAAGCCGACACCTTGACAAAACACGAGGTCAATACACTCTTCGAACCCATGTGACGTGAGTTATCTAAATATGATACCATGCATTAGGTACATATACAAAAACCTATCAATTAAAGGACGTTGCCCAAACAATGCTTTTGCAACTCTCGTTATTAACCTATTCCGTTAGCTGAATTTTGTCTGCACAGCACAAGTGCCTAAAGTCACGTCTTTTTCCAGCATTGCATCTTCTAAAGTATAAATTATTTAGCTTTTCTTATTACATCATCATAAAGGATAGAAACCATATAAAGATATACTTTATGAATATCGTTGAAACTCATAAACATGTGTACCAAAACAATTACATACCACCAAGATGTAAACTGTAATAAATACAAAATATTTCGTACCGAGCCATGACCTGAAGTGAGGGGCCATGTATAAACAACTGGTTCCGCGCCTGCAGGAGAATGCAGGCGTAAATCCAAAGCCATGATAATGAGAGCACGGCATTAATGCACACACTTTTCACTTAAAAACTAAAATTATCACTAAAAACACCAGAATATTAACATAATTTCACTGCACTTTCACACACACACACTCCGAGCAACCGTGCGCCATGTTGAAATTATTTATTCAATGGCCGCCATTGTGTGTTGCCATGCGCCATTATTGTCAACAGCTTTTTTGATTTTTAAATTGTCACTGTCTTTGTCATATCAAAATCACTTGGATTTTTTTTTTTGATTACCTACACGCGCGAGCGCCGAAGTGCAGTGTGACCAGAGTTACTAACTGTATTTTTTATTTTAATTCTACTTTAACGGTAGATTTTAAAGTTAATCACCTTATTGTCAGTAGAATTAAAAATGCAGTATATTTTAGTAGAATTTTGAATTTCGTAGTGAGCAATTTTTCCTTCGGTTCATCTTTCGATCTCGTTCTCGATTGTGCACGGGGAAACGGGGATTCACATGTTTTCCTGCAGGTACTTGAAACCACTCCGCTGTTATTTTTATTTGTATGATTGATTCCTTTGTCGTTTGTCGTCTAATTAACGTATTGTATGAATAACTATTTTTGTACATGTATGAATAAAAATGAAATGAAGTTTTACAAGGTTCACAAAGATATCACATAGAATTGAAATAATACCCCTTGTCCAAAAATTGGGTGACAGATTCCAAAACCAATGAATCAAGTGCTCATTGCAAAGCTTGCAATTGTGATATATTAAGCAGAGTCGCTTCTTTGAAAGATCATAATTATGGCCGTATGGCCTCGTCAAAGCATTTTAAGAACATAAAATAATGTTCGGTAACCAACTTGTTGCGTCCACTATCGTTCCGCCCTGACTTCACCCGTCTTATATATAATATAGCATTTAGGTATGTCGTACAAATCTAGTAGTGCAAGAATTTTTGAAATCGGTCTAGTAGTCTATATTATCTTTACTATGCTAGTAGTTCCTGTGATTAGCGCGTTGTTCAGATTTAAATATAGTTAGTACATATAGATTGTAAATTATATATAATTATAGACGTAAGGGTTTCCACATACGTTTGGTTATGAGTAAACATTTTAGTAGATTTATGCGTATTGCTGAGTAGAATTCAGTAGATTTCGGCCTTACCGTGAGTAGATTTAGCAAACTAAATCTGGTCACACTGCCTAAGTGAGTAAGTCTTAAGCAAGTGCAAGTGGCCAATTTCTCTTATTGGTCTGTGCAAGTGGCACCGAACAGCGAACCAGCGTTGCCGATTTGTGGGGAATTCCCCAAATTGCGGGGAAATCGAACTCGATTGGGGAATGGTGTGGGGATTGGTGTGTGAAAACGTTGAGAATTTCAATTTCGTATTGATGCTTATACTGCACTACCAATTTATGGTACTTCAGACACTTTATCAGTAAATTATTACTCATATCACCGAAAGTAGCTACAATAATACACGTCTCTAGTTTGTGTATTGTAAATATGACACCACCATGCTCAGCTTGTAAATTTATTATGCATTAAGAATAGTTTTGAGTACTCACAATTTTAAAATCTTATCTAATGTATGAATGGTTTGAGCTAAATGCAAAAAAGTTAAAAATAACCCGCTGATTTCAAGCTAAATAATTAATCTAATTTGATTGAATTTGAGTAGGTAGATTCTTTTTGAAGTGAAAACTTCTTTTGACGTACCACACACAGATTTTTCGTGGGCTGTGAATGAAGCTCAGCGTGAATGAAAGACAAATACGGATGAATGGATACGGATATTTGGTCAAATAAGAAGACTTATTAAAAAAATAAACACAGATTTTTTTTAAAGTTATTGTTTCAAAAGCAGATTTTTTTCTGTGTTTGAAACTGCGTTTATTTTCGATTTGTGTTTGACTATTAACATCAGTAACAGTAATGCTTGGAGCAGACACTTTACCACAAGTCAAAATTCTTGAATTTTTGAAAAGAAAAGTAATTCTTGTACTATTGTTTACTTGGCCATGTTCTAGTTTGATTATTTTAGATTGTTTTCATTCCTTTTAAAGTATAAATTACACATTAACCACAGTGACATTGATGTGACACTGGGAAAAGTAAAAAATACTCAAACATTAAAAAACAGAACGGTAGGATTGTTAAGTTTTTATCACTCAAAACAATGTTAAACTGTAAGATACGGCAAATGCCCTAATAAATATGAATAAATACTAAATTTTCCGTTTAATTAATTATGTGGGGAATTTGTGGGGAATCGGCATAAGTTTCTCCCCGAATTGGGGGAATTTTCCTTCAAATTTTGGGGGAATTAGCAAATCGGGCATTGGCAACGCTGCAGCGAACACCGAACACCGAAATCTAAATTAGCGGTGGGCGATTATGAATGATCGGCATAATCGACTTATTTTGCATTACTAATCTTGATAATCGATTATGGAATTAGTAACTAATATGTTTTCATAATCGAACGATGTTACTAATTAGTAATTACTAATCTTGTTTTATGAAGTTGACGACAGTTGTTCCGTGACTTTAGTAGATTACTAGATTAGTAGTATAGACATTGGTTTAGTTTTAGTTTGTTTTGTTTTTATTACGGGTTTACGGTGGTGTGACGTACGTTGATATGACGCTTTTAACTTTTATAGTGGATTTAATTAACGGTAAGTTTACATACTGATTTTGATAGATTTTTAGACTTTTAAGTTTTAAAATAAAGAAATGTTCATTAATTTCATTTGTGTAGTATTAATTAATTTACAATTTTGTGGTTTGTTTATTCTATCACAGATATTCGGGGGATATGCCTTAATTGCGAATTTAGTTCGAAACCTAGTGTCTCCGGTTTTCTCCCACCTAAATAATTACTACATAAACTAAAGTAATAATTACGACACACAACCGCATATTTTACCACGCACACTAAGAATTACGATTGCGCTCTTTATGACAACATACATAAAATGGGCGGGATATTTCCGTATAAACAATACCTCATGTCTATGTAGAAGGAGTCACTCAACGAATAACAATATTGAATATTCATAGTGTTATTTATTGTTATCACAAAAAAAGTTAGATAGGTACGAGATACGACATTATACAACATGAGCTTGCACACGAGCGGCGCGGCGTGGCGAGCGACACCCGTGCGAGCGAGAGACCGCATCGTGTTGTCCCCTCCTCGCCCCACGCGGCTGTGCGTGTGCTGTGACTGTGAGTGTGAGTGAATCAAGTCGCGCGAGACTCGCGACTCGCGACCGGGCGTGCATGACTACTAATTAGTAATTACTAACGGTCATAATCGAGATATCTCGAGACATTCTCATAATCGAATGATTTCATTAGTATATCTCATAATCGCCCACCGCTAATCTAAATCTAGTCTAGTGATTTGTGACTCTTTAGATTAGAGTATAAGTGTTCTGTGTTTGTGACCGAAATCGAACTTAGTGAACATAGAACACAAAAGGCAAAAAAACAAAACCCTTGTCTTTGTACCTACCTATATACGCGGTTGTGCACCTTCACCGCCCTTAAAAGTTAAAAACAGGTACACTGAAGACCTGGAAGACCCTTGAACTTCACTTCAACGACGCATCGTATTTTCGCGTATAATAGTTTGATTTCTGTGTATAAAATTCGATTTGGAGGCTCATTCAATAAGCAGACAGCTAGGTGAAATTAGTCGCACTTTCCATATTGGATAGACAACAAGCGTTGCTAACAGAATGTCGGACTCAGAGGACTCCGATGATCAAGTCACAGATTTGCTCAGCATTAAAAAATGAAATAGATAATTATAAGAGCAATCCAGCAACATCAGGAATGTTTGTATCTGGTTGGGATGATGCTGATCAAGATGTTGATTTAGTTGACGATCCCAAAGGTATTTAACATAGCACTGTTGTTATAAAATGAAATGAAAAAAATGTTATGTTATTGTGTTTAAAATTAATCATCCAGATTCATCTTGCAAAACTACATATTTAATAAAAATAATTTGAAATGTATTAAAGTTTGCCTAGGTTTCAGAATAAAATAGTAATCATAATTGTTAGACTTTAATCTGGTATTTAATTGTTTTTCCTTATTTCAGCTAATCCTGCTGATCATGTATTGTGGGCAGCAGAAAATGGTGAATTGAGTACACTCAAAGATATATTACAATCTCAGCCAAATCTTCTACATGTGCAGGACTCTGATGGTTACTCATTATTACATCGAGCAGCTTATGGAAATCATCTAGAAACCATCACATACTTACTTAGTATTGGAGCCAATATTAACTTGAGAACAGAAATGGGATGGACTCCTTTACATTCAGCATGTAACTGGAACAATTACAAAGTTGCTGCACGGTTGCTGGCTGCTGGTGCTGACCCAAGAGCTATATCGGATGGAGGTATATAATATCACATATAAGTTAACTAGTTCTGTGCCGATGGCACAACAGGCGCTTTGTAATTTTTTGCTACTTATGGCTGATAACAGGAGAGGCGTGTTATTTTTAATATAAATATAACTTCCTCAAATTAAGTTATGTAAGGTCTGCTCAGAACTAGGGACGATTTTCTTAGCATTCCATGGATTCACCGTGCGGGTGCCGGGTCCATTGTGTGGCAGAGAGAGAAAACCCGAGTAGACCCTGAGACTTGTGACTCGGGCGTAGGTTAGGTAAGGGGCCCCTTTCTATAACAAATTTTCTACGTAGATTCCTGTTGTGTTAAGTTTTCAAAATTGTAGGTATGCAGCAATGAATCGGTTAAAAGTCACTTCTATAGTATAACACTAAAACATTTTTTTTGGCTTATGAATTTTACACAAATTCTTAGGATAAATTTTAATTAATTCTACCTCATTAGGTAGCACTGTCATGCGTGGTCCGAAGAAAGGTCACAAAGAGTCACAAGAGAGGGGGGGGTCACAGGGGGCATGACCCCCAGGTCATGCCCCTGTGACCCCCCTCCTAAAAAAGTACATGTTAAACAACTAAAAATATCTAATAGTATATAGACTGTTCTTTAACACGGGAAAACAAATGGAAGGGGAATTACGTTGATACAATCGTGGGGTGCTACTAGTAAAGTATTCTTTACTCTATTGTATTTCTACTGGTGACCCCCACCCAAAATCTGAGCCTGCTTACTGGTGACCCCCTCCAAAATTCGAGACTGGGACTATAGGGAGAGTGCTAAAAAAACCAGAGGTTTATAGTGAGTACTTTAGATAGAATAGAAAACATTTTCTTGTAAGAATATTTTTTTTTTTTAGTACAGAGAGAGTGACAAGACATGTGCCTGATGCCCATAACAGCACAGTGACACGTAGCAATTGGAATATGAAGAGTCCAAATCGTTACCTAGCACTGCACTGCACTCGTAACCCAGAGATATAAAATGTTTTATCTCTATGCCTCTATGCCTAATTTTACTGGAAACATTGTTCTTCAAACTGGACCACATTATTTATACACATATAGTAGAATAACTGGCAATGGTATCTGTGGTGTGGTACTTCCCCAGGCAGACTGCAAAGAAACCCACTAATAAACCACTTGAAGTGGGCTGTGAATTGAATTCTAGCATCACACTCGGGTATGATAAGAAAATTTCGACTGAACTCGGGATGCTAAAGTGAGAAAGAAAATATAGTGAATAAGAGCACCAGAGGGAGAAAGATGTAATATAATATACTTAGTCAACTGCTCTTTGCTGTTGTGTCCCTGTGTTTAGTATATTTATGTATTTTTTATCACTACATTAACTTCTAGGTACTTACCACATTAATTGAACCTGTCACGAAAGATTTAATTTGCATTTCACATTCATTGCAAAAAAGTTTTGGTTGTAATATATTATTGTTTTATTACAGCACTTACACTATGTAAACACACAAAATGATACCTATTTTCATCACAGTACGTACACAACATATTTAGGTATGCATTTTTAGCGAAATACCTATAAAATAAAAAATAAATAGCAAATACTTAAAAAAAATACGAGTCAAACGCTATTTCCGACCCGCATAAAAATTTGTATTTAATTTATTCTTTGCCATGGATACTAGTCATTCAGTCATATGTTATTCTCGTGTTGTTGTGCTTAATGGGTATATTCAATTTCAATATATAAATCGTTTTTATTTCTAATTATTAAAATTATTTAGTAGTCTTTAAATAGTTAAGTATTTCTTATTTTAGTTTTTTCACTTCTGCGTTCTTCACTTCACGTTTTTTTTCACACAACACATTTTTTTTTACTTTTATAGGTTTAGACCACCATCTCGCCTGATGTTAGGCGATGGTGTGGCGATGGAGCGTCCTTACCTAGAAGACTCTGGGTTTGAAAATTGTAACTATGGCGAAAAAGCCAGGCAACGTATTCCACAGCCTAGATATTCTTATCGGCATTATTGCTGAGAACAATAATTACTAATAACTCCATTAAATCTTTATTAATTGGTTACAAGTTCTGTCACAGATATGAATTATTTATGTCTTTTTAAGCATTAGGAGCTAAAAATTTTACAAACATTGAGTGTCATATTTATTTGCACTGGCTTTGACCTTGGTACATAAAGACTATTTTGACTTGTTTGCGACAACCCTACCCGTGTCATTATCGGTGTTTCTCCTAAGATCAAAGGCTATGAACTAATGGTACTCGTAGTATTTCTTTGTACTGTGGTATTAATTACTGTAGGCTGTATACACTCCGTGCCCGTCGCGGCTTTACGTGGTCGTCACCGCGTGCTAGACGACGCGGGACGCAGTGGGGGTGGGACTGCAGGAGCAGAGTGCCGATATATCGGTGCACCGCTCTCTCTCTTTCCTCTTCAGCCGGATGGTGGGAGCCGTGAGGCCCTGTGGCCTACGTGCCGTGCCGGCGTGCCTTGCGTTCAGGTGCACTGGTGACGGGACGTTGCTCTTTAGGTGGGCCCGAAAACGGACAGAGCGCGGCGGGAATGCGTGAGATGAGGCGACACTCGTGATGTGTTGTGTCAAGTCCGACAGAACCAGACCGCCACCCTTACGCTGAAGGTGGCTGAAGGGTATACGTAAATGCATTATATTGACGTAAAAAGAAAGGGATGAGAGTTAATGTGAAGTTTCGTCTATTTTTGAAGCTTCAAACTTATACTTCAACAAATATGCGCGGGGCGCAGCTAGTAATATAATATGATATAATAATAATCATTATGTGTTTTGTTTCAGACCAAACACCCATGCACTTAGCAGCAGCAATAAGTCATTGCAAATCTACATTACTTGTTCTCTTTTTAAGAGATGATACAGTTGACCTAGCAAGTATGAAAAATAATGGAGGAGAGACTCCCGAGGATCTAGCTAAGGGGCATGGGATTTATGGACCTATGTTTGAGATGGTTTATCCAGCAGCTACTTTCATTAAATCATTGGCTTTTACTTGTAACCCTTATGTGCGGGACACCAAAACATAGTTGAAGTATCTGGATACTATGTTGAATAAATACTATTGACAATTATAATTATATGACAACACTAACAACTTACCTGTCACTCATAAAACCCTATTTTTGGCAACACTTGAAATTTAAAGAAAGTTCGAAATTTCATTAAAGCTATTTTGAATTTACTTAAGCATGACAGGTTAGGCGCTTTGCAGACAATGGGGTGGGGCGTTTTCTTTATACTTGTCTACATGGAGTGTTACGCTGTTTGTTTACATTGTGTGCGTGTCTCGCACACAAGTGTTGAAACACAGACACTTGTGTTCGTGACATGTTTTTAAACATGGCGTCAAATGACGCTGTCCTGAGACACAATATAATATATAAAATTCTTCTGTCACGGGGTGCGTAATCGAACTCCTCCGAAACGGCTCGACCGATTCTCATAAAATTTTGTGAGCATATTGAGTAGGTCTGAGAATCGGCCAACATCTATTTTTCACATCCCTAAGTGATAAGGGTTGTTCACCCCTAAAAATATATTTTTAATTTTTGGTAAATTTTTTTGTTTTTATTTTTTTTAAGTAATGTGGCATTAAACAAGAACAAAATTAAAAATTTTGGTTAACCCCCGACTACCTCGGATCTCGGATTTGTAATCTGTACAACATTCTGCTAGTCAAGCCCTTTCATTTGATACCCATATTGTGGTAGTAGTGAAAAAAATAATGTAATTCGCCATTTTGTGGTGGCGGCCATCTTGGATTTGAAATTTATTATTATGTATTGTATTCTACTAGTCAAGCCCTTTCATTTGATACCCATATTGAGATAAGTTGTGAAGAAATATTTTGTCCGCCATTTTGTGGAGGCGGCCATCTTGAATCGATATTAACCAAACATAGCTAAGAACATCCGCACGGATATCAACCTTCGAATAAAAAAAACCGCATTGAAATCGGTCCATCCGTTTGAGCTCTACGGTGCCACAGACAGACACACACACAGACAGACAGACAGACAGACAGACCGACAGACAGACAGACATCGACGTCAAACTTATAACACCCCTTTTTTTGGTCGGGGGTTAAAAATACATACAACCATCGAACTCTTAAAAACGGAAGAAGCGGCAAACGCGCTTCTACTATGGCGATGCAAAATCAGGTGACGTCTCCTGATTTAGTCTCAGTCGCAACAGAAGCCACAAGGAGTGCGGACGTTAGCTAACAATCCGAAATAAGCCGTAACAATGGCTTATTGTGCTTTTACAAGGTGCACGAATAGTTCAAAGACCAAAAATAAGTTCCATGGGATCACTTTTCATGCGTAAGTACACAAAACCTTAATTATTTCCATCAGAGTTCAATGATTATTTCATCTAAAATTATTTTTCTGTTGTAAACAATCTGCCATTTGTAAAAAGGGACAGATATACATACAGTGTACGAGTGCAACACGACCGGCGATATCTTAGTTCCGACTATTACGGGTAAAGACACGTAACTAAAAATTTCGCTTTTTACGAAAATATTTTTATCAGCTTTGTGTTTATTTACTTCTCCGTACAAATAAATTGAAATTCAATCGAGACTTTTGACGACTACTGATTACTAGAGTTTTTAATTTTTGGTAGGTATGTATATTTTTTGGTATTGTAGACATTTTACTACTAAAAGAAAAAAGGTCGTTTTTGAAAACTTTGTTTGTAATTTTTCTTTAAGATTCCCTAAAGATGAATTTTGGAAGCATAAATGGCTTCAAGTTGTCAGAAGACAGAGAGAAGAACCTGATGCTGTGAATAGAAGGAACCCATTCCTTCTATTCACAGCCGAATATGTTCTATTCATTTTGAGACTGATGACGTGTATAAAACCAACAAAGGATACCAGAAAATTTTAAAGAGCTCTGTGCCATATTGTGCAATAAGGAAATAACGGAATATTTAATTTATTGTAAAATAAATATATTAGATACTACGAGTATACTAATATAACTAGAACATAATACGGTATGTTTAGATTTTGAAACTTTATTTAAATATTTAATCTCATATTCTGTTCAGTTGTTATAATCTTATCATTTTCTAAAAACCTAATTCTGATAATGACACCACCTAGGATAAATGGCTGCGCCTTGTGCCATGCGAATTAAAAATATAATTAAATAGCCATTGTGATTTCTTAAATGCCCACTAGTTTTATTTTTCTTATTGTGAGGGTTATGGGGTTTTACGTATTTTGCATTTGCTTAAGTCAATCGTGTCAACTTTTTCCCATTAAACAAAAGTAATAACAGCATACAAAATTATGTCATTCATTGAATTACATTAACGAGAGTTATTTATTTTACCAGGTTGCCATGGATCGCTATTCCTCTTCATCCGGGTCTTGAAAAATGTTAATGTTTGTTTATTTTTTGTCGGTTGAAACCAAACAACAAAAAATAAACAAATTATCCCATTTCGAGGGAAAATAATTATCCTTTAAATAAATAATTTTGTCGATGTTTTGTTGTCACTTGTACAAATGAGTGGTAGTATCCTTTTTTTGTAAACTCGCAAATACTGTTATATTTCATTGTAAATAATTTTAAAATACAAAACATTTAATTCACTCTCAAATTGTATAAATAGGAATATATAATTGAGACCTTGAATTGAATTTTTGACATGTTGGATCCTACTAAAACGATCTGTAAAAATACTATGTAATACAATATTCAGAAAATAAAGTGCTCACTTGTGCCGTAAGCAAACACATTTTTTTACTCTGCCATCTAAATCATTGCATTTGTTGCATTACTGTATATCATATTTTGAACCAACTTCCAAAAAGTTGTCAATTCAACCACCATATTGCTTTAATACTCATTATTCTATTCCTTACAACGATAAATCCTAAAAAAAGCTTCTGCTTTCTTAATTTATAAATGGTGTAAACTAACTGTTTTAGATTGTATTGTTTATGTTTTATCAAATTTATAGTCATACTTTTTCAGAAATGTTGTCAAAAACTATGCTTTGGTTTTATTTTAATCCAATACTCTTGTCTCCAAAAAAATGTCGTTTCACAATTATGTTTTTTTACCTGTGACTTGTCAATTTAAATGTTTTCATTGGCCACATAAAAGACAACGGCTATTTTGTCTCTTTCACGCCAGTGTATTCGTATGTCTTTCTAGCCTTGTCGAAAAAAATATCTAAACAAATGTGATTTATAGCTATCTCATTTGCATCTACGGCCTACTTATAATGACGTCTTTGTCATTCATTCAAACGTATCTCACGATGGAAGTGAAGCTGTGTGCACGTTGCGTATGCTTGTGTGAAATTTTCGCCACGTTATGTTGTTTTTAGATTATAGTATACCTCATCTTCGTTTCTTTAATTATATCGATGCATACAACCCTAAATTTTTACCCTTTTATCACCAATCCCTATTTTTTAATCTATATAATTATATAAAAATCAATTCCACTTTTCATTGTAAGTGAACTCCTTCTAAACGGCTAGACCGATTTGATTCATTTTTTTTGTATACGCTTGGGTTTTGCAGGGCCCTGGAAGGTTTAGATTCACAAATCAGCCTGGTTGATGGCACTGCACTTGATATTTTGGTTACTATCCGAGCGAAGCCGGGGAGGGGCCGCTAGTATTTTTATGAAATCAATTGTTTCTGTAACTGAGGTACATGCTGCGCCTTGTAAGGCCCATTTTTAAACCCCGACCAAAAAAGGGGTGTTATAAGTTTGACGTCGATGTCTGTCTGTCTGTCTGTGTGTGTGTGTGTGTGTGTCTGTCTGTGGCACCGTAACGTACGTACGACGACGTACGTACGAGCTCAAACGGATGGGCCGATTTCGATGGAGTTTTTTTTATTTGAAATTTAATATCCGTGCGGGTGTTCTTAGCTATGTTTGGTTAATATCGATTCAAAATGGCCGCCTCCACAAAATGGCGGACAAAATATTTCTTCACAACCTACCTCAATATGGGTATCAAATGAAAGGGCTTGACTAGTAGAGTACTATACGCTATAACAAATTTCAAATCCAAGATGGCCGCCACCACAAAATGGCGAATTATATAATATTTTTCACTAATACTTCAATATGGGTATCAAACGAAAGGGATTGATTAGTAGAATACTTTGCACTATGACAAATTTCAAATCCAAGATGGCCGCTACCACAAAATGGCGAATTACATTTATTTTTTCACAATTATGGGTATCAAATGAAAGGGCTTGACTAGAAGAATGTTGTACAGATAACAAATCTAAGGTAGTCGGGGGTCAATCAAAATTTTTAATTTTGTTCTTGTTGGAATAATTACACAATTATAAAAACGGTTTCTTTCTCCAGAAAATAAACTATATCATGAGATTCCTTATTTATTTGTGAATAAAATTAGCGTACAAATTAACAAGTTTAGTTAAATTTCTAATCGAAAATAATAGTTTTAAAAACCTCTAAACTGGACCTTTTTTAGGAACATAGGTACTTAACATAGCCAGATATTAATGATGTAATTTATAAACGCTAATAAAACAAACGTGTTTATATTTGAAACTTAGCCAACATTATGATATTCTAAGGTAATCAGTTCCTTACAATAGTTTTTTGGGTAAATAATGGTCGGTGGGCCATCTTAGGCTTAGCAAAACTTAATCTACCTACAAAAAAGTCTTTCTATAAAATCAACAAACAACATTTTTCGGCTATTATTTTACGGTTATTTAAATTAACTAACATTTTTTTAAACAAATTGTCAAAATATTTTCCTCCATAATTTCGGTGGGCCTTATTAAGGGTATAGAAAAAAAATTGTAAGATTGCGCAAGATTAGAACAACAACAAGATACTGAAAGTAGGTAGTACCTGCCGTTGTGACATACGGCAGGTTTTTACAAATTCAATGGCTGATTTAAGCTGTTGTTCAGTCCACTCACGACTTACGAATTTTTAAATAAATACACGGGTAACTCACGTTTGATATAGTCAGTCCAGTCCGACTCAAGTTTCGATTTCGATTTAGCACTGAGTGCTAAACGAGCTGCGAACCCGCGCGCGCACTCTCCTTGAAAAAGATCGCCGGACGCGATCGAAACTTGAGTCGGACTGGACTGAATATATTAAACGTGACTTACCAGTGTATTTATTTAAAATGTGTAATAACCACGTTAGTTTTCTTACGAATGTTTACTAAACACTAATTTCTGAGCCTTTGTATCTAAGTTGAATAAAGTAGTTACTAAGCAAATTTAAAATTGCAAGAATCTACTGCAATACTAGCAATTGTATCTAAAATCTTGCCAAAATGACTAATTTTCTATAATAAACTGTTATATTCAATAGTTCTAATAAGGCCCGGGCTGTCTTAGGAACCCTTGTGATGAACCTTTATAGTAATTTTAGCCGAAAACGAGACCAAGTTCTCTAAAATAAAAATTAACAAAGAATTCAAACAACACCTAACAAATCTCCATAAATCTAAGTAACTTGTTACGTAGAATTAGATACAGTTAGTTAGTAGACAGTTAGTTTTTCAAATAAAATTTCTAAAAAGATTGTGAACACAAGGTTATAAAACGGGAGCCATTTGTAAAGTGTCTGACAAACTGTCGAATAATGTAAAGTTGGCGACACCCTGCCTTTCATATTTACTTGCAGTTTTGTCTATGACACTCATCGAACATGGGCGCGAAATTTAAACTCATTCGACTTATTAACTTGTAAAATTTTGAAAGTGGGCCATTTTAGGCGTATGTACCTTAATAATGTAAAGGTTACTTACCGATGATAGCTAACGATTTTAGTTATTTTAAATATATATGATGATATTTTTTTTTGGTGTTTTTACGCTCGAACGGTCTAGACAAGTGTAATCAAAGAGCGTTTTCTTTGATCGCGAAGCAATGAAGACCGCGTTTGTCCGTCGATGGCCGCTGTTGCCCTCACCACGAACACGAAACGGACGTGGGACGGAAGCAGTCAGTCAGCTCACGACGTTCGTTCTATTGTTCGTATCGTTCACGCAGACTGAGCTAGCTGCGTTACTGCCTAAAAACTGGTTTGTGACATTCCGCACCAAAGTACAGCACAAGTAAACGGCATATTGCCCGCTTTTTATGTTTGTAGGGAGTATGATTCCTTTTGCGCTATCGTTCGTGGTGAAATGAAAGGCCCGGCCCGCCTTGTCGTCTGCAAAGCTTAAAACTTGGGAGTGTGAGGAGAGTAGTGACAAGCCGTACTTCGTCACAATGGTTAGGACAATAGATTATCACATGCATTAAAAGACTACTTTTGAATTACCTACCTACTTAGGGTCCTTTTGGATCCTGCGCCCTCGGCGCTAACCCGAATAGTCAGCTCGGTAGTATAGGCGACTCGCGGCCAGCTACCATAAGTTAATTAAAAAAAAAAAGTACCTACCTACAAATGCATCATCATAGTGAAGGCGACCATAATATACCTACTAAAACATATTACAAAGAATAGGCGAGATGCCTCAAAATCTAAGTAATTAGGTAGTCAGTCAGTTAGATTATAAAAAAAATAGGTTGCCTGTAAAGTCGGTATACGGGCGAAAGTTTTACGTGACAACGACTTTGAGTGGTAAAATAATTTTACGGAAGGGACGCGTGCCTTTCACTTTTTATGTCTGTCTCTCTCGCTCTTAGGCGGGCTAACCATGCCCGAGTGGAAGGGACGCGTGCCTCTCACTCGCTCTCGTTGTGAGCGCATAACGTGAGCGGAGCGTAACGCAGTTTCTTGAAGTGTCACCCGGCAAACCAATTTATAAGACGTTGTCACGTCAAAAATAATGTACACGTATTTTTTCTTTTCTTACACAAACAAAAAATGACGAATATACAGTGCTTAGAAGTTTTGATAGATCTCACGTTATGATACGATTTTACGAAAGATTGACGTCACAGCCGGAAGTTAGATGATCTATAAATATATGTATTATGTTTTTCTATGTGCTCCTATGTTCTCCTGCAGTGAAAATATAAGTGATCTGTTTATACTAGTTTTTCAGGGGGTTTATAATAAAATTACAATACAACAAAAATAATTAAATATCAATTTATTCAACTTAGGTGTAATCGCATCAGTACCTACATACTACTCTATTATTACCAACTTTTGCCCACACCATACACAGTTTGCAGCTATCTAATACGATAATTACTTACAATGTAATACACATATAATGTAATTAAAATTACTACACTAATTAAAAGTAAAATTTAAACAGTGAATTTACATACAAAGGTATAATTCAATCTACAGATACCTATTTATAAACTTTTGATGCCATACTTTCTATAACATGCATAGCTCCAGATACAAGATATGTCTCAGCATGTAAATTCTTCAAACTGGCAATTAAATTTCTTCTATCTATCTTCTGCAACTCCGACAATGATTGACGACCTTGGGGCGTCATGTAAGGTAACACCAAACACCCTAATCCGAAACTCTTCACCCTAACACAATTCCTCCATATATCCTTCAAATCATCATCTTTGACAATTGGACAAACGGGTAGTAGATTTATTGCATTAATACATTTGAGTTTTTGACGTTCCGTGATTGGGTAATCCGCCCGTTGAAAGGGAGACAATATAACCGCACGCCAAGCGCTACATATTACAGCATCAGGAGGTCCAGCAGTCTTTAGTAACAATGGTACAATTTCTTCCACTAAACCTGAACGTAAAAGCATCGGAATGAGATTTCGAATAATTTTCGTGTTACCGAAATGATAAGCAAGATCGGCCGTTATTCTGAGTCCATCAATGTGCCCATCAACGGTTTGTAATAACTGTTCTAGTGCACGACACTTATCTTGCATAAAAGTTACGACCACCCAAGGCATATCTATGTTTTCTAGCTTCACTGTGCTTAGGAGTTCCAAAAGTGATATCCATAAAGCATCCCTCTCTCTATTTGTAACTTTCATAGCAGTATCTGGTTCGACTACGCTCATAAGACATTGAAGAGCTCGCATCTTTTTACATTTATTATAATCACTATCATCATCGAAAGCTATCCTGGACAAATAAATGGCGCCCATTTTGGGGCAAGTTGCTTTCAGTATATATTTAGCAGTCATGAGCTCTTTAGAACTGAGTGCGGATCTTTCATCTTTTCTGTTTTCTACCGATTTGTTCAGTAAGTTCTCTAAGATTTGAATTCTTATAGAACTTATGTTGATGTTATTCTTGTCAGCAATTTCAGTTGCAGCTCGGTTGACGTCATGACGTGTAATCTTGTTAACAAATTCTGGGTGCAAATATAAAGTTCGTATGAGCTGGGCTGGCTCTGTCGACAAACGGACCAACTCTTCACAAGCCCAATCTATTTTGAATAAAACATGGCGTGTGGACAGTGTAGAATGTAAGCGTTCCATTTGTTTAACAGCACGGTTTCCTGGTTGCAGGGCGGACCAGCGCTGCGCAAACTGATAACAAAGGTGTGCTGCAGCAACTTGATCTGCTCCGCGTGTACAACCTTGAAGTACGTAGAAGAGACACGCTCCAGCCCATTCCATATTTGCGATATGTCTAACACAGCGATGCGCAGCGCGAAGTAAAGGTTCTTCTCTACTCGTCAATCGCCATGGTTCTTTTTCTTTTGTATCGTTATCAGAACTGTCATCTCGCTTTCTTGTAGTCATAGTTTGTTTCAATGCATTACTGCAGATCATGTCTTTAGCTATTTGTAGATCTTTATCAAGAGAAAGCAAAGAAACTACTGGCAACCAACGCTCATATGTTTCTAGTGTTATTTCAGATTTTAAATTAGACCACATGTCATCACGCATAAATAGATGAAAAGGTAATCTGTAATGACCTATTTCTGGAAACATTCCTTTGACTGAAAACAATTCAAACTCATACTGTTTTGGAGCACTCACTCTTCTATAGTCTTTCAAAAAGTTTAACAAATAATATTCCTTCACCCTGTTGACGTCCATAGTTGAAGCATAAATTAAATGGTGTATACAAACAAACACCTCATAATTATAAGGGTTAATAGAGACAACTCGACCATGCAATGTGACTTCTCCATTTTTCCAAAAATCTTTCAAAACATCTTTTAAAAATTCTTTATTTTCAATGTTATCCCAAATGATTGTACTTTGTTCAAATAATCTCGTGTCGCTTTCAATGGCGATTTGACGATATCCTAATTCATCACAAAAGATTTTGTACTTCAAATCCCAAGATGATAGCAATGATATCAACTGTAATGACAAACCATCATTGATAGAGACGGACAGTGCTTTACAAAGTTCAACTAATCTTTCACAAGTTGTCTCAGGGTATTGTCTTAGTATATAAAATAGTATAACTTTTACATCCCATGTCTCTTCATTACTTTCTGGTAGAGGAATATCACACAGATTAATATTGAATTTAGCTTTCAGTATATACTGTGGAGGATATGCAACAGGACTTGTTGGATTATTGGAATCAAACATCTGGTAAATGACAGGACTTGATAGGTATCCAGAGAGAGCAGGTGTTAATGATTCATTTTGCCCTCTTAATAAATCCAGTGGGCAATAAATTGTGTCTTCATTTTCATTATTCTTCAGTAGAACAAGCAAAATTGTAGTCAAAAGTTCATCCAATTCTTGTGCTGCTATAACTCTTAATAGTAATCTTTTAGAAAATTTATTTTTAAACTGTAAAATATTTTTTGTGATGTCATCATGTAAATCAGAATTGGTGTTTGCACTTGATATAATTCTAAATGGTATAAAATCACATTTAGACTCAATGCTCAACATTTTATCTTCAACAATGTTTTGAACAGGATTTGCTTTTGATATGAAATCAATAAATTCATTGATAGCACAGCCAGATGATATCGGTAAGAAAACATAATTGAATTTCCATGCAATGGATAGATTTTTAACTGTAATAGTAGTGTTCACAAGAGCATTTAATGTAGATAAGTGTTTCATTATCTCATGTAAATTTTCTTCTTCACATCTAGTAATCAGTTCAATCAGTATACAGATAGCTTCTAGCAAAGAGGTGGTATTTTGTCCATCTTTGAATTGAGACAGTATAGATGATACATCTTCATTGAAACTACCTAGTCCTTGATGAGGTTTTATTAAAGTTTCTACCAAAGTCCTTACTTGATGTGTTGCAGACACTCCTCGGAGCAAAGATAATAGTGATGAAGGCTTTGCTTCACTAGTTGGAATCAAAAATGATATGCTTGCTCCACTGCCTGAACTTACTCTTGCTTTTTCATCATTATGCAACCAACCATTGTATCTATGAGCACATAATTGTTCATTATAAAGACTGTTCATATCAAGCTCAATGTTGTAAGAATTCTTCAAATGATATAAATTATCAATATTCTTTAACTGGATATTGTCAAGCATATGTGTCCCCTTCATGAAATCAATGTAGTTTCTCTCTAGAGCATTATTTTGCAAACTACTATTTATTATTTGTTCATATTTGGACATTATGGTTTTTAGGACAATATTTTTTTCTAGGAGAGGTAAATTTTGAAATAATCCTAAAGCAGATCTTGTATCACAGATTTCAAGACACTTATTGATGTACAAAGAATGGCCATAGTTAGCAAGATGTGAAGGCATAACTGTATTTATAGCCTGTAGATCTTTTAAATCAATTACTGGTGCATTGACTAACCTATGTAACACCAGTACATATTCTGTGCAAGTCAGGGGGAAGTTATACTTTTTTAAAACTACTTTAACATTAGCATAGTTCAATTCTTTTTGTATTTCTTGAGCTAAGGTATGATCAGAATCAGAAACTGTAAAATCTTTAGTGGCAGAAGCAGCTGCATTGATAGCTAATTGTAGTATGGTTGAACTCCAAGGTACATCAAGTACTTTGAGGACATTCAGAAGGCATTCTAGCTTATTAGTTAGGGAACGAAATGAATTTAGTATCATTTCTAACCGAACTCCATCAACTGTACCACCACTACTAGCAGTTTCATTTTCAACAAAACTTTGTAGAACTTCATCCATGTCAAACAAATGACTAGTAGCATATGTAGGCAAATAATCCTGCAAGAATGCTTGGAGGTCTTCTGTATAACAACGTCTCAGCATTATAAGAGCCACTTCACTTGGACTTTGAGAGCTAAGCTCACTCAATAGCATGTTGATCTTGTATTTTTCTCTCAATTCTAATATATAATTTATCCTGTCTTTTAAAATATCTAAATCATCCATAGAAATAGGCCTGACATATATTATATTCAGGGATGATTCTAATACTGCAACAATTTCTTCAATAAATTTCAGACCTATCTTGGGCCAGTAACTTGATTGTTCAAGGATAAATATCCTCTCCATGGCCCATCTAACAAACAAATCTATGTAAAATGGGTTTTGTTCCAATAATAATGGAACAAAATTTTTTAAACCATATTATAATGGCACTCATTTTTGTATTATTTGGTATGGCATTTAATATTTCAATAATATCTTCTGAAGCCAGTGATAATTTTAGTTCAGAGTACTTCAACCAGCAAATTGAAGCAATGTCAAAGTCCATCTTCAGTATAAATGTGATGCATAGTTGCTTGCAATTCATTTCCAACAAATTGACTTCTCGATAAGAGTTGTTACCCCTGAACAATATGTATTCAATCAGATCTAATTTTATGAGAGTGTCTGATAGTTTTTGAATCAGATCAGCTTCATTTTTTAAGAAGACTCTTTTTTGCAGAGTGTACAAAATTGGTTTATAGATACTGCTGAAGTTGTACAATTTTAAAGCAGCTTCTATAAGAACATCTAATGCCTCAATATTATCAATGAGGGTTTGTAACTGAGGTGTAACAGGACCAGGTTTACCTGCTGCAATTAATTCTTCTATTACAGTGTTTAACTCAAGAACTAGGGTTTCCTGAGATGTGCCAGTTTCTGCAAAGCTCCCTGAATTTTGGTTTTCATTATCAGATCCAAGTGCTGTAGATATCCGGGCTTGACATATGCAGACCTGTAAAGTTAACAAAAAACTAAAAACATAGCCTTTAAGTTCTATAGACAATTCCATAATAAACTATTTTTAACATCTGACCAAAAAAGGGGTGTTAAAAGTTTGACGTCAATGTCTGTCTGTCTGTGTGTGTGTGTGTTTGTCTGTGGCACCATAGAGCTCAAACGGATGGCCCGATTTTAATGCAGTTTATTTATTTCAAAGTTAACATCCGTGCGGATGTTCTTAGCTATGTTTAGTTAATATCGATTCAAGATGGCCTCCACAAAATGGCGGGCAAAATATTTCTTTAAAACCTACCTCAATATGGATATCAAACGAAAGGGCTTGACTAGTAGAATACTATACACTATCCAAAAATCAAATCCAAGATGGCCACCACCACAAAATGGCAAATTATATTATATTTTTCACTACTACCTCAATATGGGTATCAAACGACAGGGCTTGACTAGTAGAATACATTGTACTATGACAAATTTCAAATCCAAGATGGCAGCTTCCACAAAATGGTGAAATACATATATAATATATATATCTTTTTTCACAACTCCCTTAATATGGGTATCAAATGAAAGGGCTTTACTAGTAGAATGTCATACAGATAACAAATCTGAGGTAGTTTGGGTTTATCAAAATCATGCACTAGAATGTGCACACTTCAGAAAGGTTTTTATAACACCAATAAATAATCAAGAGCTAAATGAGGAGCAGGAGAATTATCACCTCCAGCAAGAAAATTACATATTATAATAGTGAGTATGTAATAGTGTAAAAACACATGCGCGAGCTTTCCCTTTTGATACCACTTTTGGGTCAACTTGTTTGCCGGCCACTATACTTGTTAAACAAATTCAAACTCTTCAAAGTTTGCTACAATTAATTATCGATTAGGGGAGAGGCAGAGAGGAGACAAAGTACAAATACTCAGTTTAAATATACATACAGGTATAAAAACTCTTTTTTTTTTACTATTTATTTACCTCATCATCATATTCTACAATATAGTAAAATATGTTGTTGTGCACAATCACTGGCATGAAGTATGTCTTGTTGCTTGCATATTCACAAAGAATGTTCATATTATTCAAATCCAAAATCCATATTTTTGATTTATCAGCCAAAATAATGTGATCGCCCCAAGAAAGTGCATGATGTAAAGGTAACTGACATGATATTTTATCTATTATTCCTGATACAGGACATTGGCACAAAAGACTTCCTTCTTCAACATAATATATCATTCCATTAACTTCAGCAGCTCTATACAATGTTGTTTCTTCTGGGTGAATGTTTATTTTTTCAGTGTAACAGTGGATTCACGCAAGCCTTCATTCATTAATTTTCTTAGTTCCATTGCGCTATAAGGAGGTTTGAGGTATTCACCACCATCACTTTTAAGAATGAAGCTGTTTGTGCTCATTTGTTGCAGTTTCAGTTTGGAATAGTTATTTATTGTTATTGTAATTTGTAAGCCATTGAGTAAGTCAGTTACCAGAAATTGGTCAGATTTTAGAGCTACCCAAAGAAAATGGTCTTGGAATGCAGATTCTATGATTTCTTCACTTGTTTTGTAAAGTTGTTCTTTATCAGCAGCATTATCTTTCGTTTCTTCCAAATCCAATACACGGAAGCAGGTGGCATTCTCAAATATTATTAATTTGGGGTAAAAAAACTTTGTTTGCAATAAATTTTTCCCCAACTTACTTATCTTCTTGATTGTGGAGTTTATGATGGTCATTGGTTCAATATATTCACTTCACGATTGTTTAGTAACTATCTCAAACGGAGATTTATGGAAACGTACATATGCACCTTTTGTTCGGTAATCTGACAATCTGAGCCTATCGACACCACACGATTTTTATAAGTTATAAGTATTTGATATTTGTACGTTAGGTTTCATTTCAAAAATAACGAACGGTATAGTGATCATAGTGACCCACAGATTCAAAGATCATAGTGATCTGTGATCACAGATTAAGTAGAGAGTCTGTGATCTGTCTCATTTTGGCTCGGTCGCAGTCTTGCCAGTCAGGCCTCGTCAGAAATAACCTGAATTTAAAAAAATAACCTTTTTATTAAAATACCTCCCTTCTCTCACGACCCACTACTTAAAGTCAGTTTTCGTCGCACGATGTTGCCACGCCATGCACCTTTTTCTTGCTTTTAAACGGGGTTGCTAACACGGCCCTCCTGCACCGTGCCTGCCCCAGGCACGATAAAGCTGTAATGTACAAACACTTAGCATTGCAATCTATTAAAATAATAACAAAGCTCGGCCTATCATGACATATTCAGCCCATACGAGAATGATAACATGAAGTCAATTCAAGAATACCTTTATTCTTAGGCATTCTTGAAACTTCTATCGTATTTAAGTTGAACAACCAGAGCGAGGGCTGTTGTCTTTATACTTAGACAACCCCAACGATTACTCAGTCATTACCAACCAACCAGTGCCTATAGTCGGGTCATTTTAAAAGGTGATATTTGACGTTTGTCAGTTATGTCGTCATAGTGAGGTGACCTGACTAAAACCTCGATTGAAGTGATACGGACTTGAAACACCAATATGTGAATTTTAAAAATCATCCGGCAAACCCTTGCCCCATAATAATATTTTTTTTCGTAAATTTAAGGAGCAATGTATGACAAGTGCATAATATAACAAAAAAAATGTATTTATTAAGCAGTATCTGAAAAACAGTTAGTATTGTCATCTTCATCATTGGTGTGAGCACTTAAAGAAATTATTAATTATGTTCAATAATATTGTCTAAACTCACGGTTATTTTTAGCATTTTTATCTATATTGGTATTTAAAAGCGATAGATCAATCCACAGACTAAGTAGGATCAATCTTCACGAAAACTCAGAAATTTTGCATGGAGGTGTGTTTTAGCACGCAGGTGCTCGTTAAGACGGGGTTTTGTGAAATACAACCCCTAAGAAAGTGAAACAAGGGATGGACGGTTGTATGAATCGTAATTTTCAAAGTTATAGGCGTGAGATCTACACATAAACGATTTTAATGAAAGTTGGTACACAGACTTAATTTCAAAAAAGGACATAGGTTACTTTTTATTACGGAAAAGGGTTGAAATGAGGGATAAAATTATATGGAAATTCGTAATTTTTTAACACAAAACCATGAAACTTCGTATCTAGACATTTAACGCGAAACAAATATGTGTTTGTTTTAGCAATTTCGTAATTTAGAATTGTATGGGGTTGAAATGGGGGATGGAAGGTTTATATGAAAGTTCGTAACTGTTGAAGATAAAACCATGAAATCGTATCTAAACGCTTGACGCGAAGCAATCGCTTCGCTATATAATAAGCCTCGCGTAGCAATTTTGTAATTTCGATTTCTTAATTATTCGGAGATGAAAGTTTGTGTGGGAATTCGTCGTTGTTGAAGATAAAACCATGGAACTTTATATCTAACACTTGAAGTGGAGAAAATAAAGGGTTGTTCTAGCAATTTTGTAATTTCAAACCGTACGGGGATGAAATAGAAGTTGAAATGGGGGATTAAATTTATAAGGAAGTTCGTCAATGTTGCAAACCGTAAAAAAAATTTAAGCTAGACACTTAAAATGCGTACTATTTTATAGTATACATGTGAAAGTAACTCTACCTGTCAATTAAGTTTTGACGCCTAAACCACTGAACTGATTTTTATGAAATTGTAGGTACAAAAATGTTTTAATATTAGTAAAAGTAAATTTGTATGGGTGTACGTACTACTTACTGTTCAAGTAAATATGTACTCCCTCAGTTACCTTAATACTTACTTATTTTACGCGGAAGAAGTCGCGAGTAAAAGCTAGTAGTTAATAAAATAATAATAAACATTTATGTTTTATTATAGTCACAACGTGGTCATTAATTTAAGGTGATATTTCTTCACAAGTAATCCTTGCATTCGATTCAACTTATCAGGTTTCGATTTTACAGTAACATCCTTAGTGGTTAAAAACCAAAAAGGTTAACTGACGCAACATTGTAGCGAAGCGACGTGCAGTTCTTTAGATCAGATATTGTTTATTGTATTTAGAATGGTTTATAAGTGAAAACAAATCGTAAAATAACTAGTATCAGTCATTAATATAACAAATATGTAGCCGTAATAGAAAAAAATAAAATAATATGCAGTTCTAACAAAACGAAAAAATATATTATTTTATGCCAGCCGTTACAAGGTTACGTTGTCGAATTTTGATGAATTGCCAAATGTTACCTATGTAGAAACAGAAAGAATAGTGACACCGTTTAAGTAATCTAATTTTCCCTAAGTAACTTCAGAAAGTGAGAAAGTGCAACAAGCAGGCAATCCATTTTTGGCGAGAAATGGCAGCACTATACAAACATACATATACACATCCACTCATGTACACATATTATACCAGTAACAGTAACTCACATACACACACGCACACACTCCCACACACACCCTAATACACATAAATCCCAATATCATTTTCACATCCACACAAATACATACACATCCTCTACATTTGTACTATTATTTATACACACATGTCATATTAACATACCATATATATTAATATATATGTATAACATATATATATATATATATATATCTCTATATACCTATATTAAATATATATTACCAATGTATATGTAATAATATGTATGTCTAAAAATATATGTGCACGTACATTAAATTAGTAGGCATTACTTACTTACTTTACCTTTAGAATTACACCATCATAGTTATATATGTTAATGATAGAATAAATGTTTTTGTTTTACATAAGTTTTTCCAAAAAAAAAGTTTATGTATACGTTATGCCTGGTGCCCACGACACAGGTTGCCCTAGTGTGGGTACCAGTGTACTTGTGTCTCAATATATATGTTTTTTAGATTTAAGTAGATACTAACTTGTTTTTTAAGTAATTGTGTTCTTGAACCAAATAAATTTCATTTCATTTCATTTCAAAATGTCCCGACTATAGTACAGCTCATTTTTCCTTTAGGTTTAGGAAATTTCTGTGTTAGCTCACTGTTGGATTCTACCAATGTACCAATTCTTGACCCTCTTGAAAGAAAAGAAAGTCAAGTTGAACAATCAGAGCGAGGGCTGTTGCCTTTATACATAGACAACCCCTTCGATTACTCAGTCATTACCACACCCAACCAGTGCCTAGTACAGCTCCCTTTTCCTTTAGGCTTAGGAAATTTCTGTGTTAGCTCACTGTTGGATTCTTGCAATGTACCAATTCAATCTTCTCAAATTGTTCGACTTCTCTCTCTTTATAGGAATTATATGTTTGTATCACAACATTGGGAATTCATTAATTACCTTGCCAACACGTCATATTATTTATTAATTGTATTCAATCCACAGATCAAAATTAGCAAACTTTATTATGTATACACCATTATAGGCATTTACTATCTCTCTCACTGACTCTCATATACTGAACAGACATATACTATTGTACTTATCTTTACTCAGTAATTTTTTAAGCACTTGTGTTTACGGCTTAAATTGCACCTATTTGTCGCTCTGTAGGTAAATCGTCACCTCATGACTGCTAACTTTTCCACTTCCAGTTGCTTCATGTTCAAAGCTATACATTTGCACCCCTCATATTTACCAAAAGTTTAAGTAGATTGGAATTAACTGCTATATTGTAAACCTCAGCTAATTTTTCGATGTAATTATGAAATGTTAGGGTATGTCATCAAAAAAGGTAAGTCTTTTATATTAAGTCTTATCCGATTATCACGACGATAACATACATCTCGACTTCATTTACAGAAACAGAATCTAATTTAATAGTCGCTTATTATATTCGTCACACTTGAAGGGTCATTGCTTTGGTTACTTTTGACGATTTTACTGACAACCACTCCTCGTATCAATGAATATCGTATTGTACAAATGAGCTCGTCCGTAACTGCACCATTTACATGTATCTTATTACAAAATGTATATATTGTTTTAGTCGTCTGCACGTACTTTATTTCTTGTTTTACCGATTTATTCAGTTTTTTTAAGCTATTGCATAGCTTTTATCACGGGCCTGGGGACCGAATTTTAGTGATCGTGCATCTCTTTCTTATGTTCACAAGAAAGAGGGATGGAAGACCGTAACGCCGTCCTCCCCACTCGGTCATTCGACTTTGAATCTTATTGGTATTAGCTTTACAGACTAAATGCTCTTAGCAGTGTTGCCAACTTAACGGATTTCCCGTGATATTTTTTATGGTAAACAAATGTCACTCTTCAAAATAAAAGCAATTTCGAAAAATTGTTAACATCCCTATTGCTTATGTTGATAAAAATGCAACATGCAATAGCTTTACCGCGGCAGTCTCCGAGTGCCACACTTCTTTTTTTTAATTTATAACTCATACAAAACTCGCACTTTACCGTAAACTGAACACTTTTGTGGTTCCCGCCACAATTATAACAAAGGCTCTCGAACTCGCTAGAGTCATAATCATCGAAAGACTAGCTGTTTCAGAACTACCTACAAAATTTGGCGTTCGGGTGAATACTTGTAGGGCAATTTTAGTATCGTTACCCTCTGTAGGAGTAGTGTTACCTGCAGTATGTTTTCCCAGTTTTATTTTATATGTACCATGCTGTGTATAAAACCTACCAAACTAGAGTCCGCGCCACCACTGAAGTCTTACGGAAAAAAAACAGGAACTAAGTTTGACAGATCCGCCATATTACCGTTTGTTCGGAGTGCTTGTAAAGAGTAGAGGTTGTGGATTTTTTTATTGTTTTTTGTTGTAATATCCGTGAAAATGCAGCGAAAAGTAGTGAAAAGTGCAGCTCGTGAACTAATTCTTAAAGTGAAAGAATTTTGTGAATTAGAAAAGATGGAAAAAGACTTTTTGATCCCGCTAAATAATGTGCAGATGAGAGTCGCCGCCATGACAGGTAAATATTAGGGATGCCATAGCTGCTTGTTTTTGCCTAATTGATGAATACGATATAATTTAATGTAACCTTGTCCGATTGACGATATCCTCAGTGTTTTTTTCTTATTCTTAATTGTGATTGAAAATATACCAAAATTTGCCTTGATGTTTTATTTATTTCAGGCGTTTCCGTAAAGACAGTGTCTCGTATAACTAAAGAAGGACAAGTAGCGGCAAGCACATCGAAGAAAATAGTTACCCCCGGGAAAAGCCGACCGCAACCGAAAAAGATTAATTTGGACGATTTCGACCTCTGTGCGATACGCTAAAAAATCCATGCATTCTATGTGATCACAATGTGGGTATGACTATCACGATGACATGAATGCCTAAATTTTTTTTTAGTGGATGACTGAAAAGGTAGTACCTAATTTACCTGAAAATTCTTTGGTATTTATGGACAACGCACCCTACCACTGCACGCAGATCAACAAAGCTCCAACCATGTCAAACCATAAATCAGAGATGCAAATATGGCTCCAAAAAACAAGGAGCCACCAGTTTACGCAGTTGATGAGTTGCTGAGGCAACACAACCATGAAGTTGTAAAGTTACCTCCGTATCATTGTGACTTAAATCCAATAGAAAAAATTTGGAGTCTTGTCAAAAGACGCGTTGCCGAGAAAAATCTTGCTCAAGATCCCAAACAAATAGTTGAACTGACTGAAGCTGCTTTTGCAAGCATCACAGAAGACGACTGGCACATTCAATGCGATCATGTCAAGAATGTTGAAGATGAGTACTTCAAAAATGACGGACTCATCGATGTGGAAATGGAAAGATTTATAAATTGTACAGAAAATAATAGCGACACTGAATCGGATTATGATAGTGACTTAATTGATACGAGTGACAGCGATTGCAATATGACTGGTATAAAACCATTATGTGCAGTAGATCACAATTATTGTAAAAATATACAATAAATGAAAAATAAATAGATACAGAACATTTGTTTTATTTTATCGTTTAAATAGTTCGTTAGGCTATTGTCTGATATAACTTCATGGGTAGAACTTATATATTACTAGCATTTTACAATTCCTAACTTTAGTTTTGAAGCATAAGCAGAAGATGAGTAGTTTTATCATAAGTTACTGGCAACATTTAGTTACGCGCTAACAGCGCCGCGTCTATCAGACTTGAATGGTGGCGCTGACTCTATAGCATGACTTGAAATTACTAGCCTCGACAGACGCATTGATGTTATTATATTACGGTTTCCATGAAATTCAAGTACAAACTGTAAATTTGTGCAATCTGTTCAAAGAATATATTGTGTAGCGATTAGTTTTCGACGGGTTTTTGGTCCACGATTTTTTTCGATACTTTGAACATATTTCTTTAGACTTTAAACGCATTACAAATTCTATTTCTCCATACTCAGGGATTCGCGAGCGATCATTACGCAATAACGAGTCGTATCAAATCTTTGCAGAACCTTTCAGTTTATTCAAAACCTGATGACGAAATACTACCACGAGAGGATCGAAGCCTGTTTCACCCACGAAACAAAATTATAACGTACCTAATGGATCAAAATCAGGTATTAATTTTTATAGAGGGTACGACTATTGGCACTTGTACTCACAGTTGTGGCATCGTTTGTTAAAGATAAGTACCTTCGTCAGTTTCTGGGTAGCGCGCTTATGGTGAAATCCCACACCAGCTGCTGTCACTGCCTTTGAGCTGCTACTAGATGATGAACGACCACGCTTTTTTTTACATGCTTGCGTTTACCATTGCGTCTTCGTTTTGAACCCATTACAATCCAAATTATAGACAGGTTTTACCTTCAAAGAACTCTAATGACAATAAAACTCAAGATTAGACGGCGAGTTAGGCCTCGTGGTATCCCACTTCTGATGTAAACAATCTACATCAGAAGATTGGGAGAGTGAAGCAAACTATATATTTAAATAAACGTTAAAACATTTAATATAACCTTAATGACAACAATAATCAGTTAGTCAAACAAAGACACGAAGGCAAACACAGTACTTATGTCCGGCGTGGCCGGCGTCTGGAGCAAAAGTACCTCCCTTCTCTCTCAACCCACTACTTAAAGCCAGTTTTCGTCGCACGATGTTGCCACGCCATGCACCTTTTTCTTGCATTTAAACGGGGTTGCTAACATATGCAGTAGTCGTACACCTAAATGTAACCATTTCATTAATTAGGGTAACCTTAAAGTACCCAAAGCAATTCAAAAATCACCTAAAAGGTTACTTTGTAACCTTCTGGCAAGAATGGACAATCAGTTGTTGGTTCCTTGCACAGATCTCTATATTGGTTCCTTCGCACAGACACAGACTATATAGAGACTCTAGAGCACAGATTACACCTTTAGCGACAATAATATTTAAACAAGCGGGATTTTAGGTCAGCGTTCAAAACGGGGAACCACTAAAATAAAACCACCGATAAAACGCCAGACGCCAGCTAATTTTACGTCAGGTCGTTGTATGACTTAGCACCTTACCGGCCACATTGCGTACTCCCCTATGATGGTGTTTTGCATCGTAATATCGTGCAAAATGTACAACAAAAAAGTCAAAAAGAGAGATGGTATATCATATTTTCAGTAATTACATCATCTCTGTCAATTTAGATAAAAAATATATAATTTAGATAAGAAATACTCTAAAAATGAGGTTGATACTTTTTAAATCGCCGACTACGATAGTGGACGATTAGTGGAAGATTAGTCGGCGTTACCGACTTTCAACTAAATTATCTGCCTGCAGTGTTTCCACTTTAATGATTTCCTTTCCCCTCGCCTCAATTAAGATTTCCCCTTTTTTCCCCTCAAAACTTATTCTGTTATTAGTTCTAGCATAACTCAGAAGAGATTCAAATTTTTAAATTCAACCAATCTCAATAATATTTAAGCTTTCATGCCTCATCGAAAGCCATATTATAAGAAACATCGCCATATTGAAAAAAAAATGGAACTGATATCTGACTAATTATAAGAAAATTTTCCTCAACATGACGAAGTTTTTGTATTTGTTTGATAAGGCATGATTTCCCCTTTACATCTCTTTCCCCTTTTTATTCCCCTCTGGACCCTAATTTCCCCTCAAATGGGGAAGTTCCTCTCATTGTGGAAACACTGTCTGCCTGCCGTTTAAAAACAATCGTACCAACTATGACCCTAAAGTACATTTCGTCACATGGAATTTTCTTGAGATTTTTTGTCATTTACTGACTATTTTCTATGCACAAAATACTATCGGAATAAATTAATCTTACTTTGTGTCAAATCACCTCCGCACCTTGGAAAATAGTGTTGAAGTACTGTACGAAGTAACTATTTTCTGATCTGTGGTACTGTACTGTAGTACCATAGAGTAGATAATATAGACAGAACGGACACTCCCCACCCCTCGCCAATTTCAAGCTTCGTCACCCCTCAGGCCGTTTCGAATACGCTAGGAGCACTCAACGAAGGGCTGGTATCGAACATCTAATTCCTAACGAAATATCATCATGGTGGGTTGTTGTGCTGTTTACGGCTGTCCGTCAACTAAACGGGACAAGATTAAAAGCTTTATTTAATTTCCTAATGATAACATAACGTAAGATTAGAAACAATAACGTTGCTTTATAATATTACAAGCTATGCTTAGTTTGGGGACAGATGGTGTTGTGTGTGAATTGTCTACCAATATTTATTAATTTATAATAACGAAATCATTTTTAACTCAAAGATCGTAACTTACACAGCCAGTAACTTTGTGCCCAAGCACGGATTGATAATGCCTGGAGGAATAATTATAGTGACAGAATAAAGTTTTCTTCATGGATAAGTGTAAAATAAAATGATTTAATTTATCATCGGTTTCGTTTCATTTTACGCGTCAATACAAACACCCACAGATTTCTGAAACAATTTAGAAATCTGTGCAAACACCCTTTTAGAATAGTATAATTTGGTTCCATTCTGTTTATGTAACTCAACATTATAGCAAGTTTAATAGACTACTTTACGTCACCAGGTGAACTCAAGGGGCACAACTATTCAATAAAACAATTCAGTAGCCCTAGCTCTAACGCACAGATTCACGCGTGTGTACGAACGACATCTGCGTAGTTGTGTGAAGAGTAGGTAGCTCCACAGCGGCGTTTGTATGGAATTTTAGTGGAGTGTCCGGGGTGTGGTAGTACTGAAGCTGTGGAGGTCGCTGTGTAACACAAATACTTTTTTCTTTAACATTTGGTAGGTGGATTCTAGTGCCATCCATAAAAGTAATGGGTCTTGTTTTAAATCAGCTACCGCGCTTTTCAAATAAAATTGTAATTCCGTAGGCAAATTTGTGTCACGTTGACAAAATGTGTTAAATATTTTTAAGGAATACGTCATTAAAATACAAAACAATATCTTTTTGTCCGGCATCCTCCGGCTTTTCGCCCCCGACCAAAAAAAGGGGTGTTACAAGTTTGACGTCGATGTCTGTCTGTGTGTCTGGGAAAATGGCGAATTAAATATTTGTTCACTACTACCTCAATTTGGGTATAAAATGAAAGGGCTTGACTAGTAGAATACTAAGATACACTGTCAAATTTCAAATCCAAGATGGCTCATCATCATCATAATCAGCCCACATTCGTCCACAGCTGGACATAGGCCCCTTCAATAATACGCCACTCAGCCCGATAAGCCTTTACGCCAAGATGGCTGCCACCACCACATAATGGCGAAATAGAGTCAGCGCCACCATTCAAGTCCGATAGACGCGGCGCTGTTGGCGCGTAACTAAATGTTGCCAGTAACTTATGATAAAATTACTCATTTTCTACTTATGCTTCAAAACTAAAGTTAGGAATTGTAAAATGATAGTAAAATATTAGTTCTACCCAGGAAGTTATATCAGACAATAGCCTATTTAAACGAAAATAAAACAAATGTTCTGTATCTATTTATCCCTTCCTATGGCAGACGCCATCGGAAATAAATGTGCCATGGTGGCAGCCTCCCGTTCCGGTCGTGATAAAATAAACGCCCAGCTGGCAGGCGACCGGAACGGTCAGTAATTTAATGCCGCTGTTTTCATTCGAAAAGCGCACTTTAAAACACGGTATGCACTATTCTAACGCATACAACTGCTAGAACGTTAAACAAAGACAGAATATAGACGCTTTCTTAGGTAGACTTACATACGTTTAAAAAAAAAAACTCATTGATTCCGGACTTGCTATCGCCGAGTGGTTGGAAGTGTTTGTGCGTCTATTTTCAAGTGTTTTAAGTGGTTGACGACAGTATAACGAGATAAAGTTTTGAAAAGCGATGGAAAGGTATGTAATCAGCCTATTTCTTTGTTTTTGTACGTGTTGTGATACGCTTTTCGTGGTAAAACATTGAAATCTAACACCTACTCAGGCTTAGCACACGCTCATGTCGGCCAAACAAACCATTCATTTAGCACCAAATATTGGTAGATTTGTGGAATTTATGGAAACAATGAAATAATTACTCATCCATTAATCTTTTCCAAATTGTACATTTATTCAAATCTTTCATTAATTAGAGAAATATCGAAAAAAATAACACGCGTCCCTCCACTGACCGGACCGGGACGATGACAGTTAGGTTATTTCGGGCACCGCGGCCATTTTGTTCACTCGCTATCATATTATGGATAAGACTATTGAATCTACTTTTATATGGTGTTTGGTTTGCTTTGTATTTTTGTGGCCGCAATATTAAAAACAAAATAAAATAAATAGTTATTTAAGGGGGGCTCCCATACAACAAAGGTGATGTTTTTGCTATTTTTTGCTCGATATTAATAATAATGGTACGGAACCCTTCGTGCGAGGCCGACTCGCACTTGGCCGGTTTTTTATATTTATATAGTGACACAGCATTTCATAAGTAAATGTGCATTGATTTCATCATCAAAATTAGCCTGAATCCACTGCTAGAAAAGCTTCTCCTAAAGCCTATAAATGTGATTGTATTTACAGATTTAACCTTATTGCAATTGAGGATTTGCCCGCTGGGGAACCGATAGAACAGGCATTGACGGAGCGAAGTAAGCGTTCATGGAACCCGTAAGTATCAACCCCCACCCAATTTATTTTTATTTTATTTGCCAACTTTATCACCATCAACATTTAGCTAACTGTCAATATTATAATACATTATTATTTTCAGCCGAAATTATGAACCTGACGGAGAGCACATCCCAGTAATTTTGTCTTCAGCTGCGATGCGATTCCGCCATCACCGGCAATGTATATATTTTTAAAATAAACTGAAAAAAAAAACTTTTTTTATATATATATTTTTCTAAGAACAAATAAATAATATTCTGAAACAACAGAAACCATATAAATACAGTAACTGACCGGATCCGGTCGTTCGCCAGACGGAGGGTAAAAGTCGCATCCATGTTAAGACAGCCGTTTTCGCGTGCCATCTTAGTAAATAATTGTTGTTTTATTTCATCATTTTCTAATAAATGTTCTATGAAAACACTTTTTATATCTTACAGCCTTTTGCAAATTTATTCATGTTTTAGGAAAATACATTATTAACTCATAAAATAAATTGATACTACAGTACAGATCATTGTTTGAATATACCTAATTTTTCTTAGTTTACACAGGTTTTATTTGAATCTTAATATCTTTATAATCTTACATATTTCAGACGTATATATTTAACACAATTGAGATTATGAACCAAACATCAATATAAACACACATTTCAACTCACTTGATCAATATATTTCTCAGAACTAAGCTTGTAACATGAGCTATTTTCAACATCCGGCGCAAGATCTACCACTGCAGCCGATTTTTGTAAACGTTCTACTGATATTTTTGTATAGAATGATGTGCAATTCTTAGGATTATGTTTTGAAGTAGTGTTTGTCAAAGCAAATTATATACAAATTTGATCGCTTAGTTGTTTTATTAAATATTTCTGTTAGTATTTATACCTAAAATTGGAACAAAATCTAAATCTGCATATTTGACTCAAATTAATTTTCTATTTTCACACCTTTGCAGTTATTATTAGTATAAAATCTAATAGCTTGGTTCTTTGTGATTCTAAACCTATAGCATAATGCACTGGTTTTGAACAATAAAGCAGTTTAATTACAGTTTTCTAAAAAGTATCTTCTAGAATTAGGGGAAGATAGACCTCTGCCAGACAAGGGTTTTTTTTTTCATTATGGCGGCCGCCAGATAATATAGCTGACCGGACCGGGACGCTGCCATCCGAAGGGTTATTTTTCATTTATTATATATTTTTACAATAATTGTGATCTACTGCACATAATGGTTTTATACCAGTCATATCGCAATCGCTGTCACTCGTATCAATTAAGTCACAGTCACTATCATGATCCGATTCAGTGTCGCTATCATTTTCTGTACAAATTATAAATCTTTCCATTTCCACATCGATGAGTCCGTCATTTTTGAAGTACTCATCTTCAACATTCTTGACATGATCGCATTGAATGTGCCAGTCGTCTTCTGTGATGCTTGCAAAAGCAGCTTCAGTCAGTTTAACTATTTGTTTGGGATCTTGAGCAAGATTTTTCTCGGCAACGCGTCTTTTGACAAGACTCCAAATTTTTTCTATTGGATTTAAGTCACAATGATACGGAGGTAACTTTACAACTTCATGGTTGTGTTGCCTCAGCAACTCATCAACTGCGTAAACTGGTGGCTCCTTGTTTTTTTTTATAGTGTCATATAAAACTGCTTTGGTCCAGCTGTCTTCAAAGAAAATATTTTTTTTTCGGAGCCATATTTGCATCTCTGATTTCAGGTTTGACATGGTTGGAGCTTTGTTGATCTGCGTGCCGTGGTAGGGTGCATTGTCCATAACTACCAAAGAATTTTCAGGTAAATTAGGTACTACCTTTTCAGTCGCCCACTTTAAAAAATTTGAGGCATTCATGTCATCGTGATAGTCAGCAGATTGCGATTGTGCATTTGGCACGAATCCATTTTCTGATCCAGCATGAGCTATAATAATGAAGCGTTTCCCAGGTGAATCTGATATCAGCAAACCATCTTCATCTGCGCTTTGCCAACAACTCTTGGCATGATAGGTAGGGTGAATATATGTTTCATCTAAATATACTACAGGTCTCTTGTCTACCAATCTATTTTTTCTCAATCTTTCAATATATCTGGCCCGCCATGCTGTAATATCCATTGAACTCTTAAAAACCGCAGAAGCGGCAAACGCACTTCTACTATGGCGATGCAAAATCAGGTGACGTCTCCTGATTTAGTCTCAGTCGCAACAAAGAGTTGTGTACGTTCGCTGACAATTCAATTTTCAAATTTTCAAACAAATTTTCGCCACGTTATGTTGTCTTTAGATTTTAGCATACCTCATCTTCGTTTCTTTAATTATATCGATGGTAATATCATAACGTTCCATCAACACTTTGCGTTTTGACTGACAGCGTTTGAAGCGAAATCCTAACCGTTTTAATATTCTTCGCATTGTTGTATTGCTTCCTTGAAAGTTTATATCTTCTTTAAGTTCCAAAACTAGCTTGTTTACCGTTGGCAATTCTTTTTAACCGACTTCCAAAAAAAGGAGGAGGTTATCAATTCGACCCCTATGTTTTTTTTTTTTTTTTTTTTTTTTTTTTTTTATGTATGTTACCTGATTTCTCGAGAACCTCTGAACCGATTTTAAAATTTCTTTTTGTGTTCGGATGGGTATGCTTCCCGAATGGTCCCATATAAATATTTTTGAAATCGGTCAAGTAGTTTTTGAAATATGAACCAAAAACTGAAAAATTGCGTATCTGGATGACGTTGTAGATTTCACAAAAGTTATGAATCTCGACCCTGTCAATACAAAATTGTGTAAATGCTTTAATAAAACTTGTTTTAACCCCGACCAAAAAGGGGTGTTATAAGTGACGTCGATGTCTGTCTGTGTGTCTGTCTATCTGCTGTGGCACCGTAGTAGAACTCAAACAGATGGGCCGATTTCGATGCGGTTTCTTTTATTTCAAGGTTAATACCATAGCAGATGTTCTTAGCTATGTCTGGTTAATGTCGATTCAAGATGGCCGCCTCCACAAAATGGCGGACAAAATATTTTCACAACCTACCTCAATTTGGGTATCAAATGAAAGGGCTTGACTAGTAGAGTACTATGTACTATAACAAATTTCAAATCCAAAATGGCCACCACGACAAAATGGCGAATTATATTATATTTTCATTACTACCTCAATTTGGGTCTCAAACGAAAGAGCTTGACTAGTAGAATACTTTTCACTATGAAAAATTAAAATCCAAGATGGCCGCTTCCACAAAATGCCGAAATACATTTCTTTTTTCACAACCCACTTTATATGGGTATCAAATGAAAGGGCTTGACTAGTAGAATGTTGTACAGATAACAAATCCAAGGTAGTCGGGGTTAATCGGGTAGTTAATTTTGTTCTTGTACTAAAAAGAGTAAAATAAACAATTTTCGTACAAAAAAATTAACCGACTTCAAAACCACAAATAGGCACTCAAAAAAGCGAAAATAAACTAAAATCATTATTATAAGCGCTACTCACTCATCTATTTGAAGTCGGTGCCAGTCAGGTCAAAAGTTAGTAGATTGATGCTATGTAGGCACAGGTAAGTAGTATCTATCCTATACCTGTTAGATTTAGCTGGCACCGACTTCAAATAGATGAGTGAGTAGCGCTTATAATAATGATTTTAGTTTATTTTTCGCTTTTGAGTGCCTATTTGTGGTTTTGAAGTCGGTTTAATTTTTTGTACGAAAATTGTTTATTTAACCATATAGAATCCATGGATTTTTTGGCTTATCGCACAGAGGTCGAAATCGTTCAAATTAATCTTTTTCGGTTGCGGTCGGCTTTTTCCGGGGGTCACAATTTTCTTCGATGTGCTTGCCGCTACTTGTCCTTCTTTAGTTATACGAGACACTGTCTTTACGGAAACGCCTGAAAAAAACACTGAAGATATCGTCAATCAGACAAGGTTACATTAAATTATATCGTATTCATCAATTAGGCAAAAACAAGCAGCTATGGGGTCCCTAATATTTACCTGTCATCGCGGCGACTCTCATCTGCACATTATTTAGCGGGATCAAAACGTCTTTTTTCATCTTTTCTAATTCACAGAATTCTTTCACTTTAAGAATTAGTTCACGAGCTGCACTTTTCACTACTTTTCGCTGCATTTTCACGGATATTTCAACAAAAAACAATAAATATTAACCTCTACTCTCTACAAGCACTCCGAACAAACGGTAATATGGCGGAGCTGTCAAACTTAGTTCCTGTTTTTTCCGTGAGACTTCAGTGGTGGCGCGGACTCTACATTTCTTTTTTCACTACTCCCTCGAAATGGGTATCGAACTATCAAATGAAAGGCCTTGACTAATAGAATGTTGTACAGATTAAAAATCAGAGGTAGTCGGGGTAAATCATTTTTTTTAATTTTGTTCTTGTAATCTTGTATTAGGCCGTTTTGCTTAACAGACGCTTTAAAACTCCCAATAATAGAGTTTTAAAGCATCTGTTACGGAAAACGGCCGACGGAAAGCGTCTAGGAGTATCGGGGCCTTATTTTTGAAGATATTAACATACGTGAAAATCAGTTATCAGAACATACGTGAAGTAATGTATCTTCTGGACCCCATATCTCAAAATTGGCCGTCTAAGCAAGCTAGCGAGTAAGCATGAGTTCTTGTACGTACTAACTCTTCTACTCAATCGTCCACGTTTCATTCATCAGAAAATACGTGACGTCTGGCAGCCTTGGGATCTTACTCTATCAGTCTGTAGTAGGAAATAGCAAAATCAAAAGCAAGGTATTTCAGCGACACTGTTTATTAGTCATTTTAATTTGCGTTGTTCAATTATTGGTTCTTTGTTTATTCGATTTTGATTTAAACCTACGTTTTAACTCTACGGACTTCTGTACTTTAGTACTAATTTCTGTATGAATAAATTTCTTCGTTTCCTGCATTGCTTCTTCATAGCTCTCGGAAAGCAGGCTCAAAACTTCTGACGGAATGTCGATACTTGGTATTTCTGCTTTGCCGCCTGATTTCAAGATATCCTGAAAATTGAATTATTTTTATCCTAAAAAAGTAATTAATCTTCACTTCCACGCTTCACGCAAGCAGAACATTCACCTGATTTCTAGTCTCCCCTCATCTAATACCACTAAAATAAGACGAATAAGTATTGTTCGAAATCGAAAGCATCACGAATAGTGTTCGTCACCGGATTTGATAGTGAATTTCCATTCAATTATCATTCGATCTCTACGCGAGTAATGCCGCATTTACATCGAGTGAACAAAAATGAAATCTCAATTCCAAAAAAATACAATGAGCCGTTTTCCGACGAGAGAAAAATAGTTCCAAATTACGCACTAGATGGCGGTGTGAAATTTCAAAAAGATTTGTCTGTACCATAGACTCTCAAAAGTGTAATTACTATGAAGCCTCCTCCCAATGTTCAGGGAAAAAGTGTACATCTAAATTATTTGCGATAACTAAAAATGTTGGAGGTTTCCCAAACACATCACTTATAGTCCGTTCCACGAAGAGGTGTAGAAAATGTAAACAAAGGTGCTACCATAACACAAAAATCGTTTAACCTTAGTATTTTTCTAAAACTGTCTTAAAATATTTTTCCCAAATATGATTCGACTTTACTGTGATCTTAAATACAACATACTTGGATTTGTATTTATCAAATAACGATTTATTAACTTATCTTGAAAGTTATAAATAGTAATAGTAGAATGTGGTAGATACTGTTTTAAACAGTGGCAATTTGATCTATGTTTCTCAAACTGCGATTCCCATCAAAACATAAATGTGAAGTGAAAGACAAGTTCAATATTATGATATTAAAACCAGCCAAGTTAGACTACTTTTAATAATTATCATTAATTATAAAAACAAATCATATTTTAAGTTTTTAAAACTGGTCTATGTTATTATAAATAGATTTTAGAACTGACCATTTAAGACCATTTAGATCTCTATTCTTTAGTTGTTGAAGTCAACAAACAAGGCATATAATATCATAATACTGAACTTTGATCTCACTTCACTTAAGTATACGCATGTTTCTGATATATCATACCATTACTTTTTGCACGTAAATTATAAGACGTTTACCTAATGAACCACTAAATAATGTATATTTATTCGCAAGAAAATCTACTAATCCTATAATGGAACAGCTAAACGGTTCAGGTTTAAACGCGGAACACGGTTAGATTATGATCTGGAAAGCATAGGTATAAGTTTATTTTATGGAGGAAAATTACGGAAAAGGGTCTAAGCGGGTAAATTTGCGGGACGCTGCTCACATAAGCGACCCACTAAAAGTTCTTTGCTGGGGCTATAATTCTTCCGTGTTGGTGGTGGATGACAAACCTCTCTGACCTCGAAAATTTTTAGGAGCATGCCAGTTTGCTTTACAGGTGTTTTCTTTCATGAGCGTAATGCTGCTAAAGCATTACGCTCATGAATTCGGAAAAGCAGAGGTGCGCGTGAGATTAGAACCAGGCACTGCATCTGCGTATTGGCGTGACAAAACCACCTAAGCCGAGCAATAACTTAATCTTAAAATAATAAATGTAAAAAACTTAATGTAAAAACAGAACGCTCATTAACAAATTTGTTTGGATGTAAAAATCTTATATTAGGATGGATGAAAGCACTACTCAGTATTCGATACGTTTTAAAATTAATTGCAACAGCATCTAACGCAGTAGAAATTGATTGCATTTTTGAATGAATTACACCTACCACTCTTATTAAAAAAATACCCAATGGGGCACTTAAATATTAAAACTATTTGAATCTTCTCAGAACGGGTAGAAATAGTGCCACCAATATATTTTGTGTGCCACCATTTGTTTTGTCATTTTATTTTACCTTATTTGTTTGTTACAGAATCAAGTTTAAGTGCCACGTTAGCTATATAATCAGACTTGATTGCTTTTTAGTTCAAATATAAAACGTAGATCAATAATTATAGCAAGGAATAGTATATAGGTTACCACTTATATAGGTACACTACTTTTTATTAAGACAAAATAATAGCAATGGTAGCTACACAGGTAGTAAGAACTAGAAGATGTGCTGCATTGTGAAAAAAGTACATCCACGGATACGGATCTGAATGTGGATATATATACGAGTATCTAAAGCTGCGCTAGTAGGTTCATATCAGATTTGGCTGGGCAGGGAGAAAAACGAGTAGTGAAGGTGAGTGTTGATGTACGTCAGAAAGGGGCCCCTTAAACGTACGCCCGAGTCACAAGTCTCGGGATCTACTCGGGATTTCTCTCTCTCTCTGCCGCACGATGGACCCGGCACCCGCACGGTGAATCCATGGAATGCTAAGAAGATCGTCTCATATATATATATACTTATATATTTACATCCCACCCCTTACGTAAATATATATTAAATTGAAGTTTACTAAAAAGTCAGTCATTTCACATACATAATGAAAAAGGAATTTAAGTGCTACATAACAAAACAAAGCTGTACTTAATAATTAATATTAATAAAACTGTTTATATGTTACTATTGTGTTCCATGAACCAACCACCCAAGTTATTTTGTATTAATGTTTTAAACTTATGCGCACACATATTTAATAAACGTATAATTATAAAATACTAGAAATAAGACAAAAGGTTGGAAACGGACTTATTGGAATATATTTAACCTTGTTATGTGACGAAAATCTAAAAGGGCAAACAGAGACGCTTACAACGAACTATCTTCTAAAACAAAGGTTGAGAAATGCTGGTCTGTCATATTGAGAGTGACATTGATTTGTTTACATTTTCTTCACCTCTTCGTGGAACGGACTATAGTTTAGGTAAATTATAATTTTATTCTCAGCTCAGCTGATGTGTTTGGTTTGTTTACCTTCTATAACCCCTAAATATTAAATTTTTTATACTAAAACAAATTTTCTTCTTTTTTAGTGTTAAAATATTGGAAATAGTCAATTAAATTGATAATGCAATAAAATTCGATTTTCAATAAAAATCTTTAAAACTCTCGGTGCAGAGACACAAATTAAGCAAAAGTAAAAGGAAGATTAAAAAATATAAATGGCAACACTGAAACGAAAATATCTATCAACGGCTGAAGGACTAGTATCCAATGTATCCATGGCCAAGAATAGATAAAAAAATAATAGTGTTGCGACATTAGTTACCAAACGACGAGTATTAGAGAACCACTCCTTAAGTTTTAGTGAACTATGCGAATTAGCTCATCGATTATCTTGTTCCGTGACCGTTATTTTTCGGCGATCCACTATTGTTTAGTAATGCCGCATGGTCAACTGACTGATTTAGTTCACTCTTACCTGAATTGTATGTTACGTATTCAACGATTTTATTAGACTTCGTATTTTGTGAACAATTCTTTAGCATCGTTGTGATTTGAAAATCAAACATGAGACAACAATGAGACGAAAAAGCTGCAGTAAAAAGAACGTTAAGCATTTCTAAAGGATCACTTCTACCACGTATTATTTTCGAGATACAGATTGTCTAGACATTTTGAAGAGATAAAAACATAGAAATGATAGATGGCGCTTATGTTACGTTTAACATTACTTAACATTTCTATCCGAATCTAAGGTTTTGACAATATCCGTATATTGAGATTGGTGAAATTTTTAAATCAAACAAAGCGTTTCCGATTTTACAGATGTTACTAAGCAATAGCAACCAACAACACAACAATAGCAAATAACAACAATCGTAGACATCTACGATCAGGTAGCAAAAGCATAAGCAGCCCACTAATTGCTCCCACTGCTGGGACTCAGGGCCTTCTTTGCAAAAGAGAGTCAAGACCCTAATCCATCACGCTGGTGCAGTATGGATTGGTGGATGACACAGCCATGACCTCGAAAATTCTAGTTACATGTCAGCTTCCTCACGAAGTTTTCCTTAACCGTTTTAAGTTAGCGGCATTACGCACATATTTTCGAAACGATAAGATCCCAATCGGCAGTTGCCATTCTCACGACGAGACCAGCCGGAACTTTTCTCAATTCACGTGAATGAATGAAAACGTTACGTAAAATACTAAAGTATTTTACATAACATGAAATAGTTAAATATTGGAGCGCAGTATGAATTAAAAATTGCAATATTGTCCTCTAAAATATCTGAAAAAGACCGAACGAACGAAAGATAGGAGCGAACTAGTTCGACACAGGTATGCGAACTAGGTTCAGTCAGTCCAGTCCCAGTAGTCCCTCACAATATGGCTCAGTGGCTTTTGACATTGACATCGCAATCTAAAATTTACAAGCGCCTCCTATCGTCGTTTTTTGGAACCATTTTTTTTATCTCGTCGGAAAACGCCTCATTGGTTAAGGATATGGTCATGGAGAATAAGTTGTTCCGAAAAATGATTTATCGACGATGGTTGCTAAAAACTAAGGGAATTTGTCAAGTTGTAATGAAATAGGAGGATATGATGCGCTTAAACCACAAACGGGCTGGACAGGTCGATCTTTTGTTGCAAAGCGCTGAGCGCCATATCGATCAGTCCGTGGCGCGACGCGCGCCAAGTTCAAGAGTCTGTTACTAGTATAACAATACAATTTCTTCCCATAGACTTCTGAAAATTACTTAATACTATTACTCAGAGAGAACACAATTATCTTTCAAAGATACCAATTATAATAGATACAAGCCGTTTAAAGTCTAGAGTAAATTGGTTTCTTCTAAATAAGCGCGCTCTATCATGCGCATCGTTACTTAACATGAGACGACATGCAGTCAAGCGTAGGCCTATCAATATAGCATAAAGATCTATCATTAGGCTGGCAAAACACTCATAAGAACTAAAAAGAAGATATTGTCGTTAAATTCGTTAATACTTTTGCCCAGTAAGTTAGTAAATATGACCTCAGCAAGTAATGTTTTAAACAATATCTTAGTATACTGCTGGACATGGGCTCGTCCCATGGCGGGCCACTCTGTCCGATCAGTTCAGCTTTACGTTTCCACCCACTGCCTGCTGTCTTCACCACTCAGTCTCGATGTTGAGATACTGGGCATAAATAAATAAATTACGTACCTTGAATAAATTGATTTGATTTGGTAGCAGGATTGTGACCGCCTGACCTATCTTGCCGGCCCGGCCCGTGCGGCCGACTCTGTGTATGTAGGTCTTGATGTTTCTCGGTGGATCGTACGACACGACGTATCTACAGTCTGGTATATCTATACCCCTCGCTAAGGCGTCAGTACCAATTAACCTAGAAAAATTAAAGTTAATTCAGCTGCTTTGGGTGATGACTGTGACCAGTGATGGCACCACAACAGTCGAACATAATAGATTAACGCTACAAGTATTAAAGAACTAGATGTCTGCCCCGGCTTCGCCCGTGGTACATTATATAGCTCTCATCAGGATCCCGTGAAAGAATGACTGAAATCGGTTCATTCATTCCTGAGAATATCGCTTTCAAACAAAACACCTCTTCAGCTACCTGCTACGCCACCTTTCGGAAATTGGTCGTACCAACTCAGATTTAGATTAGCAAAGGGAGGTGTGTAATCTGTGAGCAAAGGTGAGGTATGCAATCTATGGCAAAGGTTTATATTCAATGACGCAATCTTAGACACATGCTGTCATGTGTCATGTCAAAGCACGAAACGTACGAAAACTCTCAATAAACAATTTTCGTACAAAAAATTAAACCGACTTCAAAACCACAAATAGGCACTCAAAAGCGAAAAATAAACTAAAATCATTATTATAAGCGCCACTCACTCATCTATTTGAAGTCGGTGCCAGCTAAATGAAACAGGTATAGGATAGATACTACTTACCTGTGCCTACATAGCATCAATCTACTAACTTTTTGACCTGACTGGCACCGACTTCAAATAGATGAGTGAGTAGCGCTTATAATAATGATTTTAGTTTATTTTTCGCTTTTGAGTGCCTATTTGTGGTTTTGAAGTCGGTTTAATTTTTTGTACGAAAATTGTTTATTTTACTCTTTTTAACCTTTAACTCTTTTTAAATTTTGATTAAACCCCGACTACCTTGGATTTGTTATCTGTACAACATTCTACTAGTCAAGCCCTTTCATTTGATACCCATATTAAGGGAGTTGTGAAAAAAGAAATGTATTTCGGCATTTTGTGGAAGCGGCCATCTTGGATTTGAATTTTTTCATAGTGAAAAGTATTCTACTAGTCAAGCTCTTACGTTTGATACCCAAATTGAGGTAGTAATGAAAAATATGATATAATTCGCCATTTTGTCGTGGTGGCCATTTTGGATTTGAAATTTGTTATGGTACATAGTACTCTACTAGTCAAGCCCTTTCATTTGATACCCAAATTGAGGTAGGTTGTGAAAATATTTTGTCCGCCATTTTGTGGAGGCGGCCATCTTGAATCGACATTAACCAGATATAGCTAAGAACATCTGCTATGGTATTAACCTTGAAATAAAAGAAACCGCATCGAAATCGGCCCATCTGTTTGAGTTCTACTACGGTGCCACAGCAGATAGACAGACACACAGACAGACATCGACGTCACTTATAACACCCCTTTTTTGGTCGGGGTTAAAAACAAGTTTTATTAAAGCATTTACACAATTTTGTATTGACAGGGTCGAGATTCATAACTTTTGTGAAATCTACAACGTCATCCAGATACGCAATTTTTCAGTTTTTGGTTCATATTTCAAAAACTACTTGACCGATTTCAAAAAGATTTATATGGGACCATTCGGGAAGCATACCCATCCGAACACAAAAAGAAATTTTAAAATCGGTTCAGAGGTTCTCGAGAAATCAGGTAACATAAAAAAAAAAAAAAAAAAAAAAAAAACATAGGGGTCGAATTGATAACCTCCTCCTTTTTTTGGAAGTCGGTTAAAAAGGAATATTTTTTCCCGATTATGTTACATTACTGATTCATGCTCCGCTTCTATTAATAGTAGCGTAATGTTCTATAGCCTATAGCCTTCCTCGATAAATGGACTATCCAATAGAAAAAGAATCTTTCAATTCGGACCAGTACTTCCCGAGATCCTAGCGTTCAAACAAACAAACTCTTCACCTTTATAATATTAGTATAGAAGTATAGATATGGCAGCGCCCCGCGGTTTTATAGTTACCGTTTCCTTTGTTTTTCTGGGATAAAATTGAGCCTATGTGTTCTTCCTGACTATATGTGTTCCAAATTTTGGCCCGATCCGTTCATACGTTGCGACATGATTGAGATTTTTATATATTTTTTAAAATCCTACTAAATTATAAATGTCAATATTTTAATGTTTATTGCTCAATCAGGTCGTAACGTATGAATGGATCGGGCCGAAATATTTAGAACACAGCTAGATTATAGTGTGGAAGAACAGATTGGCTCATTTTTATCCCATACTGCACCACAGTTTCTGGAGCTCATACGTAATGTGTGTGTCAGTCCCAGTAGCATTCGGAAGAGCAATTTTTGTCCTCATCCCTAAAAAGCAGGAAGTAACTCATCCCAAAGACACCAGACCGATAGCCCTAACCAATACAATTTCTAAAATCTTTTCAGTATATTGCAAACAAAATGACCACATTTATGACTAGCAATAAGTATTTCAGGCCCAATCACCAGAAAGGGTTCTTGCCTGGTATTTCTGGATGCCTGGAACACAATACATTACTAGCAGAAAGTTTGAAAGATGCCAGAACACATGAGAGGCAAATAACAGTCTGCTGGATAGACCTAGAGAACGCGTTTGGTTCTGTCCAGCATGAACTTATGATATTTGCCCTAAAATGGTATAACTTTCCTGCTGAAATTATTGACATAATTAATTCTTATTATTGCCACTTAAAATTCGTCATAGCAGTAAACAAGGAATACACAAAACCACTTGAATACAATGTAGGACTATTCCAAGGGTGCTGCTTATCACCAATAGCATTTAATATAGTTATAAATATTTTAGTAGACAAAATAATATCCCGTGAAAAGAAATGGGGCTACCGGTTTAAAATCAACAATAAGTACACTGAGTCAATCTTGGTCTTTGCGGACGACCTTGCAATACTTACACGTAATCCTAAACAGTGTCAAGAATTGTTGAACGAAGTCGATGAGTTCTGTACATGGATGGAGGGAATGAGGACAAAACCATCTAAATGTCATTGTCTTTGTCTGGGTAGACGAAATACCAAATATACGTCTTACGATCCGGGACTCTCCATAAGTGGCCAAGTAGTTGCCACAATTGCAGAGGCAGTGCCTTTCAAATTTCTTGGTAGAAAGATAGATCACAAAGGACGTACACCATCATTAGAGGTGGTTGTTGAAAATTTCATGAACAACCTCAATAAGGTAGACCAGCAGCCTATCAGCAATATCAAAAAAGCATGGATATATGACAACTACCTGACATCACGTCTCACTTGGCCTTTCCTAGTATATGACATCGGTAAAACTCTCCTGGCAAAGCTAGATGCCAATGTCATAAAGATATTGAAGTCATGGTTAGGATTGGCACATCCGGCTAATCCTCTACTCTTTTAGGGATCACAATAGTTTTGGGCTGAAACTAAAGAAACCGTCTGAACTTTACAAACACCTAAGAGTTACAAAAACGCATGTTTTGGGAAAGTCGCAAGACAACTTAATTACATCTCTCCCAAAAGACAAAACTGCTTCAGACCTGGAATCTAGACTTCAATTCCATAAACAATTTATGGCAGGTGCACAAGTAAATACTGCTGGGTTGGGTGCGAGAAGGAAAAGGAAGACCGAGACATGGTAAAACCTTTCTACAACAAGACGAAAATAACGGTTACAAAGTGCACGCTATGAATTTAGAAATGCAAAGTGAGTGGTTAACCATAGGTGAGTTCTGTATCCCATTAGCTCTAAAGTGGCGCACCTTGATCTATGACTGGTCTCCTGCCTTATTAAAATTTTATCTAAATGCATTCCAAATGACCCTCCTGACCAGAGTAACTTGGTAAGGTGGGGAAAAGCCTCTGAAAAATGTTGCTATACTTGTGGAGAGGCGATATGTACAGCAATGCACATATTGGTGGAATGACCCCCATCAAGGAGCCAAGGTGCATTACTCACGGCGTCATGACAGAGTACTTGAAATCATACGTGAAGCCATGAGCCTTTCAGTAGCTAGAGCCCAAAAGGGATTGACGACAAACAAAAGACAAATTAACTTTGTAAAAGCAGGCTCAACTTCAAACTCAGGAACAAGCCTTACTCAATCCTGGGTACAGCACCTGATTGGACTATTTTAATGGACACGTATGAAAAGCACTACAAAATCCCAGAGGATGTGGGTGTTTCGTCATCCAGACCGGACATTTTCCTTTTTTCTAGAGCTACGAAACGCATAGTCCTTGTAGAACTTACCGTACCGTGGGAAACTAATATACCTAAAGACCACGCGATGAAACAAAATAAGTATTACGACCTCCTAAACGAATTAACAAAAACCGGCTATGTGGTTAGTTTATACGCTGTAGAAGTGGGAGCGAGAGGTATACCAGCAAAATCTCTCTATAACCTACTGAAAGACCTTGGCTTATCCAGAAGTGCAGTAAGTTCTATACTAGAACGAGTATCTAAAGCTGCACTAGTAGGCTCATATCAGATTTGGCTGGGCAGGGAGAGAAAAACGAGTGGTGAAGGTGAGTGTTGATGTACGTCAGAAAGGGGCCCCTTAAACCTACGCCCGAGTCACAAGTCTCGGGAACTACTCGAGTTTTTCTCTCTGCCACACGATGGACCCGGCACCCGCACGGTGAATCCATGGAATGCTAAGAAGATCGTCTCTTAGTTGTTATAAGTATCAGTAACTATTTCTGTCTCTTTCATTATGTGAGACCAGTCAGACAAGAATATAATTTTAATTAGTATTCTAGTTGTAAACAAATATTCATCTCTACTCACACATTGATCTCAGATTGTGTAAACTTCTTTAGTACTGCTTCTCTTGTGGGTCTGTCTAGTGCTGCAGACAATTCTGCAACCTTCAATTTATCTTTTCCCCAAGTATTTAGTAATACAGCTAGCCTATGAGCAGATTCTGCAGCATTTGTAAAACATAATACCTTGTCCCACTTTTCTTCAACTAAAAAGTGATAAAGGACTAGGGGTTTATTTTCAGCTTCGCAACTAACATAGTTCTCTTTTAACTCTGCAGGTGTAGCATATAATCTTATTTGATCTTCGTCTTCAATGTTAGTGATGGCAGCGGCTGAGAGAAAAGCTTTGGTTGGAACAATCCCCACTGTTCTAGTTTCTCGGGATCTTGTGATAATGTCGCGGAAAATAACAGCTTATGTGGAGGATTTTTCTGTTCTATCAATGTCTGCCAATTTAAATTTGATGCTCGACCCGACATTAGTTCATTGCCCGATTTAATATTCCTATCAACATGGTAGAGCCAGTCATTTTGTATATGATCCATTATTCTGTCTGCCTCATCTATGACTAAGAATTTTAAATGTTTTAATGAGAATCCTTCAGTGTTCTGTAGATGCTCTACTAGTCTTCCTGCTGTGCAAACTATGATGTCAACTTCGCTGACCCATCCTGATGATTCAGCTAAATAAAATAAAAACTAATAAAAATAATGTTGATTTTGTTATTATTTATGTTTTAAGCATTTAATTTTATTGCAAAAGATAATGCTATAATTCTAGTGCTATCTTTGGCTTTTTACGAAAAAAAGACTAGTCATTTTCAAAATTGTATGGTATATGTACATCAATACTATCATTGATTGAACATATTAAATATAATTATGTAGTAAGGTATATGTGAAAACAGCTTCAGATAGTTTACTGAATGCTATACAATATGATAGTGTGGCATATTACTTTACTAGGAGCGCCGAGCTATTTCGCCCGCGTAGCTCTCGATCCCGTTAATATTCCTGGATAAAAACATCCTATGTGTTATTCCAGACTATTATATGTATGCACATTAACCAAAACGAAACGGCTAAAAATGTATTCGTTGGACGCGCCGGGTCGGCGGAGGGCTTGAGGCGGCGGTGGGGTGACAATGCGAGCGCGCGCACGACAAATAGCTCCATATTATTTTATAATTGTGACTAGATATTGCTTTAAGTAATTAACACTGACGAAGTTTTATTTTGTAATTTTAAATACCTACAGAAGTATCTTTAATAAACAAATGGTTCCTTATTATTTTATTTGAATGATTAGAATTTTAAGTAATTAACACTGCAGAAGTTTTATTTTGTTATAAGTTACATTGAAGTGCTAGAAATAGTCATGGCAACCATTAATAATTTTGCGTATTTCTGCTCCTGTTATGAATAAATGGTTCCTTTTCATTTTATTTTAATGATTAGGTAGATATTGTTTTAAGTAATTAATATTTTGTAATTGTAATTTTGAATACCTACATAGCTACATAACAGTGTGTGTAATTTGAGTGATTATATTTTATAGAAAAAATCTTGTCAAAATAGTAAACAATATTACATTGTTTCCTTTTTCATTTCTTTCTACATTTTTAGCCAAGGGTCTGCAGTTACACTTAAGTTTAGCCGGGTAAAGATAGAAGAAACTAACATTAACACCTCCTCGAAGATAAACCTAAGTTTAGCCGGCTAATCTTAAGTTTATGATCACACCCACCTTTAGCCGTAACACATATACCAAATTTCATACAAGTCCCTTTAATAGTTTTTCGTGAAAGAGTAACAAACATACATCCATACATTCTTCTAAATTTTCACATTTAATATTAGTAGTACTATGTTTATTAAATTTATTTGCTATTAAAATGTAAGCAGACATGGTGTTAAATAACTATAACCAAAAATTTTAATGCCACAATTAATATAAGTTTAATTTACTTTAATAATAAGGATTAAACATACTGTATTTGACAATGTTTTGTTGCTCCTGATACAGAGGTGTTGATCCTCCCAGTAATGCCACTCTTAGATTGGTCTTGCCACAAAATCTTTTAAAAACCTTTGTTACTTGAGCTGCCAGTTCTTGCACAGGAAGTACAACTAAAGCTTTCACATGACATCCAATATCATCCATTAATATCTGAAAAAGAGTATTTATGTATTTAAGTTATACAATCCCTGTGCATAAAGATAAAAGAGTTGTACCAAGAAACAAATCTTTAGATGATGACGTCTACCAACTAACATTACCCAGCATGGTGCATTTATAAACTTGACTTCTTGTTTGAGAAGCTCATAATCCCACCAGTGGGAACATTTTGGCCTGCATGCTGATGAATGAAATGCTAATGAGTAGAGGTTTTCTTGTATTTGACTAGGCCTGAAGATATCTTAAACCTGGGGTATACCTGGTCTATAAATCCTCCTCTGTGTTAGTTACAGTCTGTGTAAAATGTTACTAAGGAAGAGTATTGAGAAGCATATTGAAATAATGTTCTATTTTTTTACCTGTACAATTGGTAGAACAAAAGACAATGTTTTTCCACTGCCTGTAGGAGCAGATACACATATATCATGTGGTTGTAAGGGATACGGCATTCTATGTTGCCTTATAATAAACGGCACCACTTGCTTCTGCACTGGGAATAAATGAGTAATTTCGTCGGCCAGTAATGTAGACTTTATTTTGCCATGAAGCCAGTCTTGATCGTCTACACGGCAGTCTAAATTTTGTAAGTCTGTAGACACACTGTAGGGGTGTGACAACCAATGTGGCAGTACTCTGGAGACCTGGAATATTCCTTTACCATAAAGTTACTCTATTTAAAACCAGGTAAATATATTAATTTTTTTCATTACGTTAAGTCACAGCTGGTCTAGTTGGGAGAATGCCAACTGCCACTCTGGAGCCCCAGGTTGAAATATCACACCCACCACTGTTTCGAAGTTATGTTCATAATGCTGCTAACTTACAAGAACAAAATTAAATTTTTGATTAACCACCGACTACCACGGATCTGGATTATCTGTATAAGTCAAGCCCTTTCATTTGATACCCATATTAAGGGAGTTGTGAAAAAAGAAATGTATTTCGCCATTTTGTGGTAGCGGCCATCATGGATTTAAATTTGTCATAGTGCAAAGCACTCTACTATTCAAGCCCTTTCATTTAATACCCATATTGAGGTAGTAGTGAAAAATAATACAATTTGGAATTTTGTGGTGCCGGCCATCTTGGATTTCAAATTTGTTATAGTGTATAGTATTCTACTAGTCAAGCCCTTTCATTTGATACCCATAGTGAGGTAGGTTGTGAAGAAATATTTTGTCCGCCATTTTGAATCGATACTAACCAAACATAGCTAAGTAGTACATCCGCACGAATATTAACCTTCAAAGAAAAAATACCGCATCGAAATCGGCCCATCCATTTGAGCTCTATGGTGCCACAGACAGACAGACACACATACACAGACAGACATCAATGTCAAACTTATAACACCCCTTTTTTTGGTCGGGGGTTAAAAAACGAATGGTGAAGGGAAACATCACGAGGACATTTACCTAGAATCTTGCGAGGTCATTTGCCATCCACCATCGAAATAAATATTTACCTTCAATCCAGAACATTTAATAACTATGTTTGAGTAATTAATTTTACTTGCCTTTTTCCCACGATTTTACAGTAACATACTTTCTATAATCATTCCAAGCATCTTTACAAATATTTTATGTAAATAATATAATCATATTACCTTGGTCTTTCTTTCAAAGTCTTTGATACCTAATACTTTAAACTCATGTGTGAGATTATCTGGTTTTTCCTTTGTGTCTTTTTTGGCTGGTGGTTCTTCTACTTCTTCTGAGAAATTGGTTTTAAATCCCGACTCGTCTTCAGTTACATTATTTTTAAAGATCTCTTCTTTTTCTTTTGGTTTCAATGTTATATCATTGGGTGTTGCTTTTTTTACATAAGCTTTTTTTCTTTCTTCTATAGATTGTTTCAGTTTTTCCAAATGTCTTTTCTCCTGATCGGTAATGTCAACCTCAGCATCATTATTTGTTTCTCTATATCTAGAAGTTTGGCATCAATGATATTATTTAGATATATTGTAAGCTGAGTTCCTTGCACGTACATGTCAAAAATATGTATGAGTAAGAATATAAGATTAATTTTACAAAAGTTGTTAAGTGCCTAATTAATTGCAGCATGAATAATTGAAACCCCCGGCCACAACAATATATTGCGATTAAAAGGCGAGAAATAATGGATGAAACATTACAACACATACTACACAACTAATAAAGGACGGACGATCTTTTAAAAATATTAGAATACATAGTGCCCTCTGCAACCACAAAATTTCTATTTGTAAACAATTATTTCCAACGTGCATTGCTCATTTTGGCAGTTACCTAATACATTATGTTCATCTACTTTAGCATTTCAACATAGACTGAAGGAGGTTATCGATAAATTTATTTATAATTTCCCATCTTGGATGTAATTTTTAATTTGAATCTCCGGTATTATGTAGTTCATCAAAACAATATTTTCGAAAGTATAGCGCACCTGTTGACCACGAACAAATCCATGTTTTGAAATCCTCCACGACTATTATGGCACCAGCTTTACTTTATATTTAATGTGTATGCTTTATGTTAGCTAAGTTAGCTTCTCCCACAAGAAAGCAAACTTAAAACTTTTTCAAAAAACACCAGCACACCAACACATGTGTTAATTAAAATATAATTATTTAATTAATGTTGCCATGCCACAGAACACTTATGTTGTTTGCCACAAAGAGAATGTAATATACCACGTAGTGGTTATATACTCTTTGAATCACAGAGGAAGTAATCACTACGTTTGAATATACTACGTGGTGTGCCATGCCATGTTGCCACAGATATACTACATGTTGCCAATGCCAATCAAATGCCAAGTTGCCAAGCTGGGCAATCTAAATGCTAAGTGCTGCCACTAGCAACGTTTTACTCTGCACTCAAATTGTAAACCTCACTCTGCACTAGATTTTTTTTTAAATGAAAACTTCTTTTGGTGCGGCTAGACAGAATTACATCCTTTTTCTTTTCATAAATGTTGGCCAAATATAAAAAGAGTAGTGCCATAAACAAAATAAAAAAAATATTCAGCTGTAACCCAGCCATAATTTATCAACTTCAGAAGACTTTTTCCTAGGGATGAGAACAACATTTTTAAAAGTCGATGAAATAACACGATAGGTTAGAATAGTTATCTTAGGATTGTCTTAGTTCACATATAATTTTCGATTTCTAATGAATGAATTAATTTATATAATGCCAAATACCACTAGCATCACAAAATTCGACACAAGCAGTAAGCACGGGCAGAGGGACCGAAAAATAATTGACAGTCATACGGACCGCCGGCGCCGATAAAAGTGAAAACTTATCGCTGAAAATTTAGTAGCACACTTTAGGGTTAAACTGGAGGACACTGCTAGTCAAACAAATCTTCAAAGGATTGTCGTCTATGTCTTCTAAGCATGGCCTTCTAGACTAGATGGCCAAATCACAGCCCATAAAAAATCTCTGTGTGGTACGCCAAAAGAAGTTTTCACTTATCACTTCAAAAATATATGTATGACGTTGCTCTTTGAATGTATATTGTTATTGGTTGTTACAAAAGTGAAGTATTTTTGGTCCAGTTTATCTAATTCATAGAGGCTTGTTATTAACATCTATTATCGTTAACCTTTTTAATTTTTTATTATTTTATTAGTGTTATTTTATTCGCATCCCTAGGTTGTGGACATTTTTCTCAATTTTTCATAACTTTGTTTTTGAACTTAATTAAAATAAACTAAATTATACTATAGGACTCAATAAAGTCAGTACACTCTATAAAACGAAATAAGTAATGTTCTTAGAGACTATTTAGTTTGCGGGAAAGCGTAACGGTTCTCGATTCGTTTGATTGACTACGAATACTCGAAACTGTTTAAATCACACTCGTCCAAATGAAATGTAATATACGGGAATTAGCTCAGCTGAGCGATCAACCTTGTGTGATAGAAGGGAGATTAAACTACAAGAAGGTATCTAATGGCAGTTACCGCCATCAGTCAGGTCAGTATTGTGAACTAATAGGATAAGCCAATTTACTTACATTCCTGATAGTTATTTTTAGATTGTCTTTTGGTGTGACTCAACAATATATTGAATTATTGTTAGTAAATAATTCGTGATAGACCCAATTTAGGGAAGAAAATCAGGTCAACAATTCACTATATGTGAACTCAAACAAAATTTATTACATCAAGCAAGCTACTAGCTACTACTAGCTGACCCGGCAAACACTCTTATTGCCAAATAAAGTATGAAGATTATTACAGTATTAATATCATTATTGAGAAGTGTGGGCTGGTGATAGAAGAATAAAAATTAATAATTATGTGTATCTAATGGCAAATCATTAAGATTTTTTTATTGATAGAACATCAGTATGTTTGCCACATCTGTGTCCCCAGTTGAATTTATCTAGTTCTATATTCTAGCTGATTTTCTAAACAAATTTTTACATTTTACTTGAGTACAACATTTTTTGAAATTTATTTTATAAACATAAGCCAGTATTTTTGAATGCATAGGAATTTATTAATATCAATTGAAATTTGTATTTGAACCTTTGAACCTATTCTATAAATAGAAAGCGATAGATACCACTTCATAACAAAAATGTAAACAGTAATGCCAAAATGGTAACTTGTTCACTGCCGATGCTTATAATTATTATAAAATATTATTATGTAAATGCTAAAAATATTATCATAAGCTTGTGTGTCCAAATCCCGCCTACACCTCTAATTATTTGTCTGATGATGCAAGATCCATTATTTTGCTATCTTCAATGTCTGTGTGAACAGTAAAGGAAAGCACCCTGGGAAAACTGGCACATTCAATTTTATATTTGATGTTTTTTTAATGGGATTTTATATTTAATTCTCTTGTTGCAGTTTTCAAAGAGAGATGGTTTCGGCTGATAAACAATTATTTATTTTATTTCAAATTAACAGAAATGGGAAAGTTTGATACAAAAAATCCAGCTGGAATGTTTGTTTTGGAAAATTCCTCTATACAGATGGAACATGGACAGAGTATACCTTTTTCCTTTTCCATCTCTTTTATGTAAGTTTATCCTACTTCCTATTATTTATTAATGTAAATATGGATATTTGAAATGTTTGTTGCTCAATCACAATTAACTGATGATAAACCTATGTGGATCAAGTTAAAATATTGTAATACAGATTATATTTCTAAAACCTAAAAAAATTGTGTTACATAATGAACCTTAGAAGGAAATTGAAAGAATCAATAAAATTATAATTAAATATACTAGACCTGTGCCAATTGTATCCTATTTATTGGATCCTAGCCTATACACATATTTTTAAAAACACCCAACCCTTTGTAACCTTTTTTTTTGTAAATTGAACTTTATGTTAATATATTTTACTTAACTAATTGCTGGCTCATGAAATCAATCTAATCATGTATTGATTCAATCACATTGACGAAACAACGAAACTATTTTCTATCTCTTTCTTTTACTTTGAGTGAGACTTGTATGTCGATTAGTCGATCTCATTCTGCCTATGGGTCGCGTGCCACACAGGTCGTAGGTCGAACAAAGGAATTGCGACCCAAATGATCGAAAGATCGAATCTTTATGACCCGATCACCATATGAGTGGGTCATGGATCAGGATTGATTGACACAGATCTAAAATATGTAAAGTGTTTTAAAAAAATACATTAATTTCTTTTTGTATCCTATGTGTATATTATGAAATGTCACTGTTTGGATGTTTGCTGCTAAATCACGTCGTAACATATGGATGAATCGCGTTAAAATTTGGAACACTGTTAGATTATAGTCTGGAAGAGCACACATAGGCTACTTTTCCCAGAGAAATCACCAGAACGGGAACTACACGGAAAACCAAAGGGGCGCTGCTGGTGTTATTAAATAAATATAATAGAGTCTTTTTCTTAAGATTCAAAACGGGCCTGGGGGTCTACTGCCTAACGAAAACTGTCTTAGCTTTGATGTCGCACTCTCTTTTCTTTTCGCTTGAAATTATAGAGACAGCAATAGCAAAGTCATGGCCGAATTAGTTAGGCGGTAAGCTTCCTGTTCTATAATGAAGACTAAAACTGAACTATACTCTAAACGCAATCCAAGACTACCTTAGTGATAACTGTGGGGATTTATTTTCAACAACAAATAATCGAGACGTAATATATGTATTTGTTTGTTGTCACAGAGACGAGCCAGAAAAGCGACATGTATTCGCTGCCCGAGCAGAGGACAATGTAGTGCAGTGGGTGATTAAACTGAGAGAGTGTTCATATGAATACCTCAGGAGCCGACTACATACACTCCAGTCCAAAATTTACAGCATCACTGGAAAGGTAAATGTTTGCACAATTCCACCTGCCTAGTGCAGCCTGTATGTGGACAGCTTGTATTTACATAGCTACAACTTCATTACGAAGCTACATTATCTTTGTTATAAATTACATTATTGATAAAGTTTAAATACTTGTGATATGTATTATCATTAGTTCATATTCCAAATAATTTGATGATCAAACTTTGCAAAAGCAGCTCACTAAATATTCCCACTGCTGGAACTAGGGGTCATCTCCCGCAAGGAGAGAATCAAGGCCATAATCCACCACGCTGGCCCAATGTGCTGGGAGACTACGTATAACATCGAAAAAATTTTGGAGCATACCAATTGCCACAATATTTTCGTTCGCCGTTTTTAAGTTAGCGGTATTACGCACATGACTTCGAAAAAACAGTGGTGCGCGGGATCCGAACCAGAGGTTCCAGTTTGACTGTCCTTGTTCTCCCGCCTAGACCAGCCATACTTTATGATGGATGGTTTAACTTAGGTATTGATTGCTTTATGTAATCTATTTCAGGATCCATTACTGTTAGTTCCAAGGAACGAAGGTGCTTGCCTGTGGGCTCCGGCGGTCCCGTTTTCAACAGCGCCAGCCTGCACGGTGAACACGAGTTCCTTCAGCTGCCACCTCCACACCAACGGCGCGTTTTCCCTCGAGCGGAGCAAGTCTGACGTCCAAGCCCACAAACAATTTCGTGCTCAGTTCACCAATAAGACTACATTCTATACGGACGATGTGACGACAACCAGTGAGGTAACGGAAGTGACGCAATCCCATCACGTGCTCGCCCTAGGTAGGAGTAAGACTTCAGCGTTGTTACCGGACCCCTCAATAGCTGGTAACTCGATCTTCGACAATCGGCCTCCGTATTCGAGAGCGGCCCCTAGCCCTCCCGCTAGGAAGAAGCTATCTCCGAACGTCCGGCGCGCTGAGGACGTCAAACACTTCACGGAACAAGGTAAGATGTTAGGCACCACGGGCATATTGCAAGAAGCGCCCGTACCGCCCAGAAGAAAAGCCTCACCAAAGTACTTAGAATTCTTCGATGCGGAAACTGGTGATGACGATAGTAAAAAGTCAAATGAAGATCTTATAAAATTTTAAATTTAGTTTAGAGAAATGTGTGAACCCACCTAGTACTGTAACGATTTGTGTATTTGCAGAAGTTATTTTCCTATTTAAATAAGCTTAATTTTTAAACCTGACAATTGCGTTTTGTTTGACAAAAATTAAAACGTAATAAGACAAATACTCACATGTTATGAAATATAAATGAAAGAATATGCATCACAAGTATGAAAGGAATAACACATTTAAAACTTCTCCAGTCAGAAATGTATTACATGTAGTGTACATAACATCCTTACAATATTATTCATTATTTAATTAGGTATAGATATTACGTCTATTTATTACAAAATGTAATTTTTATACATTAGATAACCTTATACAATTCTTAGATGATAAAATATATTTTTGTATTATGTATAATGTATTCTTGCGCTTGCCTGATTTGCCTATATATTTGCCTGCTTTAAAATAAACAATGTGAACATAGATAATCATATGTATAATATACCTACAATGTGATATAGTAAGGTATTTAATATGAAAGTGTAATGTGGATAGAGGCTAGAAAATCGTATATCGATGTTCGATTGTCGTCATTTTTATTTGAAATTAATGAATTTACAATAAGGTTTTGAAGAACTTAGTATGTAATATTTTAAAACTTAAAGAACCAACGTCGAAACATTTTGGAGTAATTTACAGAATTGTGGATAAGCAATCTCATGCTCACATCAATTTTATGCTCAAGAACGATCTATGCCGTGGCTTTTTTATTAAGTCTATTAGACATGACGTCTTTGTGTGAATGTAAAATATCGCGAAAACGTTATTCTTTTAGGTTGGCTCAAAACAAGTTACATCTCAAATATTAGGTATTTGACATGTAATGTAATGAAATGAAAATAAGTTAAGTACATCTCAAATATTAGGTATTTGACATGTAATGTAATGAAATGAAAATTTTATTCCATGCAAAATAGAGTACAATGTTAGATGTTCATAAATGCAAATGTTCAATCTATTTTGCCAAGAAACTGGGTATATGGAATTATAATTTTATAAATATGTTCAGGACAGAATTCTAATCTAATAAAAATAAAATCTAATCTTCATGTATCTTTATATGAAGTTTTTGTTTTACTGTGAAAATGAAAACTGACATGGTTGTTACATATTTTTAATTTATTGTTGGGTTACTTATGTGTTAGTGCCGTGCCTAACGCTGTCACGTGCGTACGCTGTTGTATTTAAAATAGGCCGCCAAATGCGGCTGAAACTTAAGCCGGCCTTGTGTGACCATATCACACGAAACCCGTTACTGAATCAAAAATTACTTTAGATTTCCTTTTTGCACCTAAGTACGAGTATATGTGGGTGTTAATATGTTTATTACTTCCTCCAAACCTTTGAACGCCGTGATCGATTGGGACACAAACGACGTAGGTTAGTCTAAATCTTAAAAATGACCTAGCCTTATAATACAATATGTTCGACAAAAAATTGTTTATAGAAGCCCTATTTAAATCTATAATTGTTATTTTTGAAATCTAGAACTTCATGATAATATTCCCATTAATAACAATGTAAAAAAAATAATAGGGTAAAAAAATATATACGCTAACGAAAATGGTGCCGTGAAGAACCCTAATAGACTGCAGGCCCGTGAACAAAATTTATGGATCAAATGATACAGCAGGAGACCTATGTAGGATGATAGAAGGGTATAAAGTAATAAGATTGAGCACTATGCCGTCACTTGTAAGCTGTCCAACTGAGTGCAGTTGAAGAGGGGGCAACGCCGTACACAAAATTCATGCGGCAAGGAGAAATGATCGAGGTTTAGAACCCCCTCTTCAACAGCACTCAGTTGGACAGCTTACAAGTGACGGCATAGTGCTCAATCTTATTACTTTATACCCTTCTATCATCCTACATAGGTCTCCTGCTGTATCATTTGACCCATACATTTTGTTCACGGGCCTGCAGTCTATAATAGCTTAAAACAATTTTAGTTTTATACTGCATACTTCTTACCCCAGCTATTGTTATATCCGGTAGGTATGTCAAGTGGGATGATCGGACGAATTTTTGTGTATGAAAACCCTATAATTTGTTGTACTGTAAAGTTAAATCCGTTCACCAGAATTTGCATGAAAGAGTAGCAGACATCCATCAAATTAACACCACCATCATGTCTAACGGAAAAGTCTACCTACCAGGAAAAAGTATATAGGTAAGTAGAAGAAACGTTTTTTTCTACACAAAAGAGATGGCAATTGCGTTTGTTTGATAGGCAGTCAGACTTGTTTCGTTGTTTCTTATACCCCTGTATATTTTCCTGGTAGTATTTTTCCGCATTTAAACAAACCTTATATTAAGCAAAACGTGGCTTAGAATGTTGAAGGCTTACCTAGAAGGAGTATATTTACTGTCAAGTTGATTTTAATATACTCAAGTTGTAATTTAACAACACAGACTCGATCCAAGTGTTCCACAGTTTCGCAGTGCGAATGATAATAAACGTGAGTCAAAGCGCTTACTACGAATTCAAAATCGAAAGTAACTTGGCCACGCATTCGAAGCTTCGGTGTAGACAACACACCAGTCAGTTTGTTACTCCATAGATACAACTTCAGTGTCTTCCAATTTAGAGTAGACAGGCTCTTTGTAGGTTTGAGATTACACGATATTTAAGATTGGGGACTAAAAAGTCAAGTTAGAACCATTCGAGCTATTATGTCATTATTACAGTATCATACACATGTAACCAGGACGCCGGACGTCTACTCTCTTTCTACGAAAAACCTAGTTTCGAAATAAACTCGCGACTTTCCTACTCCGGTTCTACTTCGTTTCGTCCGATCGAGAATTGTTTGACGTTTAAATATCGGACGGACGAAACGACAGATCGAAGTAGAAACGTTCGAAATTACGTTTTTCGTAGAAAGAAAGCAGATGTCCAGTCCACACACATTTAAAAGAACAAGTCTGACTAAAAATATGTATTAATATTTAAGTGCAATACAATGCAAGTAAATAACCGATTTAATTATAACAAACGTTGTTTATTTTTATCGAAAAAAAAAGACTTGAATTGAACAACGATGTTTATTATAAATCAGAATTTCAGTCATTACTCATTACAATTAGTGTCCGACCGAAAGTTCGGTTTCGGTTTCGGTTTCGGCCGAGTTTCGGCCAAAAATCAAGTTTCGGCCACAGTTTCGGTTTCGGCCAAAATCGGCCGAAACTTTTGCCGAAACCGAAACTTAACAAGTTCAAGCACGTTCACGATCGCCTAATTTTGTTTTCCGCGGCAACGCTTTGACGGACCTTGTCGGGAATTACCGTGCGCCGTTCGGATAGTTCTGTAGCAACCAGCGATGCCAACCGTACGAGGTTCCTCGTACAAATACGAGATTTGTAGTCTTTCGTACGAGGTACGAGGACACTATTAATTAACCTCATACAAATAAGTACGAGATTATAATATTGCTATTATAAAATAGTGAAAACTAGAGCCATCTATCAGAACTTGTAAGGACTTACAAGACTTCTTACTAATTTCTTATCTATCCTATTATGATATATATTGTTTTTCCATTTCATGCCCTAATTAAGGCAAAATAATAGGTAAAATGCACCAAATTTCAGTATTTTAATAAATTATATACTTGACCACGTGAGTTTCGGTTTCGGTTTCGGTTTCGGCCGAAACTGAATCCACGGCCGAACATTCGGTTTCGGTTTCGGTTTCGGCCGGAAAATCAGTTTCGGTCGGACACTAATTACAATAGATTTACTACTTAGAAATAATTTATTATTTAAATGTATGTCATTGTGTTGCCGGATCTGTAACTGTTGGTGTCAAGACGCATTAAAAATGAATAAACTAAACTTATTTTGACAAGATTAGTACTCGTAATTACGCTTCAGTTAATATGTGTGTAATGTTACCTGTATAACAATAATTCTAAACAAACACGTGAAAACAAACCACTAAATACTTCGAAATGGAAAACATCCACATTTTCAACATTTCCACAGGAATGTTTATATTTCCCTAAGGTCTAATTTAATCAGGCACAGTTGATTTTGTAAAATGATTTACTGAACAACGTAACGTAAGTAATTGTAATTAACACTGGCATTGACCGAAGCTAAGCTAGCTGCCAAAATATTAAAAAAAACGAAATCTTAGGCTCAGATGAAAATATACCTTACCAGCCTGATCTATAATCATTTTTTAACGTTAAAAGTAGTTCATGCATATTGACGTGTTACAATGAACTTGAATTGAAAGAGACAAACGTAGTTCTCAATTTCGCCAATGGTGGCTCCAATGTTCCTTTTGTTAGAGAAATTTGATAAGTAATAACATAGATATAAGCAGCTATAACCAAAAGCAACTCACTAAGTGTTCCACTTCTAGGACTCGAAAGATTCTAGTAACATGTCGGTTACACACTCACGATATTTTCCTTTGCCTTTTTAATTTAGCGGTATTCCGCTCATAGAGAAATTTGATAAGCAAATATATATATATAAGCAAATATATAGTATACCAAATATCAAATATTTGGTACAAACGTGTATATTTTGGACCCATTCATTACTCAAATCTTAAATTCTCGGACTCTGTCTATTATAATCCGTAGTACCTATTATTTAGATATGAAAGTAAATTACTGATTTTAATAGACTACAGGCCCGTGAACAAAATTTATGGGTCATATGATACACCAGGAGACCTATGTAGGATGATAGAAAGGTATAAGTATAATATAGTAATAAGATTCAGCACTATGCCGTCACTTGTAAGCTGTCCAACTGAGTGCAGTTGAGGGGGTTCTAAACCTCGATCATTTCTCCTTGTCGCATGATTTTTGTACGGCATTTCGAAATAATGTATTAGAAGAGGTATTGAAACTGTATGAAACCAGCCGAACATAATCAAATGACCAAATGTACTCTGTAAATCGTCGGAAAATCATGATTTTTTTTCACAAACTAATAATTGAAATTTATAATTTTGATAGTTTCAATACCTCTTCTAATCTACAACTGCACTCATTTGGACAGCTTACAAGTGACGGCATAATGTTGAATCTTATTACTTTATACCCTTCTATCATCCTACATAGATCATAGGTCTCCTAGTGTATCATATGACCCATAAATTTTGTTCACGGGCCTGCAGTCTATAATAAATGTATTTTTAATCTTGTCAAATAAGTTGTTAAGCCGTACAGTAGAATCGACACCATTGTTTATTTTATCATGTAACGTTTTTAAGTTTCATTGGGTGTTAGGATATCGTTTTGGAAGCTAAAGAGGGCGCATTGCACATATCATTATGAGCCTTTTTTTCTCTCGGATTATTCTGTTTAAAATGTCCATTCAATTCGCTGAATTTTTTAACAAATTTACAACAAAAGTTGTGAATATTTTATATCACGAAAAAAGGGCTCGGTGGTATCATAATCATACGTATTATGCGTCCTTTTCAGGGTCAGAATCGTTTGTCTTACATAGAGTGTGATTCCAAGACAATGTCCAAATATAGAAAGGTCAATGATAAATAAAATGCATTTTCATTTAAACTATTTTTATTGTTATAGCAAGTTTCTTGTTTCCACTTGTCATTTAACATTCTAATTAAATATAAATACATGGCTACATTATACATTAAGGCACGGTTAACATAACTGTGCCGGCTTCATTCGAGGCACGAAAGAATACCTATACCCACATAGGTACTGCATCTACATATTCGCCAAACATGGACATAATACATCATTTTTGTAAGTAGTAAGTAGATAAGTACTTATACAGATGCATCTAGGATTGAGAAAAAAGCGCGTCATCCACCCTAGAATCTTCATTGGCAAGCAATCGAAGTCAATACTATGAATGTTCATTGGGTGGTCAAAGACGCCGCCGGAGTAATTACCTCAGGGGGACGCCTGCCTCCTAGGCCGAAATCCTACGATAGATAAATCCTCGGATTATGTCTAGATCTAAATATCAAAACCCTTTAAACAATTGCTAATGGAAATAGCAATCCACCTTGTTTGACGAAAATGGAGATGCGTCATTAATAGCTATACAACAATACCTTATTTTCATTATTATACATTTTTATTACGTATGTGATTAATACTACATAAATTTTGTTCTTTTTTCTCAAAAATAACGTCAAGATATGCAAAATATGATTTAATCTACAACCATCTTTATGGTATCGATAAAGAATTCCATTTAACAGTAACTTACACGTTATGAAAATGTATCCTTGGGCTATTATGAGATCATACGCAGTTACACTCGATGTCAGTTTTATAAAATAAAGCAAGACATTTAAAAATGCTTTTAATCTTATAGATTTGATCTCGATAAATATATTGAGGCACTTGGCTAATAATATTTAAAATAACGCAGCGATTAATTACCTTAATGTTATATCCACCTACCTACTTACGATTATAAAATGCTGTAAATAGTTATCCGTATCTAAGTTATACTATTACAAGAGGGTTTACCACAATACCAGAGCACCATTAGATATTTAAAACTTTTGATGAGTTATTTGTCCTCAAAGATAGAGGGATACACATTTTAACTTATAACTTAATTATTCATATTGTAATGTGATGGAATGTGTAAGCTGTGATGTTTGTTATTTATTCGTATAACTCTTGCTTATTTTAAACCTGGTTTCGTACCAACACCAAATACGGTAGGTAGGTACTACTAAGAACGAATTATAATGGGAGACAGTTAATATTAAAACAAATGAATACTATAGTTTGTGGTATGCCCCAGTTTAGGTAATGAGGATGAGATTCTATGAAACTATTATAAGAGACGGTCAAAAGGCCACTTCAGAACTTAATCTCTATCACTTGGAATACTCTATTCATAAGATCTGTAAGTACGCTCCACAAACAGTTGCTGGTTGACTAAATATCAGCAGCTGCCAGCGGCGACGAAGGGCTTCAAGCCCAGCGAACCTAGTAGTCACAAAGTCAAGATTTCTCTGTATATAAGTAGGTACTTACTTTTAATATTGTGATTGTGAATCTTTAACAACATTATTATTGTAGCTGGGTCTACGCAAACGAAGCACAACCCGGTAGGTTTATTTGAAATAGATCGGTACTTATAACGATACTGCATCGTACAAGGTAAAATAAGGCTTAAGTAATGCACATAAATGCGCACAATAACTGTTGTATAAACAGCAAAGTTATTACACAAAGTTTACAATGACATTTATGTGTAAGTACGTTTCCGTGTACCTATAAAGAATATATCTTGGATTTCATCCCTCATCTGGTAAAACACTCTTCAACATACGACGTACGTAGGTGCTTGCGTAGACCCTAACGCTTTCAGATCATTGGAACCAATTTTTAAACACAGCCGTTTCGTTAAAACTATTAGGACTGTTGTTAATGTGATTCGACTAGCTGCATGGCCGTGTATCCCCGATGTGTTATTTATTGTTTAGGAGAAGTGGGTTTGACACTCGGTGACAATTCCGCTTCGTCCTTGAGGTTTGGTTGAAGCGAGCGGGCTAGTTGCCGCCCAGATCGCGCAGCTCGCGGTTACCCAGCGGCAGGGTGGGCCGATAGTTGTGAAGCAGCTCCATGGCCTCCACGCCTCTGGACGCCTCACCGCACTTCAGTTTCCGCATCAGTGCCAGCTGGAACCAATCATTTTGTACTTAGTTGATGCTTCAATGACCGTTTTTTTCCAACGCTAAAGAGACAATATTTTGGATCTGTCGATCTCAGCTGCAGATTATTGGATTTTTTAAACTTAGTAGATTCTGTAGTAATAATTATGTAGGTACCTAACATTACAGCCCACCTACCAGTCGTGGGTAATCGGTTATCGGCCGGATAGATATTTGAATGGGGAATTAAATAATCTAGGATTTTTTTCTCCACTATAGAATAAATATCAGTTTATTCTACAGTGGAGAAATATGATTGCAAAATTGTTTATATAGGTACTTATGGAAATACCCAAGAACCGGTAAGTGCCTACATACCTACAACTCTTAATTATTTTCCTTTTCCTTACCATTGTTTAGTACTTTTCTTTTAAATAAATACTGTAATGCCTTCTCGGGTATACTGTAAAAACTAGATACAGGTGTGCGTTAAGAGGGTTTGGTGAGTTGTACATGATTAGCTAGCAATTTGTATCGTGCTACAAAACCATATTTGTATTTGTATGCGTAAAAGTCTGCCTGCGAAGCCGTGGGTTCGATTCCCAGCCAATGCAAGGATTGGTGTGATGAATACAAATATTTGTTCTGTGACTGGATGTTTCTTACAAGGGCGTAGCTACCGCCGTATCATCCGTATCAATGACACGGGCCCCCCGGGCTACAGAGGCCCCTTACGAGTGAAAGCAAAAATTTGTCAATGTTATTGACAATCTTTACCCGTCATGTGGGCCAGTCAACTAATTTTGATATAGGTACCCTTCAAGGTACGCTACGCCACTATGTTTCAATATAAGTAAGGATGCGGTTACAAATATATACGTTTTATATCGGCTATTTAGATATAAGATACGGCTGGTCAAGTCGGGAGAATGGCGACTGCCGATCCGGAGCCCCCGGGTTCAAATCCCACCACGCGCACCACTGTCTTTTCGAAGACATGTGCATAATGCCGCTAACTTAAAAACGGTGAAGTAAAACATCGTGAGGAAACCGACATGTACCTAGAATCTTTCGAGGTCAACAACTAGCACTTGGCTAGCGTGGTGGATTATGGCCTTAAACTCTCTCCTTGCGAGAGAAGGCCCCGAGTCCCAGCAGTGGGAACATTTAGTGGGCTGCTTATGCTATATCGGCTATTTGGCTCCCATAGTACAAGCTTTGCTTTATTGCGTAGATGGGTTAGATGGTGTAGTGTGTGCAATGTTTACCAATATTATTTTAGTTAATTTTAGCGAACCAACCTGTTCCGCGGAGACTTGCACTGGTTCCTTGAACAGTATCCAAGTGACGGACTCGGTGCAGGGCGGCGTGGTGAGCGAGCCGGGGTAGGTCCAGTAGGCGCGGCCCGGCGGCAGCAGCCGCGTCGGGTCCAGCGCCTCCGACAGCGTCACCTTGTCATTCTTGTGCTGGATGTACGGCAGCAGACGCACCACCTTGTCTAACTCATCGTGCTTGCTGCCCACCTGGAAAACAATAGGGGCATTATAAACAAATTGTATGGTAGAGTGATTAGGAGAAGAGATGATATAACGAAAAGCAGCTGGAGGCGGTTGGAAACGTAAGACCAAGGATCAGACTGAGTGGATTATTATGGGAGAGTCTGTGTCCGGTACTTAGTGGAGGATACAGGCTGATAATGTTGAAATAAACTTGTGAAATTTTCGACCTTGTGGACAGCAGTTTTGAGGTTGACTTTGACTAGCAGTCTAACTAAAGGTCGAAGGTCAAGGAATTATGTCAACAAAAAAGGGGGTGGGATGATCTACAGCTAATAACTTATTATTCTTCCCTAAGTAGATTTATGGTCTAAATGACAGTCACAAAAAAGATAGCGTGTTTGTTGATCACATTTTATTAAACTGTACCTACTTAACTACGCACACAGAAACTCCCTCATCCACACCTGTGTTTGGTTTCTTAATGGAGTTTATTGGTATTGTGTTCTAACGGAGATTTTGCATGCGCAGTGTTGAACTAGAACGATCCCCAAGGGCAAGTCATTCAAGGTTGAGCAAGATTAACAAAAACGCAGGAAGTTGAGGCACGCTTATAGAATTGCAATAGGAATTTAAATTAATACGATTCTTCAGTTGTCTACACTATATACGGTAATCGTTATGTGTTTTTGGGAAATGCATGCGTCAGTTATTGTGCGAACTCAAAGGCCTGCCTGAGCGGCGGTGTTAGGAAGCCTTTGCCAAGCATTGTAGTGTTTCTACCTATTGTTCGCAAATTTACTGGACGAGCAAATATTCAAATGTTCCTTATTGTATTTAGATTCCGACCTACAACCTCTGACTAAAGATTAATGTATTGATGTAGTGATTCGCAATTAATTATTGCTTTCCAACCAATCTAGAAAAAACACTCAACAAAATTTAACAATGTCATAGAGAAAGAATCTACCTACATACTTTCAGTCAAAGTGCAATACGGCGCATCTAAAAGGATTGAACTTAGTTGACAGGTTTCAGTGTAGTAAGTACTTAGGTATGTGTTACGTTATGTGTTTACCTACGAGAAACAAGAATTCCAGTTTCCATTGTATTTAATTATATATATATTCTTACGCTCAAGTTTTTACAATACTCTACTAAGTATTATTTACACCTAAGTGTTAAAGTTGGGATGTTTCGACGCCTGTTGCTCAATAAAGTCTTAACTTTGCAATGGATCGGGTTGAAATTTGGAAAACAGATTAAAGTCTGGAATAACAGCAAGGATATCGCGAGAAAATCATGAAAACGGTAACTACGAGTAGGCTCGTAAAACCGCAGGGCGTTGCTAGTTTAAAGATATGTACCTACTCACCAAAAAAAAAATTAAAACGTAGATTGCAGCCGGTAGCGGGGCAACCATTGCTTTTTTATTTTTAAGTTTCCAAGATCGTTAAAATAATGTAAAAAAATATTTTTTGGTTAAAAAAAAACTTAGTTGGTACCATTTACTCGTAGTTTAGGACTCTTAGCAGAGTCCGCCTGGGAAAGTACCATACCATTGCCAGATATTCTACCGCCAAGCATGTGCAAACATTACTATATTGTGTGTTACTGTGTTCCGGTTTGAAGGGCAATGTTTCCAGAGAAATTACAAGGCTTAGAGATATAACATCTTAGATCTCTGGGTGACGAGAGCAGTGCAGTGCTAGGTAATGATTTGGACTCTTCATGTGCAAACTACCTGCTTGGCGACATTAAGCTTATTAATAGGAGGCAGTGTATCTATTTAACCGACTTCAAAAAAGATGAGGTTATCTATTCGGTTGAATGTTTTTTGTATGTAGGTAGGTATGTTAGGCGATAGCGCCTCTAATTAGAGGTGGTTCCATATACATTTTATCGAAATCGGTGTAACTGTTTTGGAAATATGATTATAAAACTAAAATTTGCTTATATGGATTAGACGAAATAGTGATAGATTCTGAAAAAATAATAAATAATATTAAAATAAATATAGAAATAGCGAATTTTAAATTGCAATAGGTTTCTGTATTTAAAAAAAAAGAAATGGTTATTTTGTTATCTAAATACAAAAGAAAAAATATTGGAGTGATATCAGTCAGTGTGAGTTCATGTTTACAACATTTTTTGCGACTAATTTTAAATAACACGAAACTCACTCTTTTTAATAGGTAAGTAGATATTATTATAAGAAGTCTTCAGTAGTACAAGTCACTTGTAGGTACTTAACATGATGGATAAACGACATCTTTTAGAAAGCATTATTAATGTTTTAGCGTGTTTTGTTTGGTATTTTCAATGGCAATGATAAATTAGTGTTAACTGTCTGAAGAGTCTTAAGATGCGTGAGGTCAGAGTCCGCTCTACTCTGGACGAAGTGAAAGTTGCATATAATACGTGGAAGCCAAGAGAACGCTTCCATCCGCCAAATGTAGAGTCACCATGATACTAAGACCCGTACGACTTAATCATCGCACACTTTTTAAGTTTTTTTTTAAGAAAATAAAGACTACAGTGATTATGATCATGGACCGCGGAGTCCGTGAAGTGGCTAATTATATTATTTCATATTAATATTATAAATGTGAAAGTTTGGTATCTATACTAATATTATAAAGCTGAAGAGTTTGTTTGTTTGTTTGTTTGAACGCTAGGATCTCGGGAAGTACTGGTCCGAATTGAAAGATTATTTTTCTATTGGATAGTCCATTTATCGAGGAAGGCTTTAGGCTATAGAAAATAACTCTACTATTAATTGAAGCGGAGCATGAAACAAGAATGTAACAAAATCGGGAAAAAAAAATCCCCTTTTGAGAGTTTTCGTACGTTTCGTGCTTTGACATGACACATGACAGCATGTGTCAAAGATTGCGTCATTGAATTTCAGTAATCTGTGCATTGAATATAAACCTTTGATACATTTTTTTTCTAAATCTGAGTTGGTACGACCAATTTCCGACAAGTGGCGTAGCAGGTAGCTGAAGAGGTTTTTTGTTTGAAATCGATATTCTCAGGAACGAGTGAACCGATTTCAGTCATTCTTTCACCATTGGATATGTACGGGATCCCGATGAGTGCTATATAATATACCGGGGCGGGCATCTAGTACCTGATAAATAAGAAAGGGTGGATGTTTGCTACCTAGTCTTTCACGCAAAAACTACTTACAGGATAAAATAACGAAATCGAGAACTACGCAGGTGAAACCGCGAGGCGCTGCGTGTAGAGGTACATATTAGATAGGGATAATTTAAATCGAAGGCATAAATTAAATCGATGGGAATTATTTATGAGTAGGTAATTGCTATGTATGTAACCTTTGTTGATTAATCGGTTATCGCTCACTACACAGCTAGTACCGGGTAGAAAATGCGTTCTAGAATTCAACTTTCCGTTTTTCCATTACATTTGTAATTGTGCAATAAATATTTAACAATAAAATCCCATTTTTAACGAAGCAAATAGGAAATAAAGAACCGTGAAGGAATCGAATGCATGTCTAATTTTTGTTGATCCTCTCCTGATTTCCACATTTCATGTTTTTTACCTGTTTCTGCAAAAACATGCCAATATTTATTGTAAGTAATCCAGGATCACAACATCACACGCTAAATAAATGTATTGACTACACAGGAGTTTCTTTAAGTAAAGTAAACAAGTACCTACCTACAGTTCGTAGGTTCTACCTACCCTTGCCTGTACCTGCGCTTTCACTATTTTCCCTCGAAATCGAAAGGTCATAATTTAATTTAGAAGCTAATTTAGAAACGATTTAGTTAGGCGATAAAAGTGCGGCTGCCTAAATAAAATGGTCTTGATTTTGTAATTACCCTTTCTTTTTCGATTGAAATTAAAGCAATAGTAAAGCGACAACCGCATTAAGCCATATACTCCGTTTCATCATTTGAATCGTGGTCAATCGCTAGTGGAGTTGATCATAAAAACTCTGTAACGTGTCCGACAAAACTAAAATTTTAGGAAACACCATCCGCGCAAATCTTTATATTGCTGGTTCGCTTACTAAATAGATAGGCAAATCTGATTCTAATCGCTATGAATACACAGTTAAGTTGCTTATGATAAGTTTTCTTATCCATGCCGCAGTCACATGATGGTAAACAACGTAATGGGGATTGTTCTAAGGCAATATACATAGACAAGGTTACGCGAAAAGCCAGTACTAAGCTGAAAGGATTGTTTTGTTACTGTTGAAATTGATGAGTAGGTACTTATAATAAATATACCTACATGTAAAATGTATTAGATAGATATATACTCAGATAGACAAACAAAGAATTAAGATTAGGTAAATATGAAAATTCGGATCTAAAATTGAATATTTGGAAAGTCTACATATCGTGCCGAATGGAATAAATTGATTTTTTTATTGTTCCTAGTGCTTTCTTCGATTCCAAAACACGATGGAAAAAAAACGATAAAAAAAATTGGTTGCCTGTAAAGTCGGTATACGGGCGAAAGTTTTACGTGACAACGACTTTGAGTGGTAAAATAATTTTACGGAAGGGACGCGTGCCTTTCACTTTTTATGTCTGTCTCTCTCGCTCTTAGGCGGGCTAACCATGCCCGAGTGGAAGGGACGCGTGCCTCTCACTCGCTCTTGTTGTGAGCGCATAACGTGAGCGGAGCGTAACGCAGTTTCTTGAAGTGTCACCCGGCAAACCAATTTATAAGACGTTGTCACGTCAAAAATCTTGATAAATCCTGACAAACACAAAGAGTAAAACAGTCTTGTCTGTCTTTTTTTATGCAGGCGTTCAACATAACCCTGGTATTATGTACGAGTATACTTAGGCGTACCACGAAATAATGGCACTTGGATGACATTTTCGTGGCGTGGGCATCGGGAAATCGGGCATCGGCAAACATGGTTGACGACGGCGTTAGTTCCCATTTTGGCCACGTCCCATTATTTCCATGTAAGGGTATAGGTTTTTTTAGCATGAAGGTTATATGATTCGTTTAAAGTTTTTCGGTAGATCTGTGTCGGTGTGTATTGTTTATATGAATCGCAAGGTGATCGCAAGTATTTAAAATTATGTGTGTATTTAAGCAGTTATCCAGCTTCCATTGTACCAGTTTTGCTTAGTTATCCAGCTTCCATTGTACCAGTTTTGCTTAGCTAGATAGTATCATGAGGTAAAATGTAGTGCATAGGCGCCTGCGATTGCGGCGCGGCACCCTTTTGTATCCGGCCCCCTGGGCGGTCGTCCTACCGCGCCCTACCCTAACACTACCAATGTTTACGGTAGATCTCGCAAAGCTATTGAATAAGTTTCAGACAAAGTAGGTAACTCCACTTAAATTTGTAGTCTATAAATTATGATGACGTAGGTCATAATATTCCCTTGTGATCGAAATGTGCCTGTCACCAGATCAGTCTGCATATTTTCCTGACGGAAAAACTCATAATTGCGGCTAGGCAGGTAAGAAACAAACAGTCACGTTAATTACCCACCCACTTTGGTCAGCGGTCACTGACGTTCGATACAGCTTTGGTTTGTGACCTTAGTACTGCACATAATAACAACAAGGAAAATTAAAAAAATAAGGGAATGTTGACGCTATGAGCCTCGTGTAGATCACGTCATGTTTCAAACAATAAAAACTACCAACATCGGGTAGACCCGTCATTAATTTTATTTAGGAGTTCCAATATACAGGTAAACGCATTAGTCTTGTAAAATCCTACCTCTTACTTCGTTGGTTGGTTATTAAAACTTCAGACATATCTAACTAAATATTAAAAAGCACTTAACTATTTTGTTACATCAAAAAGTAGTTTTGTAAGAGGAGAAAGTCTAAAATGACATCAGAGTCCAAAAATGGGCCCAAATGCTCTAACTTCCCAACTACCCAAAAAAGAAGACTATATATTACCTTGAATTATACGTAGGTGTATTGTATTTAAGTAAAAAAATATTGGTGGTAATTAACCCCCAAACTAAGCAAAGCTTTTGTTATGTGAGCTAAATAGCTGGTATAATTTTAAATACGAGTACATAGAAACACTCAGACGCAGACTTCGTTGTTATTTGTGTCTTAGGTTAGTAGGGGTCTGCATTTCTAAAGCGCTAGCCTAAAGTAAGCAGAAGCAAACCGAAACAAACTGCCAAAGGGTCTTTTATAAAAAAAACACTGTGGCAATCCGGGACCGGGACGGGTACCGACAGAAGTTGAAATCTTGAACAATTATTACGTAGGTACACATCCAATATACGTTTTTTAAAAATCCTACTAATATTAACTATTAACGCGAAAGTTTGGAAATATAGATGGATGGATATTTGTTACTCTTTCACGTCAAACCTACTGAGAGGATTTGGATGAAATTTGGTACATAGATAGATAATGGTCTGGAAAAAACATAGGAAACTTTTTATCCTGGGAAAGTAACGGGATGGAAAACTACGCGGGAGAAACCGCGGGGTGCCGCTAGTACAATATACAGTACGTTTTGTAAAAACATACACATATTTATACAAAACGGTGTCGATACCGGTCTAGTGTGATACACTATCGTCTTTTGTGCCCATTATGTTTTGTTATTTTATATGTTACTTGTTTGTCAACTTTGTTTGTGGAACCAATAATCGTGTATCGTGAGTACCTACAACTGTTTTTTCATCTTCAAAAATTCTCAGCAAGCTTATAGTAGGATTTCACTTCAAAAACAGATGTTGTAACGATATTTCCAATGTAAGTAGTTACAAAGAACAATGGCAGACTTTCATACTTTAAAATAGTTGAGACGAAATGATAGCGTCTATACATCAAAAATATCTTAAAATGTTGAGCGTCAGCCCCTGAGTAATATATGGAAAGATTTTTGTCTTGAGAAGGCCGTGAAAAAAAGATATTTAGGTTTAAACTTTTTTTTTTAGGTTATGTAGGTTTGACATTGGTTTGACACTTGTACGTCGAGACGTCATGTTCTCACAACAAGAAAACTACTTTTTCTTGCCAGGGTAGGATAACGGCGCAATGTGTTAACGCTTGACACAGCACTCTGTTTGATTTGTTACGATCTCTCATCTTCAAATTCAAATATCCATTCAATGAAACAAAATCAAACCCAGAGGGAGAAGCACAGGTAACGTAGGGCAAGTTCAGAATCCTTGAGGCGCGCACAAGTCACATAAAACGATGGGAATATCAGTGCGGTAAACAATCCAAGTCAAATAATTACAATGAGATATTCAAATACGAAAACAACCAACAGAAACGAACTTGACACTTGACAACGACAAAGGTATTTCCGATGTTGCCATAACATAAAATAAAATTAATACCAATAGTTATTAGGGTAGGTATTAAAATTGTAATCGTAATACAGCAGGGAAGAAGTTTAAGTGAAACTTATTTCCATTTTTTATCGTTTATTTTTTATAACTACTGATATTGTATCTACTAATAGTAACCAACTCTAAATAAAAATGTTTTGGCGTCATTATTGTTTTAAAATTACTTCCAAAATAGTATTATTATAGTTAGTGGTCTCACTTGAACTGAGTAGGAAGTTATTTAAGTCATTTAAACCCCAATAAATTGTAATATTTTTGTGGCTTCTATTACCATTTGTATTTATGTGAAAAATCTTAGTAAAAACAACAAATTACTTTTGTATAGATGTTATTTCTAGACGCTATCAACGATGTCAACTATTATTTTGCCATTGTTCTTTAGGTAATTAAAATCGTATTTGGTCACTAAAATAACACTAAAGGTCTCAATATCCTAAGTTATTCTTAATTGTATACAATAGGTATTGCGTAACGAAGCGGCAGTGAAGCGAAGCTTCAGCGTCAACTTCGTACCTTGACAAACCGCGATAGAGGATATCAAGTAGCCATTAATTATTATTATGATTTCCTGAAACAGTTAACTAATTTTGGCTTAGAAGTAATTTAATTTTTTGTGTCTGTCATTGACGAGCTCGATCATTACCACTCCGTCACGCCATTTTTTATCTAAATTGCCCAATTTATCTTAATTATTGTATTAAGTTCTAAACGAATAGATAACAATGTGCGCCTCTTGAAAGCGGGGTACAAAAACAGAGATCGTGATTCTTTGTAAAATAAATTGTTTGGTTTTCACATACAACAAAAATAGCAAAATTATTGGAACATTTTTTTGTAACTTATTGTGACGGAACGAACGAGACATACGCCTGATGGTAAGCAACACGCCTGTTCATAACAGTACAGTGCGACAAAGCTATGTGAACATGAAGAGCACATAGACTCTTCTGCAGTCTGACAGACTGTTCAGACTGCAGTAGCACTGCACTGTCCTCGTCACCCATGTGTGGTGATTTTTTTCTTTGTTCTCTGGAGACATTGCCCTTCAAACTTAAACGAAATAATGTTGGCACATAACTGCTTGGCGGTAGAATAACTACTAATTGTCTGGTACTTCCCCAAGTGGACTTTACAATGAGTTCTAATTAAGTTCCAATATTAATTGATATAATTCCTAAGACACTAATATTATAAATGTGAAAATTTTGATATTTGTTACTCAATCAGGGCGTATAAACTAACAAATTGTTCTGGAATCTCGAACTCAGATCGATTATAGTCTGAAAGTGCACGTAGTAATTTTAACCTAAAATGTAGAGCTAATAAGATAAATATCTAATGGAGAATAGCTTTTTCTAATTCCTACGCGGTAAACACTGCGGGCAGTTGTTTGTTACTAATAATAATAATAATAAAAAGAACAATGTTTGATTTTAAGAAGCTCCTTTTAAAAAGTGAATAGGACTGGGTCAAGTATAAACCATTCTATTTAGTACGTCAGCTAGATCATTGAAAATAGTGGGACATGTATTTTTATTTTTTATCTAATTATAAAAAATCGACGAAGATATACGTAGATCATCAAACTTCCAGAATGGGCGGTCGTGACGTCACTTGTCGGTAAAAATCGTTCCCACAAGTGACGTCACGCGAAACTTCTTCACTGAAGCAGTGTATCTTCGTAATTTTTTGTTTTGAAACAAAAGAAAATGGTTTGACAAACTAACTGACGGACTATTTAATTAGTTTTTTTAAGGATTGTACTCTATTAAAAATTGGAATAACTGGGGGCTATTTTGTGACATTTGAGGTAAGGTTTAGCAATGTACGTGTATTGTTGTACCAATATTAATATTATGGTCCAGCACAGCAAAAGGAAGTGGTTTAATCACTTACACCCACACCACAACGTATTTAATCGACGCTTCGACGCGGAAATTTATAATCTCTTGAAATTAATTTATATATGGAGATTTAATTATAATTAAAAAAGTACAAATTGAATAGTTAATAAAAACTATTTAATACAATAAATTGTTCGATACGTCGCCTATATAAATGAAATATTCATGAATGAATGAATAGTGAAATCAATTCAAATCAATAAGGCTCTAAGCAATAATGCCGCCAATTAAAATGTCAAGCTTGTATAATAGATCTTATTCTTTTGCACTTAATATTTACTTTTGTTGTGGCTTTTAATAAAGAGTTTTCTTTTATTCTTATCTTAAATCAATTTCAATATTTTGAAACGAAATAATGCTCCGTCAAATTCAAGTCATTTAATTAATACGAGTAAGCATGTTAATAGGCTATTAGTAATTTTTAGACGCATTTAATCAACACTACGGCTAGGAAATGTATTATCTCTTGAAATTAATCTAAACATTTATGTCGATAATATAATTATTAAAAAAAAGCAGCTATAAAAAACCACAAAATTTTATAAATTTTACAAACGTCGTTTGTACGAGTACAAATGATTACTTTAGTAACAAATTTTGAAAAGAAAATTGTTCTGACAAATTCAAGTCATTCCATGAATTCACCGCGTAGAACCCGACCCCGTTATTTTCCCGGGATAAAAAAGAGCCCATATGTTATTCCAGACTTTTATTATTTATCTCTGTGTAAAATTACATCCAGGTCCCTTCAGTAGTTTTTGCTTGAAAGAGTAACAAAGACCCATACAGACTTTCGCATTAATAATATTAGTAGTAGAAAAAAAGGAGGTTGTGGTATACTTATAAGTACCTACTGAATGCCAAGGGATGGCGTCAAACACAAACAACGTAAAATTGTAGCCAAACAGGGATAATGTTTACTAATTAATGTAATCTGAAATCCTAGTTTAAAAAAAAAATATATATGAGATCAAAAAGTAATAAATATATTATCTAATAAATTATATACATACTTAGATAAAATGAAACATGCACCGTTTTCTGCAACAGTCACGGAAAAAATACCTAGTACACACTACTAGTCATAGAGTTTTTTTACGCTACTAGTATATTATGATCAAATGTGCGCTTGTTTTAAAAAAATATTTTGAATTCCATAAATTAATGATGTTCACGTGTTCTATTTTTAAATGCAATTTAAATAAGCCCTATTACTTTTGTTATCTTAGATGCAAATAAGCAGCGAATCAATAAAAATAAACAAACCGTATCAATGATCGGATATTGACAAGCTATCGATGGCCAAAGTATCGTATTACTGTGGGCCACTGATGGTTAACGTAATCGAATACCAATTCGCATTGACGACACTTGACGTCGATAATATAGGTTTAATGTAGATAAAACGAGCCGACGCCTTTCTTTATGTATCTACGAAACGGGATAACAATTTTGGAATACGTAGGTATGAGATATTTATAGAACGCGATTACTCTACGCAGGAGGAAATTGGCTACTTATTATGTCATTAGTAGAGGAGATTGGCTTTTATTTAGATCTCAAAGAATACACCCCTACTTACAATTTAATTAGTTTTTGTAAGATTAGTATATACCAAGATATTTTTATTTAATCAGCTAAAATTATAATTTTATAATCAGCTAATCATTTAAATTGCTTTGTAAAATAATAAATACTTCACTAGCTCTTGCTACTATATGAGTTTCACTATAGAGTTTTCATGGATCAATCTTTAGAAATATCATATTTTCAAGTTCCCCGTTTCACCAATTGACTGTGAGAGCGTCAATCTACTCGCTGTGTTGCGAATTTTACATAGGTAAGTACATCTAAGTAGGTAAGTACATGAAACAATATACGCTCAATTTAAATATTATTTTAATATGGTTCACGCAACCGCTGTGTTACCATACCTTTGCCATTTATTCTACGGCCAAGCAGTAGTAAAACATTACTGTGTTCCGGTTTGAATGGCAATGTTTCCAGATAAATTACTGGGCTAAAAGATAAAACACCGGGTGACGAGCGCAGTGCGGTGCTAGTGACTCTTCGTGTTCCAATAGCTGCGTGTCACTGTGGTGTTATGGGCAGGCATTCTTACCATCATACACATGTCCTACTCGTCTTGTCACTTTATGCTGTGAAAAATGTGTATCGAATTATCTGCAACATGTCTCACCATCAGGAATACTCCGAGCACCGCCAGGCCGTCGGGCTGCCCCGCCGCCTCCGAGAAGCTGTGGTACTTGGAGGTGTTCCAATGCACCAGATGCAGTTCTCCTGAGAAGGAGCGACCATCGACGGTGTGTTCCGAGCCCTCGCCGTTGACTGCGCCCCAGTGACAATGCCATTGTTGAAGTTTATAAACGTCCTGGCCAAGAGGTCCGCCTTTCATCTCTGTAAGGAATAAAATAACAATTTAGTGCATTAGCTACATGTGACCTTAGCTACCACACTACAGCTTTAATTTTAACAGTACTTTGATCTTCCGGAATAAATATAAGTACCCATACTGTCAGATATAAACCGTCTGTACTTGTACCTATTATATTAATTTTAATCCATATCCAGTAAGCTTGAAGGTGTAACAAACAGGATGTTTTAAGTGAAAACTTCTTTTGGCTCACCATAAACAGATTTTTCGTGGGCTGTGAATTGAATTCTAGCGTCACGTTCGGGAGTAATAGGAAATCTTCGGGTAAACTCGGGACCATGGCTTTTGGTCATCTAGAATTGCGTACGCCCTCCGGTTTCACCCGCGTAGTTTCGAAAGTAAGCTATCAAATTCTGAGTTATAAGTTTTCACTTCTATCAGCAGTTCCTATGACTGCCAATTTTTTTTCTATGTTCTGTTTTTGTGCAATCGTTCCCACAGAGAGCACCATAGTAAGTACATATTTTAAAAATTGTTATCTGTGCTACCGGCCATTTCTCAGAAGCGGATATTTACAACACGATAGGTAACTCGGCAGTTCGAAACGAGAAATTTGAGGATAAAGAAACGAGTTCTCGGACTTTATTTGCAGTTAACTGCGCTGACGAAATGGCAGGCCTTGATATTTCGTCTCTGAGTTAAGGTAAACAAGGGATAGTATTCCATGTTAACAATAAAACATTTTGAGGTTTCATAAGTTAATGGCTTAAAATCTTTATCCGTACTTGAACAGTGAAAGCAAACCGGCTTTTTTCCTTTGGAAAGATAGGTTTCTGTAGTAACATACTTTTTATTGGGCAATAGTACCTAATAAATCGTGATCTCTTCAGTGTAGAGTTTCGAAAATAATTAAGTATATCTTAAGAAACTTTGTATTTAGGAGGAAAAGTAGCATAATGTGTCATTCTAGAATTAAATGCCTAAAGTGCCTACGCTGCAAATTTCAGATTTTCAGTTTTTCCTACATTTTGATCCGATTGAACAACAAAGATTCAACCATCTAAACTTCCTAACTAAATCTTATACCTTTAAACGACCATATCTTGTAGGTAGGTATATAGGTATATATATACAGAATCTGAATCTCGGAAACGGCTCAAACGATTTTCATGAAATTTTGTATACAGGGGGTTTCGGGGACGATAAATCGATCTAGCTAGGTTTTATTTTTTTAAAACTTCATTTTATGCGCGTTTTTAGACAATGAAAAACTCTTACAATGTCATTAGAATAGGTACGACAACTTATTTCGCCACTGTTCTTGAAGTCTAAATGGCTCAGATGGAATATGCTCGCCCTCGGAGTCAACAGGCTCCGGTTCGAATCCTGGTGGTTACACTCGGATTTTTTCTGTTTGTTCTTTTTTTGTGAGAAAATTTTATATTTAGATCCTTTTATAAACGCATTTAATTCGTATCTAAGTAGGTCTAAGTAAGTCATCAATACGTAATTCGTACCTGCCTATAAATATCATTTAAAAAAACCAAGCAAAGCTCGGTCAACTAGGTACTCTTATACCGTTAAACGACTAATTCTTGTAGGTATATATAGGTATATACATTTATATAGAATCTGAATCTCGGAAACGGCTCTAACGATTTTCATGAAATTATGTATACAGGGGGTTTTGGGAACGATAAATCGATCTAGCTAGGTTTTATTTTTTAAAAACCAAAACAACAAACAGCTTTTTTAGACAATGAAAAACTCCTACAATGTCATTAGAATACGATGACTTATTTCGCCACTTTTCTCTAAGTCTAAATGGCTCAGACGGAATATGCTCGCCCTCGGAGTCAACAGGCCCCGTTTCGAATCCTGATGGTTACACTCGGGTCTTTTCTTTTTGTTCTTTTTTTTCTGAGAAAATCTTTTACTTAGAGCCCTTTATAAACGCATTTAAAACGCGCAAAGCTCGGTCAACCAGGTACTTATAATTTTAATTGCAATCAGATAATAGGAAGGGCTTAGATAATCCAACACTAGAAACAGTGACTAAGTTACTATTAAAATGCATTGATTATTCCCAAACTTTGGGGAAGTACGTCGCGTGAGGTGGGACACACGGTGACTCATCCCGAGGGGAGCTCTGGACTCTCTATGGACATGTAAATTGCCGCAAACAGTACGTAGGTGCGCCGCGAAGAGATCAGCGTTTTCACGTGGACGAACCGGATATATGCGATATTGTCCGGATACGGTACACTCGGATCTACATACAAAACGATCGATTAGCAAGAGTCCAATCAACGTTTAGTATTGACGAAATAAGTTTTACGTATCTTTTGGTTACATAATAAGTAGTTCTGTCCCAAGGTTTCGCACACCGATGTTAAATAATAATATGTACCTATCTAGCTACCTATTGTCCTAGTTACCAAAAAGTTATCTGGAAGAGATCGCTATTAGCGATAAGATCGCCTTTGTACCCAAATGTTTGAAATGAAATGAAATGAAATGAAATGAAATGAAATATATTTATGAAATGAAATGAAATGAAATGAAGTGAAATGAAATATATTTATTTTGCTGAGAACATCACAAAACATTTCATACAGATGTAATTGTAATTTTGTGTTGGTCCATGTAGAAGTGCATTGGTACCCAAACTAGGAAAACCTGTGAGATGGCGTACCAATACCCTCCGCCGAAAACAGAATGGATTGTTTACAATAATTTTCAACTTATGATATGATACTAAATAACCAGAAAATATTATGAACTGTAGAGAAATAACATATCGAACTCGATTTTATTAATTACAAGAATAAAATAAGAAAAAACCAAAATTTTGATTCTGAATGACAATTACAACAAACAATTTAATTTAAAAATAAAAACAAAAAATAGAAACAAAAAAAGGATACTAGTTACTAGTTTAATTTTAAGTAAATCACTGTTTTTCTGTATTGTTTTGTGGTGTAATAAAGTGTTTTTGTATTGTATTGTATTGTACCTAGTATTCATTTCAAAACAAGATTATTCTTGATATTCATCATTATCATCAATGAACATCATCATGAACTGTTCATCAAGTCAACCGCTGAAATTCATGAAGTATGCATTTTTCGGTAATTTTGTCCAACTTGAGAGAATCTTTATTTCTAGTAATAGTCTCAATAATTAATAATTAACAATAAACTGTTTACTGATGTTGATTATTATTATTGGTCGTAAGTTTCATAAGTAACGAACAGATGGCGCCTCCAAAAAAAAAAAATATAACTATGTTTGTCTGCGATTAACTCCTAAACTATTGAACCAAATAAACCAAACCTGATTAAATAAAATTTTACACATTGATTGCAGTTGAATACAACTTGAGAGACAGGATAGTGCGTAGCTTAGTTTATAGTCACATTTTTTTTGCAAATTATTTGTTTATGACAATTATCTGATCGAAACCGGAACAGGCCGCTAATCCTACTAATATTATAAATGTCAATATATGACTGTTTGTTGCTCAATCACGTCGTGACATAGGAACGGATCGGGCTGATATTAGGAAAACAGTTAGATTGCAGTCTGGAAGAACACATAGGTTACTTTTTATCCCGAGAAAATAACGAGAATTGGAACTACGTGGGTAAAACCACGGGGCACTGCTAGTATCTTTGTATTTATGTAGTCACTAGCTACGTCTTTCTATGCAACCCGCGGCTATGAGCAGGGATTTTTTTTACCCCCTTTTAAGGGTAAAATTATTTTAAACTTTGAATGTCATATTTATTCCTAAAAATAAGTTTCAAGCTTAAAAAATAACGAAACTTCCGTACTGTACCGAATTTCATTTAAAACGGTTTAGTAGTTTACGCGTGAAAGCGTAACAGACAGACAGAGTTACTTTCGCATTTATAATATCTATTAGTAAGGATGTTAGCACTAGTACAAGGACGCGATGGCTTTATCCTATGATTATGAAGTTCCATTGTTCTTTTATAATTTTACTGTTTTAATATTTACTGGATTTAAGAAAGGCATTATGAAACTACTACTACTAATACTGCTATTTATTTTCGTATTTTTTTTGTCGTTTTTATTTATAACTAACAACGTAAAAATTTTTAATAATCTAGTTTTGTTGCAATCACTTAAGAGAAGTGGGCTGTGTTTTTTTTGATACTTATTGTACTTAAATTGGTAAAAATGATGTAATTGTCCATGTTTATACTTATTTTGTATTTTTCTAATATGCTCAGTTTCGTGACAATTGACTTCTTGCATTTAATTTATCGTGGAAATGTGATTCATGTATAACGAAATTTCATTTATATATTTAACTGTACTTAACTAGTATCCGCCCGCAATTTTGCCCGTGTAGAAAACGATTACAAATTTCCAAAGGTACTTACTCTACATGTTTGGTATACCTAAAATGTGGATTGTATTCCATACAATAATATATCTGAATCATAGTTGTTAAATTTTTACGACACGATTGATTATTAAACATTCAAATTTACACATAATAGTTTCAAACGCCAAGGACGTGGTAAAATTACAATTTTCTATTGTTAAAGACTTGTAATTTATTTTGTTGTGTCTACGCCATCGAGCGCTGTAAAAACTAATGGAAAACGCAAGGCGGTATCTTTATTAGCATGCCTAGGTTGATACTAAACAAAGTTGAGTGAGTTTCAGACTATGACGTTATTCAAATTTATCTAACACGTGTCCATTTGGTGTAGGTCACCAAGTTTAACTACCTACTGGTGGTTAGCACGCACAGGGTTTTCAATTCTGAACCATAATTGTAAATTTTTTTAAACGTTATTTTAAGAATATTAGGTTTATCTTTTCATATTATGTATATATTTCTTCCAGTGGTCCGTGGTGTATTTTCGCCTAAAAGGATTCACGCGAATAAATAATTTAATTGATATCCAACTGTAATCAAAATAAGGTTATGTATTAATCCAGATAATTAATACACTAGACATTTCATTTTATTTAAAACACGTACAGATTTACAAATATAAACATGGTGTAGGAGCAATACCTATCAGGAAATTCCGCGAGCAAGGTTTATTTTAACAGCCCTTAGCCCTATGATAGATTTCTGACATATAATAAATAAATAAATAAATAAATAAATATTGGTGGACAATTCACACACAACACCATCTGACCTCAAACTAAGCAAAGCTTGTGTGATGGCAGCCAGATAGCTGATATAATACTTAAATAGTTTTAAATACATACTTATTATACATAGAAACATCCAGACACAGTGCAAACATTTGAATTCATCACACAAATATTTGCACTGGGTGGGGGATCGAACCCACGACCCTCGGCTTCGCAGGCAGAGCTACTACCAACTAAGCCACTAGGGCAGTCGAATAATGACACCGTTAGGAACTCTGGACTGTTCCCTTTCACCCAATCTGCCAATAAAATTGTTGCATGTCATGTACCATACATATTACCCTACAAATAACTATGTTTCCCGTGTATTATCCTAAATTTATTGTGTTCTAGACACGCTGAGGTTTTGAGTAGTAGTTTACATTCACATATAAATATCTAAATTTGTAATCTGATAAAACTATTAATGAAAACAGTAAAGAACCGAACGGAAAAAGAAAGAGCAGGCTAAAACGGCTTGCCCTGACAAAGGAGCGGCGTAAATAAAATCATTGGAGTAATTTACTCCATAACGATATGCCACACGGCTGTACCTTAGAAGGACTTTTGGTAAACTCTATGCGTATTAAGTAAGGGTTGAAAATTCCATCGCATCACATACAAAACTCTTTGGTTATTAGAAATAGCATCGATAATAAACACATTACAAAACATAAAGATATTTACCGTGATTTCTCGAAGCGATATATAGCCATTGACGGTGTTAAGGGAGAGGCTTACAATTCAATAGCATCGTAAAGTCTGGCGTGAGATAATGTTGTCAGTAAATTCAGTACTCCATTCAAATGTTTAGTTTATTGCATGAGTTGTATGTAACCATTCACATCATCTCTCCGGTAGGTTGACGACCCGAGCAGCGCAGGTATTCCTCCACACAGAAACACATACATATGATTATGACTGAGTATTTGGAGTAACGTAGAAAACCGTATTTCAAAAATATAATGTACTAGCTGTAACCTGCCACGCTTCGCTGTGGCACATTGTGATGCAAAAATTAGATAAAAACAATCCTTGATGCGGATTATATATCATTGTAACATTACAGCTCGATCGGTGCAGAACTTTTTGAGTTTTTGAAGCGTACACAAACCAACATAATATTTTTATATATATAGAGATAGTTATATTCTCGTAATAAAAGATAGTCTATAAGATAAGATATATGTTATTCGGGACTATTGTTAAGTAGTTTTAGAAAGAGTAACAAGCGTCCATATTTAGATCCAGACTTTCCCATTTTTAATATTAGTAGTATACGCAGAGTACTAATAGTAATGTAATACCGGTCTGGTTCCACGAAAACTTACGTGAGCTTACTTATAATTTGATGTAATGTACATAACAATATTTTGACCTATGGCAGTTGGCCTGAGATAGCCTCGGCTTGACTTCCCCGAACTTTGGATTATCGCAGAAGGCGTAGGGCGCCATAAACTTATTATTTTTAGCTCATACGTAGATTAAGTTAAATTTAACTGATTACTAAAGGACAACGCCGTCCGGATAATGACGTCATTCGATGAAAGCCAACAAATCCCTAATTAATTCAAATTATCCCAGTTTCCGACCTTTCGGGTCGATTTTCTTTGACTGACCTTGTGACTCGGTGGATAATGAGTCTATATACTGAGCTGTAAGTTGTGGGTTCGGTTCCCACCCTGGATGAACATTTGGGCGATGAACATGAGAGGACGTAATAGAATAAGTTAGGAAAAATCAGAATCTTCCTCTTCAATAACATTGAAATACACTAATAGTGTGTAACTAGATATATTAAACTATGGCGTATTTTAAAGTTAAAATATATCGTATGAGCTACACCATGGGGCGCAGATTGCTTTTTACTGTTAATACGAGTAAAAAGCTCGGAATTGGATGACCATGGAATGGAAGTCCCACAAAAAAAAACAGCTATAGAGAAGTGAATGAAAACTTACCTATAAGAATTTAATATTGCTCAATACGTCACTTATTACGTAAGTAACGCGAACTTATAAGGTTTCATAATTTCACCCATCGAAAAAAAGTTTTCCGCGCACTTCACTACAATCATCGATAAAAATCAAAGGATGTGCCCTTCCAAACTTCAGGCGTACGGAATTATGTTATCGTAGGGAAGAGTGAGTTCACTCTTTACGTTCGTAGTCTGTTGTAGGAAGCGGTGAAGTCAGTCATTTATGCCAATCACTATTCGTTGTCAACAACCAAAATAACTAGAACCGCAACATACCTCGCCGCTAGCAATTCTGGGGTCAAGTGGATTGGTAGTTGTAAACCACAAACGCTACACACACAGACGCAGTTTGTTAACAATTTCAAGGTGCTTAGGGCACATCCATTGATTTATATCTAATCGATGACTACAATACCATGTCTGTGACGTGAACCTACTAAATAAGAACCTACTAAGTACCAAATAGTGCTGAAGAAGTTGCCACTTCAAAAAAAGTATATTGCGATAGATAAATGTAGTTAATCTCAATTATCCTGCTAGCATTATATGTAAATGCAAACGTTTGGATGCTTGGATATTTGGATCTTTATTGCTCATTCACATCGGAACGTCGGAATGGATCAGGTTGATATTTGGACTACGCGGGTAAAACCGCGGGACGCTGCTACTAATAAGTATTATAAATACGAAAGTTTGGATATTTGTTGATCAATCACGTCGAAACGTCTGAATAGTTCGTATTGAAATTTGGAACACAAATTTATTATAGTCTAGAATAGCTCATATAGAGTAAGGTATCAGTATTTACGTGAAGTAATTTATTTGTTTTAGGGCCTTTATTACTTGATATCTCAAAATAAGCCGTCTAAGCATGGTAGCGGGTATGTATGTGTTCTTAGTACATACTAACACTACGCTATCAGAAAAAACAGATATACGTGGCGTCTGGCGGACCTGAGATATTGGACTAATAAGCTTTTTAATACGGGGGAATTACGGGAACGTGAAATGCGCAGATAAAACCGTGGTGCGCTTCCCGTAAATTCCTAAACGGCCAAATCTGGCCGACGATTTTAGACTGAGCGTCGCGGCGTCCGAGCAGCGCTCGAGAGGTTATATATGAATAGGTCGTACCTGAATCGTATCCATTCTCGTCGACTCGCCAGCAGTAGCCGGGGTTGACGACGGAGCGCGGGTGGTTGACGGAGTACTTGACCTGCAGCGGCGGCGCGCAGGCCCGGCTGCAGGCTCGCGTGGTGATGATGTCGATGGGGCTCTGCCGCGCGCCACCCGCCTCCGGGAACTTCTCGATCCACGTCGAGGGACCTATGACAAATAAATACATTTCATTAGTTACAAAAAATATAATAATCTACTGATTATTATGCTGCTATGGTGTCATCGAAAGTTCAACTTACAGATGGTCATCAGGGACAGAGATGCGGTCGTGGCGAAGGGTCTGACCTGGGAGGAGGCGACTTATAATATAGGAAATTCGGACTAAAGAGCACAAGAATTAAGTTTAAAATGTTTCCTACTCCCCTCTATTTTCCTTTTCTTCTCCTAATCCAAAATCATTTTAAAAAAGATCCCAAATGAGTCTGTGGAGTTGTTAAATTTTAAATAATAAAAAGCCATGGTGGGATCTAGTGATGATAGTAGGTAGCTCTATGGTGGTTTCGTCGTAAGAACGTCTTATCTCATCTCATAGCGTGAGGTTGTAGATCCGAATTCTGCATTCACCTTTGAGTATTTTTATATATACAGACCAGCTGTACCTTGCCACGCTTCGCTGTAGCACATTGTGATGCAAAAATTAGATAAAAACAATCCTTGATGCGGATTATACATCATCGTAAAATTTCAGCTCGATCGGTACAGAACTTTTTGAGTTTTTGAAGCGTACACAAACCAACATACAATTTTTATATATAGAGACTAGCGGCCCGCCCCGGCTTCGCCCGTGGTACATATATATAACCTACAGCATTCAAGGATTACGTACATATGAAAGAACGGTGAATGATTTTTTTAAATCGGTCCGATAGTTCCCGAGATTACCGTGTACTAACTATATATATGCTATAGACTACTTTTGATCCCCAAATTATCGTGCTGTTTACTGGGTCAGAAGTGACACCTGTAGACAACTGGCGGGGATGACTAATTAAATGACGATTGATTAGTTTTCGACCGGAGAGGAAAAATGATTAAATTACTAAAATGGCTATTAAAAAATAAGGGTTGATCGTAGAATGGTAAAAATTGAGCATTATATGTATTTTTGTATGTTGTATCATAAAATAATAGAAATTAAAAATTATGTCTAAATAATAAAATAAAAAATTTAGGGGTGGACTACCCCTAACATTTAGGGGATGAAAAATAGATGTTGGCCGATTCTCATAGATACCGGATAAGTACAAAAAATTCATCAAAATCGGTCAAGCCGTTTCGGAGGAGTATGGCAACAAAAACTGTGACACGAGAATTTTATATATTAGATGTAGGCACAAACAAGTCTTTGATCACTTATGGCTTGACGGTGCCGGTGGAGGAAAATATTAAAGGAAATCATCACTATTTTATTGTGAGAGAAGAAAACATGATCAAGCAAAAAAAATAATTAATTCGTTCAATAGTTCGATCATTGTCGAAAAAATATATTAAGCTATGGCGTACTAGCGGTCCGCCCCGGCTTCGCCCGTGGTACATTAAATTATGGCCTAAAGCACTCAGAGATCAGAGATCACGAACAAATCCAACGGTGAAACAATTTTTGAAATCGGTCCAGTAGTTCCTGAGATTAGCGCGTTCAAACAAATAAGCTCTTCAGCTTTATAATAATAGTATACATATATAGTATATAATAATATAGTAGTAGATTATAAAGTTAAAATTGATGTTTCAAAGTATTTGAAGTTACCAGGTTCGTATTTTTCTAATATTTGAAAGTTATGAAATGAGATTGTTTTCAAAGGTGTCCTCAGCTTGCCAATTGTTTTAGTTGGATCGTGTTTGTCCTCTTAATGAATGTTACCTACATCTCCGCTGCTAATTTTAATTATGTTGCAAATTACATGGATCATTGTGTAGGCAACAACATTAGTGTTTATTTAATTGCATAATTATTTAGGCTAAAGTTCAATTCACATTTCGATAGCCACGTCTCAGTGAAACAAATTACATCGTATTTGTGTGAGCTTTCCAAGAATAGCTCTATTTCTTCTAGTTTACCTAACAGCCTGTTTATATTCTGGTATAAAATATAAACGGTGTTCTTTTGAACCATCTGAATAACATTATTTGTTCGTTTATTGCAAGGGGGGCCTAGTTTGTTACGACGCTTTGTTGTAACATAATGAGGCCTCTCTGTTGTCAAGGATTTCAGTTTAAACAGACACTGTTGGTTGTCACAATATTTGTCAAGTTTTGAAATTTCCTTGTTCGCTCGTTTGACAATGTCAAAAGAGACGTAACACTCGGGCAATACCTAAAACAAGAACCGGTTTTGGCCAGGGTGCATTTTCCTTTACTGGACCATACCTTTACCAACCTATTGACAAAGAGTTGGACATCATAGATACGTCAACATTATGAGTGCAAGAAAAAGGTCTCGGCTTGGCTATCTACTCAGGGCTACTGCTCGCATCTCGAAAAAGCGACATCGTTTCATGGTGGATGTTCCAAAGGCACGAACAAAGAGATTTGACTCTTTTTTTGTTTTTTGTCTACGCTGTGGAATACGTTGCCTGAGTGAGTTTTCCCCGATAATTACAATCTTTGTGTCTTCAAATCCAAAGTGAGTCGGTTTTTTCTAGGTAAACACGCTCCATATCGTAGGCAAACATATTGCATGCCTCTAGAAGAAGAGGCCAGTTTGTATGGGTCAATTATTAAAATGTTTTGTATCACCTTATCTTACCTGCAAACAGCAATAAAGATTTTTGTATTTGTACCACATTGTTGTTTAACATCAGGCGAGATGGCGGTCAAGTGTAAACCTTTGAAAGTAAAAAAAATGTCCTGAATTATTTTGGTTATATTTAACACAATGTTGAAATAATCATATACCTAAAATAATCAAGTTGTAGCTAATTAACATACACAGAGAATGATAGAAAAACATCAGAAATAGAAAAAATAGTTGAAAAACAAAGATAAAATGATTTTGAGTTGTGGCTTTTTAGTTTTAAAGCACCGATTTAGGTAATTTTAATTCATCGCTCAATCGAACAAGAACAAAATTAAAAACATTGGTTCGACTACCTCGGATTTGTTTTCTATAAAACATTCTACTGGTCAAGCCCTTTCATTTGAAACCCATATTGAGAGAGTTTCGAAAAAGAAATGTATTTCGATATTTTGCGGTAGCGGCCATCTTGGATTTCAAATTTGTCATATTGCATAGTATTCCACTAGTCAAGCCCTTTCGTTTGATACACATATTGGGGTAGTAGTGAAAAAAAATTTGATTCGCCATGTTGTGGTGGCGGCCATCTTGGATTTAAAATTTGTTACAACGTATAATAATATTCTACTAGTAAAGCCCTTTCATTTGATACCCATATTGAGGTAGGTTGTGAAGAAATATTTTGTCCACCATTTTGTGGAGGCGGCCATCTTGAGTCGATATTAACCAAACATAGCTAAGATTTTATGCAAGGACTCTTTTTGTACACCTACGTCCGAACACCTCGGTGATTCAAAGCTAGTTTGTTTAATTACTGAGCCTTGTAGGTACTAATATTTATTCTGTTACTGAGCATTGTCTTGCAATGTAGGTAGTGTGATGTAGGTAGGCTAGAGATTAATACTATACTTGTGGGTAAACCAATAAATGTCGTTGTGTCACTCGGCTGTTTCAATTACTGCTCCACGTTAAAATATCGTAATATTCAACTACACAATTATTATTTTTAAAATAAAAAGTGACGAGACGAACAGGACATGTGCCTGATGGTAAGCAACATGCCTGCCACATAACAGCTCAATGACACACAGCTATTAGAATATTAGAAGTCCAAATCATTACCTAGCACTGCACTGCGCTCGTTACCCAGAGATCTAAGATGTTATATCTCTAAGGGCAGTAATTTATCTGGAAACATTGCCCTTCAAACCGGAACACAATTTCAACTGGTATCTATAACTTCAGTCGGTAACTGAAGTTACCGACCATACCGACCGAAGTTACAAATCTATCTGGGAAGTAGATTATTTGATGATAAGCCTCGGGTTCTATAGGAACTATTTTCTAATCTGTGTCTCGAAAACTAAATACAAGCTTGAAAAACAACGGACAAAATATCCAACAACAACGATATCAAAAAAACATGCAAAAAGATTACACAGTGATGAGATATGAACTCGAGAACTTGAACGCGGTTGTACCACCGAGCCAAACTAACAAGTTACAGTAGGGTCCAAAATTTCACATCATATGAACTTTATTACCGTTTGTAAAACTTCTATAACTTTAATCAGGAACTGGGAAGTAGATTTAATTTTTAAGATTTCATGAAAAGCCTCTGGGTACTTAGGAACTATTTTCTAATCTGTGTCTCAGAACAGACAGAACTAAAGAAATAAAACCTTGAAAAACAACGGAGAAAATATCTAACAAAAACAATATAAAAAAAACGCAAAAAAGATTTCGTAGTGCTGAGATACGAACTCAGGATCGTAAATCGTAACGACTTCATCTGCCGCTTTAAACATTGCGCCAAATCTACAGATGTCTGTAGTGTCGAATTTTCAAACCACATGAACTTTATAGATGTTGCTGCATGAATTTGTGAGAATTGTTTATTTTTATTTTTTTGAATTGCGAGCGTCGGACGACAAAGCGACACAGGTCCTTTTAGCAAGGCGCATCAGCGCTTTCTGCTGGACTTCATAGTAGTAAGCGAGAAGCAAGACACGGGCCGGCTCGGTCGAGTTAGCTTTTCAAAAGACAATTAATTAATACGAATTAAACTTCATAATCCAAAATACAAAATCTTCCATCCCCTTAGTAAAAATGATACGTTTACCTATAAAATTTGAATAATGTATGTTTATTAATGACACAGATATTTACATCTAAAACTTATTTTAGAGGTAAGTTTAGGATTTTTTCTTATCGAGTTTTTTTTTCCAAATCGTGTTTTGATACAATAGGTTACCTAATAAATATGTTCAAGAATAACATATATTTTACTAAAAGCCTCAAACCATATACATGTTGTTAAATGTGTGTTTAAAAAGTGCTAGTTGGCGATATTCAGCGCCTTAACATTGTTCCTATAATCCACGCCATGACTCAAGTTCAATATCTGGAATGTAATCTTTACACAGTAGTTCTTTGCTTACGTGTTTCTAAAATAAAATCGGAATTTGGTCAACAAGGTTGTAATTCTTGCTAATTGGGCTAATTTACACAGCGTCAGCTGTCAGCAAGATGAATGATTGGAGAGTTGCCTTGTTTGGAGCGCTCTGATGAATGCGCGTGAGCACAGTATCTTTATCTTATCTTATCAAAGCGCCACCGCCCGCCGACTGTCGACGAGACTTACTCGAGGGTTTAATAAGTGTATAAGTGATAAATCTCTGTTTTGTCACGACTTCCGGGAAACACTGCTAGTGCACTTCATGAAATATGACTAACTTACAATTATCTACCTAAAGCAAATATCAACGCAGTGACGATACTTAATAAAAATGTTTGCACTATGATTGTCAGATAATAAAAATGTTACCAGGGTTATAACTTGTCTTCCAATTACTGGGGACGCGTACACTTGTTACTCGTTTGTGCAATAAAAACAATATTGGTACTTAAGCCACGACTAGTGAATTATTTACATGATTTACGAACAAGTCCTAAACGCTACTGGTTCATAGTAGATGTTCCTAAAATTCGAACAAAGCGTTTTGGATCCAGATTTATTTACATTGCAAAACAGTAGAACACCTGAGGCTGTCTGTCCCGATAGATACAACAATAATGTCTTTAAATCTTGAGTAAATAGGTACCTTCTAAGCTACATATATAGTTATGTATTGCTTAACATCAAGCAATTAGCGGTAAAAAATTTACTTAAATTGTACAAAAATAAATCATCTTTGTACGATATTGGTACTACAAGCTCATAAAACCAAGTGGCGGAGTTCGCTCTATTGTTACGATTCTATCCAACCACCCATATGTTTTTATAATCTACAAGTTATAGTAGCAACTAATATTTTGTACGAAACAACTTCAAACAAATATGGTGATGTGGTTTCCGGTCACACATCTGAAGACTGTCATAAAACAATTCGTTCCGTTAGTGATTAGTGCCTCCTGCTTTGTCGCTTAGATCAAAACTATGAGAAATATTATGTTCTAAAATCATCTAATAAATATCCAAGGTGCTCTAATCTGGATTGATCAATACCTGGCAAACTATTTAGATTTTGTATTAGGAATACTTGACCAGATTTCGTTAGTCACGAAATAAGGCACTAATCTGATACACACGTGTTTTTATGTACTTTGTACACCAGCAAGTTTTGATGTCATGTTTTTTATATTTAGAAGTTATATAACCTCTAGTTTACATAGAAAAATTAAAAATTTACATATACATATATGATGTAGATGGTATCAGTATTTTTGTTAAATTTTCCACTTGAAAAATTCAGAGTTAATAAAAATTGGTGAAAGAGGATAGGGATTCTATTTCTACTTCTAAGACATAACGCTCCACACGAGTCCTAAAATCAGAGGAAATGACGTAAATGTATTGGGGAGGAGCCTACATCGCATCATATGATTGGTAATTTATGGTGGAATGTAGCCCCACTAGCTTTACGTAATTTCCTCTGATTTTAGGGCTCGTGTGTAGAGGGTTTTAAATTTGTTTCCGAAACTTTTTTTAATGTTAATAAACCGGTGATCGTACACTAGTTTAGCACTCCTGTCTATGTTTATGTGCTGGAACAAGGATTGAGCGTAGGAATATAGCCCAGAAGACAGGCGCGGTCCCAGCCTCGAATTTTGGAGGGGGTCACCAGTTTGCAGCCTCAGGTTGGGGGGGGGGGGGTCACAAGTAGAAATACAATAAATTGAGCAAAAAATACTTTACTAGTATCGCCCCAAGATTTTACCCGCGTAGTTCCCGTACTAATTGTTTTCCCGCGTTAAAAAATAGTCTATGTACTATTAGATTTTCTTAATTTTCTTAGATTTTTTGTTTAACGTCTACGATTTTGGGGGGGGTCATGTCCCCTGTGACCCCCCACCCCCCTCGGACCGCGCATGCAGAAGATGGAATTTTAATCTGTGGTCTTTAGATGACACAGAGTAAATATCGTCATTATACACACGTAATTTTAACAAGTTTGTATCAAAGATTAAAATAATGACTTATAACAAGTCAGTACTTAACAAGAGTGTTACGATTTGAACATTTAAATACATTTGTTCACATCGATATTTTGTTTACACCTATTCAATAGAAGGATCAATGTAGTATTGATAATAATCTCTCTAGGCATTTAAATTGGCCTTGTTTAATTTTTTGCTTTCAGACTACTTTAATTTTGCTAAAGGTACTCTCTCTTACAGTAATAATCTCATTGTTCCAAAACACGCATGCTCCGTAATGCAGCTATTTACAACCACAGAATCCTTGGATGAAACCATAACGTGGTTCTGAAGGTTAGTTCTCGCAATTCAGGTAATGTGAAAAAAGTAGGAACCGGTAAATTTTACCGATTGCGTCCTCAGTCGGTCACGCCGGATGCGCGGGCCAATGACAATCACCAAAAATAATATCGGATCTACTTTATAGCGGTCATCATTCAACAGCATCAGCAACAAAATATTAACGGTTCAGTCTATTTCAGTAAAGCATAACAGTTGCGTAAATATTATCGATAAGTATGGACCTAAAATTATAAGCTTCCGTGACACGTCTGGGTCAACGAGGCGCAAATAGGTTAACGAATAGACGACTGCTTTCATTGATCATTTCGATTTGATTTATTTCTATCTCTCACTTTAATAGGATTTAATATACATTTAATAGGTTTTAGTAGTTCAAAGGCGCTAGTAAAAAAATTAAAAACTCTTAGGCACGGCTGCTTTATAGCTGAAATTAATCTTACAGAAATTGATGTTGTACAAGAACAAAATTAAAAATTTTGGTTAACCCCCGACTACCTCGGATCTCGGATTTGTAATCTGTACAACATTCTGCTAGTCAAGCCCTTTCATTTGATACCCATATTGTGGTAGTAGTGAAAAAAATAATGTAATTCGCCATTTTGTGGTGGCGGCCATCTTGGATTTGAAATTTATTATTATGTATTGTATTCTACTAGTCAAGCCCTTTCATTTGATACCCATATTGAGATAAGTTGTGAAGAAATATTTTGTCCGCCATTTTGTGGAGGCGGCCATCTTGAATCGATATTAACCAAACATAGCTAAGAACATCCGCACGGATATCAACCTTCGAATAAAAAAAACCGCATTGAAATCGGTCCATCCGTTTGAGCTCTACGGTGCCACAGACAGACACACACACAGACAGACAGACAGACAGACAGACATCGACGTCAAACTTATAACACCCCTTTTTTTGGTCGGGGGTTAAAAACAAACATCCTTAAACTTATAAAACATCACACTATCAGATTCTAATACTACGCAATTTTATCATTTTAGGTATATCTACTATACAATATAATAATGATAAAAAACCGGGAGCGGGGAAAAGTGGAGGGAGGGAGTGAGAGGTCTTTGCACTGTAATGGGACATTATACGAGTATAGGCTGACTGAGATATTATTACCTATCTCATATTTATAGAAGTCAAATTGAATACTTCTCTTTATTTAAAATCAGTTGCAATTGATTGTATAAGTAGCCCCAAATCGCCGATTTGACGATCTGTCTTATTAAGTGATGACATTGACGGAATTATGGGCTTGAACCCCAATAAAAGATATAAATCAGAACTTAAATGTATTATTTGTAAGTATTTCGGTTTACTACTGACGGTAAAAAGAGAACTCATTGCATCGCACCACTTCATCCTGTATTTACCATCAGTAACTGAGCCAATTGAGGGTTCAGTGCACGGATGACATGCATCCACGTCAAGAGTTATTGCCGATCAACGGTTCCCATGGTCACTTTACGAACTGGTTATCAGCTTGGATCCTTGGAATTATCGTTGACACCTACTGAACATAATATATACTTATAAAAAGTAAAGGAAACAAACAAAATGTTGCTTTAACTTTCAAAATTTCATGTCTTATGTACCTATGCAATATTTTCCAAGTTTTGAAATAGGACTTTGGCTTAAAATACTATATAAAATCTGCACTTCTTTTCAGAATTAAATAAATGACTCAATGTATTTTCTCAAATATTATAAAAAAATATTTTCGTTAAATTATTATTTAAAAAATCAATAATTCAGCCAAAGGGCCTAGGCTTATGTATTGGGTAAATGTTTGGACTATAGTAAAGTTACTTCTTTTTTTGACATTTAAAAAATTATACCTACAGGACTCAATCACGATCTAAATGTTTGTAAATACATCCCGACCCGATCGGGAACAACGAGCAATTCTTGTAGGTATTTATATTTATAGAATTTGAATCTCGGAAACGGCTCGAACGATTTTCATGAAATTATGTATACAGGGGGTTTCCGGGACGATCGATCTAGCTAGGTTTTATTTTATAAAAACATCATTTCATGCACGTTTTTAGACAATGAAAAACTCCTACAATGTCATTAGAATACGATAAGTTATTTCGCCACTTTTCTTAAAGTCTAAATGGCTCAGACGGAGTATGCTTGCCCTTGGAGTCAACAGGCCCTGGTTCGAATCCTGATGGTTACACTCTTTTCATTTTGTTCTGTTTTTTCTGAGAAATCTTTTACTTAGAGCTCTTTATAAACGCATTAAAACCGAGCAAAGCAGGTCAACCAGGTACTTATAGTTAAATTCAAATACTGAAAGTTTAAAATGAATGCTTTCAATAAAATTCAGAAAAAGAAGTACATGTGTACTTAAATATAGACAGAAAAATAGAGCCACGGTTTCCAAATAGAACCGTAATTTAATATATTCAGAATATTCACCTCGATTTTACGCATTAATATGTGCTTGTGATAAAATATTCTCACACACATGTACCTACATAACATTACAGTTACTGATATTTTTAACCACTTGTTCAAATAAATAGTCCGAATGTTTTAAATTGTTTGTTATTAGATCGTACGTTTTCCTCACTATTTACTACGTAGTCTACTTAAAATAAAACTAAGGCGAAGTCTATTTCTTTAATTTCTAAGAAACTCGCAGTAAATATAGTTTTTTTCTTAATATTGTTTGCATAAATAAAAGTGATTGGTTGTTTGTTTACAATCCTGCCAGCTGCTATGAATAACAGACAAGTTCTTTTCAAATGTCCTCGATGGAGTATGATGATGATGTGGTGGTGAAATGATGAGTGTTTGTGGTTAAAGCGGTGTTTAATAAGATTACTAAGTCATATTAGAACGTGTGCTACTGGTCTTCCATTCGGCTTATAATGTTAATGTTTTTAGTAAACATCATTTGATTTATATTTAACTTATTGTTGTAGGAATCTTTGCCGAGACCATCTGGAGAAGTACCATACATTGGACAATGATTCTACCACCAAGAAGTAATTGTACAAATATGTATATCTGTAATCCAGTTAGAAGTGCAGTGATTCTAGAGAAAATCCAATGCAAAGAAATACGAGAGCAGTGCCAGACTGCACTTCGTTTCTGCATCTTCAAAACACTGTTTGGGACTAATTTGGTAATAGGAAGGCATGTTGATTTTGACTTGATTTTGATTTTGAGTTGTTGATGTTGACCATTAGGTGCAAGTCTTATTTGCCTTGTCTAGTAGTGTCGTATAAAATATAATCCAAAAAAGTCAGCCTACCAGTCACTCAAAAATTATGGAGACGAAACGTTTTTGTTCCCACGTATCCACACGCTGTACGTTATGAATAAAATGTAATAGGTACTTAGTAAGTACATTATCTGGATATATTACTTTTTATCCCATTAAAGATAGCATTTGTTAAGTCGCAGATTAAACCGCGGGGGGCGCAGGTAGTGATTAAATAAATGGTACATGACCAATTGGACTTGGTACAGGTGTCCTGTTTAAAACTATATTCATAAATAGTTAACATTCTTACTATAACTTGTCGAAGTTATACGATACTGCCATACCTATATGTATTACTACTTATTGAAGTCATTGTCAAGGTTCCGTTAGTACACAAATCTTTCTCTCGATTGCGAGTAGGTAGCCCTATCGTGTTTGCGTTAATAATGATTAATCAATCGGACTGATTGGAGTGGTGACGCAGTCGGCACGGCGCGACTTCGCCTGATGACATGTGACGAACCGTAGAAACTAGAACTACAATTAATGCGACAAGATACATCTATTTCCTAATAAACTTCCAAGATTCCAAGCAACAAAATTAATGAAATTATCAACAATGACCATCCTACTGTTTATTATTTAGGTTTGATTTCAATTCAAGACACTTATATACTTAATTACAAAAATTTTTGCTTTTTTGAAAATTGTATATTAACTTTTTATACTCAATAAAATTATACAAAACAACAAACCAACCCAGTTATTCGTTAATCTATCAACTGGCGTAAAAGATAACAAAGCGACAAAACAAATGACTGTATTAAAAAAATAGTATAGAATGCCATTTACAAAGAAACTGTTGTTTTGTAATGGTATTACCAATACCACTGCATTGGTATTGCCGGTTGCCGGTAAGCATCGGTGGTGTTGGACTGTTGGCGAGAGTCGCACGTAGGGCGACGTCGCGCCGCGTGCGCCGTCCGCGCGACCTCGGCCTTGCTTATCTCAAACAGATTATTTATCCAGTGTTAATACGCCCTCGCAGCGTCGGTCGGTCGCCTTCACCGAAATGCAGCCATTCAACTGTTCCTAGATAGTTTGTACTTACTATCTTGATAATGTACTGTGTTTAGATTTAGACGCGCGAACTAATAGTAAGCATCGCTTGAACGTCGCTCTACCATCACTGTTTTACGAGAATCCGCTAAACTTAACCGTCAACAGTTGGTCATCTTAGAAGATGGATTTACAAGATTTGATACATCCCGGTACTTTATATCAAACGAGATGGCGATGGTAAAGTCCAAAGTTATTATTGACAAAAAATATAAAATTGCCACGCTAGTAGCTAAAATTCATTAAGGGCTCAAATTGTTCAAAACGGAAAGTGTAGTAATGTTGAGTACTTATTACAATACAATCAAGTAGGTAAATATTAAATGACAGTATAGTATGTATTTATTTTTACAAGTTAAATATTTCAATATTGTTTTTATGTTGTGCGCGACAAAATGCAATTTAAAATATGATCAAGGTGAAACACTAATTCAAACGTTTTTATTCATTGCGTTACAAGCGTGTTAATTACAAAATAATTTCCTTATTGGGTCTTTTATGGTTCGTAGAAAATATGTACCGTTCTTTTTTAACCTTTATTTTATTTCCGCGCAATGAGATGAAATGAACGAGGTCGCGGTCACCCACACACAGGGTTGTCACCTCCTAAAAACCAGACACCCTACATTGCTTGAAAGGTTCCAAGTTAAAATTTCGACATAACTGTTACAAAAAATACGTTAACATTAACTTATTAATTAAAGTGTTAACAAATGTTATTTTATAAATAAACTAGCGACCCGCCCCGGCTTTGCACAGGTGCAATGCTGATACTAAAAGTACGAATAAAATGGTTATTGTGGGGTGTTCCGTAAGAGATAGAAATATACAATTATTGACTTTTTTGTAGACCTTTTTAAGGGGTACAATACTGCAGAACATTATTTTGATCCAACTCGTAGGATCCAGCAAGCGTTTGCAAAGTAAGCGCAAAAAAATCTGTAAATTTATAACATCACATTAGAAACCTTTAAAATTATTAGTGTTTCCTAAGCATACATAAGGAAATAGGAGCAGAGAAAGCGACTTTGTTTTATACTCGTACTATGTAGTGATAATTGATGTTGAATGCCAATTACTTGCATATAGAAAAACAGTTAATCACTTAGGATTTCAAGGTTAATTCCTCTGAAAATAAACGTCGCAACCAAAGTAGGTATGTATTGCTACTGAAGTATTTTTAGTTCGGCAGGATTGATGTCAAAGTTTGTTGTCGATGAGTAATTAATATTTTCTAATTAATAGGATTAAGGGATTACAGAATGAACACCTGAAATCCGAAAAATAACTGTCCAAGTTCTATATTTATGATAAGGTCTGAATTGCTGTGTAGAGCACTAATTACAGAACAATCGTTTTTTGTTGAATATGAGTATCTTTGCATCTATTACTTTTTTCTGTAATTTATTTATTACAAAATAAAATAATTCCTTACCATGACAGCCCTAACCCACTGTCGCATGTCGGACCGATCCGTACCGTGAACTCTTATCGCAATTATTTTTCAGGTATCACAATTGTGAACCGTATCCCCTAGCGATTAGGTTCGCAGTAGCAACGCATGAGAAGTTAAACGTGAATCCAAAAATGATCGTAAAAAGCCTCATAGTACGGTGCCTGCACGTTTTCTGAGGCGCGCGCGCATTATAGCGTGAGCTCGCGCGCACCCACGCGCTCTCACAATCACATTGTTCATTGTTTACAATGGGATCCATTATCAAACCCAATGAATCTGCTGTCACAGTAAATATGGTGTCAGAGCAACTCATTGAAAACGAACTGGAGACCTTAATGCCTCTGTTTGCCGCAGGTATTTCTAAATTAATAATTTATTTCGCTTCTTAGAACCTACATTGAGAATAATCAAGATAAATAAACTTTCGCTTCATTCCTCCAATCACAATTTTGATTGAAATAAATGACTAAAGAAAAAAAAACCACGGCTAGAAAAATGATTGTTTTAGGTAAATGTTACAGTTATTTTAAAGAAGACGTGTGTGTAAATAAAACTGTAAATTAAACGTGCTTTATCGAGGTAGTTGAGTGACATTTTTATGTTTAAAGTCTTAAACATAATTAGGAGACCTAATCTTAAGACTACTTATAACAATGTTAGTGTCGGCATGACATGTGTCCGCGCAGTTACCGCAAACCGCGGAAAGGAAACCTGTCCGGCCGCGTCAGAAGTGTTTAGTCGTGTCATGTCATCCTCCAGACAATCAACATGTCGAGCCTGTTATGGAAGAACATCGTAAGCGACTTTTATGACATTTTACAGGAGAGGTATTTCAGTGACTATTTGATTATTTTTTAAATACAGAGGTCTGATTTATTTATATGTTGCAAAACACGTTCGGTTGCACATTATGATCACTAAAATTAATAAAAAAACGCCGAATAACTAGTACTAGCGTCGCTTACGATAAAAGTTAACTGTATGGTTTTTACTTGTTGTTTTCAAAAAAATATTTGTCCCTGTCGAGTGTGGACTTCCATTTATCATTTTACTTTGCACACCGGCATTTTCTTCAAAACTACTAATTATATTAAACTGTTTTTCATAAAAAGGAAGGTTACCTATCTGATGATTTTTTAAATGCTGTGTAACGGTATTTTGAGGCTGTTAGTAGTATAGCGCCACATTCGCAACTGAAAAACTGTAAGTTATTGTATTATTCATTATGGGATATTTACAGTAATATGGTGAAGCAAGCACTTGACTTTTCGATGTAGTTTCATGCCCTATGTTTAGTAACACTAAATTTTAACACATGAACATAGTGAATTTACATTAAACGGCATCGAAATAATGAGAGCTCACTCCACGATAATTACCACGGGTATATAGTAAAATTAAAAGTAAAAGGAGAAGGAGAAATTTAAATTGATAATTTAACAATTATCAATTTAAATTTCTCCTCTATCTCTCTCTCTCCTATATTTTCAACTAAAGAGTATTGACGGCCGGAATGAAATAGAAAAATATTTAGAAAAAAATTATTACAAAGATGTTTCAAAATCATTAAATAAGTAGGTTAAGTATTTAAATAATAGCTATAAATGCTGAGGAAGGTATTTATGAAGGTACACCCAAAAAAAGGAAATAAATATTTCTTAGATGTACACGTTTGAGAATTATTTAGAAGAATTTTGAAGGCCTCACCGTCAACGTCATTATGTGTTGTGGTTATTCTATACATATCATAAATCTAACCGCTCCATTCAACATATTTGTTGTATGTAATTGGATATTTTTTACTTAATACAGTAACGACAAGAGCGTTATACCTGCGCTTAAAAATCAGATAAATCCGTAATTTTAAAATGGCCGCTTTGAAAAATGTTTTGACTGATATTCGTAATTTATATATCAGTGATTTTGGGATATTACAGCTCAGTATCAAATAGCAAAAACTGAACCCTATTTATATGAAATATGATGGTAACGATATCAAATAAAATTGTTACTAATGTATATGTAAATGGAACACTATGCCGCCAGAAGGTTTTTCAGTCTTACAATATTGGAATCCTGAAATGAAGCGTGTATATGGGTATTTTCTAAGCAAAACATTTTAGTTACACTTTAGATGTCGTCAATGTGATATATTATGTATGACGCAAGGTCAAACATAAGTACAAGATTAAGTTTTATACGTTACATTTACGTAAGGCGTAATAAATGTTAAGGATAAAAAACTAATGAATTTAGGATTGTGGATTCTTCTATTTCTGTACTTGATACAAATTAGACCAGATCTACGTTTACTGCAGTGATTTATCAAATATTTTTATACATAGACTTTAATGTAATGCATATAAACATACGAAATAGTAATTTTCATTGGCATCACTTTGAAATTTATATTTGTAATATCCATAAAATTATTATAAAATATAACGAAACTTCACACTCTTATTTTTTATAAATTTGTCTTAATTACTGATATACAATATAGCATTAGTTTGTAATACTGTCATAGTTATTCAGATAAACTATTATTTATAAATGATTTCTCTTTTATAAGCAATCATAGGACAACTTAAAGGAAATGTACAAAAAGTACTCAAGTAAGACATTCCAGTCACGTGACAACAGATTAAAATATAACATTAAAAATCATTTATAATAAATTTACTATGTAATATTAAATTATGGTAATGTGATTTTCGATATTCTATAAATGCAAACTATCATAAAATTAACATTAACCATTAATTTGTGATTAGTGTTTATTCTACTGCGTCCCAGTTTAAAATTATGTTTTTTTATCATCTCATCATTTTGAATCATCTTATTATGTCTCCGGGTGATAAGCGTAGTGCAGTGCTAGGCTGTGATTTTCTTTATTCATTCATAATATAATTTATCAAACACGTCAATGCTGTGAGCACTGTGCTATAGCCAAGCGTGTGGCTTACCATCAGACACATGTCTTGCTCGCCCATAAAAAATATTATCATCGAAATTGGTCCCAATGCAGTTAAATGTAAAACATTTTAATTGTAGGTAAGTAACACACACGGAAACTCTCCTTTTTTAAATTGCCTAAATTCTAAGCGTACAGGTAGCAGACAGTGCTTGTCACGTCTCTCCCGCCAACAACATTTCGATATTAACCTGCTTCATTCATATGAAATGAATTGTCTATTTATTAAATAAATTATTCAACAGTTTCTCCAATGGGGCGCTCTAGTTTCTGTTTAGATGTGTCGGGAAAATAACGGAACTGCGAATTTTGTATTAGAAAGCTAGGATTTTATGTTATAGAATTCCAAAAGCCACCTTCCGTGATAGAAAAAAAATTAAAATAAACATTTATTAAACTTAACCTTTCATACCATAATAATTATGCAGCAGAAATGTGTGCAAAGCTCATTAGCATTTCAGTATAGGTATTATATTGGTGTAGATATAATACCTACATTGGTGTAGGTATTATATCTACACCATTATAAAGTGAGAGCGCTGATGGTAAAAATTACATCACTACATACTTGAAAACAGATATCATGATTCGAATATTATTGCTGACTAGCTGTGCCTCGCGGTGTAACCCGCGGCTCTACAATTTGTACGATGCTATGTACTAATCAAGGCTATATACTTACTAGCTTACTACATAATATTTCCTTTCATTTATTTTTTCAATTAATTAAGCAATTTGAAGACACACAAACATTTATCAAACAACATTTTTTAAGTATCCAGCGGATACTACTATCTTAAACTGTATAAAAGTAAGCCTCTGTGGTAATTCAGGGAACGTATGACGTATATATTTTGATTCTACTTATTTTAGCCGTTACAGAGTGCCAAACGTACAAACAAACTTTCACATTTATAATTTATTTTTTATTGGTGTTGGACAATTCACACACAATATCATCTGACCCCAAACTAAGCAAAGCTTGTAATATGGCGGCTAGATAGCTGATATAATACTTATATAGTTGTAAATACCTACTTATTATACATAGAAACACCCAGACACAGTACAAACATTTGAATTTATCACATAAATATTTGCACTGGATGGGGATCGAACCCACAACCCTCAGCTTCGCAGGCAGAGTTACTACCCACTAAGCCACAAGGTCAGTCATATTAGGTGTTGTTTACCACACAAAATCATGAGGAATACCGAATTTCGACAGCGATTTGATAAATAGATACTCGTATAAATAACGGGACTCGGAGATATATATCTCCGAGATGAGGTAGTCGTGATTCGTGAGATAGGGAATAATCATACTCCGTTTTTGTGTATAGGCCACGATTATCCCAATTTGTTTTTTATCAGAAATCGAGCCCAAGTCACATGAAAGACGCTTGTAGGTACCTACGTCATGTTGAATATAGCCAAGGACAATTTGCGAAGGTCGTCTTTTCATAACAGACAAGGTACGAGTATTAAATACTTGGTAAACAACGAACTAATAATAATCAATATCCTTATTTCAACATCTTATTGAGGATACCACTTATTAGAATTACAGTTTTTCTCAATGTCTAAAGTTGAAAGGTTTCACAAACCAGGCAACGGCGCTAACAATAGAACCATGTCTGCATAGCTTATTAGATTTAAACATTAGGATTGCTCATCAAATAGATGAATAGCTGCTAGCTTGGTCTAAATAGGTTTCCCTGACGTATACCAAATATAAATCACTGTATGTATATTTTAATTAGACGATGTCCGAACTGTTTGCGTCAAATAGGTCACTATTTTAAAATGTAGATTTAGGTACAGGTTTTGTTAGTGGCTTTTAGGTAGTTTTGTATTTGATAGTCGTTTTGATGAAGATACAGTTGTTTCATTTGTTGAAACTGACTGTTCCGAACCTAAACAGCATATTAAATATAACATAACATGTAACTGCCTTGACTGATGAACCTGATGACTCTTGGTGAATACGCGATAGAAGCAAAAAAAGCATAGAATGTCTGTAGCAACGATAAAAAGTAATATTGACTACAGTTACGGAGGAACTTAGTGAAAGTTAGGTACTTAACACTTTTGAATTCCTATTTTTTTATAAAAAGACAAAAATTAAATAATTACAAAATACAGCTATCCTTCGTTTTCAGAAATAAATATGTTTGTGTTAGTATGAATAATTTTGAAACTTCAAATATTTGAAAAACATTAAATACTAATTATTATTGTTACGCCAAGTTATTGTCACCTATATAATAACTTGGCGTAACCTATCTCTTGGCGTAATCTATCTAGATTGAAAGATACATACCTATAATATAGGTAGTTTTGAACTTGAAACTTTTCGGTGTGAGAATTATTTTCTTTTATTTACATATTAGTAACAATATCCTACTGTTCTATAGGTACTAATACGACACTAGACTGAACATCAGATTTTAGTATTGAGATTTCGCTAAGATTCTAAAATGATGTCAAATTATTGCAAAATTATAAATGGATTAGTTCTGGGCAAGAGTACGCTGGATGTGGCTGATGATTAGCTATTTGGTTGCTCACAATTTTAAATAAATTTTAATTTAACTAAATGACTAAATACATACTCGCTTATAAAATATTGTTTACTGTACGAAATGAAAATTAACTGTACATTCGATACGATTGAAAAAGAAAATAAAACGCAATAAACATTTAACCTATGCAATTATATTATACTTACCTTTATTAATAAGTTTAGGTATCTGTTGTTTTATGGTTGAAATTAATCTTAGTTAGGGATTTTTAAAGGAATTTTTAACTTGTATTTTTGTAATTTCACACATACCTATAGAGGTAGGTATATCTTAGTACGTGTGTTATGTGAATATCTAATACCTACGTAATCACACTATTAAAACTCTTGAGTTATATCATAGAGCAGAATATGATTATTGTAATTTTCTTTAGATCTGTACCTAAATAACTGAATATGATAGATGTTGTTTTATTAAATTGTTGACTTTAAATCGTAAAGTATATTCAAATTGTATCGACGGCTTGGTTCCAATTACGTCAGTTTCAACACACCAGTAGTTAAAACACAAATTTGTAGTCTTCGTTATCGTCACGTAACGTTGGCAAATGTATCAAAATTCGACTTCGTTCGCGTTCGCTAGAGTTTCGATTCGTTTACTATCGTTATGTTACGTACGTTCTTGTCAGCTCCTTTTCCAACTAACTTAGAAGAGATCGCTTTTAGCGGTAAAGTCGCAATTTACTACTATATTTTAGATATCTTCTTAAGTTTTCTTTTGTTATGTTCAGTACAAAAAAGTGTTAATTATCTACTGTACTTATCTATGTATTCACGTTGAGGGAGTCGCTCTATATTAGTAGGTACTTGACACAGGCAGGAAATTACTAAGTCTTAGACATGATGGCGATAGTAACTAGGTTAGAGGTTAAGATCTCGAGCTATCAACAGGTTATTTGTGGTTGTTACACCCGAGGCGCCTATTAAGAAGTCAGTGGGTGGATCGCGCAAAAACTGGAAGAAGTTTCGTTCGCGAACCGGCTTGCTGAACGGATCAAAGTAGGCCAGCGATCGCAGCACGCGACTCGCGAACTACTCTGCTTTAGACGTATTTGGTAGCACAAAAAATCTTATAATCACTTCGTGTATCAGTCATAATATTTATCATTAGACAACCTGTTTTTGTGGAGATGAAATAAAAACATGTGTTTAAATGTAGAGTAGTGACAATTTCAATTATTTTGCAACCGTTCGGGTCCTAGTGACGGACAAGTGAAAGTGAGAAGCGATTCACTTAGGTACGCATTATTATACTTGAAAGGCAATTACCGTAACGACTTTATGTATTTCTTATCGTGGTTTGTAAATAAATTACATACCAATAGTGAGGAACGAAATATCATTCTAGGGTTTCGTACCTCATAAAAGGTTATTTTGTGAATTACTTCAGAGTCTGTCAGTTTGTCATAGCTTTGAATTTTTAGTACTTAAATTAAAACAGTTTTTGTATGAGATAGATCTCCTCAGGATTCGCACGACGTGCACCTTATGGTAAGCAACACGTAGCATTGTGCTTAGCATTGTGCTCCTCAGGATTCGCATGACGTGCACCTTATGGTAAGCAACACGTAGCATTGTGCTTAGCATTGTGCTCCTCAGGATTCGCACGACGTGCACCTTATGGTAAGCAACACGTAGCATTGTGCTTAGCATTGTGTTCCTCAGGATTCGCACGACGTGCACCTTATGGTAAGCAACACGTAGCATTGTGCTTAGCATTGTGCTCCTCAGGATTCGCATGACGTGCACCTTATGGTAAGCAACACGTAGCATTGTGCTTAGCATTGTGCTCCTCAGGATTCGCACAACGTGCACCTTATGGTAAGCAACACGTAGCATTGTGCTTAGCATTGTGCTCCTCAGGATTCGCATGACGTGCACCTTATGGTAAGCAACACGTAGCATTGTGCTTAGCATTGTGCTCCTCAGGATTCGCACGACGTGCACCTTATGGTAAGCAACACGTAGCATTGTGCTCCTCAGGATTCGCATGACGTGCACCTTATGGTAAGCAACACGTAGCATTGTGCTCCTCAGGATTCGCATGACGTGCACCTTATGGTAAGCAACACGTAGCATTGTGCTTAGCATTGTGCTCCTCAGGATTCGCACGACGTGCACCTTATGGTAAGCAACACGTAGCATTGTGCTTAGCATTGTGCTCCTCAGGATTCGCATGACGTGCACCTTATGGTAAGCAACACTTACCATAACAGCACAATGCTACGTAGTTATTTGATTTACAACAAAATGGGAATTTTAAGAAGATAATGTCGTGAGACGTTACAAATAACAGGCAAAACAAGAATGTTATAAAATTAATATAATTGGAATAGTAAGTACAAAGTTACTTAATCATAAAAACTTTCACGGTGACGGTCGGTGACGAGGAGGAACACAGATTGCTGAAATATTTGCGAAATGTTTTAAAGATTGGACCTGAAAAGCTGGAGGTGTCAGATGCTCAGGGGCGCCGGGCGGGCGGCGCGTGTTACCGTCGGCGGCGAAGCCTTCTGTTCACCTAGTGACGTCATGCGCGCAGTCAAAAATATGAAGAGGGGCAAGTCGCCGATTTAAAGCCTGTCTATGTTTGTACACATGTCATCTGTGGACAAAATACACTCGCAGAACGCGTCACCCCAATAGGATGCAATGATGCTTTTCTGCTAATGCGAAAACCGCGTTTTTACAACGCATCAGGCATGTTCGGCGATGATCGGGTTCCGGATTTCTTCGCTATCATCAGATCCCGAATTGGTTTTATCTGGGATGGGTTGAGAAGATTGGAAAACGGCATTTTAAACTGTTTAGGAGCCTACTATGGCAGCCCGATTTTTAAATTGTGGAAAACAACGCATCAGAGTGCGAATCGAAAATATATTATTTATAAATGTATGATGAAGTTGTACGAAACTTATGTATTTTTTATCTTCTACCTTATTTAATTTTATCTATGGGTTGTAATGTCAACAATTATTACTTTACTTTAGCTGAAATAAACATTTATTTTGATTTTTAAATAAAAGGCACTTTACAAAATCCCAAATATTTTAGTGCATCCATTTTTGGTACTCATAAGTATATCATCTCCGAATACATTGAGTATAAAAGTTTAAACGAATAAATAAATGCATATTTTGATACAAAACTAATAAATTACAGAAATACTTATAATAAGAAATGTATGTTCATCAAACATCAAATAAGATTATAAATATATTATCTCAAATTCGCATTTTAGAAAATAATGTAATTTGAATTCGAAATTTGATTTTTAAGAAATGTAATGACCATGATTGAGATTCATGTCTACGCGCCTTAATATGTACTTGTTTGGTATTTTAAATTTATTTAATAATGCTAATTATTACATAATAATTTCATCTATTAGACACTTATAGTGTAGATTTATTCTTACTAAATCTGTAAGCCGTGATGCTGAACAACAAAAAAATTACGACAGTATAATGAATGGACGTAATTGTAAACAAAATTCTTCGTATCTTGAATAAAATATTCTTTAAGCTCAAAGTTAATTTCTCTGATTTTCTATTGTGTACGCATAAAATGCATGCTAATTATTTATTTGAAATACATGGTAAAAATTACTTGCATTTTCTAGTAAATACAGTAAAACCTTAAACAGATATCATACAATTAATTATTAAAAAACGCTGTGAGTGTCGCTACTTTTTTAGTTAGTAGGTATTTTATATACTCTAGTGTATAAATAATAATGTACACAATAGTGTCAATTATTACATGTATTAATGATTTAAATTTGACATGAATTTAAGTAAAAAATTGCACATGCATGAATGAGTCACTATGTTGTAGTTTATTTTGAACGATTTAAAAAAAGAATTTAGAATCGAACAAGGAAAACTTGGTGAACTTGACTTTTGAAGTTTGACTTGTAAAGTTTAAGTTTAAAGTATCACTTGAGGTCACGCGTGCACTCCGATGTAAACAAACCGGTCGGCGCTCTTACATACATTAACATTAGTAGTACGACTCACCGTTCTCACAGGTGTATCCCCAGTCGTCCGCCATTATCACTGAAGGATGTTATCACTTAGCCGGTTCGCGGGATAATGTACGAAGTGTGGTTCGGGTGATGTGTCGCGTGCGGCCCGAGTGCACGGAGGAGCGTGGTCGGGTCGTGACTGCGTGCGAGAGAGCGCGGCGCTAGCGCTATATAACGAGGGCGGGCGGCCGCCGCGATAAGCGGTAGCGGGAGCGGAAGCGGGCACGGACCAACAACGGACACCGGCGCACGCGCGCGCTCCGCCAGGCCACTGTCGGCCTTCGCAGTGCACACCTCGCGCCAGCCCCCCGATTGGCTTTCTACTCACCATTCGTAATTACTACGTAATTACACAATTTACTCATCAACCGGCCATTTCACTGTTCTATATTTCAATATATTGCGCCGATTCCAGTAAAAGATTACCAAAACTACTTATGTTTGTAGTAGTACTATTTAAATATCAAGAACGTAACTGGTAAATGTTTACGTTTTAAAAATTATAACGTTATAAGCGCCGGTTAAATATGTATTTAAACTTGAATGCGAATGATAACACGCATAAAAGAGATCTACTTACGTGATGGTAGATAACGTTATTTTGTAAAGTAATTAGTGTAAGCTAAACAGACATTATAAAAGTTTTTGGAGAGAGATACGATGGAAAAACTTGATTGCAGCAACGAAGTAGATTTACATTCTTTATTGGCCATATAACTGTGATTTGTTGTACCTATGTATTAATACAAGCAAATTGGATTTAAATGTAATATTTTTTAATAAATAAAAATAATTGTCATTGAATAAAATCCAGAAATATTCGATTTAATGTTAAAATTACCCATAGTCATACGTAGATACACGTAGGCATACATAGTTCATACTATAGTAGCTAATTAACGCCGCTGCTTGTGACTTGCGCGGAGCCGTGAGCTCGAATTATGAGAAAACGTCAATGAGACGATTATTCCTGTTTCCATTCTTCTTGAAATGCCTAAAATTAATTATATGTTATATAGGTACCTACTGATAAAAATGAGAAAATTAAATCATCGTTAGAAACGTAAATACAAATAATTGTCTTAAAGTAAATGTTTATTGATTATTATTATCAAGTTTTAAGAAAATAGGAAATTAGATTCGATTGTGCTATTAGATGTATAGTTAAAGTTAGCATTACTTTTCGTTTTCTTAGCAAATTGATTTTTTGTACTTACAATCAGTATCAAGTAACTTTTTAAGGGATAAAATAATTTCATGCACCAATAAACAAGTCAATCAATCATTATTAAACTAACAGCTAATTATCCCTTGTAGAAACAAAAAGAAAATATTCCAAAAATATTTGACGAATATGAAAATGTGTTATGCGTTGAAATCTTTATTCGAACCATAGCAGCTGCCACAGAATGCGCCATAGTTACAATAGTAAAATTACGTCGTAGGCCGCCGACACACATCCATGCAAAATTTGGGATATATTAATCACATCTAAATATATCACTTTCGTTATTATTTATTCCAGAATGCTTTTGATAAAATGCCATCGACTATATTTAAACTGTTGGCCTGTTTTTAGATCACGATTATTAAATAGTTGGTTCCCGCCTTGTCCGTGAATTCGTTCGTATCTTTTATTGATTTAAGTACTTTAAAGATAACAGTGTACTTGTTTACTTTAAAGTACTTTTAAATACCTATGAAAAAGAATAGTTGAGAATGATATAACCAGCAAAAAGTCTAATTCACAATTTTAAATTATTTAGATACCAGTATGTGTCCGCGATTTATGCTATGGTCACAAGCATTGCGGAAAGAATTGTGTTTTTTAGGCCAAAAAGTAGCTTATGTGGCAAATTTCAACCTGATCCATAAAGTGTTTGCGATATGATTCAGGAACAAACATTCAAACTCTCACAGTTATAATTTATATTAGTAAGATAAATGAAGCGATCCTCTGCTGCTGTTGGTACGAGTACACATGCCTACAAGCTAAGGCCATTTAATTTATAATTTGCATTATCATTCTCACGCATTCGATTGCAGACGGCGACTGCATCGTGTACGGTGCCCCTAAACGTAAGGTAGAGTAATCTAGCGTTGTTTCTGGTTAATTTGTTATGCTCTGTACGTTGTATACTCTTTAACGTGGACAGTCGTTCGTGTTATTATTCATCAGTAACGTATATCAATCAGCAAGCCATTCAATGTCCAAATTGGACGTATTTATAATGAATAGAATAGACGTACGTTAGAGTATGGTCGTGAATTTTGAAAAGACACTTAGCATACGTTTGCTACGACTAATGTGGCTGATTGATTTATTACCCTAAAGTACATTTTTTAATTTTCCTAGGCACCAATAGCAAGCATAATAGCACAAACAGCCCATTAAATGTTCCCACTGCGTGGACTCAGGGCCTTCTCTCGCAAGGAGAGAGTCAAGGCCATAACCACTAACAAACACCACGCTGGCCCGGTGCGGGTTGGTGGATGACACATGTCTTCGACAGATTCTATCTGTACATGTACAGAAAAACATCGTGAGGAAACCTCCTCATGATGTTTTCCTTCGCCATTTTAAGTTAGCGGCATTACGCACATGACTTCGAAACGACAGTGATGCGCGTGGTTTTGAACCCAGGGTCTGGATCGGCAGTCGTTCTCTCGACTAGACCAGCCGTAACATTTACCGATAGCAAGGTATATTTATAATTCCTCGATAAGAAACCGCAGTTACTTCTGAATTTAAGAGACACACAGTAATACTCGTATGTTGTGACCGACTTTTAAAAAAGGTTATCAACGCTGCTCGTAAAATTGTTAGAATACACGTAATACGAGTACCTACCTATATACCTTTACTAGCGGCCCGCCCCGGCTTCGCCCGTGGTACATATATATAACCTACATCATTCAAGGATTACGTACATATGAAAGAACGGTGAATGATTTTTTTAAATCGGTCCGATAGTTCCCGAGATTACCGTGTACTAACTATATATATGCTATAGACTACTTTTGATCCCCAAATTATCGTGCTGTTTACTGGGTCAGAAGTGACACCTGTAGACAACTGGCGGGGATGACTAATTAAATGACGATTGATCAGTTTTCGACCGGAGAGGAAAAATGATTAAATTACTAAAATGGCTATTAAAAAATAAGGGTTGATCGTAGAATGGTAAAATTGAGCATTGTATGTATTTTTGTATGTTGTATCATAAAATAATAGAAATTAAAAATTTTGTCTAAAAAATAAAATAAAAAATTTAGGGGTGGACTACCCCTAACATTTAGGGGGATGAAAAATAGATGTTGGCCGATTCTCATAGATACCGGATAAGTACAAAAAAATTCATCAAAATCGGTCAAGCCGTTTCGGAGGAGTATGGCAACAAAAACTGTGACACGAGAATTTTATATATACCTTTATGTTCGTGTGTGAATTTTATATTTCCCAAATAACATAGTTGTGTTTTACAGGGATATCGATACTATTTTTCTATTTCCAAAAAGACACGTTGTTTTCACAACTTTTACCGTGGGGCCAATAACGAAAATCAATAAAATCGAAAAAAAAAATGATATCATCTAAATATTTTGTTTGATGTAGATGTTACACTAATATTACAAAGGGGAAAGTTTATGAGAGTGTATGTTCGTTCCTCTGTAACGGTTGAACAATAAACATAATTGAAATAAATTAAATCCCTAGCAAGTAAGTTACCTGGTTTATAATTACCTAGGCTACTTTGTGTCCCGTTAAAGTTAGTAGTTGTTAAGCCGTAGAATACAACAGCGTAACATAGTGATCTTTCGATAAAAATGGTTGTAAAAGTAAATTGTTTCAAATATCAACACGAAAAATCATTTTATTCTTTGTATTTTTTGCCTGTATTGATGGTAAATGTAGTACGTTATTCAAGCATAAACCGAAGCCGAACTGGGTCCAATTCTCGATCCTAAAAACCGCACCATCAAACTCACATCTCACTCGATCGCATCGCACAGCACTGCGCTCGTTACCTGGATATATACGATGATTTATCTGTTTACCCTACATTTTACAAGCAAAATCACCCTTCAAACCAGAACACAGTAACGTTGGCGCATTGTTGGATGGTAATAGAATAACTGGCAAAGATGTGGTACTTCCTTAGGCGTATTCCGCATACAGTCCTATCACTGGGTACTAAAAGTAATATATTAAGAATTTGAGAAAACAATTACTCGACTTCAACCGAACTCAACCGGACTACAATCCGACCCGCAGTATCGCCGTGTTTGGGTATATTTAAACCAGTAAACATCGGGAGTACAAGCTCTGACTGCAAATAGATCTGAAAATAGAGGAAGTATTAATAGGACTGAAATATCAAGAACCAATCTGAATAAATCATGTAGGTATCGGAATGTTGTATTGGCGGTTAACCGCATGTCATTGGACTTCAACGTTCAATCAGCTTATTTTCCTCTCAAACAGCAGATATCATGGAACACTAGTGCATTATGCTTCACAGTGACTATAAATAAAAGTGACCCAGCGATAACCTTTCCCTCCCGATACTGCGTAAGCTCTTCTCAATAACTGTCTGACAGTGTCTTTGTGTTACAACATTAATTCTTATCACCTCCTTTTGTTATATATACAGGAAATATATTAATATTTATTTAAAGATCTCAGACTCATAATTATGTTTAAAATGTCCACAATAATATTATAATCAAATAATTTATTGAGTAATAAATTATGTACACGATAATGTTATGAATTAACGAGGTAGTGTCACATTCTTGCCCTCATCATTGATAGCAATTCTTACCAGGCAGCCAAAGAAAATGTAGAAACGGTTTCTATTTAAAATGTGAAAACTTTTATAAGGACGCTCTGGCACTCTAAAATGACAACATTTTTGTTGTTCTTCTCTACTATATGGGAGAATAAGTATCGAGATACATTTGTACTAGTTCGGACCGAATGGGTTCCAAATGTATTTTGTAACCACTTTTATGACAAATAAATAGTTTTTTGTATAAAAAAATGAAAGTACTATCATACAAATAACAGCTAAGAACAATTTCGATCATTTCAGTTAAAACAAAACGCAGCAAAATCAGGCCATTCGTATACATACATATGTATATGTTCTGTTTGAGTGGAGAGCAAATAATAATTATGTAAAAAAACGATAAAAAGAAACTAAAATATTTTTTTTGTTTCCCATAGAGTTCGAGAACTTCTTATAATTAACTACTAGCACCCCGCGGTTTTACCCACGTAGTTCCCGTTCCCTTTCATCCTATTTTCTGATAAGAGCCGTTGTTATTGGGTGGAACGAGAGCTATCCTCCCCTGCAAGATTATGTGGCCCAACTGAAGAGCTGGGCTCCAGGTAGCAACCTAGCGTGGCCCACGTGGAAGTCACTAAACCGACTCCGGACCCAAGTGGGCCGCTGCAAAGTTAATATGGCGAAATGGGGATACTCTGACGCAAATAACATGCTGTGCGACTGTGGGGCCACTCAGACCATGCAGCACCTGCTGTCATGCCCGCGGTGTCCAACAAGCTGCACCAGAATTGACCTAATGGAGGCCTCGATACCAGGAGTCACAGTTGCGGAATACTGGGCAGCAAAAACCTAAAAGACTCGCACAAAAAAATAAGACAACATCATCGACACGTAGAAGAAGAAGAAGATGATCCTATTTTCGGGATAAAAAGGGTCGGGTCGGGATAAAGTGCCTATGTGTTCTTCTAGACTATAATCCAACTGTCATCCAAATTTCAGCCCGATCCGTTCATACGTTTCGACGTGATTGAGCAACAAACACCCATACATTGACGTTTTATAATATTAGTAGGATAAATTACTATTAGTTCTTAGTGTACTTCGTGCGTACGTGTTCTTAATGTGCTAGTTTATTAGTTGGTAGTTGATGTCAAAGTCCATCTGAGTCTTAGTCTTAGTCCGCCTGGAGAAGTACCTACAACAATTTTGCCAGATATTCCATCGTGAAGTAGTAATGTGCAAACATTACTATAGTCAGATTTGAAAGGCATTTTTTTCAGTAAAAAAACAGGGAAAAGATTTTTTACGACAGGGATTTTTTTATCATGTAGTATGTTCGGGTGACGAGCGCAGTGTGGACAGCTAGGCATGTCATTATGGCTACGTAGCACTATGCTGTTATGTGCTGGCTTACTTGCTACCAGGTACACTCTTTTATAAAATATATGTACCTAGTGCTAGACAGTGATTTGGACTCTTCATGCTCAAATAGATGCGTGGGACTTATGGGCAGGCTTGTTGCTTACCATCAGGGGAATGTCTTGCTCGTCTCGGCACTCTATATTAAAAAAATACATAAAATATGTTGGTTTATAAATATGTAGGTAGCTGCAGATTAAAAAGGCATACCTACCAGTAAATACGAACTATGAAGGATGAATCGTGCTGCTACACTAGTGCCTACATATCCGCATCATTGGAAATTTTCACACACGTATTGCAAAATTAAGGAATATCATGACGATAGTGGGATTATTTTTTTACGTATTATCCACAAACGTCGACAACCTACGCACCGCGTGCGTCCCCGTAGCCGCACTCACGGAATAGGTAACAGCTTTAATTTGATGATAAGAGGTGTGGCTAATAAAGGGTCCGTCAAGGAAATACAGATTGGGTTGCAAATCACCAATTAGCGCTTGTGTTAATTGATAATTTGCAACTTGATCAATCTACGAAAGAGGTATCAATTTTCTTTAGTTAGGTAGTTAAGGATCAATCATTTCTGTCCTGCATGATTAAATTCTCTAGTAAACAACTTTTCAACAAATAGCAAGGCGTGCAGTACCTATACTGCGATGGTGCGATGTATGGAGAAGTTGCTCACTGTCATCCCGTGTTGTCCTTGCGGATAAAATATTTAAACATGGATCGACTCGACTGAATTTATCTTCTCGGACATTTTCCCCCAAATTAGATACAAAAACTCTTTATTGCACTTAATAAAACAGTCTCAAATATAATAGTAAATGGCAACCCTATCGCTAAAAGCGATCTCTTCTAGGCAGCCGTGGCAAAATTCAAATTTGTTTTGCGTGTTACTTGTTGAGGGGAAATTTACTTCAGTTTTTTTTTCTAACTGGGCCTTAGAAACTTTCAAAAAAGCGCCATGTATTTTGACACAAAAGCAGTAAAACGAAGAAAATGAATAGTTTTTTGCGCGAGATTTCAGCACAGCGAACCTTTAATGCACGAACACAAGATTCTAATATTTTTTCCCATTTTGGCAATTTTTATGATTTTATGATCAAAATTGACATTGTGCACACCAATTGTTATTTGATCATTGTGCAAAATGATCAATTTTGATCATTGTGCACATAGACAAAGCGTGCTAGTAATTTTATTTGCAAAGTCAACCGCGTGGTTTCATACTTATGCCCGGATTACACGAGGTTACTTTTTCAAGCTACATAAGATAGCAAGCTAGTATTAATAAGTTAGTAACTTAGTACTTCTTAGTACTTCTGGCTTTTTGTAGACAAAGCTAGCATAATTTCTAAGCTAGTAAGCTAGTTTACTTTTTTTTTTAATAGGATGGAGTTCTATTTTCAGGCTAGCAGCGGCCCCTGATTTTACAATCCTGGTCTATTTATTAGCTTCATATGCCCAGCGAAACCAGTTTAAAGTTGGCTTGTAAGCAGTAACTAAGCATTTTGTTTGTTCTAGACAGATTGTAGACTCAACAGAATTTCAAACAAACCAGGCGTCATTCGCAAACACTCTTATACCCGCCTAAATCTTCATTGCAAAATCCACGGTCTGGTACTCACCCGTTTTTGTAATTCATCTTCTATTTTGTCTAGTATGAATTGGAACAGTTTTCGAATTAACTGTTTTAGTCGAATACTGTTAATTTTGCGTATCCAGTAATTTTCGAAGTGTGATCACCTCAACACTCCAGTATATAACCAAAAATTTAAAATATTATTAATTATTCAGTCATTTATTTTTCTTCTTAATCTCTAAGCTTTTTACAATAGATATACAAAATAAAATTATAAAAAACTTAAAAACTAGGGTGCCGCCAGTAGCGGGGGAGGGCCCAAGCTACCGGTGGTGATGGTAAAGTGAAGAACTTCCTGACGATGCGCGCTGTGTCTATCATGACCGCCTTCTGCATATTACCCTTGATCCAACCGTCTAGCGAAATTCTTTTAAGATGTTGGTCGACTTAGCTTGTTCCTGGCTTGAAAAACTAGCCTTGTGTAGTCCGGGCATTTGGTACAATGAATTGCCGTTGTATAAAATTACTGATGAGCGTTCTATTTCCGAACAATGTAAAATATTTATTATCAAAATTTAATCAAATTAAATTAAACATTTAGACACGGTTTTCCGCGTTTCTTTCACCATCTACTTACTACATTTTCGTACGTTTTATTGAGATTGCTTTCATTTAAGATAGAAATGTTTTTATTTTAATGGCCTACCTCGTAAATGTAGATCTGGCAAATAAAAATACAATCTGTTTCAGATATTTTGGAACACACTAAAATAAAACTTGATAGTTTACCTATCTTCCTACCTTTGTTGTAGATAAAAGTAAAATTATTTGTTTATGTCTTATAACTATTTTTCGTTTTATTCCTTAATCTTGGTAAACAGCTCAGCATTTTAATGAGTGAATTCTCATTTCTATTATTTCCTGATTATTTTTTTTATAAAAGGGGTTTCAATTTCATACCCATAACGTGATAATTTCAACATTTTATAAATACTCATGGATGAACTATTTTAATAAAATTAATACAAGTTGGGATTCAAAAAGTTACAACTTTTTTTCTTGTAATATGTATGGTAAAGTATGGGAAGAGTGCGACATAGGCTTTTGGTAAGCAACACGCCTAGTAATAACAACACAGTGCCACGCAGTTCTTTAGATAAATTTACAGTATAACTGGAATAAATTAACGTTATTTCGTTCATCGCATTATTTTGATGAGATATTCCTCCATCAAAGTTGAGCACGCGGTTAAAAAACAACTTTGCACTCTTGTATAATAAATAACTATTATGACATTAGAGTTATCACGTTGGGTTATATTTATTACGTTTATCATCAAATCGAATAGTTAATTAAACATTAATTGCATCTTGAATGTGTTCAGTGAACTTTAATATTATTGAACTTAATAATAAAAACAATAGATAATAACAAGAATACCTATTCGGATTTCTTCTTGTCTTGAAAACAAATCGGTTCTACCAATCTTGGATTTCAAAAGGAAAATAAAACAGTTCTGTAGTAATAATGCATTTTATACATTAAATGAGTTTATGCAGTTCAAATTAAGAGAACAATCGTTTTCAGATGATATTATGCGGTGATTATAACGTCAAATTTCTTTTGAATTATGCGGAATTTGTTTAACATCATGATATAGTTTTGGTAATATTTATGAATCTGTACTTATTTTGACATTGTATTTTCGTTGACATTATTTATTGATTTTATTGTTCATTGACTTCTTTGAAAATTTGCGTTCATTGACATTTAACACATATTTTTTACTTTGACTTTTAACATTTAACAACTTATTTAATAATTTAATTTAATTTAATGATAATTAGATAACATTTGACACTTATCATGTGTACTTCAAAAACAAAAATATTATTTTATTTATCTACTAGCGGCCCGCCCCGGCTTCGCCCGTGGTACATATATATAACCTACAGCGTTCAAGGATTACGAACATATGAAAGAACGGTGTTCCAGTAGTTCCCGAGATTAGCGTGTTCAGTCTATATATAAACTATAGGCTACTTTAGATCCCCAAATTATCGTGCTGTTTACTGGGTCAGAAGTGACACCTGTAGACATCTGGCGGGATAACTAATTAAATGACGATTGATCAGTTTTCGACCAGAGAGGAAAATGATCAAATTACTAAAATGGCTATTAAAAATAAGGGTTGATCGTAGAAGGGTGAAAATTGAGGATTGTATATATTTTTGTATGTTGTATCATAAAAATAGAAATTAAAAATGTTGTCTAAAAATAAAAATAAAATTTTGAGGTGGACTACCCTTAACATTTAGGGGATGAAAAATAGATGTTGGCCGATTCTCATAGATACCGGATAAGCACAAAAAATTTCATCAAAATCGGTCAAGCTGTTTCGGAGGAGTTTGGCAACGAAAACTGTGACACGAGAATTTTATATATTAGATAGACATGTGATGTTTTGATGTACAAAATATTCAATGTTGTAAATTTCAATTATTAATTCTCAAATAACTTGTGTACTAAGTGTATCTGTTTCTAGTATTGATTATTCCTGTATCCATGACGTACCTTGTATAACTAACATGTTGTAATGGTGAATAAATGATCTGAATCTGAATCTGAATCAAGCCTAAACGTACGAGTAAGTGCTGCAGATTGATGGCCTCAAAGTGTCTCGACGCTGCAATTAAGCTTTCTGTAACTTAGGTAAAGTTCTCACGCGGAAGTGCGGAAAATACCGGAAGCTTCGTAATCACAGGTTATAGACTAAACTGCTAATAGGAACAGGGTGTATTTGTAGATATATTGAGGTCAAAGATAAACAAAAGCGTGATTACTTCCAGGTAGGTAGTATTCGTATTATTTATATTCATTTAAATGAAACAAATCAGAATTACACACAATCCCATTTAGCCCCAAAAGCAGTAATATAGTATTTTGGAACATTGGAAGTTGTTTGTCCTGGTGGAGAATAGCTCCCACGACCTTCTTTATCTATACTATTATTATAAAGAGAATTAAAACGATTTTCTTTGTTTATTTGTTTGAAACATAAACACGCCAAATAGAAAAATAGAGATGTACACTGTACACGTCAAAATAAAAACAGGTAGGTATAGAGTCAAATTTATAGAGGTATTATTAAATCTCTATATCCTTATCTTCTATCTACATTTCTTATTATCAATAATAATTATAGGTTTACGATTGACTGCTATCTCGCCTGATGTTAAGTGACAACGCGGTCTACGATGGCACATGCATAGAAGAAACTCTTCATGTATGACTATTACAGCAATTATTTGTTGTAAGTTCGTAGATAGTTAAAGTTAAATTTAAGATAAATGTGGAAGTTCGTCCAGTTCAACTGAGCCTCATCACTATCTTAAAACGACACGTAAATTCCAACCTAGTTGGGCTTAATAGTTTTCTAGACGTCTAAATTACGATTAGATAGAACGTGCAGTTTTGTTTTTATTAACAGAGCTTCAAAGTCTGTTGGAGAAAATCCAGCGCGGAAACCAGAGGAATGCTTATTTTTATTGAGTTACCAACAACATAAAACACCAAATGATCTAGGACCAATAAATAAACCTCGCACAGACTGAAGTACGCCATACAACAACAAAATAACAATTTTCGTTTGCTGAAAATAGTCACTGTAAATTTTACTACCTACTTATTTCCGAATAGTGTTTACGGCACGTTTTCCAATTCGTATTTTGATTCCAATCTCCATAAAATGTATTTTGAACTCCGGATGAACAATTCGATATATCCCGCACTCGTAAGTACCATGAGAGTGAAGGCGATAACAGATACCTACACCTAGTTCGATCTTGGTTTACCTCGCTATCTAAAATTATTCGTTGTACCTAACAAAAGTGTTAAAGGTTAAACCGGTACTATGGATTAAAATAAGCATTTTTGCAAGTACGTAACAAGAATTACACGTCTAATCTGAAGGTAAAATATCTAAGCTCGCATTTTAAACGAAATATTCGATTTACCCCGACGTGGATTTACCTAAGATAGTAAAACAAATAATAAAATAATTATTATCGATAATTGAACTAATAATAGTTATCGGCGGTGTCGTCTCCGTTTGTATTTAAATGGACGTTATGTTTGTCTGAATTGTTTCTGTCAATTTTGCATTTGAAAGTGTTCTGTAGTTTTTACGTGAAAGAGGTAAAAGTATCTAAGTATTCATCATAACAAAGTTTCACGTATGTGATATTTAAGTAGGAATACGCATGTAATGAAACCATTTTCAGTTAGTTGTCAGGATGTGTAATATATATAATATATGTGTAATATATGTATGAATATAGATATATTCATACATATTGATTTAGTTTAATTGTATTTAGTCTCATTCCTGATGTCATTTAATTACTCATGTGCTGTATAGATTATAGGGTATATTAAATTGTAGGGTAACCATACTTACAAAATAAACAATGAAAATTAATTGTATTAATCATAAAAAGCTGACAGATTATCTCTTGCCATATTTCTTACACTTTTTTTTAAACATCATATCTCTCAGATAAAACTTGAAAGCCCCTAACTTGATATTGGTGATTGTACCTACACCTAAAAAATATGGTGCACTTAGACAAGGGTCATCATTGAGATTTGACTCCGGGTGGGCTCCCGCCAGAAACTCTGCGGTCAGCCCTGAGTGACCTCCCTTGAGCTTCTGGCTCCCGCCTTTTTTATATACACTCTAGGGGTAGTAGCGACAAGACTAGGTGGAGTCGAGGTGCTCCGAGTCGGATCTGGGTCCTTCCTAACCTACCCGGTCCGATTTAGTCTTAGCAAGGTGGGCGGGTGTAAACCACCCCAATAATATTGTGTAGGATTCCGACGAACACCAGAATCCACAGTCACCTTAGCAATTTAGCAACACACGTACTGTTTTTAACGCCATGTTGTTGTTATGTCAGACAGCGCCATGAGTGTTAAGAATCGGAACTAAAAATTGTCAAAGCGGCGGCTAATCTTTCGCTTTATTACATTACGGCTAGCCGTTTTGAATGACGTATGGCGTCGAATACATTCCGGCTGTTTTTTAATCAGCCACTTTCAATCTGGCTAATCGTCAAACCGCCGCTTTACAAAACGGCCCTGGTTTTCAAAACGACTAGCCGTAATGTAATACAGCGGATTATACGATCCGGCTGCGACATATACCTAGGTACATAGGTAGGTGCATAATTTAGGTCAACACTGTAAATTGTTATATATTATTTAAGTTTATTGTTGATTGCGTTCTGTTTTGAATACCTAAATAAATAAATAGTAATTATTTGAGAATCTACATAATTGAGAGAGGAATGCCCACCAATATTATATAGCTAATAGCGTCCCGCGGTTTTATCCGCGTAGTTCCCGTTCCGGTTATTTTTCTGGAAGACAAAAATTATATACGTGTTCTTCAGACTATATAATCTACTTGTGTTCCAAATTTCAACCAGATCCGCTCTAACGTTATGACGTGATTGACCAACAAACATCCAAATATCAGGTGCAGGTGATGATCTAACACCTACGATAGATCGGAACTCTTTATTATTCACACCAAAAAAAAAAAGACATACAAAGAAAATCAATAAAAACTAGTGCTACAACAGGCGCAAGGCTGAAAGCGATTGAAAGTGTCTTCTATCCATGGTTAACGTTTGGACGAGGAGATTTGATTTACAAAACGTGAAATGCGTTGCCTGAGTGGGTTTTCGCGATGGTTACGACCTTGGTATCTTCAATTCGAGAGTCAATCGGGTTAAGCAAGCACCCTCCATCGTAGATAGCTTGGTCACTTAAAACATCAGGTGAGATGGTGGTCTATCATTGTTAAAGAAAGACCTTGATTGACGGTGTGACGCAGGTTTGCTTTGTGATTTGTACGCAAAAAGACTTTCACGACTCTATATTTTAGTCAACATCTAATTTAATTTGGATATGCCTGCTAAATTGTTGATTGTTTCTGTCCACAACTAGACGCAGGACTCGATAATATAATTTATATTTACCCATTTTGGCTTTTACATTCGATCGATGTTGCCATATAAAGCCAAGACTGTCATAGATATCTAATAAAGGATCACTCCTTCTTATATTCGTGATAATATACTTTTATGATAAAATAATAGTCCTACCAAGTATTGCGACTCTTTTTAGGGTTCCGCAGCAAAATGCCAGCATTATGCTGCGGTTCCCTAAAATATAGTTCCCCTTATAGTTTCGTCAAGTCTGTCTGTATGTCCGTCCGTATGTCACAGCCACTTTTCTCCGAAACTATAAGAGCTATATATACTATTGAAACTTGGGAAATAGATGTAATCTGTAAACCGCATTAAGATTTTGATACAAAAATAGAAAAAAAAAAAACAAAAAAAATAGGGTGTCCATACTTAGAACTGAAACTCAATTTTGTTTAATCAACACCATACGTCTATGGGTAGCTCATCAAAAATGATATTGAGGTTTCAAACATATTTTTTCTAAACTGAATAGTTTGCGCGAGGGACTACCAAAGTGGTAAAAAGCGTCCCCCCCCCCTCTGTAACATCTAAAATAAGATAATGACAAAAATAAAAAAAAGTGTATGATTTACGTTACCATGTAAACTATCAACGAAAATTGGTTTGAATGATATCTATGAATGATAGTAAGTAGTTTTATTTTAATACGTCATAAATTGACTATTGTTAAAACACTGATTAAAGTTGCAACGAAGTACAAGAACTTTTGTATTATGTTACTTGCTGCTACGCAAGCTTTCATGGGCGAGCCCGACTCGCACTTGACTAGTTTTATTTATAAACAATGATAGCTTTGCACTTGCCCTACGTCTCTAAGTATTTTCAACTAAGAAGTTGGTAAAGAAATTTTCTCCTGTCTCATTTAATATTTTCAATCATGATTTAAATGGCAGCACAATGCTTATAAAATTTCTGTGATATTTATACCTAATGTAAACTTTAAGCTGATATGTTTATTTTAACTCGGTAATCTCTGCAACTGTCAGGTGTATTGAGTAAGAAGTTCAAATTAACCTCTAATTCAAAATATGTAGATATATTCAGGAACGTACTTCAGATTCTTGATCCTGTGAAAATACTATATCTTGGACATTATGACATGTTAAGATACGCTTCGATACGCCATAAAATAGCGAGTTTTTCGTGATAAACTATAATTTCAAAGACATGACCCGCCTGACTCATGGATACTTCGGTTAGCCGTATCTCTAAGTGCTTATTTACTGTACTCAATATGAGTACGTAGTTACGTGAAACCAAGTCATCCTGTCATTAGCATGTGATCTGTCGGCGTATAGTTTATAATGATCGGATCAGGCATGCGAGACTTGAGGCTACGCTACTGTCAAGATTTTAATATGCACTAGCCTGATATGTAGGTACTTGAGTTCTCTAACTAAATATGAACTTACTAATTTCCGTGTAATATTACATTCATAACACATTGTTGGATCAATACTTACCTGCACACGCGTGATATATGCTAAAATAAAAAATAAAAAGTAAAGAAACAGTTTGAACAATAATATGCCACACGCTCTTTTGGCGCGGAAATAATAAAGAAGCAAAATAATCACTGCTCACATACAAACTAAAAAAGCTACCAATTTATTCTAGAATGTAAATTATAATAATTTATCGCTAGTTTCAACAAACCGCCTAATAAACGATTCTACTCCAGCGCTCCATAAATAACCAAGACGAATGCGGTTCGTAATCTTTATTTCAAGAGTAAAAACATACTTATTCTACAATTGGTACTTATTATGCATATAAATATATTAAATTACACTTATTACATTACGAATAAATAATGTTATTGGTGAAATAAATAAGACTAGCATTCGAGGTGTTTGTTCTACGACAACAACAGATTAGAAATAATAAATTTATCCAACATCAATGAATACGGAAGACATTACACGTATTGGCAGAACTGATTCACTTTTATCATCCACAAATAAATAAGAATAGCTCCGTACATTGTTCTTCTTTATCAGGTATGTTTACAAATTACCCACGAGTTCAGTAAAACCTTCTCTTATCTATATTTCCTAGTCTACCTTACCAGCTAAGTAGTAAATAATACTGTATTGAGTTTTCTTAACTTTACTAAATGCATTATCGTTTCACTCTATATTTTTACGGAACTATTAGCACAATCTTTTGGCAAGACAACATTTCACACTTACCTACTACTCTAAATACTAGATCTAAATTGAGAAGCTAAAGTCTATTGTCCAGTAGGTACTAAAAGTGTTTGTTGGAGTTTTCTAATACCGCGAAAGCGATATGCGATGGTTTCGAGTTTGGATTTTCAGATTATCGTTGTTTGTATTTGGTACTTCTACATAGTCGTCGACTTCCCAGTTAGTTTCCGGTTCTTCAGGAATGCGCGGGGGTAGCGCAGATCGGACCATGGGTGCTCCGGCGTCGTCCAGAGAAAGATAAGCGCGGAGAGCGGCGGCGACTGACTCGTCGTCAGGGGTCGTCAAGGCGCGGGCGTTGAAGGGCCCGTTAATGTCCTCGCTAGGAAGATCCCAGATGTGCCACTGCGGTGTCATCTTGAAATTCTGCCAAAATAAATAAAATATGACATTAAATAAACGACTTTAACGACATAATATTAAATTTACGACATAAATTATACAACACCAAGAATTAACAAGCCAGAGCAGAGTGAAAACGAATATTCTAAGGACAGGGTCGCAGGAAAGCGGCAAATTACTGTCGGATTTATAATTCACATTAACAGAAAATTTAAACAGGAAACACTAAGATTGACAAAACCAATAACACACCGACGAAGTCTTTGAAATTGCTCTAACTATTGCAAATTGCTTTACTGTTACCACCGAAACTAGAGAATACATTGGACGCCATTCTAACTGAAACACAATACAACAAAACAAACTAAAAACAACAATTATCATGGTAATGACCGGTACATAATTTGCTTCAAAATTACTCGAATTGACATCGCTCAACCGTAACTGAGAAGAACCATGGTCCACGCCACGACAAATGGTAGACAAATTTATTTTTGTTCCATAAACGACATGTGCTTGTGAAATCCTTGTTTTTTGTTTCAAGACATGAGTAGTTACGAATATATCATGCGGACGACACATCTATAAATATACTTATTGGTAATCTTAGACTACGTAAGATTCGGATGTTCTTATAAATGGAAACGAATAAATCGTCGAGGTGCTAAACTATAGCGCCAACCTACGCGTACAAGGACATACCTACATTGTTTCGTGTTTTTAATATAGCCAGTTATTACTGTTTTGTAAATTTGATCTCAAACAACACAATAACATCGTCGTTTCTTTAGAAGCTTGATGTATAACCACAGTATTACAAAATTTGACTAAGGTTCAATTTTATCTAGGAGTTTGTTGACGTCACTAACGTTGACAATTTTTATACTGAATTACTGAAATGATTTTAAGCAAAGCCTGTGTAAGCTTTGAACGAATTGTTGGAATACTGCGGTAAACATCAGGTAAGTGGTAAGTATAATAACAACGACTTTACCACGGTAATATTATCTAAATATTACCGTGACTATACTCCGACATCTGGTTTCTAGGAAATAGTAAAATCGCTTGGCAAAAGCGGAGTAGTTTATATCGGAAGTGATTTAATTAATTCAGTTACATATTGTTCAATCAACTGATTGCTGGGCGCAGTCAACGTCTAATTGAGTAAGCGATGTGAGCAGTAACAATAGACTTGGTAATTGTTTGTTTATTCTACGAGTCAATAGAATTAAATAAAGGTAGGAAAGATAAATTTCAGTTTCAATAAAAAATAATTAAACAGATCACTTTAAGTTCTCACAACTGGGAGTCTTTTCTCATAAATAAAGGAATGGTAAGTCAAGGCCATAAGTTGGCAGATGTCGCATATCCTCGAACGATGTCTTGTTTGAACATGACGGTTTCCTCACGATGTATTCCTTTAATATAATACAAATAAAAAATTTACGTCTGTACTAGTACGAGTATTTTTATTTACGGCTTGTTTACCGTAGTTGCAAGGTACTATTATTTTAATACAGATTGATACATCATGTTTATGGCTTCACTATGTTTACATGTGAAGCCATAAATATTATCCATCGTATAACCACGGTAAATATCCCTTAACTAGTACGCGTACTAATAATACTAGGATAGTGAACAACTGCCATAAGCAATGTTTGTACAACTTCACTTGGATAAATACTCAGAAGTACAGGCGGAATTCAAACTTACGATCTGACAATAATTAAAGAGATAAATGATGATGAAATGCATTGCAGGGCATTACTCTACGTAAGTATACCATGTAAGTTTTATACGAGAAAAAATATTGTTAATGGGTAGGTAAAAGGCTAACCGGTGCTCGAAAGTTTTCCTTGACAAACGCAGTGTATGTGCCGATAGGTTGTGGCTTTAACCCACAATGGGATTCAGATTAATGAATAAGCGTTTCTTAATTTAACATTCGAAATGAAAAAAAAAAACCACAATCTCGCGAAACTCCCTTTGTTGTGGTTCAAGATGGAAATAAAGTTTTATTGCATCATTTATGTATGTATTATTTTTGTATTCAAAGCTAGAGAGTTATTGCCATGGAGAAGATCGTGCAGATAATAAGCCACACGGTTGCTTTTAAAATCACGTAAATTTTTCATGGTGTGTTTGTTACACAGATTTCAAAGAATTTTTCTAAGAAATTGCTACGACCGAGCACAATTGACATTTTGGGGTAAAAACGAAAAGTATCTACCTATATCATCAGTGGCAATGGGCAGGCCATATAGCTCGCAGAACGGATATCCGCTGGGGAGTAAAGATTCTCGAATGGCGACCACGAACCGGCAGACGCAGTGACGGACGCCCCAACACGATGGACCGATGATATTGTCTCGGTCGCGGGAAGTCGGTGGATGGAGGCGGCACAAGATCGGTCATTGTGGAAATCATTGGGGGGAGGCCTATGTCCAGCAGTGGACGTCTGCAGGCTGCAGATGATGATGATGATATCATCAGTAGCATTGCATGGATTAATTTAGTACTAATACATTTTTGTGATATTCAGATTGAAGTTTAATAGGCGGAGTCTTGATGGGGTTACGATAACTAAACATTTCCGTGTAGGTTTAATATCTTTCTACAGCTATGACCTAGGTATTTTCAAAATAAGACTAAAATGTGATCTGAGACTTATACGTCTGTTATTGCCTATGTGCTTTACCTTCGCCCTTTTGCCATCAGTGGTAATGCTCTTTGCAGAGTCCGCCTAGGATAGCGCCAAACCTTTGCTAGTCATTATACGGTCAAACAGTAATGTGTAAATGTTTTCTAGTTCCAGATGAAGGGCAATGTTTCCTAAAAGGACAAAATATACACTGGCCAAAGAGATACATCATCTTATGGTGACCAGCTCATTGCAGTGCTACTGGAGGAATATGGATGGAACTTGGTACACAAATAATTATGTCTGGAACAACATACCTATTATGGGCTATTTCTATCCCGGAAAAATAACAGGAACAGGGAAAATATTAGGTATAAATGGTACATTTTTTTTAATAAAGTGTTACGAGACGAGCAGGACATGTGCTTGATGGTAAGCAACATGGCTACCACATAACAGCATATTGACACGTAGCTATTGGGACATGAAGAATCCAAATTATTACCTAGCACTGCACTGCGCTCGTCACGCAGAGATCTAAGATGTTATATCTTTAAGCGCTGTAATTTCTTTGGAACCATTGCCCTTCAAACCGCAACACAGTAATGTATGCACATTACTACTTGGCAGTAGAATAACTGACAAAGGTGTGGTACTTCCCCAGCCGGACTCTGCAAAGAGTCCTACCACTACTAAATACTTATATTGTATACTAGATTTCCGCCTCGGCGTCGCCTGTGCTACATTATATAGCACTCATCAGAATCCCGTACATATACAACGGTGAAAGAATGACTGAAATCGGTTCAGTTATTCCTGAGAATATCGCTTTAAAACAAAACACAAGAGGTGTTTTATTTTAAAGCTACCAGCTACGCCACCTGTCGGAAATTGGTCGTACCAACTCAGATTTATAAACAAATTTGATTAGCAAAGGTTTTATATTCAAGAGGTATATAATCTGTGATATTCAATGACGCAATCTTAGCCACATGCTGTCATGTGTCATGTCAAAGCACGAAACGTTCGAAAACTCTCAAAAAGGTATATTTTCCCCCGATTTTGTTACATTCTTGATTCATGCTCCGCTTCTATTAATAGTAGTGTTATTTTCTATAGCCTATAGCCTTCCTCGATAAATGGACTATCCAATAGAAAAACAATCTTTCAATTCGGACCAGTACTTTCCGAGATCCTAGCGTTCAAACAAACAAACAAACTCTCCAGCTTTATAATTAGTATAGATTATGTTACTCTTTCACGCAAAAACTGCTAAAGGATCCAGATCAATTGAGATTTGGTTAATAAATAAGATAATCCTGGAATAACACAATTACTATTTTTTAACCCGGGAAATTTACTGAGATTGGAAACCATGCGGGTGAAATCATCAGGGCGTGCTAGTACCTGATATGTATCCAATACTGTAACTGATTAATAACCACATCTTGTATCTATCTATACAGTTATTCACACATGACTTGATAATAAGTTATCCACAATAGCCTTGTGTACTTCCGTTCTGCATATTAGCTATACTATAATGATTTATGCACCTACATGGCCTACATAATATAATCCACGATTACTTACATCAGTTATACGATATTTTAATTATGAAAGAAATTTAGACAATCCAAGTTTGGTCAAAACTTAATAGTTAGTGGTAGTACTAAAATTTTATTTGTAAAACAACTGAAACCCACAGTACCTAGTATTGTAGTACTAGGTACTTGTACTTGTAGTACTAGGCTTTGCTTAGTTTGGGACTATAAGATTTCCATCAAGGTTTGTTCAACTGTATAACCAAAAAAAAAAATTTATGAAGTTCGAATAATCAAATATTCCCATGCAATAAAGAAAAGCCACTCGTATCAAAGGAAGTGAAATAATTAAGCAAAAAACCTGTGTTTTCACTTGTATACAAAATTAAGCATAAATGAAATTCAGTTGAACCCCTTTCTGAAAGCCCAACGTAAGTAATAAATTAATAATCACACTCAATAAGGGATTATCATTTAAGAATTGTGTAGTGGTAGGACTCTTGTCAGAGTCCGCCTGGGGAAGTACAACACACCCTTGCCAGTTATTCTACCGCTAACCGTTAATGTGCAAACATTACTGTGTTGCGGTTGAAGGACAATATTTCCAGAGAAATTACAAGGCTTAGATATATAACATCTTAGATCTGTTGTTGACGAGCGCAGTGCAGTGCTAAGTAATGATTTGGACTCTTCGTGTTCCAATAGCTGCGCGTGTCATCAGGCACATGTCCTGGTCGTCGCGTCACTCTATACTATATATTACAGGCGTGTCTGTTCTCAGCAAAAAGGAGTCAATTTGAACTGACTCCTACTTTTCGAGGTGTATCCGTGCCGGTTACTGATCATCTTGAGCTTTTGGGCGTTACCTTAACTTCTACGCTCAACTTTGGCTCGTATATCGAGTCCAAGGCTAAATTAGCTGCCAAAAAACTAGGTGTCCTCTCAAAGGTGCGAAAGTACTTCAAATCTGAACAATTACTTTTGTTATACAAAGCACAGATTCGCTCTTGTATGGAGTACTGTTCGCACCTTTGGGATGGATCGGCTAAGTATCAGCTTGAGGCTCTGGAATCGATCGAGAGGCGTGCCAAGAGGCTCATAGGCAAAGACATTCTAGCGCGAAAAAGACTTCAAAGTCTTGAACATCGCCGCAAGATTGCTAGCTTATCGGTTTTTATCGGATACACTTCGGAGAGTGTGCAACTGATCTGCATGATCTAATACCTCCTTGCCCTTTTTCTATCGTACTTCTCGGAACTCAAAGAAGCGGCACCGTTTCATGGTGGATATTCCAAAGACACGGACGAAGAGGTTTGACTCTACGTTTGTGATAAGAACATCTAAGCTGTGGAATGAGTTGCCTGAGTGGGTTTTCCCCGATAGTTATAATCTTGGTGTCTTCAAATCGAGAGTGAATCGGTTTCTTCTAGGTAAACACGCTCCATCGTAGACCGCATCGTCGCTTAACATCAGGCGAGATGGCGGTCAAGTGTAAACCTATAAAAGTTAAAAAAAAAAAAAAAAAAATATTACAAATAAAATAAATATAATTAAAAAACGCAAAAAAAACCCGACTGCATAAAAAGTGAACCAAACTACGTACTTACATACTCGTATTATAAAAACTAAAAAGAATAAAACAAGCACTTAGATTTCTGGTGGTATAGAATTATTTTTATTAATCATTGAACAATTAGATTGGCTGTAGAATAATAATGGATCCCGACTGTTCAGTTGTTATGTTCATTTACTAGAATATATTTCATTTTCTGCAATAGTATTAATTCAATAACATATTATAAAATTCTATACCACCAGAAATCTAAGTGCTTGTTTTATTCTTTTTAGTTTTTATAATATGTACCTAAGTACGTAGTTTTGTTCACTTTTTATGCAGTCGGGTTTTTTTGCGTTTTAAATTATATTTATTTTATTTTATACTTTTTAGTTATGAACAATGTTATGGCTGTTATTATGCTCAACAAAATAGGCATGTTTTGGTTTTTGACCAAATGTCTTCGTTTCTACTCATAATATGATATGTAGGTTTTTCTACTGCATGTAATTTTTATAGTTTTGTGTAAGTACCTACATAATTGTCCATCCACATTCACACGTACAGCTAGTTTTTTTAAATAAAGAGTGACGAGACAAGCAGGACATTTTCCTGGTGGTAAGCAATATGCCTGCCCATAAAAGCACAGTGACACGCAGCTATTGGAACATGAAGAGTCCAAATCATTACCTAGCACTGCACTGCGCTCGTCACCCAGAGATCTAAGATGTTATATCTCTAAGTCCTGTAATTTATCTGGAAACATTGTCCTTCAAACCGATAAAAAAAAACACAGTAATGTTTGCACATTAATGCTTGACGGTAGAATAACTAGCAAAGGTGTAGAACTTCCCTAGGCGTACGTACTCTAAGTTTTTTGCTACCTATAAACCTATAAATGGGAGAATGGTTATTTCGCAACTTTAAATCGATAGACATCCTAAACGGTCAGCCAAATCAAAAAACGTTTAAAGAAAACTAAAATTTATTTTTAAATACCTATTCAACCCCTTTTGACATAGTTTGTTTACTTTCATTTTTTTAATTTGGACAATATGGCGTCCGGTAGCCGCCATATTGAATTTACACTAATGTCATGTCTTTATTGTCACTCGCGAGACTAAGAAGAATCGATTGACGTGTGAATAATAAAAATCGGGCCAGGCGTTTGGTCTGTATAGTGCTTCAAAGAATCATACATATATAGACTGATAAACACATTACCACTCCTTTGCGTTGCGCAGTCGGGTAAAAAGGAAACTAGTGGAGTATAATATAATGCCGTGATTAGGGACTTCTAAGCGACTCACGCATAGAACTCTACATTCTGAATTAAATACCAATATTGATCTGGCGGTAGTATGCGTAAGATGTTCAGAAATTCTGACGATGATGACAGGCACTACAGTTAGTTAGTTTCTACTAACTTTGCATAATACTCGTAGTCTGCAATGTTTTGTCCTACCAATATTATAAATGCGAAAGTTTGTGCGGATGGATGGATGTTTGTTACTCTTTCACGCAAAAACTACTCAAGGGATCTGGATGAAATTTGGTACATACTCGTAGATAGATATTAGTCTAGAACAGCCTTTTCTAAAGTGGGCGATAACGCCCCTTGTGGGCGCTGCAGGCCTAAAGGGCGGTAAGAGGCCCAGAAAAATGGGGGCTTGTCTAGAGACTTCGAGTGTTGTACTACCTACTGGGCTCAGGTGTCAAGTTAACTTTTGCGGGTTATAGTAAAAGACACATTTGGAATGAACGTTTAATCTCTCATCTCTGCTAATTTAGCTCACAATAATTAATTCTTTTAATTTGAAGTTGTTTTTAAGTATGTGAAAAAATTGGGGCGCTAAAAATAATTTATTCTCAAAGTGGGCAGCAGACAAAATAAGTTTGGGAACCCCTGGTCTAGAATATCACATACATATTGCAAACTAGTATGCAAAGTTAGTAGAAGCTAAATAACTATAGTGCTTGTCATCATCGTCAGAATTTCTGAACATCAAACCCATACTACTTGATGGAAAATAACTGGAACTACGCGGGTAAAACCATGGGGCGTTGCTAGTAATGTACAATAGTGATTAGGTTCATGTTATCTATGATGAATATATACGAAGCGTAAATGAGTATACGGTTACACTATCCAATAGTTTGCACTATTTAGGTGTTTTTGAAGCCTTCTTGGTGCGGATTTTGGATCCACCAATATTGAAATGGAACCAGCGATGTGTATCAGTCCGGTCTAGGCCTAAGAGTCGAACACAACAAAAAAAAACAATCAAAGCGTTAAAACCAAAACCAGTGCCTTGCAGTTACATTGGTTACCTACCAGTAAGATAATCGTTTTACTTGATAATCTAATCAGGACCACGGAACTGAGCTATTAAGACGGATAAGCCTCGTGTTTATTAATCACATCACCTAGAGCCAGTGCGGGCGTCACATCTCGGTAAATATAATTGATCATGGCCCAATTTAAACGTCTAGATAAATTATGACAAATTACCGACTAATTTACGGTAAACAAAATATCGCCGAGAGTTAGTGACGCATGGAAAGACGCAATAAGCAGTAAGTATTGTTTGACGTTTAAACAGTATAATAACTTTGCCTAAAGCAAACCTCACGTGATGAGGGATTGCGACGGCGGTCTCAACTGGAAAACTTAGGATCAAGTAGATAACAGTTTATTACTATGATGCAAAACAACCTAGTCTACCTCAAAATACCTACCGTAATGGTATTTCTTGATCCTTGCTAGGAAAATCATTCATTTCGCTTACCTGTAGCCATTAAAAAAATATAATCTTGATAATTACTAGTACCTATATTAGTATTACCTACAATTTCTCTATTGGGCTCGATTATGATTACCGTATTTTATTATTAGCAAAGGGTGTACTTTCCTTTGATTGGGAAGGGAGAACGGCGACTGCCGATCCGGAGACCCCGGGTTCAAAACCACGCGCACCACTGTCTTTTCTAAGTCATTGCGTAATGCCTAACTTAAAACGGCGAAGGACAAGATAGGAGAAACACATAGTGAGGAAACCGACATGTACCTAGAATCTTTCGAAGCCACGTGTCATAAACCAACCCACACTAGGCCAGCGTGGTGTATTATTTTTGGCCTTGACTCTCCTTGCGAGAGAAGGCCCCGAGTCCCAGCAGTAGGAACATTTAGTGGGCTGTTTATGTGTACTTTCCTCTATCATTTTCAATAAGAATCTTTCAAGATATGTGTTCAGAAACCAAAAACCTGTCAAAAATTATTCTTAATTACGTCCCAGATGGCGTTTATATTTTACTAGCAGCGTTCCCAGGCTTAACATACGTAGCTCCCGTTCCTGTAATTTTCTCGTGATGAAAAGTAGCTATAATTTAACTGTGTTCCAAATTTAAATCCAGCCCTTTCAGTCTTGAGTAAGAAACAATTAAACTTCCAAAGTTTCACATTTATAATTTTACTAGGATTTAGACAGATACATACATTTGATAAGCCAACGATAATGTAAAAAAATTGACGTATTTCATGGGTATTTCAGGGGTTTCACACGAATATATATTATTCAGAAAACGGTTTACTATAATTTCTGAATCAAAGCGAAGAATTCTGAAACGTTTGCATTTCGTTCAACCCTGAGCAAATTCTTAAAACAAATTCTCCTGTAAATTGCACATAATAATAGCCCATTAGACTAATGCCAGGCGTAGTCATACTCTTATCTTCAATGCATTGTTTTGTCACATAAAGATCTATTCATAGGAAATTGTAATAACGACTGTGAAGTGAAACCATAACTGCGATAGGAGCACGTGAGCTGACGTCACGTTGTTGACAAACAATGATATTAGATGCCGCATTGTCGGTTATTTGTTTGTACTTACACCTTCATTAACACACACAACACAGTCATCCCACAATGATCTGAATACAAATTATGTTCCTAATCCATTCTCGTTGATAGGAGTATTGTGTGCAAGTGTGCGTTTCATCTCGAGCCTTTGGAACACCAACCATGAAACGATGTCGTTTTTTCGAGATGTATGAGCTTTCCGATAGAAAAAGGGCAAGCAGACCAGTTGCGCAGTCTCCGAAATGTATTCGATAAAAACCGATAAGCTAGCAATTATTTTGTAGCGACGTTCAAGAGAGAAAGTCCATTTCAACTAAAGATCAAGAGTGTCGTTACCTATGACCCTTTTGAAGCGTCTCTCTTCGCTTCTCGATCGCTTCTTGCACCTTCTGCTGGTCTGCTTGTACTTAGCCGACCCCGGTCCGAAGGGGGCTGGGGGTGGTCTCACAAGGGACCTGAGATTAGCGCGTTCATAGAAAAAAGTTCTTCAGCTTTAAAATATTACGTTTAGATTAAATCAAAAGTTTTACGGGATTTCGACACGCGGCAGCTTTGAGCAATTGTTTGTAATAAAATAATCTGAAAGTTCATCACTGTTATTAAAATTTCCCTAGGTCTGTCGAAGAATCTGTGGTTTACAATGTGTACTAGGTGGCAAGAGTTACCTCAGGCAGGCAGTGGTGCTGGAGGCAGTAGTAGTCCTGTGCACCATCGTGGTGGCACCAGGTGCCGTCGGGGAAGTAGGGATCGAGCCCGACGTCGTTCAGCTCCACCCGGGGGGCGTAGAAACCGCCGCCCGCCGCGCGCCGACAGAACACGGCGCAACCCATCCACATGCGCGCTGCAAACCGTAACAAAACGAGGTCAACATTTTTGAAGTAAAACCTTTAGGCGTGTTGGCAGTGCCGGTTTTGCCACTACCTGCGCCCTGGACGATAATTTTTAACCGACTTCCAAAAAAAGGAGGAGGTTATCAATTCGATCCCTATTTTTTTTTTATGTATGTTACCTGATTTCTCGAGAACCTCTACACCGATTTAAAAATTTCTTTTTGTGTTCAGATGGGTATGCTTCCCGAATAATCCCATACAAATCTTATCGAAACCAGTCAAGTGGTTTTTGAAATATGAACCAAAAACTGAAAATTTGCGTACAATTATCTGGATGACGCAGTTGTAGATTTCACAAAAGCTATGAATCTCGACCCTGTCAATACAAAATTGTGTAAATGCTTTAATAAAAACTTGTTTTTAACCTCCGACCAAAAAAAGGGGTGTTTTAAGTGACGTCGATGTCTGTCTGTGTGTCTACTGTCTGCTGTGGCACCGTAGTAGAGCTCAAACAAATGGGCCGATTTCGATGCGGTTTTTTTTATTTCAAGGTTAATACCATAACAAATGTTCTTAGCTATGTCTGGTTAATATCGATTCAAGATGGCCGCCTCCACAAAATGGCGGACAAAATATTTCTTCACAACCTACCTCAATTTGGGTATCAAATGAAAGGGCTTGACTAGTAGAATACTATATATTATAACAAATTTCAAATCCAAAATGGCCGCCACGACAAAATGGCGAATTATATTATATTTTTCTTTACTACCTCAATTTGGGTATCAAACGAAAGGGCTTGACTAGTAGAATACTTTGCATTATGAAAAAAATTATCAAATCCAAGATGGCCGCTTCCACAAAATGCCGAAATACATTTCTTTTTTCACAACTCCCTTTATATGGGTATCAAATGAAAGGGCTTGACTAGTAGAATGTTGTACAGATTACAAATCCAAGGTAGTGGGGGTTAATAATTTTTTTTTTTCTTGTACACTAAAAAGAGTAAAATAAATAATTTTCGTACATAAAATTAAACCGACTTCAAAACCACAAATAGGCACTCAAAAGCGAAAAATAAACTAAATCATTATTATAAGCGCTACTAACTCATATATTTGAAGTCGGTGCCAGTCAGGTCAAAAAGTTAGTAGATTGATGCTATGTAGGCACAGGTTAGTAGTATCTATCCTATACCTATTAGATTTGGCTGGCACCGACTTCAAATAGATGAGTGAGTAGCGCTTATAATAATGATTTTAGTTTATTTGTCGCTTTTGAGTGCCTATTTGTGGTTTTGAAGTCGGTTTAATTTTTTGTACGAAAATTGTTTATAACTATTATAGATTTACAAATGACGCTCATGCGCTCAATGCGCGAGGCCTAGTTACTGACCGGACCTGCGCTTGCGCCGCAGCGCCCCTGTAGGTATATCGCCGCCCTGGGCGGTCGCCCTACCACGCCCTACCCTAGCGCCGCTACTACGAGTTAGGAATTATTTGATAGGCGAAAAATTATTGAACTCGCGAACCTGTTGCCGTCACCTTTGAATTCAAGTATACATATACCTATCGTGTAGATATGCACTTACACCGATAAACAGCATGTATGTAGAGCTGTACTATATATTATACTGTATTTTTTGTTTAACGGTACTCCAGGCGTGCCACTCTTTTTCTAAATAAATGGTTACAAACAAGCATACGGTTGTGTCCTCACGCATGTAAGTGTACATAGTAAGTTTAAACTTGTAGGGTAACATAATTTATTTCTACCAGCCCTGTGATTCCTCTGGACACATTTTAAATAGGTATAGGTAGAGCAGTATAGGTCCAGTCAGTAAAGGCGTACTCCGTACAGGTACAGTTAGTAAAGAGATACCCGTATAGGTACAGTTAGTATAGGCACAGTAAGTATAGGAACAGTAAATAAAGGCACAGTTAGTATAGGTACAGTAAGTATAGGCACAGTAAATATAGGCACAGTAAGTATAGCCACCGTAAATATAGGCAGTTAATATACGCACAGTAAGTATAGGCACAGTAAGTATAGGCACAGTAAGTATAGGCACAATAAATATAGGTACAGTTAGTATAGGCACAATAAGTATAGGCACAGTAAGTATAGGTACAGTTAGTACAGGTAGAGCTGCAGAGGTACAGTTAGTATAGGCGCAGTAAGTGTAGGCCGGCACTGACTGGGGTCGTGCGGCGCCTGCAGGCCGCCGCCGCGCGCGTCGAGCTCGGGCAGGCGCGCGCCGTACTCCGCGCAGCGCCGCGCTGCCAGCTCGCTCGCGCCCGCTCGGCTCTTCTTGCCGCACACCTGACACACACAACAATACATTTACAAATCATTTATTAAATTAGCCACTCCACACACTCCGGGGTCCGTGACCTTTTACATTTAGGTTCATTTTTTAACATACGTACATAATATCTTGAATGAGAAGAAGAAAAGTTAACATTTTCAACCTAATTCTAGTGCTAGTCAAATTTCGTCTGCTGAGCCGGTCACTGCCTGTTGAGATTCTGTTAGTAATCGACTTGACATCGTCATTTGCTATTTTCTAAATCGCTTCCACAGATCACTAACCGCCTCTTCCCGGCTACATTTAAGAAAGTCCCATTAGACAATGACAAACAATCAATATACCTATGTATAATAAGTAATTTAATGTGCAAGAAAGTTTTTATAAGTCACAGTATTTTACTGTGAAAGTATTTTACTGCAAAACATACTATAACCAATAGTGGCGCTGCGAGATTTTACCCGTTCTTTTATTTTTCTCGCTATAAAAAGGAACCGCCACTTTATAAATACGAGTACTACTTACATATCTACTAGTTTTATATAGACTATAGTTTTTCTCTGAAATTAATATCATCTAGAACCATTGAGTAGTTTTTGCACAAAAGAGTAACAAATATCGATAAATGTAGAGACTATTCGTTATTTGTATATAGACTACCTATTTGTTCGCGCAACCGATACCTACTTCCTTTGCTCTAAGCAAGTCATTAGGTGAATCATCATACCAACAAACTTGTCCTTGTTGATCATAGAATCGTTATTTTAAGTTTCAGGCTATTCAGCTGCAACAGTCCCAGCCTTTCTCACCTTTTGGGAAAAAACTGTACCGTTTTTTACATTCATAGTTTACGTTTACGTTTTACATATCTTCGTATTTACAATTATATCATGTACTAGCTGTACCCTGCCACGCTTCGCTGTGGCACATTGTGTTGCAAAAAATTGATAAAACAATCCTTCATGCGGATTATATCTCATTCTAAAATTTCAGCTCGATCGGTGCAGAACTTTTTGAGTTTTTGAAGCGTACACAAACCAACATAACATTTTTATATATAGAGACTAGCTGTTACCCGCGACTTCGTCCGCGTAGAATTTTGATTTGTTATGTGTGTAAATTCACTGCTTTTAAAAAATGGTAAAAATGTAGAGTGTTGTCTTACTTTGTTTATTATAGTTCTTGTAACTACGGGGTGTTTGTATATTTCACTCGTTACCAGAGAATATAAACAAAGTTTACGTGAATTCTTACAAAAACAATAATTTTGCCAGAATAGTAACGTCGGCAGAGTTTTAGTCAGCTGTATGCCGATTCAGATTATATACCTTATGTCGCAAAAACCGGCTGACATACAAAATACCTTAATATCTTTCGTGTTTAACGTCGTTATGTTATGCTATGTTGTCTTATGTTGTATTGTGTTGTGTTCTGTTCTGTTCCGTAACGTAAACGTAACGCAAACGTAACGCAAACGTAACGCAAACGTAACGCAAACGTAACGCAAACGTAACGCAAACGTAACGCAAACGTAACGCAAACGTAACGCAAACGTAACGCAAACGTAACGCAAACGTAACGCAAACGTTTCAACGCAAACGTAACGTACGTTTCAACAAACGCTGGTTGGCGTACCGATGTTGATACTTGATCCTTAAGGAACTAAGCTATCTGTGTATTATATTTCAGCGCAGCGCAACAAACATTCATACATTGAGATTTATTCTATTATTAGTAGGATAGGATTTCAAAGAACTATTTATGTTCCGAATTACAACAAAATCTAATAAGGCGTTCCGATATTACATTTATACATGTCCCTTGGGAACTGTGTATATTTTCAGGATAATAAATAGCCTGTTTTATTTGAATGTTTGGATCTGTGTTTCAAATTGCAACAAAATCTAGTTAAGCGTTCCGATGTTACATTTATACTTGATCCCTAAGAACCGTGCACAATTTCGGGTTATTCTAGTCTATAAACTATCTGTGTACTAAATTTCAGCTCGATCCGTTGAGCCCTTTGGGCGTGATTGAGCAACAAACATCAAACATCCAAACATCCATACATTGACATTTATAATATTAAGGATAAGGATTAGTAGGATAGGATTTCAAAGAACTATTTGTGTTCCGAATTGCAACAAAATCTAATAAGGCGTTCCGATATTACATTTATACTTGTTCCCTTGGGAACTGTGTATGTTTTCGGGATAATAAATAGCCTGTTTTGTTTGAATCTGTTTTCAAATTGCAACAAAATCTAGTTACGCGTTCCGATGTTACATTTATACTTGATCCCTAAGGAACCGTGCACGATTTCGGGATAAAATATAGCCTATATGTTATTCCAGTCTATAAACTATCTGTGTACTAAATTTCAGCTCGATCCGTTGAGCCCTTTGGGCGTGATAGAACAACAAACATCCAAACATCCATACATTGACATTTATAATATTAAGGATATATAAGGATAAGGATTAGTAGGATAGGATTTCAAAGAACTATTTGTGTTCCGAATTGCAACAAAATCTAATAAGGCGTTCCGATATTACATTTATACTTGTTCCCTTGGGAACTGTGTATGTTTTCGGGATAATAAATAGCCTGTTTTGTTTTAATGTTTGGATCTGTGTTTCAAATTGCAACAAAATCTAGTTAAGCGTTCCGATGTTACATTTATACTTGATCCCTAAGGAACCGTGCACGATTTCGGGATAAAATATAGCCTATATGTTATTCCAGTCTATAAACTATCTGTGTACTAAATTTCAGCTCGATCCGTTGAGCCCTTTGGGCGTGATTGAGCAACAAACATCCAAACATCCAAACATCCATACATTGACATTTATAATATTAAGGATAAGGATTGTATCAGCGACCTGGCTCCCAAAATACAAGGTTTGCTTAGTTTGGGACTAGTAGTTAGTATCCAGTGAGAAATGTCCACCGATATTTATTTATTTACTAGCAGTGCCCCGCGGTTTCACCCGAGTAATACCCGATTAATAGGGGAGATGCGGGCAAGACGGGGTACTTAACGTTTGATTGGAAATAAAACTGAAACTATTGTATTTATATACTCTGTTTAATTTCTGTTATTTTCTTTGTTAATCAGTCTATCAATTTTTTATAAGTTTACGAACAATTCTAACTTAATTAATTTTTTAACAATATAAAAGTGAAAAAAACTCCACCCACCCCATCTTGCCCTCTAGGTAGGGTAAGAAGGGGTACCCCCATTGGGTATGATGGGGTATAGCCAATCCTTTACTGTTCTTTGCAAAATATGTAGGTAAATGTTGCTTCATCGTCATCATTATCCAAGCCAGAACAGGAGCAATGTAACCAATTGTCACATATGGAACAAGCAATCCTCCCAATATCCTAATATATTTAGGTTATATATAATAAACCCTCCATTCATCGGAATCCAAATATAGTCCACTACAATATAAGCAAGGAGTATTTTCAAGGTTACTCTCGCTTTTGCTACTTGATGAACTGCGATTGCCCCTTACTTTCTTCTTGGTATGACTTTACCTTCTTCTCTCTAGTCTCTTCTGCGCTTTTACTTCTGCGACTTTTATTGTCTGATTTTCTTCCTTTTTAGCTTACTCTCTTCCAAAAGATTTTTTATTATTTCTGCTAGTTCTGTTTTGTAGGGTGACGCAGTAATTATAGCTGCTTTTGCTTGATTATAGTTGCTGGAAAGGGCAATACTTGCTGTGGACTAGCAACAGAAAATTTGGATTATTGTGGAGTTCTTGGTCTTCGGTCTATTTCGTCATTAACAAGCCAAGTAGAACATCCGGGCTTGGTATTCGGAGGGCGGCAGAAACCATCATAGTGATCGTGGAATAGCCGCTGCTTCAACATAGGGAGTGACACTGGTGATAAAATTTGCGATATAATCAGCAACCACGAGCGAGCAAAATGTAGAATTGTATACCCCATCTTGCCCTCGAACGCCTAACTACATTTAAAAAACACACACGGAAAACAATACACAATACAGAAATAAACGAGTTCTTACCTGCTAGTTTAATCGTTGACGCAAAAGAATAACTTTGCAGCTTATGCAATCTAGTATTATTTGCGTAGTAAACACGTACCAAATGGATTTCGAAAATATGAATCAAACTGCCAAAAACCACTTTTGTCTCAATAAACAAAAAAATACGTGTCGCAGCGAATCACTCAACGGACCCACTGACAGCCATCATGGCACCGCATCGTCACGCGCTAGAACGATCGTGATCGGCCCATTAGAAATCCTTATAATACGGTTGCCCTGTCTTGCCCGCCACCCCGTCTTGCCCGTATCTCCCCTACCCGTTATCTTTCCAAAATAAAAGTGGCCTATGTTCCAATACATCCAAGAATTTGTTTACAAAGTTGAGTAGTTTTTGCGCGAAAGCGTAACAAAGAAACTTACTTTCGCGTTTAAATATAATATTAGTAGGATATTATGTTTCCCATCGATCACAATGCTGACCTTCTTGTCATCGCAAAGCATGACGTCGTAGGCGGAGCCCTGACAGGTGTCGCCGCTGCAGACGCGGCGGCGCTCGCGGAAGCCCCGGCCGCGGGCCGTGCAGCCCGACTGGCAGGTGCCTTCCTTCCACGGGCCCCAGCCCGCCTCGGCGCCGCCGCTCGCCGGCGCCGCCGTCGTCGACGACGATAGTACTTCAGCTGGCACGCATTCGCCACCTTGACACCACTGGAATGATAATAACACCCTATGTGTTAAAATCACGTCTTCAAATACAAAAAGTACTTCATTCATAAATTATCAATACCGGGTACCGTAATTATGAGCGAATGATTATACCTAATCATAATAAGCATTAATTAATTATCATTGTTGTTGACGTTATTTTCAAATGTTATTTTTGATGAATTTTTTACAAATGCATTCAGACGTTAGTTATTGATTTAAATAGAATATAATAAATAGATAGGGCATACAATAAATAGTATTCATTTTATTTTAAAATAGTTCCTATGAATGTACTATCTCTAATGTTACATATTTAGTCTCAGTTGCTGTCTAAAATGTGTCTAATAGAACTCGGTTTCCTGATGTGTCGTTCAAGCAATGAGTGTTGTGCATTGCCCACAAATATCAATAAGGCTGTAAATAATCACGCCCGAGTGTAATAGTAGGCGATGTGAAAACAAAACTTCGCATTTTAACCCATGGCCCATGGCTCAAAAAAGAAAATATGTACAATCATGATAAAGCTGTACCGCCCCCCCCCCTTATTGAAATTTTTGAAAAAATATGAAGAAGCGGCATACTCTCCTCAACGATGGCGATGTAAAATCAGGTGACGTCTCCTGATTGAGATCAGTCGCAACGTGAGCGACAAATGGAGCGCATGTGTGCTAATAATTCCACGAAATTCGATTTGAGCTGTTACAATGCCATTTTGTGTGTATTTTGTGTGCGTACAAGGTGCACAAATAGTACCAAGTCCAAGAAAAAGTTTCGTGGCATCACTTTTCATACGCAATTACACAAAATCTTTAATTATTTCATTTAAAATAATATTTTCTGTTGTAAACAATTCAGCATTTGTAAAAAGGGACAGATATACATGACGTGAAAGAGTGGGACACGACACGCGATATGTTGACTGCAGCGATAACGCCCAATGTTCACGTCACGGGCAACGGCTACTCCTTCTCTTTCACGCCAGTGTCTTCGTATGTCTTTCTATTCTTCTCGAAAAAATATTTAAACAAACGTGTAACTGTGGTATGTATAGCTATCTCATTTCCATCTACTGCTAATTTGCTATGATGTCTTTGTCATTCATTACAATGTATCTCACGATGGAAGTGTAGCTGTGTGCACGTTGTGTATTTGTGTGAAATTTTCGCCACATTATGTTGATTTCATATTAGAACTTACCTCATCTTCCTTTCCTTAAATATATCGATGTAGAAGCCGGTGATAATGAATAATGAAATACAAACAAACAAACATCCGAAGCCTAAAGATACCATGAAGTATTGTGTAATGTATGATAAAATTAAATTGTAAAAGGTTGTAGAAGATCTGAGTTATTGTAAGTAATAGTTATTAGAATTGTCAAAGATTGAATCGGCCATGTGATCGTCTAACAGAATAGGACTCTACGTTGTGTTTGAAGGTAACCCAGACAAGTTTCTGTCAATCCTCAGTAAATCTAAATCCTAACTCGCAACGTCATTTTCCTAACAAAAGTATTCCATATTAGATAGATCTTATATTCTACACTGCTAAGTCTCCTAAAAGCTTTACAATAAACATCAGGCATTATTCTGAATGTCCTTAAAGTCACTTGTTGTTTTAAAACCTTTCACCAGTTTATTTAGAGAAATATTAAGTTTTGTTAATCTATATACCAAATCAACCTCTATTGATAAGTGTCCAAACCAAATTAAAAGCATATTAGTTATGGAATTAAACATTAGTAAAATCAAGTTAGTTCAGGAGTAATAATATAGGTGACACTAAATTCAAATTTAATACTTTGTTCAAAATCTAATATTGCCAGTGTAGGGAAATTATCACCTAACTTTGAGAAAAGTAATTTCCTATATAAATTAATTTTGAAGTTTATTAAATATACTTGAGAAAGTAACTTGCTTGAATATTAGTTATAATTTATAAGTTCTTCAGTTCTATTAGGATCAGAATAATAGTTATATCTAACAGCTTATAAAATTATGAAATATAATTATCTACATTCAGTGTTGTTTCTGTTTAAAGAAGATTATGAGCATAGTTCTGAATGTAATGGCTGTTAAATAGAACTTTTGCCTATCTGTGTTTTTATGATAGTGAAGAAAAGAATATATGTGATTTAAAGTCATTTATTTTTTTGACTATATTAGTTTAAAGAAGGACCTCGAGAGAGTGCTCACTTCTGATTTCAATGACTCTACACCCATTCACAAGCCCTAGACAGTCAGAAAGAACGGGCAAGAAAACTGACCGCCATCTTATACATAAATATACATAACTATACACAATTATACAAATCAAGAGTACAACTCAACTCCACTTCTTTAAACACTTAGAAGTATAAATTTTAATGATAATCTAGGGTTTAAGATAAAATCAATAATGTTAAAATTGTAATTGTACTGTAAGTTTCAGAAGAATACCTTTATGTCAGCATCATCCTCCATTTCAGCTAAAGACTTACTAACGGACACGGCTCTGCTTGGTCCGGCCTCCCCAAATCTTACAGAACAGAAATCTCTCTATCTTGGAGATAAAAGTCTGATTGTTATTATAAACCCAAAAGAGTTACCCAATGGAAAAATCTGAATTCTGTCTTTTTGTTAGTAAGAATTGGTATTAAGCTGATTATGACATAACAATCTCCTTCAGCTTATAGTATACAATATATACAAAAGATCTCGTGACCATAGTTAAACAACATTTGTATTAACTTACTATCCTTCAGATAGTCATTGAATCATAAAATACATATTGATCAACATATTCATCAATAGGAATCTAGAGTAAAATTACATGAGTATCAGGCAATATAGTAGGTATTATCATCGACGTTTAACATCATAATGTATCATGTAATATCTACACGATATAATTTCAAACAGTTCCTATCGTAATATAACTTCTCATCAGATATACAATTCAAAAGTATATTATACTTTAGAGAATAAAATGTCAAGTTAAAAGCTGTAATGAAATCATGAAACACAGTGGATAATTTACACACATTTAAAATACACAGAGCTATATGAAAATAAAACATACTGTACACATTGGTAAAAGATTCATACATGAGTTAGCGTTACGCTGATAAATAATTCCACATCTCATCTTCCCATCAGTGAAGAATAACATATTAGACAGTACACTTTGAAGTTTGCGTACTCTCATTAAACGATAAAACTCTAACAGTAGTTGGCGTTACGCAGCTATATGCTGTTATGTTATAAAACATACTTTATCACATGAGTTGGCGTTACGCTAGATAAATAATTGTTATATCAGTGAAGAATATATGCGGTTATGTTATATTAAACGATAAATCTCTATCAGTAGTTGGCGTTACGCTGTTATACGCTGTTATATCAGGTATATGCGGTTATGTTATATTAGGCTAAATCTCTATCAGTAGTTGGCGTTATACGCTGTTATATCTCAGGCATATGCTGCTGTTATATCAGGCATATGCTGTTATGTTATTTTAGGCGCTCAACATCAGGTAAATGTGGAAATATAAGATACAAATTCAACAAAAGTTCTAACACCAGTTAGCGTTACGCTGTTATATTAGGTATGGCAGTTATGTTATATTAGGTAAGTATAAATTTTTACATCAGGCATATGTTGAAACATAAGATACCAAACTCAACACCAATTTGCTACAAAAAATTTAAGTTTCACCGTTTTACATCAGTCAAATGTAGGTATTAATTATAAATTTATCAAGATATTCCTAGTCACAAAGTAGACACAAAGTATTAATTATGCAACTCACCGAAGACTGCATCTCAAATAGTTATGACATTACTTGGATTTTACATTTAATCACTTAAATTTACTATAATAGGCAATTTTACAGAAGTTATGTTTAATTTAATAAACTGCCCGTACTAAGTCACAAAATCAAAAAGCCAACCAGTCCGTTCTAGGTGAAAACGTCGAAAAGCCATCTCTATCGTGCGTGATCCCTTATATACCCCAGGAAACGTATTCAGCGATCACCGCGTCCTCGCCGACTCCAAGGAGTTCAGGGTGTTCAAAAGAATATCTGATTTCAGCGATCCAGCGATCTTAGCGTATTCAGCGAATGTTCTGAAGTTATTCTCTTTCCCTCGCACAGTATATCTCCGTCCCTTTCCAGCTTAACAAGCCGCCGTGACTCGTGACGTCATCTCATCATTTAACTATTTCTCATACTGGAAGGATCTTTACAAAAATCATATTGTACTAGAGTAAAGCTTATAATACATTCATTAAGGTAATTAATTTTACAAATTTCGCTAATTAACTCATTATATTCAAGATTTGTGTAGTATCATTCTATTCATTCTATTTAATTTTGTTTTTCTTTTTTTTTTTCAAGCTTAATTCTGCCGTTATCTGTCATTCAAATTCGCGCTATTTTCATGTAAACAAATCAAAGTTGTTTCGTTTTCTTCCCAGATATCAAATCGAATATGAGAAGTCTCAATTTGTGAAAATGAATTATTTCCTGCATTTCAGACATTCATATAGTGTGGTGATCAGTGTTTATCAACTCGCAAGGAAGATCTCATGTGACCAAATTCCTGATGTTTGTGAAATGTAAATACGCCGCCTAAGTTTCATAATCCAAGAAATATCGACGTCCCCAGCATACAAAGTAACCTCCAGCCCGAACCACCCTGGGCGAAGCCACACTCTGGACCTCTCAAGAGTCTCCGGATACTTAGCCAGCCACTGGCCCCAGACAAGTCCTCTCGTGCTAATGCAACACTTAATATTACTATCTCCTGAGGAAAAACATTATCATTAATTTCACATTATAATAAAATATTTATTTATTCTTAAATTAAAGTAGTTATTATTATCAGTATTCCTTAAAGGACAGTCCCTGTCTGATGTTATCCCGCTATTCCACTACTCCTGCTAACGAGGTCATGCCTGGCCCGTTACAAAGCTGACACCAATTATTTATCATATTTATAGAGACGACAGATATATTTCCTTAGAATTGAACAGAATCAAGGTGTTTTACAAATTTTATAGTTATGAGCTCGCTGCGCTACTGCTACAGTGTAAAACATATAGCAATTGAGCACATGCTATTGCAAATTTCGCTTTAACTCAAAAAAAAGTACCTGGGTGACCGAGCTTTTTTTTTTTTTTAGCTCTGTAAACAAATCAAAGATACATTTTGATTTTCTCAAAAAAATTACTTGAAAACAAAAAAAAGGCCGGTTGGATCCGAACCCGGACCTAACATATTATAACCCATCTTCCCGACTGAGCTAATTCACTGTCGCGCAGCGTCGCGAAATTTACCGTCGCATTCTAATCTTTATGTAACAGTTTTTCATTGTCTAAAAACGCGCATAAAACGGGACCTAACATATTTTTTTTAATAAAACCTTGCTAGATCGATTTATCGTCCCGAAACCCTCTGTATACATAATTTCATGAAAATCGTTCGAGCCGTTTCCGAGATTCAGATTCTATATTTATATACCTTGTTGTTGAAAATTTCATGAACAACCTCAATAAGGTAGACCAGCAGCCTATCAGCAATATCAAAAAAGCATGGATATATGACAACTACCTCACATCACGTCTCACTTGGCCTTTCCTAGTATATGACATCGGTAAAACCCTCCTGGCAAAGCTAGATGCCAATGTCATAAAGATATTGAAGTCATTCATGGTTCGGATTGGTATATCCGGCTGATCCCTCAACTCTTTTTAGGGATCACAATAGTTTTGGGCTGAAACTAAAGAAACCGTCTGAACTTTACAAACACCTAAGAGTCTACAAAAACGCATGTTTTGGGAAAGTCACAAGACGAATTAATTACATCTCTCCCAAAAGACAAAACTGTTTCAGACCTGGAATCTAGACTTCAATTCCATAAACAATTTATGGCAGGTGCACAAGTAAATACTGCTGGGTTGGGTGCGAGAAAGAAAAGGGAAGACCGAGACATGGTAAAAACCTTTCTAAAACAAGACGAAAATGACGGTTACAAAGTGCACGCTATGAATTTAGAAATGCAAAGTGAGTGGTTAACCATAGGTGAGTTCTGTATCCCATTAGCTCTAAAGTGGCGCACCTTGATCTATGACTGGTCTCCTGCCTTATTAAAATTTTATCTAAATGCATTCCAAATGACCCTTCCTGACCAGAGTAACTTGGTAAGGTGGGGAAAACCCTCTGAAAAATGTTGCTATACTTGTGGAGAGGCGATATGTACAGCAAGGCACATATTGGTGGGATGCAAGGTGCTCCTTAATGGGGGTCATTACTCGCGGCGCCATGACAGAGTACTTGAAATCATACGTGAAGCCATGAGCCTTTCAGTAGCTAGAGCCCAAAAGGGATTGACGACAAACAAAAGACAAATTAACTTTGTAAAAGAAGGCTCAACTTCAAACTCCAGGCACAAGCCTTACTCAATCCTGGGTACAGCGCCTGATTGGACTATTTTAATGGACACGTATGAAAGGCACTACAGGATCCCAGAGGATGTGGGTGTTTCGTCATCCAGACCGGACATTTTCCTTTTTTCTAGAGCTACGAAACGCATAGTCCTTGTAGAACTTACCGTACCGTGGGAAACTAAAATACCTAAATACCACGCGATGAAACAAAATAAGTTTTACGACCTCCTAAACGAATTAACAAAAACGGCTATGTAGTTAGTTTATACGCTGTAGAAGTGGGAGCGAGAGGTATACCAGCAAAATCTCTATAACCTGCTGAAAGACCTTGGCTTATCCAGAAGTGCAGTAAGTTCTATACTAGAACGAGTATCTAAAGCTGCACTAGTAGGCTCATATCAGATTTGGCTGGGCAGGGAGAAAAACGAGTGGTGAAGGTGAGTGTTGATGTACGTCAGAAAAGGGCCCCTTAAACCTACGCCCGAGTCACAAGTCTCGGGGTCCACTCGGGTTTTCTCTCTCTGCCACACGATGGACCCGGCACCCGCACGGTGAATCCATGGAATGCTAAGAAAATCGTCTCAAGAATTGCTCGTTTAAAGGTATGAGATAACAGATAGAATATTCCAGATCTATGGAGTCCTGGCTACAGCGAGTGAGGCACGTACCATGTCCAGGCCGCAGGCGGTGCCGGGCAGCGCCGGGCCCGCGTAGTAGAACCCGGCGCGGTGCGGGGAGCGGCACGCCAGCTGCGCGCAGAGCCCGCGCGGCGCGCCGCCCGCGCCCGCCCACGGCGCCGCGTCGCCGTCTCGCAGCAGGATCTGAAAGAGGAGCACCGGTAAACTATCTACATGCTGCGGCCCTGGGTTAGCCTGTAAGCTATTTAAGCAATTGCTTATAGCATCCAGTCTGGGGGCACCAGAGATTACCGACAAAAAAACGAGTACACAAAAGGTAAAGCAACTTCAAAATGATCGGATTTTTTATTGAAGTTAAACTTCTTATGCGACTTCCAACAAGGTTGCGTTAAGCGTTTAACGCTACAATGGAGAGGGTATGAAAGCACTTTTGTGGGGGAAGGGGAATAGAAAGATACAGAGCAAGATTGAATGGTTTCACTTCTTCCGCGCGGAGGGACTCCACACACTATTTTGTATTGTTCACTTAAGGATAAGGAGAGGTCCCGCACGGGAGGAGTTTGCTTATGGCATCAAGTTACCTTAATCTAGCACTAAAGTGTACGGGTAAGAGTTGTACTCTCGGATGGTGTATCCTTTTATAGGTTTACATAATGACCGGTCAATGAGCGCGGGCTATGGGGGGAGATTTTTTTTGACCGCTCAATGAGAGGTCTAGTTATAGACTGGGCACAAAAGGGGCGCCTGCTCTTGCGGCGTGGTGACCCTTTATGTCTTGATCCCTCGGTGGTCATCCTACCTCACCTTACCTAACCCCTGTACTGGACCTATATCGTGGTTTTTCTAGTGGACATGTGAAGGTAAAGTCGCCGTGTATATGGGGGAGTGTGACATCACCGCACTGTTTCTTGGCGGTCCAGACCCGTCCGGGCGCGCTGCCGAACCGCTCATGCTGCAGCTCCGGTGGCGTCTCCAACCCGTCGTCGCCGTCCGCCAGGCAGGTCGCCCATCTGATGATGGCGCATGTTATTAGTGACAAGTGACATTCGCTGAACATATCAAACACAAGGTATAGGTAAGGTAGGATTTGAGATTTTTTTCATAGTAAAGCGTGATGAGACAAACAGGACATGGGCCTGTGAAAAGCAACACACCTACCCATAATACCCCTCACAATGCTACGAAGAGTCCAAATCTTTAACCAGCACTGCACTGCGATCGTCACCACATACAACTCTAGAGGTACCTTATAATTTATCTGGAAAGATTGTCTTTCAAACCGGAACGCAGTGATGTTTGCACAGTTCTACTTGGCGATATAATAACTGGCAAAAGTGTGATACTTCCCCAGGCGGACTCTGCAGCGAGCCCTAACTCTAAGAAGATGATTGGAAAGAGGTTTGTACCCAACAATGGCATAGTGAAGACTGGATATTTTGCAGTGGTAGGTCTCTTTGTAGAGTCCGCTTGGGGAAGTACCACATCTGTGCCAGCTATTGTACCCATAAACAGTAATGTGTAAACATCACTATCACTGTGTTTAAAGTGCAACGTTTCCAGAGATATTTTAGGGTATCGAGATAAATAATTATACAAATCGGGGGGACGAGCCCAGTGATGTGCATGGTAATGATTCGAATGACTCTTGATGTAATAGCTGCGGGGTACTGTGGTGTTATGGGCAGGCGTGTTGCTTACCATCAAGGGGTATGTCTTGCAAGTCTCATCACTCTATACTACAAACATATTCGTATTTAGGTACTAGCGGCCTGTTATGGCTTCGCTCGGATAGTGTCATAATATGAAGATCATTAATCGAAATAAAAACTATTCTAACTCTCAAGTTGGGTCAAATTACCTACATATAAATGCCAAGTTACGGCTGGTCTAGTCGGGAGAATGGCGCCTGCCGATCCGGAGACCCCGGGTTCAAACCCCACACGCACCACTGTCTTTTCGAAGTCATGTGCGTAATGCCGCTAACTTAATACGGCGAAGGAAAACATCGTGAGGAAACCGACACGTACCTAGAACCTTCCAAAGTCATGTGTCATCCACCAACCCACACTGGGCCAGCGTCGTGGAGTCCCACAAGTCCCAGCAGTGGGAACATTTAGTGGGCTGTTGATGTTGATGATGATGATGATGATGAAATGCCAACTTTCATGAAGATCGTTTGACATGGTAAAGAGTTCAGAAAAAAAAACACCAGAACACTGGATTTTTATATATATTATACAGCTACGTACTGTAGGTCAGCAACGACCCTGGCGCTGCAAGCCGACCAGGCTGCCTCGCCGCTGGTGCCGCGGGAGGGAGACATGATGTACCCGTCGCGGGCGCAGCCGTTCCTCGTGCCGTCGTGGTGCATGCCCAGACTGGAAGCCGACAACACGCCATGTATAGTTCCCATAATTTCCAATGGCACCAGACTCAAAAACAGGTATTTTGAGTCTGGTGGCATTGCATTTACAGAGACGAGGCCCCTTTCAGTCCGAGACCATGCTTGCCCAGACTGGAAGCCAAGAACACACCATGTGTAGCTTCCCCAATTTACACAGCACATCAGTGGCTTGCACAGCACAGCGCAGCAGTTAAAGATGTGAGCAAAGTCGCTTCAGCGAGACCCTTATTCTTTCGTTCCCAAGACCAAGTTACCAATAAAAATATATCTTACTAAACATGGAAAAGTTGGACTATGAGGTAAAACTAAGAGTTATGTTTTATTGTCCTTTCAGATTCAGGAAAGTGACGAATGTGGTCAATTTTATTTTTAGAGTTTTGTTGTTAATTTAGACAGGGATTTAAAGTCTGGTGACATTGCTTGTACCGTGTACAGAGACGAGGCCTTTTTAAGTGCGAAGCCATAGGCGAGGGCGGGCCCCTTTCCCTCACGCCTAGCAACGCCACTGCTTGTAACAAATAGTTTTCCATGCCTAATCCAATCTTAAATCTCTACATTTATTGGTTGGTAATGCTGTCAGTTTGTCAATAATTTATGACTTTTGTATATTTAGACTAGCTATTAATAGGCTCATCCAGAGCCATTTTACGGTGGCGATTTCAAAGGAAAGCAATACTAAGATTTTAACTTTTTACCGGCAGTTTTACTTTTCTTAAGAAGCTTTCAGCAATAAAGCCGACAATTGTGGCACTAGACTAGTTACTATATGTTTCTTGTTTATTCTTTCTACGCATCCATTTTTAATGGTGTGTTAAAATACTTAATAGTATCGATCTATTTTTCGGTAATATTTAAAGAATATTTAAAGCCAAAAACTAACTGAACGTTCCGTTTAGAATTCAGCTCGTGAGCTTTGATCTTAGTAAAACATAAAACAATTATTTGCTTAATTCTGTAGACAATACTGGTCGCAATAAAAACTACTCATGTTTGTAATAGCTTTGTTGGGTAAACGGATAGTTTTTGTTTTTCTATCGCATCGCAATCGAACGGACCCGCATTTAACCAAAAATTATTGACTTCATCCGTGCATCCAAGTTACCTAAGGGAGATCAAAACTTTTGTCATTTAACTCGTTTAGGTACATATATTCAAATATAAAAACTACAATATATTTAAAAATACTCTACAAAAGAACAGTACCTACGAACAGTTGGCGTGTTTTCAAGTAGCATGCACCCAATTATCTTCAATTCAATATTTGTAGATCACCTAACTGAACATAATATTCTGTAAGCACGCGAATTTCACTGCACCAAACAACACACCAATCAAAGACCCACTTATTTCTAAAATTCCGCGTACTTGGGAGAAGGTAGGTTATAAGTATAGGTATATTATGCTCGACGCTCACACCATTACGGACGTTGAGTCACCTAGTATGACTTACCTGTCACATCTACTCTCTCTGTAAGACGTGAATATTACTTATTTTATTTGAAACACTTAGATTTAATAAACACTTCAACAATCAGGAAAATCCCTATCTATCGATAAATAAACACATAATTGTTATTCAAGCGCAACCATTTCAATATTTGCATTCTGGTAATTTGGCCATTGAATAACTAACATGGATAAATTTCAAAATAAAATAAAGATTCTGAATTTCACTTCGTCACTTTCGTCCAAGGAGAAGCGATGTGAGATGCTTTCACTGTACGATCTTCATAGTAGCGTAGTTTTTCACATTAAAAAGAGTCGAGATACAATCGAAACGAGTTGTGAGACGATGTCAGCATAGATTTGTGCGATATATGTAGTGAGCATAGAGTTGTGACAAGAAGTAAGCGGAGAATGGTGAGAGGAAGTCATCGTATATTTGTGAGAAGGAGTGAGCGGATAGTTGTGCGAAAACCTAAGAAATCAGTTGTGAGAAGAAATAAGCGAAGAAGCGCGAAAGAAAGTCATCGAAGATTTGTGAGAAGAAAAGAGCAGACCAGTGTAAATAAAGGATTTTTATGAGAAGTGAACGGAGTATTATGTGTAAAAGCAAGCGGAGAATTCTGCGAAAAAGTTTTGAGAAGTTGTAATCAAAGAATAGTGAGATGAAGTCACTGAAGATTTATGTAGAGTGAGCGCAAAGTTGTGTGAAAAAGCGAGTGTAGAGATATAAGATGTACCTAGTAAGTAGAGAATCGTGTGAGCGAGTCATCGAAGATTTGTCAGCAGAAGAGAGTGGAAATTTGTATGAAGAAGCGAGTGTAACGTTGTGCGAAAAAGTCAGCAGAGAGTTGTGACAAGAAGTTTATGGAATGGTATGGTATAATGGAAAGGTATTGTATGACGCTGCGAATGGAGCGTTGTGTGAAAAAATATTTAGACACTTGTGAGAAAAAGCGAGCGGAGAGTTGTGTAAAGGGAGCGGAGAATTGTAACCGACTTGTGGCCGATCTCGTGTGCTAGGATGTAGACGGAGGTGAAGCCGGCGGAGGGGTAGGGCCGGCCAAGCAGGTCGCTGACGCCGAACTCCGACACCACGCACGCGTGCGCCGGCAGGCACACGCCGCCCACCGGCGCCAGGCCCATCGTCACACCGTTACGGTGCCCGCCCTCCTCGGAGTAGAAGTCCAACCTGAAACCAGATATCATCAGCTTCATTATTATATGTATTGTACTCATTGATTTTGAATATTATGTCCATTTAACTTGGTTTCTAAAATGCACTTTGACGGACTGAAAACCATTCTGAAGACCTAATCACAAATACTGCAGGAAACTACAAATAAGAATGTTATAGGATACTACCGAACTATCTACCTCATATTATCTAATCCTCATCATCTAAACATATCTTTGAATCCGCTCACCCAGATAGCAACAACGCCATATCCCAATGTTGTGGATCATCGTCATCTTCCACATTCAGAGCTCGCTGGTACTCGCAGAAGGAATCGAGCAAGCGGCCGCGTTCCGCATTTGTAGTCAGCTTCGCCGGCTGACTACGGAGCAACGTCAGCCGCACCAGAGATAGCTGGATGTGTGTCCCCAGCGACGAGTGCTGGTATAACGCTTGCACCTGGAAAAGACGATTCAACAAGCCAATCAAATCCTGTTCGCTATGACATAAAACTAGACTTGTGAAGTTTAAAATACACTAAAAGGAAGACACCCGATTTTACAATCCTGCTTCGTCAGCTGCAAATTTAACTAGTGAAGATTATGCAATAATATATATTTGAATAATACATATTTATTTTGTGAAGCAATTATGAATAGTAACAACATACAGGGATTGAGTGTAAAAATATACTTACGCCATTTATGTATGCTAAAAGCATATCACGTAAATCAGCTTCATTGTAATTTAAGAAGGGGTAGAATAACTTGTAAGCTGCTTCGTCCATGAAGAGGGCGATTTCGATGGTATAGGCGGGAGGTCCGGGCTTGAGCCTGGGTTGTGGTTTGGAGCGTGGTCTGCGGACGCGCGGGCGCAGCAAGCGGGCATCGTCCGCTGGTGGCGCAGGCGGCGGCGCGCGTCGGATCACGTGCGCCGTGCGGCCCGAGCCGGTCTCCGCGCGCGCCGCGCCCACGGCCAACGGACGGACCTCGTACGTCGAGTTGTCCACCACAATGAGCCCGTGCTGGAATCATACCAACCAAACCATTTGGGACAACTAGGTAAATCAAGTCCACAACACTACCGTACAATTACTAGACGAAAGGTCTATACCACCAGTAGTCCTGCTGACAAAGGATTTTGTAGTAGTAGTTAGGATCTTTCCAAAATCAGCTTGGCGAGGTACGGAAGGAACATTGTAATGTGCAAAAATTGCTCTGTTCTGGTTACAAAGATCATGTTTTCAGAGAAGTTACGAGGTTCACATACTCGTACATCTTTGGTTGACGACCGCAATGCAGTGAGTGCTAGGCAGTTGTTTGGAATCTGCACGATATTTTGTAAATATTTATGTGGCACTGTTCTATTTTGGCAAGCAGGGGTATTGATTACCATCAGAAGCAAGCCATATCATTATTAAAATGAAAAAAAACACTATTTAAAAAATATCGGCACTCTCATTCACTGTCAGCTAAAATAAGCTTATCTTATAAGTTCGTTGAGGATTTGTACTCATGATGATTCATAATCAATACTCGTATTATAATCGTAGCTTACTTATTTTATATTTTATGGCTAAATATAATTTTATGGCTTAAAACTTACAAGAGCATGATCTCTACATGCTGAGAACGCAGCTACTGTGCTCGGTCCTGCGTGCAAAAAAGTGGCAAGACGTGTCTACACCAGAAAGCGGCGTCTCTGGACCTCCTCAGACCACACTCGGAACTGGGGTGACAGTAGCCTCCTGTTCGGTACCAGCTGCAGTTCAAAGTTTCTGAAAATTTGAAATAAAAATCACAAACGTAGCGTTACAAATTGGCGCCCAACGTGGTATTATTTAACTCTTCAATGTATTTTTACGTATTTACGAACCCATAATTACTATTTACATAAATCAAATTCATAGTATCTTATCGAAATTCATATGTATACTGGTCACCCTTTTCCTACAGCTGGGATAATGTATCTCAAAAGGCCGCACTTTATAATCATTGACAACACGTTTATTGTTCCAAAAACTTAACCAAAAATCAAAATTAATATTAGACCCCATTCTGAAGACACGGTGCAGAACTAATACCAACCCAGTCCAGTCTCCTCTGAATATTTTGACCTAATACTGAAGAAACCGTTAAGACCAAAGAGTTTACATATCCTACGTATAGAATTAGATTTTCCGCAGGGTTCCTTTGTGTCAATCGTAAGCAGACGACGTGCATACTTTCTATGGGAACAGAGTGATGTGCCGCTACAAAAGTATGACACTTTTACAAGAGCGACAAGGCAAGAAAGATGCTACCCGTGCTAAAGGTTTCTAATCTGAGCTACCCGTGCTTTCGGTGTAAAGCGTTTGTCCCAACTCTATACGTAGTATGTAAACTCTTTACATATTATGTAAACTCTTTGGTTAAGACTTAAGAGCAGTGTTTCCACAATAAGGGGAAATCCCATTTGAGGGGAAATTAGGGTCCAGAGGGGAATAAAAAGGGGAAAGAGATGTAAAGGGGAAATCATGCCTAATCAAACAAATACAAAAACTTCGTCATATTGAGGAAAATTTGCCTATAATTAGACAGTTCCAATTTTATTTTTTCAATATGGCGATGTTTCTTATACTATGGTTTTCGATGAGGCATGAAAGCTTATTTCTAATTACAACCCTGATCCACGTCTACAGAGTTGGGTTATATCACATTCTCTATACAATTTACACATTTTTGTCATAATCACTTTGCGTTAACTAGCAGTACCTACCTCGCAATTTTACCTGTGTCACTCCCGTTATTTCCAGTTAATAATAAAAGTGGTCAGTGCAAGCCGGACTCGTCCAAGAAGGCTTCCGTAGCAGCAAGTAACATAACATACAAGTGCAGACGCACGCTTTGAAGCAACGTATAATACGTACATATATGTATGTGAGTGTGTAATTTCAGTAAGTGAATTTTGTAAATTCTTTCGATATTAATAAATATTTTATATCAGAACCATAGAATAGATAATCAGAACCTTACCGTCCAAAGGCGTCAAAGCTGTACGGCACTGGCACGTCGTCATAGGGCTGGTCTGCAGCTAGCTGCGCCTCCCGCGGCAGCAGCGCGGGCAGGTACACCACCTGGACGTCCTCCCCGCCCGCGGCCTCCTGCCCCTCGCTCCACCACCCGTTTACTGGCAAAAGATCCTGTACAGACAGTCAAAATAGCCGTTATTAAAGCGACATCGTCTTATGGCAACGCAACGCAACTGATCTGCATGATCTAATACCACCTTGCCCTTTTTTCCATCGGACTACTCCAAGAAGTGCCATCGTTTCATGGTAGATGTTCCAAAGACTCAAACGAAGAGGTTTGACTCTACTTTTGCAATAAGAACGTCTAGGGTATGGAATGCGTTGCCTGAGTGGGGTCCACCCGATGGTCACAAACTTGGTGTCTTCAAATCGAGAATGAGTCGGTTTCTTCTAGGTAAGAATGTTCCATCGTAGACCGCATCGTCGCTTAATATCAGGCGAGATGGCGGTTTAGTGTAAACTCTACATATAATAGTTAATAAACTGTTTTCGTACAAAAAAAATAAACCGACTTCAAAACCACAAATCGGCACTCAAAAGCGAAAAATAAACTAAAAACATTATTATAAGCGCTACTCACTCAACTATTTGAAGTCGGTGCCATCCAAATCTAACAGGTAGTGGATAGATATTACTCGTACTTACCTGTGCCTACATAGCATCAATCTAATAACTTTTTGACCTGACTAGGAGCTAAAAAACTGCTAAGCCTAGAACATCGTGGAAAAGTGGCTAGAGAGTGACAGTGTTTTACAGGATACATTTTGGAGAGTGTGCAGTGGAGTTATACGACCTAATATTGCCTTCCCCTTTCCACTACAGGATAAGTCGTAAGTCGGCTCACTACCACCCATACACGGTGGATATCCCCAAAATCGTACATCTTTGGAGTGGAATAAGTTTTCGGCCTTCTTGTTCCCTGAGAGATACAATCTAGAACTTTTCTAGATCAGAGTGAATAGGTACCTTCTAGGTCAACGTGCGTCATCTTGGACCACACCGTCGCTTACCTTCAGGCGAGTTGGTGGTCAAACGCGGACCTATACGCGATAAAAAAAACTTACTTACCAAGTTTCAATAGTATAGTATAGTCTTTCAATACTATAATCTTATAGTTTCGGAGAAAAGTGGCTGTGACATACGGACGGACGAACAGACAGACAGACAGACATGACGAATCTATAAGGGACGGTATTTTGCCATTTGGCTACGGAACCCTAAAAATGTGCCTCGCATCTCTCTCGCGCAAAAACTGTCTGGTAGTTTTAAAGATCTAAACATATAATATAGGGACGGAAAGACGCGGGAAGTGATTTTGTTTTATACTATGTAGTGATGATGTGAAAGATGTAGGTTTGAGTATGTATGGCAGTTTGATACTCTTTCAAGCAAAAACTACTAAGCGCATCTGTATGGGTTTTGTTACACAGGTAGATAATAGTTTAGAATAGCATAGGTTACTTTTTATCCTGGGAAAATAATGAACTAAACTGCGCAGGTTAAACCATGACATGCTACTGATGCTACTAGTATGTATATTGTAGTGGCAGTATTTGCAAGGTCGTTTGCAAACGCTATATTTACTTACTTGCACTTTTACTTGCAAGCTACATTGTTACTTAAAATATCTTACTTTTATTGGAACGGTTTTATCTAACTCATACATAAAAAAGAAATGAGAGCTTATAAAATGTCAAGTACTAACGCAGTAACTTGATCACCCTTCTTGTTCCAACACAGGTGTCTGTTTATTTTAACTGCGCCATGTTGCTTGCATTCAAGTGTCCGAGTTACGGGACTGGATTTTCTATTGTAAAAAAGGGAATGGAAAGATATGACATACAGACACCACATTATGATAAAATTAATAAATTGCGATTTCTGCTCTAGTCACCCATCCACTGCATCGCTGGGACGTTAATAATAAAATATAGGAACGCATAATTTTAGTAAAAAATAGCAGAGCTGATAGATTAAACCAGTAAAAAGAATTGCATTGCGTCAACTCGACATGGTAGATTTATAAGCTCGATCTTCTTAAAGAATAGAAGAATAATGTACTATATCCATTTAAAAAGTTATTTCATAACTTAATATCTTATTACAACGTGATGATGCGGTAACTTCACCACATTATGAAGTAACGATAACAAAAACTACCCATTAAATTTATGAGACAACACCTACGTGATGCTATTCTTACGGAACTGAAGATTGACCGACTTTACTCCGACTAACTACAGAGCACTTACACCAAAGTTAGATGAAAAAACCACAAGCGAGGTCGTAAGCATGACATCATCGATCATAGGAAATAATGTCAATTGGTTTTGGCACTGTTAGCCGACAGTTTTAGTTCAAGTAAGTCCTCTAACTGGAGTCCAAACTTCGGAAACCTACATAAATCAAAGACGCAATAAATTCAAACCTACATCGATGGAGTAAAGTAGATTTTAACTAGTCATATAGGAACGTAGACTGTTGGCATTGGGCCGAGATTTTTCGCTATAGGTATCCTTTGTTAATACCATTGATTTCGAGATTGATCTCGCTGGAAGTACGAAAAGATTAATATCAGAAAGAATGTAGGTCACATTTTGGAGACAAAGAGAGTTACGTCTCATTCTGTGGGCTTCTTCGCACCAATTGGCAAGAATGTTATTACTCAGTCCCAGTGTCATGTAAATGTTTGCTACACTCTATTTAGCTTCATTAACGGCAGGACTCGCTGTTCTTTGTTTTTGTACAGACGCTTCAGTTAGGCAATTAGTTTCATCAAAACATATCATGTAGCATACTGTCGAGCCGACGGAAATACGGTTAATCTGGTTTAACGTCCTAACTCGTTCGATCTAATGGGAAATACAAGATGATATTATGTACTTTAAAAGCGTTGCTATTTCTTACGAATTACAGACAGGTAACTTACATGGATATGTTTTAGTTTAAAAATTACGCCATAGCTAAGTAGGTAGTACATCAAAAAGTTTAGGGTAAAAGAATTTGTATAATAGGTGTTGCGATACAAAAGGATAGTGGAACAGATAATAAGTATTACGATTTCACGTCACGATGTTTACGATCTGGCAAAGATTGATGATGCCCGGTAACATTCAGTTGTTTGTCTCTGTACGGGTACGAATCTAATGTACCAACCGGAGTTTCGGCAAGTCAGTCAAACTGATGGAGGTGAAACCGAAATCAGCACCACGTGAGTCAGCTAAGTGTAGGCTCTACATTAGCGGATGCGAGCGAAGTAAAGGGGAAAGTAAAACTATTTGTTTTTCCTTTTCTTACCAGACAATGGATTCGCGATTGTTTCATCAGGTATAACGTATCAGACGATTCTGTAATTGGTATTCAATTGTAACTGTTACGTAGGTATGCGGAGATAATGAAAGTTGGATCTATGGATCTCTAGTAGCCGCAAACTGGGGACTGCCGTAATGTGTACAATCGATACCTACCTCACCGGTCATGGCAACTAATACTCTGCCAGCTTTACGTCCGAGATGGCTAATGGCCACTTATAATTTTAACTGTTGAATGAATTGGGTTTGACTTTGTTTACCTAATTTTAATTTAGTCCTTCCTTCTGTAGGTACAGTATTTACAGACTTGATTATTCAATTTATATATTAAAACTGCTTTAATACTACCATAAGTACCAGAGTATGGTAGGTATGTTTATTTCGCAAACGTTTTAGTTTGATGAATACCTATGTCTACAAAAATGTATTGCAAGCGGGTGACAGAAATAGTCAAAGAGGATTGTCATGCGGTTCCTCTCTACATACTTTATTCCAGCGGTATTTGTTAATGATGTTTGTCAATTAGTGTTATAATTCTATAAGTGTTTAGCATGGACGTATAAATACGTCCATGGTGTTTAGTAAAATTTTAAAATTACCTAACGCTACACCTGAGCGTTCCTTTGTTAGCAACGAGTGAGTTTATCCATCTTACCAGAGAGAGACCCCAGTTCTATTTAGAATATAATTTACCTATATGTGAGACAATATTAAGATGCATTCAGATCTTTATTGACTGCAGCTACCAAGCATGATGCGAACAAAAGAAATTCTGAAGTAAATGGGTACTTTACAGTTTAGTGAATCACCTGCAAACACTTTAATGAAAAACCAGTGGGACCGGCGCGTGACGTTTGCGCTTGTGTAACAAGCTACGTGATCCAGTACGGGAAAGACATAAAGCTACATCTTATGCAATCTAATTGCCAAAATAAAATCAAACCTAAATATCAGGTAGATGCTATTGATTTGGGCGCTGCAATTTGGTGAAAGTTTAGTAGGTAAGCACCTATTTCCGATTACGAAATAGTGTTTAAGTAGGTATCTATAACGAATGAATCATGAATACGTACGTTAGGGATAGACAGGATGATTTTGATTTAAAATGGGATGATTGATATTTTTCAAAATGTTTCTGTACATGTCGTCGCTTTAAAATTTGATATCACCGTCAGTTTACGATATTACGCGTCTCACGGTGGGTTAAGTTACGTTAGATTATATTCTGACGATTTTACAATTTTACGATGACACGCATAAGGTGATCAAATATTGTGTACCATGATAGATAAATTTACTTTAATTGTAAACACCATAATTTCATTTTCTCCAAAAAAATAAAAATCTTTTCTAATTTTTTTAAATTCAACTGCTCATCCAGATAAAGATAACTAATGCGGAATTCTCATGCATTTCTGGATGCCAATGGGAAATACTGACGCATTTCTAGATGACCAATGGCCATGGTCCCGATTTAACACATAGTTTTCTTATCATTCCCGAGCGCGACGCTACAATTCAATTCACAGCCCACGAAAAATCAGTCTGTTGCGTGCCAAAAGAAGTTTTCACTTCAAAAAGAAACGAAATTGTTAAATATTATAATAATAGCCAAAACAACTCACATTCAAAGTAACACCCAGACACAGTACTAACATCCGTATTCATTACGCAAGTATTTGATCTGAGTAGGAATCGAACCTACTGCCTACGGTCTCAGTGAGCTAACACACTACCAACTGAACCAAAAGGACAGTCAGTACTTACTCGTATTAAGGCCAGTCCGTGCCTATGAATTAAATAATATAATTAAGTTGTTTTCTTTTGTTTAGATATTCAAACATCTAATTCTAATGTTAAACTATTATTATTATTTACATTTATTTTGATCTAAATTTTTAATTCCAATGTTGATTTTATTATGTGTTATTTTTGAATCCTGGTTTAGATTTTGATTGTAATTTTGAGCTCCTATTAATATTGTTTTTCTCAACTGGCTAACATAATGTACCTAATGATTAATTTTCTCATGTGTATTTTTGTTTGACTTATGTACATAGATTGATATAAAAACGAATAGGACTAATACCCAAAATACAGGTGTTCTATACACCTAGTTTGGGAAATTAGAAATGTAATTAGTGTAGAATGTACAGATCTTATTGAAATAAATAAAATAAAAAAAATTTGTTACATAGTTCTATGGACACATCTCATATAAACCCTTAGATTAGGTAAGTAATTTATATAGATATTGTAGCATCTAGTATTATCTATATTGTGACTGTAGATTACTTAATATAATAATAATATTTTACTGGAACCAATAAAAGTAGGTCAGCTGTTTATTCAATCAATCCAACGTAAGTATCACTTACTTACGATTAAGGTTGATTTTATAATAATTTGCAGTGTTTTTAGAGTGAGCTCAATCTAGTACCTACCTACCATTACGCTGCACTCGTCACCCAGAAATAGAAGATGATCTAGATTTATTTCTTTGACCTGTTATTTATTTAGACATATCGTCCATCAAACCCCAATTCTGATAAATCAAAGTATTATTTGGACATTACTGCTTGGCGTAAGAATAACTGCTTAAGGTGTGGTACTACCTCAGGCGGGGTGCTTCCCCTTGTAAAAGATCTACCACTACAACTCTGCATGGAGTCCTATTTTTACTTGACCGTAATAATTTATGTACAATTTGGACTTTTCGGTTTCAGAAACATTTTTGTACATTCTGTGTAGATAATATATAGGCACATGACTTTTTTAGTAGGTACCTTTCTAACAAAAATTCTAATGTTCTATCGTAATACTGATAACTGCTAAATTTTACTACATTTTTATTAAATTCACGGCTTACGCCACGTTTGATATGGTTATATCCAGCCCGACATAAGGCGATCTTCACACTGCCCCGCACCACGCATTCACCCACTACGCTGCGTGGCGTGTGAAGATCGCCATAAAGTATCTCCGTTTGTATAGAAAACACGCATAGTCCAACACACTGAAAATGCATCCACGCGCGATCATGCAGATCACGCACCTAAATGCGAAGAAACACGTACCCCCACAAAACGCAACAATGAGCGTGAGTGCGTGAAAACCCCGCACGATGATGCAGATCTGCACTCCCGCAAGTACACGTGTAAATGCATCGATATGCAGCGTGGTGCGTGTTAGTATGTGGATCGCCTAAGTTTTAACCGCCTTCGGTATCCTTTCAAGGAAGTGCGCACGACCACGTCTGGCTTGGAGTACGAAACGATATGCAGTCGCAGACACAACAAAGGCTAAAACGGACCGACCATATCACACGTCACGCGTGAAACATGAATGAAAAATGTATAACCACTTTTTTTGAAATATCGAGTGACCAGACGAGCAAGACATGCCTGACACATAATAGCACAGTGACATGCGGCTATTGCAACATGTTTAAATGTAATTCATGAGGTTTCATGTAAAAAAATCTTCTAATTTTCCATGATTAAAATATTCTAAAATAATGAAGTGAGTACATAATTATCTACCCACAACATTACTTTATTTCGGATGGTATTATGTAGTCGAAATAACCGGCACTTAAACAAATGTGGGTAAATAAGTAGTTAAAGACGCCGGGCGTTGCATATTTTCCATGTTAAATGAGAAAACGCGGTCATTACGTAACACATTCAACTACACGTTATACTAGGTGGCTACTTACGCTAGAATGCCACTGATGCTACTCTACGAGTATCTTAAAACGTAGAGTTAATTAATTGTATCCAACGCCTAATATTGGACTGTAACAACAGTACCGATTAAAGTTCAAAATATAAAATACCTATAAAGATTTTTAACAATGGTAAATTAATAAATATTTATGGAGAAGCTCCACAGACAAAAAGGTTTTGTACAAAAATGCTTGTAATGAGATTAGTACCTACTTTTAAAACTGTATAAAGTGAAGGTGTCGTTGCCGCGCTTTTTGAAACACTCGATAAAGTTTTGTTTTAAAAGGTTTTCAAGAAAAAAATGTTCAAAAAAGGTTGTACTTTTATTCCAAATTTGGCTGTAATTTCGTCATTAAAACAAAACCGATTTTGTTTTTTTTTCTTTATATTATGACACGGATCATAGCGCCATTGTTTAGAATTATCAATTTTGTTCGATTGGTTTTAAAGTTAATGTTTAATTTGCTACGCTGATTTGCCTTAAATATTAAATAACTTACATTGTTTCAATGTATAAAAACTAAACATAGCAGGATCCTTATAGACTTAGGCTAGTCTATAAGGATCCTGCTAGCCTCGTTTTGGTGGGCTCAAACTTGTGTTTCTACGTTCTTGGCCTTCAAACTTGACCATCTTGCAGCCCTTATTGCTGCGACCGTAATTAAACTTGGCTTGCGATTCTTACGGCGGAATGAACGCGGCTGATGATGAATGTGGCTTACGGCTACGCTATGCTGCATTTTTGGCTATCATCGGCGAGGCTATCATAGCACTCATAACAAACTTCAGCACAACTACCTATATTGCAACAATGACACGGCGGAATTCATGCCACCATGTAGTCCTCATCACACATCAGCTATTTACCTATGAAAAGTCCTTTAAAATCGGTCAAAAATATTGAATAATTATTATACTATGGTAGCGGCTCTACACATGCTGCTGGTTGGCTGTTGCCTGGAAGAGTGCTCTAATAAGGCCCCCAATTGTGGCGCTAGTTTAAAAGTGTTTAACTGTAATGTTTAAATTTGTTTGTGTCACATTAAAGAGTTTTCTTTCTATCCATCTATGTTTTAGATTATAAATAAAACAGCTGATTTCGGAATTATTTTCAGACTAAGGTCGTCGAGTGAGGTATGACCACGGTCTGACGTCTATTTCTGACTTAGGTCTTAGGACTTCAAACCTAAGTCGAGCTCACTGTTTTGGTAGGTAATACAGATTGCAAAACCAACGTCGACCGAAAACCGCAATGCGGTTCGTTAATTAATAATTATAATACAGATACAATTACATCGCAAATTTTGACGTTGCGTTGTGGCGTAGGAAAAGTTTACTGTGTAGTACTCAGCGCGATGCAGTGTTGTGGCTCGCCCTTACGGAACTTACCTTTTTGTTAAGTACATGCTTAACGCAACGGAGTACTTTTTGATTGTTTAACATATGTACTCTAACACAGTATATCATCATTATATAGACTTGATTGCTTTATTTTACCCAAACAAAGGCTTAATTTATTTCAGTACTGATTAGCAAATAACAAGCGCAAATAGGATATTTTTATAACTGATATGCACGCAAGCTGAAGCGGCTGTAGGCTTGTGTTATCAGTCGTATAAACGTTGGGGTAGTCATGTCTAAGAATGAATACTGCGAATTGTCTAACGTAGTGCAAATCGCCAAGAAACTCGATGGAGTGACAATATAAATAAAGCAGCAGGGGCAGAAAGAAAATCATCAAAAATAGGGTCGAGTGGCGTACCTATAGGATCTATGACCAGCTGTAGACAGAGAGATGTTGGGTTGCTCGTAATTTCAGATTATATTGATTTTAAGCAGCATCATAAAATGTGTAGGTTATAATATAACTGTCTTTAAATGTTATTCAAATCAGGTACTCAACAACACTAAGTTACAGCTTTGATTTTCCATGCAAATAGATACCTACTTGGCTATTTGGGATCTAGATAGTACTTCCAATGTCTGGGCTCTTTAAATATTGTAAATGAGTAGATATTTGTCAAGCTATGAAGTAAATACTCTTTATAAAACAAATAGGTACTCGTTGAGTCGTTGACTAGTTTAAAACACAAGTTAGGATTGTATTTTCACACTGCCTATTAAGTAAACAAACAATGAAAGCATACTACAGGTTTTTATCGCGACCGGTTGATACTCGTATTTGTTTACTTAGTCTTTAGAAATTACTGAATCGCGAGATTAAAAAAAATATGGCGAACAAGTCTCACTACTTAATTTCAATAAAACCCCAAATTGCGAATATTTTACTAATGTCAGCAATAATAAAACAGATAGAAAACACTTTAAAATGTATTGTTAATTTACTTTTTCATTTAAAATAAAGCCGCGCCGAAGTATAATTTCAGGCAAAAATTTAGTAATGTTAGTAATTAATAGTAACACATTTCGTGATAGAGTAGGGCGGCGCCCGCCCTTGGCCGCAACTCCGAAGCTTACTCACGGGAAACCGCGCTGGCGCCCCGGCTCGTAGCACGAAAAGCAGAGCCACAACAAGCACTTGAGTTCTGAGAGGCATGATTGTCACATCGCACTCCACTGTTCCCGACGCGAATCACTCGCTCACCACCGGCACTGAGCTTATAAGCGCGCCCGCCGGAACCTAGATGCAGGTGCTTTGAATATCAGCGCGCGATGCACCCGCCCTGAGCAGAGACGAGGGTACGTATCGGCGATTGTTCCGCGATTAGTGCGCGTACGCTTATGAGGCGCCGGCTACCGAATAAGCGATGCGAGCCCCCGAATGTAATGAACACCTTTCGCACCTCGGAGAGAAAGTCAAAGGAAAGCGCAGATTTTGGCTGACAAGGCGACGCCTACACGTCCCGAGGACCATTGTCACAAGGCATCCATCACTCGGCCTCGCAACATCACCCGTCACTAACAACACAAATGTACAATATCAACTTACATGTACTCGTAACTAACGCATCGTTGTACGTGCGATGGAAGTACGCCCCTACTGGCGGTCGATTATGTTATCGCAAAGTCGCTTTTCGCGAAATGCATAATTTAGTACTCATTAAGGAAGTTATTTAACGTGTGATTTAGGGGCTGTACTCGTATCTTTGATCAAGAGGGCCTGTCATGACTCCCGTTGATAGGTAAACAACAATCTGATTGCATAAACATTTTCGTAAATATCGAACGTAATAAAAACACATTTAGGTACGTAAATAGTTATTATTTATATGTTATTCGCTTATCAAAAAAGCTCGTATAAAAAGTTGCTAGTTATCCCATACTGTACCTACTCTACCAAATAAAGCGAAGTAGTTAGATACGTTACAGTGATATCACATATTGGATTAATTCTTATGAATAGTGCTCTCTCGATTCGAGCTACCGAACAATACTCGTAGTTTCTCTGTACTGAATACTCGTAAATACAACTTAATCAGATCTATTATTATATCCTTTTGCCTAATTTGGCCATTGTGACTTTTTATATTTATGTTAACGAATGTCTAGTATCTTTTCGTATTTGTTTTAGTTACAAGAATATATACATTTAGTTATTACTTATAACTAGGTACATCCCTACCTTGTGCTTTTAGACATGTATGATACCTAAGCTAGATAAATGAAAATTGATAAGATGAAATCAAATTCTTAATAGTGTAAAACCGGATTTTTTTCAGCGTTACATACTTCAGTAAGGGAAATCTTCGAGTGAAATTATACATACGAGCCTTTAGTTGCCAAAACCCTTTTTAGCATGTATTTATCATTTTTAAGCGACGGCAAATACTGTTTGGAACTCTCACCCGCATTCTTATTATCAAGTCTCATTATCAAGGGCTCACTGAGTCACTGAAAGCAGGAAAATTGCCCTCGGTAACCAACTTACAACAAAGACAATAAAGATGTCGGCTACCTACTTTTTGCAGAGAGGCTGTGTGGTCAAATTAAACCTTATTAGCATTCAATTAATATTCAACGAAGACGATGAGTACCGTTATTTACCAATAAACACATCCTTACATTCCGGTCAACCAAATTGTGAAAATAGTTTGTAGGTTGATTTTCAGGAGTGCTCTAGATTATTGCGTCGTTTTCTATTTTGCATTGGTAGGACTCTTTGCAGAGTACAACAAGTACCACACTTTTGCCAGTTATTCTGCCACCATGCAGTAGGATGCAAACATTACTGTGTTCCGGTTTGAATGGCAATATTTCTAGAGAAATCACCGGGCTAATAGATAAAACAACTTATATCTCCGGGTGACGAGCGCAGTGCGGTGTTAGGTAATGATTTGGACTGTTAATGTTCTAATAGCTGCGTGTCTCTCTGCCGTTGTGGGTAGACATGTAGCTTATCATCAGGGACATGTCCTGCTTGTCCTGTCACTCTATACTATAAAAAAAGTCGAGGTAGGTGTCCTACTTTATTGTCAAGGCCTAGGATGTATTAAATTGCTTGGTATATATTTATTAAGGTGTTAGATTTTAAAAACGTTTATGTTAACCATTTGAAAATACAAAAAAATAAAAGATGCTTTATTTATAAAAGAAAATATTTTTGTTTTACAATAAAATATATTTTCTTTTTTATTTGTAAAATAAATTTAGTTTTAATACGATTTTTAGAAAAAGATCACATTTAAGTAAACCTACATCTCACGTTTCCCTTGAGTCCATTATGCTTGAAAACGACTTATTACCTATTTGCCTCCTTCACTGTTCTGAACTTATTATGAGCCCCGGAAAATTTGTTTGATCTCTTTATTTTTTAAGAAATCTTTAATATGAATTAAATTAATTACGAATATAACAAATACTAAATTATTTTATGATTCTGGACGGCGTTAACTTGTCAGTTTTCAGTTAGATAACGCAAGTTGTAGAATTAAAAAGCTATGGCAATCTTCCCACGGTCTTAACATTTTGGGATTTCCAACTTAATTTAGTAAAGTTAATAAACCCACGCCTCTCAAACTCAAAATATAATAGATTGGATTGTGTTAATAATAAACGAACATAGAAATAATTACTCTCACTGAAAAAATATTTAAAATAAGTAGGTAACAAACCCAACCTACCTAACCTACGCAACATACCAACTACGTGTTTCCACGCTCGCTGTAGACTGCGGAAGATAATACTCATAAATTGTGTGCGTTTCTATAATGTCATTCCTAAACAGTTATAGACTGCAGGCCCGTGAACAAAATTTATAGGTCATCTGATACAGCAGGAGACCTACGTAGGATGATAGAAGGGTAAAAAGTAATAAGATTGAGCACTATGCCGTCACTTGTAAGCTGTCCAACTGAGTGCTGTTGAAGAGGGGGGGTTCTAAACCTCGATCATTACTCTTTGCCGCATGATTTTTGTACGGCATTGCGAAATATTGTATCAGAAGAGGTATTGAAACTGTATGGAACCAAAACCGAACACAATCAAATGACCAAACTTACTCTGTAAATCGTCGAAAAATCATGAATATTTTTCACAAACTAACAATTAGAATTTTAAAATTTATATTTTTTATTGTTTCAATACCTCTTTTAATCTATTATTCCGCAACGCCGTACAAAAATCATGCGACAAGGAGAAATGATCGAGGTTTAGAACCCCCTCCTCTTCAACTGCACTCAGTTGGAGTAGTTGGACAGCTTACAAGTGACGGCATAGTGCTCAATCTTATTACTTTATACCCTTCTATCATCCTACATAGGTCTCCTGCTGTATCAGATGACCCATAAATTTTGTTCACGGACCTGCAGTCTATTAGAAGGTTAACAAAATTTAAAACTGCTGTAAAACAATATTTACTTTAAAACCCCTAAATATACGGTCCAAAATTGTATTAATTTCCATAAAGAATAGGTGGAAACATACCTAATTAGGTAGGTGCAGCTAAGTACCTACTGCAATGCAATTTAAGAAATTATAATTTAACAGCGGCTATATATATTTTTTCATACTTGTAATATTTTATTGACATGTTCCATAGATTATGTTTGCGTTCCATGGCATACTTTATAAATTTATTTAACAAATATACATATAATGATCACCATTTCACTATTTCACACACGACACCATCTAGCGCTAAACTAAGCAAAGCTTGTACTATGGGAGCCAATATAATCAAAGGGACCCAGATAGCTGATATACATAATAGGTATTTATATATTTTTAAATACATACTTTTGACAGGTAGAAAATTAGTATGCATTTGTTAGTTTTAAATAGTAAATTACAATGCAATTGGCTAAAATTTAAACTTAACTACCTATTCAATTGACTTATAAGTATCTACTTATAATAATGTAGATATAAGACAAAATACCTCCAAAAGACTTATCAAAACACCAGAGGATTTTAGACTACGCAGTGGTTGCCACGGTAACCGCTTAGATCAATAAGTACAAATATGTACGTGACTACGTAGTTTACGAATTAAAGGTTGTCTACAATCTGGAATAAACAAGAATATGTATGTTATTCCTTCACGGAATAGCAATCTGTTAAAATTAATAATACCTGGTTTACTGTAATATTTTATTTGTGTGTCATGATAAAGAGTTTACATACATCCATTGCAATGTGTATAATAATCGACAGCTGTGCTAAATGATAGTTTAACAAAAAAATGCTAGACTTATATTATTGGAAATCATTGTCTCACACGAGCTACGAAATAAAAAAAAAGAAAGTTCAGTAATTCATTATTTTTCAATTTATTAAAATATAACACAAATTCTTTTAATGAAACAACTGTAAATTCGTCATCTTTTCTATCATTGTAATATTTCTTCAAATCATAAAATTCTTTTGATGATTACCACCTTTTTTTTAATCAATATTGAAAATAGGTCTATTTGGAAGTTATATTTCAGGTGGTGGTTAAAAACTTTGAAGTTTTGAAAAGTGATAATTTGAGAACTTAGAAGATTGAAACAGGTGCATGAAGGGGATAGTGTGATAACTGCTAACTATTTTGGTTACACTGTTACAAGTAGGTACCGTTATTATTAGTATTACAATTTTATTTACTTCAATTTTATCCTTGTCTACAAGCAAAAAAGAACTGACATCGCAAAAACGAATAAGGGACCTCTAGCTCTAGTATGGTATAGTAGGTTTTACCTATCAGCTAGACTCCATTTTTTGTTGGTTCGTCGCAATCCCCACATTCCTTTACCATGAGTAACTTATCCATCCACTAGGATTGCTAGATAGTATCTAAATCCGAGTACCAACTCTACTCCCAGTGTCAATGAGTAAAAAATTAACATTTTTTATTTGGAACTTCTGACAAAGTCGAAAGGGTAGAGGGTAGATAGAGTACAAGAATTTTCATTCTGATATTGCCTAGAAACCTTGCATTAAGCTAAAAACTATATGATTGTTACAACTGAAAACATGAAAAAAAACTATTATAACTGTCTTCAAAAAGGTAGTTATATCGTATTAGTGGTAGCTCCGTCCGGGGAAGTACTACACTTTTTTCAGTTGTTCTGATAGTACTGTGATCATAGTTTTGAATGGCAATGTTTGCAGAATTACAGGGCATAGAGATAAATCGTCTTATGTATTTGAATAACGAGCACAGTGGAATGCCATGTCTCCACCTGGCATTCCACTGTGATATTTGTGTATTTGGACTCTTTAAACTACATGCTGTTTTTGGTAGTTGCTGCGTCAAGGTACCTGGCAATGTAATGTTTTAGGCAGATGTGTTATTACTTACTATGCATTAGTGCCTGTCTTGGTTGACCAGCCTCTAAATGTTATTAAAAAAAGTTTGTAGTAATCTGCGTAATCCTGTAGGTATATCTAGGGTTTCTGATTACTTTGGTGATACAGATCAGTGAAATAAATCATAACCCTTAATTTTCCACCATTCTGTTATGACATGACACCTAGGTCATTGACAACTTGCAAAAACCGTAAGATATCGAGCCATAAAATGTGGACGGGGCGGATGCCGGTACTCCGGTAGTTTGCAACCGTCATTGAATAATAATGAGCAGAAATACTCCGCACACATACTCCTGGCCCTTCGCGAATTCTATTTGCACTTTTGAAGTTCGCAGTGCGATACTGGTCGCTTGCCTTGGCGGCCCGTGACAGCTTGCTCGTCAGCTGACTGGCTTACGAAGGCTGCGGCCATTTATTCGGAGATCGTTAACTTTGAAATGAAATAACAGTTTACTTCCAAAAGTAAACATAAAGTACACAGACCTTCGGTTGCCGTTTTTGCGTTCCCTCGTGTGTCGCACATGTTCGTACGGTGATTCACGAAAAAAAAAAGAGTAAAATTCGTCGGAGGGCCGACGGCGGCGGTGGCGGCGGCGGCGGGCGGCGGAGAACGCGAGAACGCGGTCGGGTGACGCAGTGTCCGAGTCATTGCTCCCGAGAGTCCCGACCAGTCGCCGCCATGCCGGAGCCGGCAGAGGGCGCGCCGCTCCCGCTGCTGCCGCCGCTGGCCCTCGCCGCGGGGCTCGCGAGCGTCGCCGGCGCCGGCGCCCTCGCCAACTGCTCGCTTCTCGGAGCACTCCTCAAGTCATCTACCACCGGTAACTTAGCATGTTCAACTTCGCGCCGTTTTTACAGAAAACCAAAATACCGTTCGGAATATCAATAAACCTTTAAAAAAGGAGGAGGTTTTCAATTCGGTTGTATGTTAGTGATGTGATAGCTGCGCCAATTGTGCCTCGATTTTGATGCTTCTTTTTTCGTTTGTGGTTTCAAAGGTGGTCCCATATAAATTTTATCGAGATCGGTGTGACAGTTTTTGAAATAAAAACTCAAATTTGTTTTCACATAAGTATATCTACACGACGATGTCTGAATTTAATTTTAAATCGAAGCCGGTTTTTGTTTTTTCAGATACAATAAATTATTTGGCTAGTATTTTTGTTAACAACCTTTAAACATCTCAAGTACGGGTAGGTACCTAGGAGCTCTGAAAAATTTAGCTATCTAAATACTTACAGTCAAAGAAATAATAAAAATGTAGGTATATCTAGTCTAGGTCGGACTGTCACACGGAACACGGATTGTTCGACGACAAATAAATAAGAAGGTTTTTGGAAACTTAGAAACCAATACTAGAATATCACTTCATTCCTTCCAAAATTCTTACTGCGCGCCTAAGTAGCACAAGACTAATTTTTCGTATTTGTACCTGAAGTACATAATACCTATGTAGTATTATTATTTAGGTAAACTTAATAATGCTACCAAATGTTAAGCAACTACAAATACCTCAAGTTTGTTGTACCTATCTCCCTTTTTAATTAATTATTTGTTTGTCAATCTACCGTAACCGTAATAACACATAGGTAAATATTCTATGATCTACTTTTTTTTTAAATTAATTTTATTTTAATGACTTGTCGTCTTACTCAATTTTATCTCTAAATATCTGATAATAAAATGAAGAGTCGAATGTCACAAAACATAATTTAATATTCAATAATCACATTTCTCAGATAGATAACAATCGAATTAGTATACAAATACTTTCTCATATTTTATACCTGTTAAGATTTTTTTATTCCTTAGCTTGAAACTTGTTTTGGAACTCGTTCCTACCAATATAAAATATGAAGGAAGCGTACCTAAGTAGACAAGTATTGAGCGTAAACTTATCATACTAATTATTTGGCTCTGAAATAGTTTCCTCATTCACTTCACTATGTTTAGGTACTTACGTATCCAGAAATAAGTAGAAAATAATGTTTATTTATTTGTTTCAGGATTATTCTCTATTTTGCTACAGCTTGCAGTGGCGGATATTGCATTAGGAGCATCTATAAGCACAGAAATATGGACATACAATTTGAAGAACTGGACACTGGGTAGCTTCAGCTGCGTCGCTTACAGAGGCCTGAACATATTTGCATCTACTGCCTCTGCATACCTCATCACGACCATAGCTCTACATACGCTGGCAACCGCAAATCTCGAAGAGAAGTCATTAGAGCGAAGATTGCGCAGAAACCGAGATGAAGACGAGGAAATAAGATCATCCCGACACAGTCTCGTCGCGAGCAGTGACTCTTCGACGCCTCCGCGCACTATGAACGTGGATTATAGAGTCAGCTCATCCAGAGTCCCGGTCACGCAACCGACAATATTCGTATGGCTTCTTGCTCTATCGTTGAGTGTGCCTGATTTCGCACTCGCTACAACGGTACAAATGGATCATGATAACATCGTTTGCACTATAGTAGACTCGAGCCAACGAATGCATTTGTATTCCATATTAGCGCTTTTCAATTTATTTCTACCTGCAATGATAATGTGCACTGTTGGTGCTCTACTGATAGTAAAGTTAAAATCTAAAATACTGCCGCAAATCGAAGGATGTGAATCGATGTCAGCTTTAAAATTATCGTTATGGCTGATTATAGTGTACTTTGTGTTGTGCGTTCCTCGGTCTGTGCTGACAACGTACAATGTTTACTCTACTTCGCTGAGAGGCAACGGATCGACTTTAATTGAATCGATACACCATGGCGATCCTGCCTCTTCGATAGGTTTGGTACTTAGCTGTGTTTATCTTAGTTCTTTATTGGTACGTCCACTTCTTTGTATTATATTACTACCGAGCGTAAGAAAAGCTTTCTCTTATAGTCACAGAGACACGGACTGCGTGTGATTTATAAAGGTCAAAACCCGAAAGTGTCTAAACAGAAGCACGTGTATTAAGTACTTATAGTATGTACTTGGTGTTTCCTACAGTTTCGATAGTGTGTAGGTACCTAATCACGTGAAAAGTAGGATAATACTGACCAAAGATTAAAAAAAACACATTACTTATTTTTGAAGGCGAAGATGAGTGAGATACACATCTTATTTATTAAAAAGTGCTCAAAACTTTACTAATGTTGCCTTACTGATATTTAAAAGCTAATGATGGTTCAAAGATAAAAAATCTAAGAGAGAACATAGTT